>OX359248.1:18867535-20081091 GCA_947179485.1 Allacma fusca | reverse complement strand
CCTGGACCTGAACCTGTACCTGAATCATGGGTACATGGATTTTTTGAACCTATACCCGTACCTGTACCTGAATACCCGGGTTCAATTTTCCTGAACCTGTACCTGTACTCAAACCAAATCAGGAGTACCTGTACCTGAAAAGTACCTGTACCCAAAAAGTACCCAAAAAAGTACCTGTACCCGGGTATATTTTAAAAGTACCTGAACCTACCCGGTTATTTTCCATTGTACAAATTTAAAGGATTACCAAATATTTTACACGAAATAAAAAATTAAAATATCTGCGACCAAAGCATTTTGACTCAATAAATTTATCAGATTAGATATATTTTTATTATTTACTCTTCGAAAGAATGACTAAGTACTGGAATTATCAGTGGCTAAAAATGATTACATAAAGGTTGAAAAGGATAATAGATAGCAAAATCTACGATATAAATAAGTTCAATCCAACAATACAAATGCAGTGTAATATTTTCTAAACGTTCAATAATGGCAAGAAATTAAACGATTAAGAATTTGTTTTGCACCCTGCAATTGCTTTTGCAATGGAAAACATTTTTTTAGATTCAAACTCCTCAGATTTTAACTTTAGCCAAGCTTTGAAACAAAAACATTTCCTACCGTAACTCCACTCTTATATAAGAGTTTATGCGTCAGAAGATCTGGGCCATAGGAGAAGGCTCGCTCAATCTTAGATCTGTTCTTTAGCAGTTCCAGGAACTGATAAAAAATCTCTGGTCATTCCAGCTAATGCTGGGTAACTAGCCACGTGTTCCTATACGGTGGAATTAGTTTTCCTGACTGAGTTTATACGTATAAATTTTAATGTAAAATGTTTCAAGGTCAAAAATTCGGAGGAGTTTTTAAAGCTCAACAACACCTTTACAGGCGTTACTTGGAAATTATTATTGACTGAAAAGTACCTGAAAGTTCAGGTATTTTACATTCAGGTTCAGGTATTTACCCAGTGCGTACCCGTACCTGATGGGTTTATACCCAAAAGATTACTTTTTGTACCTGTACCCATACCTGAACCTGAATTTTCAGGTATCTAACGACTGAACCTGAACCTGTACCCAAATTGGATGGGTACAAGAAGTATGTACCTGATACGTACCTGTACCTGAACCTGTACCCAAATACCCGGGTAAAACCTGTACCCATGAGGGGCACTAGGGGTGAGTGTCTCGTTGGTTTTAAAATTCTCGTTTGTCTCGTTCTCGTTTCTGAAAAAAATACGAGAACGAGATATTTTGAGAACGAGAGTAGCGAGAGTGGGCAACGCACGAGACAAACGAGACAGGGGTTTTTGTGTTGAAATGTATGCAATATAATTGTAGCTTGCACAAATCTGGTGAAAGCACATACAAATTTTTTTCATTTCACAAATCGGAACAACCCAGAGGCGCAAAATATTTATTTGTGGGTTTGGACTATACAATGTGAAAACATGAAAGCCTTGAAAACAATTATTGAAGACCTACCGCAATACAAGCTAGCACCAAGAACTGCAAAATGTCTTAATTGACAAAATGGCATAACAAAACACCCCATTTTTCAGTTTGATATGGGCTTCAACAAGATTTAATTGCAAACGATATTCTCGTTAAAGAAAGCGAGATGTCTCGTACTGTCTCGTTGATGAAAAAAGAGCGAGATAAACGAGATTCTCGTCTCGTTGTCTCGTTATACTCACCCCTACTACCTATACATTTAGTTTAAGAGGGGCCTTGCTTCTCGCCTATTTGTACAATTGCTAGGATCTATATCCTTGCCTACAAGTAGGCATTTGACGCTGCCTACTAGTGCCTACATTTCTGCCTATATAGAGTAATGGAAAGTGTTAGCCCCTTCCTTCATGCGACCGTTCCCTATACTGTAGAAATAAATTATAATTTTATTAAAATGCATAATTACGTTTTGCTGTTTTTATTTTAGCAAATTTATCTTGGAGAATCCCTCAGCTCTCATATATAGCAATTACTCAGCAAACATTCGCAATTGTTTGCTACTATTATATGTAGTAATATTTTTAAACAAACTGATTGTGAGAACTTCTACAAACTTAATGTTACTCATGAGTTATGTGAAAACCGTATTGCAAGGTACAGTAAGTATGAGCTATTCAGCAATGGCATGCAATACACATATCGTCGGCTAAACTTCCTAACCGGCTATAATTTAAAATGCCTAAAATGAAAACCAGCTATAGCGCTTCCGCTACAAACTCTAAAGTAAAACCCGGCCATAATTCCCCTGTGCTGTAGAGCATAAACCCCGGTCCGCAGAGAGGAGAGGAAGCGGGGAATTAAGGCCGGTTTTTACATTTGAGATTTCAGCTTTATAGCCGTTCTTCGTTCTAAGAATTTTAAATTATAGCCTGTTAGCAAGTTTAGCCGACGATATGTATGTGTACTTAGTTCTGTATGAATATTATTTTGAATGGGTAATCTCAGCAGTTCTAGCAGTAAGCCTGATCTTCCAACGTTTAAAAATCGTTTTAGTTTTGCATTGACAGAAAACTTTATAATATAACAATAAAAAGTTAAAAACTTTATAATGTAACAATAGTAAGTTATAGTTATAGTTAAGAATATTTCGTGTTAGAAGCCTGCACCCTACATAATATTTTCTATGCACATAAAACTTCTACGCAGAAAAACGATAATGTTGGCATCTTAGATGTAGGCATTGCAAATTGCCACCACACAATGAAAGTCTTACGTATAAACCAGGGTTGGGGTTTTTTTTGGTTTTTTTCAAAAAAACCAAACAACCAGGTTTTTTTGGTTTAAACCAGGTTTTTTTGGTTTAAACAAATTTTCAATCCAAAATATTCATTAATATGCAAAAACATGTGAATTTGAACAAATTAACTTATTTCCCAAACTCAGTAAGTATCACAAAGCATTAAATATTTAATAATTTAGATATAATTTTAACGATAACTTTGCAGCATAAACACAAGTTTGGCATTTTTCATTTTACAAACGATTCCGAATTTCTAAATGTACAAGACTAAAAGCTAATAGTATTATTTACTTCACTAAAGTTTAACTACACAATATCACAGTAACTGCACAAGTTTTGTGCACGACGAAATATAAGCATTTTGGATTGAAAATATTAAAATTTCAGGTGTTTGGTTTAAACCATTGGTTTTTATAAAAAAACCGTTTGGTTTAAACCATGGTTTAAACCAAACCAACCCTGGTATAAACAGTACACATTTAATAAGGAATGCTCGCAGGAAGGAAGTCTGGGATGGGGGAGTCAATAGTCAGTTTACATTAGGATAATCTTGATTTGTGCACAAGTTTTGTGTGCTCCTGCCCATTGTAGTTGTAGTTACCACATTAAATACAAATACTTATTTAAATAGTGTTTACTAAGTAGTGGAATTTTATTGCTGACTTAAAAGCAAAAATGGTGTGTACTTACAAAACCCAACGAGTTGTTAAAATCCCTAGTAATTTCTTGGGTATCACTTATTATGTTATTGTTATTGGAACTCTAGGATACATTGGAGGGTAAGTGGATTTTATGATTAGTTATATTACTTTCTTCAAAAATATAAACTAACCGGAAGACAATTTTGTACCAATTGCCCTTCTGTGGGACATCATGTAGTTTACTTCATCACGGTGGACTAGGGATGCCAGTTATCGCCATTCATCTCATATCGCAATTATCGTTCTCGGGTAAATCCCATTTTACGATATATCGCCTATCGGCAATATATCGGACCTTACCTTTATTAAAACTAGATAAGCTAGGGAAATTTATAACGCAATAATTTAAAAGTGATTCAACTAAATTATATCAGAACAATACAGTTAGCAATAAATTAACGAAAACTGCAGGTTATAAGGAAGCTTACTGCAAGCTTATGAAAGGTTACTTTCATATAAAGTAACACATTAATCCTCTACGTCAAAGAACAAATCCGAGCAATCCTCCAAGTCAGATTGTGCGGTGACGAAACTAGCGTTGTCATCCAAGTCGGCATCTTCTGACACGTACAAATCTTGAACAACCGAATTCGGTGACTCTAAACCTAATTTGACACTACGCATTGTTTTTAGTTGGTATTTCATACCTGAAGTATTAGGGAGTTAGCGCACCCTTTAGATGAGGGAAATTTTTATCGCAAGTTATATCGGTGGTAAAATGGCGATATTTCCGAGAATATCGTCTCGGCATTATCGTATTTGGCATCCCTACTGTGGACATTTTTAGTACATGATTTATGTACATAATCTGTGCGTATGTACATTCCCTGAAGAGGAAACCAATGCAAAAATAATAAACATCGTTGGTAAAGGTGTCTGCCTATCCTACATGTAGGCCTTTTTGTAGGGTGTGAGCTATTTTCTGAAAAAATATAGGCAAAATAGGGTGCACTGGTTTTTGCAGAAAAATTGCCTTAAGAAATGCACCCCTGCATTCACGCGGTCATGTAGGCATACATGTATAGGCAGAACGAGAACACGCCTGTCTGAAGGGAAATATGCAGTATATGTATATACACATATAGAAAATATTATGTAGGGTGCTGGCTTCGGTTTCTATAACGCAAAATATTGGGAATATACAATTTGCTTAACAATATTGTCTCACTATATGGAAGTTTTCTCTCAATGTAAATCAAAACTATTTTTAAACGTTGGAAGATCAGGTACTACTGCAGGAACATCTGATTGTGAGATTTCCCATTCAAAATAATATTCATACAGAACTAATTGTAACTACATATATTGTATGTGATCGGTGCATGACTCATATTTACTGCAGCGTACAATAGGAATAATAGGAGTTCTCACATAGTAATGCATGAGTAGCGTTAAATTTATAGAAGTACTCCTAATCAGTTTGTTTAAAAATATGACTACATATGTTAGTAACTAACAATTGCAAGTGTTTGCCGAGTAATTGTTGCATACGAGGGCTTAGCCTAAATTTTTTCTAAACTAATGTTATACATATGTCCAAAATAAATTTGCTAAAATAAAAACAGCAAAACGTAATTATGTATTTTAATAAAATTATAATTTACTTCTACAGTATAGGGAAGGGTCGCATGAAGAAAGGGGCTAACACTTTCCGTTACTCTATTTAGGCAGTAATGTAGGCGTAGGCAGCGTCAATTGCCTACTTGTAGGCAAGGATATAGACCCTAGCAATTGCACAAAAAGGCGAGAAGCAAGGCCCCTCTTAAACTAAATGAATAGGTAGGATATAGGATATGTAAAATTATTTTAACATCTTTAATCGTTAGTGAAAAGGCAAAATGGTCTAGATGCATTCTCGTTTAGACTGATCTACATCCAGTTTCACTAAGGGAGTGTGCACATATTACGTTTCATTTTTTTCCGATTTTTGGACCCTACCCCCCCCCCTATCGTCATCCAAAAGTCATTTTTCCTTGACCCCCCTCCCCTGTAAACGTCATCAAAGCAAAAACTCAGACAAAAACTACTTGACCGATTTCGTTCAAATTTTTTATCATTGTTTGTGTTAAAAACTTGTAGTTAGTTATTGATTGAAATCGGTCTTCGTTTTCATGCGAAAAAAATTAATTTTGGAGGAAGAAAAGGTGAAATAATAAAAAAGATCAACAAATGATTACAGGTGGGAAAACTTGAGTTCGCGACCATATTATTTTGGCTTCCCCTTCGCAGACAAACGCAAAATAGCAATTGCTGTTTTTGCGAAGAGCCTATTATTATTTTTTTTCAATGAACATTTAACGTCAGTAATATGGGCAAATTCGCTCCGATTCCATTCAACCACATTTCCAATTCCTTCCACCGGTGAGTCCGACGAATACTCCGCTACACATGCTGTCTAAGTCTACATTTGATAACTTTGAGTAACATATTCAATGCTTTTCGAGATGCTTTCTAACGAACTTCTATGAGCAGCTGTTTTGTGGGATTCATATGCAATTTTTCTAACAAAATAGTGATTACATATAAGGTAGGTTTGGCTTTCAAGGTTGTCTTGAATGCTCGGGTAGTAGTAGACATAGAGGATAGTTTTCAGACATTTAGCTTAACAAACCGCCAAAGTAGGCAGATGAATCAATCGTTACAAATTAGAAATTCCAGAACCATCCTGCTTAAAGACCACGGGAGCCGGGAGAAAGTTCAGTAGAAGTTCCTCGCCAGGGACTCCAGTAACTGGGATGACAACAAATTATTTTCAAAACATACTGAGATTGACAGACATGATTTTGTAACCATTCCTGCGTAAGCCAAGAGTTTTCGAGATGCTCATGGGTGTCAGAGATTTGAACTAATGTATGACTTACGTATGTTTATAAAATGTATCAGTGGTCTTTCAGCAATAAAAGTTTGCTACGAAAAACAATGAGTCTAACAATTATCCCTGTTCATTCCTTACATTTTTGAGAGAATAGGTGAAACATCATCAGCAAGGTTACCCCCATCCCCCCTTGGTATACACAAAATCATCAGCTTCAAGACCCCCTCCCTCCCCCAAAACTGAAACGTAATATGTGCACACTCCCTAAAGGCAAAGGGGACTGATTTAAAAAAAATTAAAACCTAAATTCGTCTACATGCAATTTTCATTAAAATCAAAGAGGTCTACCTTATACTTTGCCATGTACGTTTTCATTCTGCTTTTAGTGAAAACTGTATGTAGACCATTTTGCCTTCAGGGTGGCTTGTACATATGTAGTTCAGTTTGCTTTTAGGCGAAAAGACATTTTGCTTATAATCAAAAATGCATCTTGACCGTTTTGCCGTTTAACCGACGATTCAATACCCTTATTGTATACTTACTGTTAGTTGAGGTTGAACCAGTCATCATGCACTCTAGTTCTTAGCATTCGATGATAGCCAAAGGACTTCACCAGTTCACCAGATAAAATGACAGGAGGACGACGCAAAACCGCCTTTACCTAGCTAGCACATAGATGGAATAATGGTAAAAATATTGTATTGCCCCAATTTGAAACGAAGGACAATGCTGCAATTGTTTTTATTACCGATTAAATTATTTAGAAACACTGCGCTTGCAGCTAATTTAATGAAGGTTCATTTGCACTTTTATTTCATTATGATAGCAAAAGAGAAAAACATCAATAAATCAATATCCTAATACGTCCTAGTTCCTTACACATAGTAGCATGCACAAGGAATTACTATAATCAAACAAGAAACATTTGCTGGCTTCGTAAACTATGTTACATATAGTTAGGGTATGTCGATTGAAAATGCCCTGCACTATTTGCCCGCCCAGCTGACGATGCCCAGCAGGCATGCCCACATGCCTAGATTTTGGGCAAGTAGGCAACTTTTCAAAATGCCCAGTTTTGGGCATTTTGGGCAAGGCAAATTGGGCAAGTATCTGTTATACTGTTATATACATATATTATATGTAAGTGTATGATAATAATTATTAATTAATTATTATAACTAATTACTTTATTCTATAAAAAGACCGCAGATCAATTATAGTATAATTTTTGGACAACATTTTATTCATCAAACACGTAGTTATAGCATTCAGTTAATGAAAGTTTTAATCAATCGTAAATAACGAGAGACGCTCAGCTTAATTGAATGCAATAAAATAGACTTCTAATATTTCAAGTTCCCCTGCATAGACAAAATGGCGTTTTCTTCAAGGTCTTCATCGTCAGACACGATTTCAGAAACTTTATTTTCAAACCTGTCAATATCTTCAAAAATGTATGAGCGGAAGTTAATGATTTCCAGACCTTGATTCTTTTTTGCTAACGATTCTGACTTTTTAAGCGCCCATTTGATCTTAGAAAATTTGTCTACCTTTACAGCAGCAATTCCATTTCGATTTTTTGCAAGAAGGGCGAACTGTATGGAAAAGCTTCTTTCCACAGCCGCGGAACTTATCGGGATAGAAAACAGCCTCAGGGCAAATTTTGAAATCAGGTCTGCTTTACTGAATGTAGACATGTTTCTCCAGTAAGAAATGGGGTCTTTTTCAAACATCCAATTTTAATTATTTTACATTTGGTCGCTGCGAGGGTTGTTCGATTTTCGACGAGGTTGCGGAGGATGTTGACGAATCCATTGGAGTTTCGTTGCTACTATCACTACTATCAAATTCTTCCACATCAACTATTACTGTACTGCTAACTGTTTGTTAGAAGAAGCAAATACCCGTTGAACGCTTAAACTCGCCTTAGTGCACTTCGAAATATGCTTTTTACATTTGACTGTGTGCCTCTGCTGTGTATTTGCACAGTAATAATTACGTTTTACTTTGTTTAACGTATTCGGAATGCCAAACCATATTTTTTGATTCCCACGAGACATTTATAAACGTTTTCTAATGAGTTTAAATTGATAACTTGACTAATTCTGAAGATACCTGGCGATGACTCTGTAGACATTGAATAGTAGCACAATTTATGTAGACCGTAAACTGCAGCACATATACTTTACAATAAACGCAAGCAAAACGATCAACAATCGTCCGAGCTTTCAGTAAACCAAGATAGCATGGATTGATATTGCCAAGTTCATGATAATTTCGATTTTTCATAATGTGTGTATAAAGTCATGATTCTTATTTGCCCAATTTGCCCTTAACGAATATGCCCGTGCCCAATATGCCCAGCATGCCCAAAAATGCCCAATTTGCCCACGAATGAAAATGCCCAGAATGCCAGGGCATTTTGGGCGGGCAGCATGCCCAAAATGCCAGGGCATTTTCAATCGACATACCCTACATATAGTTGTGCTTTTGATTGGAATTTCTGCAGATTTATAGACTGTAATTTAAATACGGCAGTTTAGGAAGGTTAGGAGGGGAAATCAAGATCTTAATGGAATTATAGAAGTATAGTTGCAATATTTTCACACAAAACGTTTTAATCTTGTATAGTTTTGAAAAATTGCCGTTCTAGAAAAGTTGATGCCATTCTTAGTATACTTGAACACATTTAAAGTGCAGGGTGTCGCAAAACCTTTTGTATAAGGGTCAAAATGTTACAACATGGTTGAGAATTTTATTTTCTAGAAAATTATCTTCCAGAGTTTTCAAAATTTGATTAATCTTTTTATCTATAAAACACGGGAGTGACCAAGAAAGGAGCAAAGTCAGCATTTATTTGGAAAAAGCAGAATTTTGACTTTGACTACTAAAGCCCTCCAATACCTTAGCTACTGCTTCTCCTTACTATCTTCTTATATCTTTGGCTCTCCTTATGTTTTTGGCTCTTAATACTTCGAACTTTATTTAACTTAGGTATGGATTAGCTTATTCAAAGGACTACCAAAAGGTAGTTCAAGCCGAGTCCGTGGTTTCGATCAAAGTGCGGGGGTCAGTTTATACTACAAACTTCGACGACAAGGAGTTTGTTCTACCAAATCCAGAACTTTATAAGCGATTTTGGGACGCTCAGGACGTTGTCAGTCCAGCTTATGGAGGGGAGAGTGGTGGATTTGTTGTCATGACCAATTTAGTAATTATTACTGCCAACCAAACAAGGGGCACTTGTGCAGAGGTTAATTAGTTAAAAATTTCATTAATTTTTTTAATTCATTACAATCGAAATACAAAAATATCCATCAAGCAGACAACGTCAATCAAGACAAATTGATTTAGTTTACCTTATTTGTTTTTAATTTAATGGACATTCATTTACTTCCAATCGTACCTAATTTATTTTACGCGAAATAGAAACCATAGGACTGCACATACACGTACGTATGTATATGGAACAAGTGCACGAGGAAGAGGAACTGCTTCAAAATCTTTTGTAAAATTTTTAAAGATGAAATAAATTCCGAATTTCAAATACTTTTATTGATGAAGTTAAAATAATTTAATATATTTAATAAATCATTACGCTTTCATATAAACCGTAATGATTTAAAAAGAAATTATGCATGATAACCTACTGATTGGGAAGACATATACATACATGAAAAACATTTGGGCCAGATTACATAAGGCGCAATATTAAGAGTGATTGTACCGCGGAAAATCTTCACAATTGCATGTACAACCCAAAAACAGATCCACACTGCCCTAGATTTCGGATTGGAGATATTGTTGAAGGAGCGGGCTATAAATATGAGCAAGTTGCTTTGACGGTGAGCACTGCACTTAAACATATGTAGAGAGTGTGACTAAAAGTGATTTTCCCCCTCTCAGCTATAATTACAGTATAAAGGAGTCACCCATGAAATATTCAGTTCCCTCAGGAGATTTTATTTCATTAACCAAGATGAATATTTGGAGTCACAGGAGTGACAAATGTGAGGCAAAATCGGAAATGTTTAATGATTTATTCCGACAGTATTTGTTAAGAGTATTTATGCAAGTGTTTTGACGCTTGCTTGTAGAGAATTTTGAAGCTTTCCAGATAGCTATTTGCCAGATCCTTAAGTTATGAGCTGTGGGCATGACCGATAAAAGCAGGGACAAGGTTTTGGAGAATTTCAGTATCAGGAGCAGGAGCGAAAACAAAATACAAAAGAAACGGAGGAAGAGAATTTTCTTATGTTGCCATCATTTCAGGGATTTCCTGGCCGCTGTAAAAATATTTAAAAGATCTGCGATTTTAGCAAACACAACTCCCGTATGCACATGGGCTCGATAGGGTCAATCGTTATGAGATCACTGTTAATGTCTTAAAATATGATTTATTTTAATTGACTGCTTGGTTACTCTAGGGGGCAATATTTTCGTTGACCATCACATGGTCATGCTCCTTTGACTGGGGTAGTACAATAGATGAATGTTTGCCTGTATACTCATTTAGAAGACTGGATGATCCAAAGAGCCAAGTCGCTCCAGGATGGAATTATTGGTATTATTTTTTAAAATTGCTTTGAAGTAGCTGAACTTTGTTCAAATATCAATTGAATGTTCAGTTGATATAGTCATTACATACATGTGCTTTTAGGTCTTCCACTCATCACGAGGAGAATCGAAGGACCCGGACTCACCATTATGGTATTAAATTTTTAATCCAAGTGGATGCTAAAGGAAAAAAATTTGATCCTCTTCAATTTGTAGTTACCGTAGGAGCTAGCCTCGGATTTTTGTCATTGGTAAAATTGGCGTTTTTGCAAAGTTTTCAAAAATGTTGTGCTTACAAAATACAACAAACTTCAACTAGATACTGATTATAAGTTAAACAATATTTTTTTAATTTAAGGCGCAACTCATCTGCGACTCTACTCTGGGCCTGTTTTTTACACTCCAGCTGTATTTGACATCTCCCTGGTTGACATATTTTAGGAAGGAAATGAAATACGACTTGCAGTTTGAACGCGAGTACGAAAAAGCTAATACTCGGGCTGATTACACAGAAATAACTTCAGACACTGAAAACTTATGAGAACGTATGTCGTTCTTGTCGTAAATGATATTGATGCTAATGCAGCCGATATATCTGATGACACTTAGATATTTACAGAGCTCAAAACAGCTTCAATGAGAAGCAAACTCTAATGTAAGGTTTAAGTTAACCTTCAAAAAATCCATCTGAATTGTTTCCAAATTACTTATGGTACATTTATCGTAAGAAATATAAATAACTAAATCCATTATTTCGTTACTCCCTTTGTAAAGAAAGAAAATGCATCAAGTTAGCTCAATTTTAATTAACACAGGAAATTCATTATACATATAGAATTTATCTCTAGTTACGACATTATACATTACATGGTGGATCATTCATAAGTGTAGGGTTTTTGTACATAACACTTTTAACGTTTCAACCATTGTGATTTGAACATTTTGACTCACTGTGAAATCTAGAGAAACACATTATGCATAGATATGTATATGTATCTTTGTATGCAGAAGATATGAAGCAAAATAATTAAAGATCAATAATTAAATAATCGAATAACTGATAGCAGTAATTTTCCAAATATAGTCTCGCTTGTCATATTACAAGTTGCAGTGGAGGACGATTAGAAACTATCGAATGAATCTAACAATGTGTGATATTAAATGTGCATATATTAATTCATTAATCAAAAGAATGGTGGAGAATAATCATTAAAGTGCACGTACTATATGCATTATTTAGATTTCTGGCCCGAAGACCTGAAAAAACAGCATATTTGTCCTACAACATTTTTGGCAGCACGAACTTTATACGTACGAACAGGATCTGAAAATCCAACATCCTTGTGAACCTTTTAAAGCAAGTTTCTAATATTCTGTAAGCTCTACCGTATCTTCAGATTCCACCATGGTGACCTAAATAGAAATTCGTAGACAGTGTATTTGTGTATGCGGGTTCTACACAATATGCAACATTAAGCCTTCCACTTTTGAAAGCGTTGCCCAAACATGGATGAAATTTAGGTAGATTCCGTCAATGCAATGCAAGGAGGATGGTTGGTTACACCATGGTTGCATTAGTATGGCTCCCCGAGAGCTGAATATCCGATACCCGGAATTGGGCCAAGATGACTATGAATGTAATCACAGGAGCAAGAATCTACAAAATACAAAAGACTCACTTGCATACAGTTACGAGTACCTTTTGAGTAATACAAATTCAGGAAATACGATTACCGAGGTCAGGGCTGCTCTATTCAGCCGAAAAAATCCGCAGCCTGTTAGGCTCGCGTCAGAACTGGAAATCAAGTAGTAAAGGTAACAGCAGTACCGGTTTATCTCAGCATTGTCTGTGTGGTCGAATCTTTTCATAGTGGTGCCCAGCCTAGTGACCTGTGAGTACAATAAATGACACAAAAAGTTGCATTTTATATTTAATGTTGCCCAACGCTTTCTACATTTTTTAAATTCGCAACGATCAGTATTTCTCTCACTGATTTTTGCAACGCATTATTTTTACATGTGAAACGTTTGCAACGATTGGGATGCATAATGAGCTACATGATGCTAAACTTAGCTGACAATTAGATTATAAGAAAAACTTAGCTAAAAAATATATTTTGTTCGAGGGATACTTAAGATCGTAGTTAGATTGTCATATAAAAATACACCAAGGGAAATATGATATTCCTTCCTTACACTATTTTGCAACTTTTCTCCGGTGTTTGCAAAATTCACGAGCCTTCCCACGGTTAAAGCAACGATTAAAATGATGGTGGAAGACACGATGAAGTTTGCGTTTTTAAAAGTTACTCCAATTAAAATTTGTGCTGTTGTTGCATCCCATTGCGAAAAGAACATGACGATCAAGTAACAAAGTGATACAATTATTACTGTAGATGCTGTTGAAGAAATAACGATGATTTCGTTCGCAACGGAGTTCAGGTCCTGCACCACATCCATGAGTCTCACGAACCTTTTCCCATTTCTCCTCACACTTCTTTTCAATTCAGTGTTCAGGTTTTGCTCTGACAAGAAACTAGTGGGCTGAATCCAAATTGTAGTAACTCTGTTATTTGCCCTCTCATTGTCACTGCCAACATCAGATAATTCGTTACTGGGTAACCTCGGATTTTTATCATTGTCAATATGAACGAAGCTACTATGAATTTCCAGAATCTCCGTCTCAATAGCTTGAATCCTATCGCAAATGCAATTAACAATGTAAGCAATCGTACTCTGGGAGAAGAATATAGCGGACTCCGCAATGACATGAGTTATCAGTCCTAAAACAGTGACTATCAATGGCTCAGGCAAAATGGTCAAGGACCAAAACCTTTCTACATTCGACCCAACCTTACTACTTAGCTCATAGTTTTCAATTACTGTACTCCAGGTCTTGCTAAATGTAGCCACCAAGCTTAGCACTGCACTGATAATCGTTCCGACCAAAAATATGACCACATAACGACTCAGTATCAGGGTGTGATTCTTGTACTCAAAATCTAAGTCGTAAGTTTCTATGGATTTAAAACACCCGATAATATTCGGCACTCGGATAATCGTTATAAAATGAATACAAATCTTAGAGACGGAGAACATAAAGAAAAAGACTTTCAGAGCAAAATCATCCGTAGAGAATTTGAAACGGAAAGAATCCTTGTAAAATGCAAATGATGCTTCCAGAGTGAAAAAGTAGAGTATCCCGTTCAAACAAATCGTGTAAAGTACAGGGTATGAGAAAAATGTAAATTCCAGCAACCGCACTTCCCTAAAGCCTGGCAGAATGCTTTTAATAGGAAAAAAGCCTAAGATATGACCAAAAATTGCCAATGGGTAAAAATTCTCCAGCACAGATTTAGACTTGAGTCTCACATGAAAAATATTCCTGAAGTCGGAAAAAAATAGCAGTGGCTTCAGAATTTGCTCCATTCTAACTCAGCTTTCAATTATGAATGATTCACAGTGTAAGAACTAAAATATGGCAAAGCATAAAGTAATTAATCATACCAGGTGTTCCTATGGTTCAAAACCTGCAACGAAACATTTAGCCCTCCAATTAAGAGATTTTGTCAATTCCATGATTGCATGATAATTAGCTCATTTTATTTGTCCAATTACTTGCGAATTCCGTGTAGACTGTAAGTACCCGAAACTTAATCTTCCAAGAACTGTCAGCTCACTCGGATGCTTTTATTTTATCTTTGAATCAAATGCCTTGACGAAAGCCACGTTAGCACAAGTGCCTCATTAAGCTCCATCAACAGTTAATTTTTCATGGTTCTGTTTGCGTTTGACATCCCCACTCTCAACATTTAAATCTATGAAAGTAAACATACGGAATAAGTAATGCTTTTGTGCTTTCATGGAAAAGGAAGACGTCTGGATAAAATAAAGCAATCGCCTGCAGAAAGTCTCTTGTAAATAGGAATAATAAATATCCACGTCAGTCGTCAACCCAATTCTCCAAGTTTGCTTCTGTCACAGCCATTTTAGCTGATACATAAGTACAAATATATAATCCGTTTTATCTCCAGGCGTGGTTTAGTTTTCCGGAATCCGCAAGATAAATATTAACTGTACTCTGTTATCTAAACATCAAGTTATAATTTTTCACAGAGACACCCGGACCCTCCCATAAAATTATTTATTCATTCCCTGCCAACATTTATACATTCGGTACAATATGCTCTGACAATAAAGTAAATACAGCAGTCAATGTTGTCCACGGTTCCATGTTCTACTGTATACACTGTAATCCATTTCCATAAAGCAAGCATGGCCTTCCTTTTATTACTTTACCCCAGGCCGGCACAGTGTGATGAATGTGGCAAGCAGTACTTTTTGTAGAGCCGTCATCGTCAGCACTATTTTAATCCCTGACGAATGCAAATGCTGACTGTATCTACATACATATGTAGAAACTTACTTGAGTGTAGATGCTCTTCCCAATTATCGACTTTACAATATAGTTGCTTATGAATTATACTTTTGTAAGTACATGTCACAGTCTTCTTAATAATGCTTCATTGTATGTAAGTACCACTTTGTGGAAGTGAAGTCAGAGCTAAATACTTACATACTTCAGGAATTGTTTTTCAGATGAATCATCCACGCAAAATGTGGTGAATCCTGACTCGCTCTTCCTTTGGTTTTTTGTTATGCGAACGAGCTCACAATTCATGCTATCACATGTTGCTTGTAGTCGTTCAAGCATTATTATCTACAACCAGCTAAGATTGGTGCATGGAAATCCATTAAACATTGGAGCGGTCAGAATAAATTCGAATTTCTATGGGAAGAACTGAAGAACATATGTTCTTCATCAGTATCAGGGTGTGCCTTCCGAAAGGACTGCATCATCGCTACTATGATTGAGCAAAACATGAAGTGATGTTGTGAAATCAAGGAGCACGAGTCATTGCCCTAAAGTCGTTAGGGTCGCATGTGACCTAAAGGTCAACGTTGGTTCTACTTTAAATCTTTATGCTAAGCCTTTGTCTCTGTAAACGCACCAATACACTCGAGGGATAGATTCGTGTTAAATTTATCCCATTTTTGATGCCTTTCACGTACGATCAGAAAATGAGTTAAAGGACACATTTTTCGATTTACCTTGAGATATTAGTAAAATATTTATTTTTTACAAGGTTTCAAGTACAATCAGTATTCTTGTTCAGGCGAGTAACAACGAGACTCACTCAATCACTGGGATTTATTCATGATAATATATGGAACCCTATTTTGCATGCCGGAGTGGAGTCCGTAATAGGTTCGCTAATGGACGTTTTTAAGACTTGTAATAATTAGTTATAATTATGGAATACTTGTAGCTTCCGCATATATATTTTTGTAACAGCGGTGAGATATTGGACAATTAAAGTTATTGCAATTTTACATCCTCAGTATTGGCGGTACATTTACTCCAATTTACAATTCAGGAGGGATCGAAAAACGTATATTGTAAAGTGTCACTAAATCACACATTGTCACCATCAGTTACAGCACCCATATTTCATTCGTTCACGTACCCTAACAATGCCCGTAATGAATTGACGGCATAAAGCAGGACATAACTTTTTGTGATTTAATGAGTGACGAACAATTCGTTGTGTACCCAACAGGGCATAGCGTGCACCTGTCGCGATCGCAGTGTCAAGGAAAGTACCAACTGAACGCAAGTTCTTTGGGTGATAAGCGGGATAGTTCATGCAGCCCAGAGACAGTGTGAGTAAGGGAATCTTTCGCCAATGGATTGTGCATTCAAGGACTGCTGCGTAAACACAGACGATTCCAACGCACGGGACAGTAGTATACATAGAAAAAGAGAAGGGAGGCTCTGTTTAGTTAGCTTTAGCAAATGTTGTTGTTGACATTGCCACACACGAAAAACTTTTGCGTAAGTTGGAGGTTAGAGAGCAAAAGCAAAAATAAGGAATGGTTATAGGGAGCCAAGAGCCAATGTTTAAGTCGGGATACTCATTTCACAGTGCACAATCATCATTTTGAAGATTTATATGCCGATTTAGTGTACTACTTAAAGTTGCCAAAAAAACACAAATTCTTGTTTACACTATGTTTATGAAGTAGTTGAATTTTGTTATTGACTTAGAAGCAAAAATGGTTTGTATGTACAGTACCCTTCGAGTTGTTAAAATCCCTAGCAAGTGCTTGGGAATCACTTATTTTATTACTGTTATTGGTATTCTAGGCTACATTGGAGGGTGAGTGAATTTTTTGGTTCATTTTTATTTTCTTAAAAATTATGTACTGTGTAACTGCCAGACAATATCATGTGTCATTCATGATTCCACGTTGCGGTAGACACTGTCGTTTAATGTATCAGTGTGGGCATTTTTAGCTGGAAGTCATCCGCCCTCATTACATACAGTATGTATCTATGTATAAAGCTTGTAATAAGGGAAACCTTCTAAAACAACATATTGTGTTAATTCATGCCTGCTTCAATCAAGCATGATATTCTTCAATGTCTTCAGTTTTTGAAAATTAATGCTAGCCAAAGGACTTCATCAGACACAATTACTTACAAAAAGACTAATTTTCAATATTGACAGGGATTTCACCAGTAGCAATGATAAGGGTAGCGTCCTCACTGGACACAATGCTGAACTAGAACTGCTCCGGTTTCGTTAAGAAGCACTACAGGACCTTCACCTGTTAAGTGCTAGTGATAGGGTATTTATAGGTCACTATGCTAGAAAGAGTTTTTATACGACAGATTTTGCGAGAATGGTTTAGGGCAGAGGCACAGGGAAGACCCTGTAATTTAGATGTCCAAGTTGTAAAGGCAGAAACTTGGTCCAATAGGGAGCGTTAACAGGGATATGAGTTGCGCCCTCTGTGAATATATCAAGTGTTTTAGAAGTTTGTATTGGAATTAAAAGGAGCTAGAAGACAACTTTTTGGGCTGAAAGCATTAGAGAAGGAATGAACTTTATCTTAATCTAAGTAAAAAAACTGAATGCTATTAAGTTACGTTAAATGATGATTTGTAATGTTAAATAGGTGTTCTTTACATTACTTACCGTAATAGCTGCTATGCGTACAATTTAACCTCACACATTCCTAGCCATTGTTTTGCTAAATAGATATAATTGTTGGCGAAGAAATAATTCCCAATACCTGATTCATAAAATGCAATATTTATTACTTGTTGGCCCGTGACGTGGAATTAAAATGTGTAAATGCTGATGTTTTGTCTAAAATTGATGTACTTACTTAGGTTTGGATTAGCTTATTCAAAGGGCTACCAAGCGGTAGTAGAGGCCCAATCCGTGGTTGTGACCAAAGTGAAGGGGTCAATTTATACAAGCTTCGATAACAAGGAGTTGGTTGTCCCGAATCCCGAACTTTATAGACGAATCTGGGACGCTGCGGACGTCATCACTCCAGCTCATGGCGGGGAGAATGGAGGATTTTTTGTGATGACTAATTTAGTAATTACTGCTAACCAAGTGAGGGGTACTTGTGCTGAGGTAATTATTTTATGAGACCATTAATGTAATATATTTAAATGATGACACTGTCAACTTTGGGGAAAACATTTGAGTATTTTATGAATTTTTGATGCTGATATGGTATCAATCAAAGGATTTATTTACTCCGTATAGACGCCAGAGTTAATTGAGGCTCGATGTAGTGGAGATCAAGGCTGTAAGGTGGGGAAGTATGTGAAGAATGGAAATGGGGTTATGACTGGCAAGTGCGTAAAGGATGATAGATACAAGGATCCGACGGATTCAAAAACATGTCAAGTCCATGCTTGGTGCCCGGTGGAAAGAGGGATACTGCCATTGTGAGAGATTTTGTTGGATTTATTTTTCTGTTACTCTGACAAGCTTTCGTCTTTGATGCAGTAAAGATGAAATCGATCGAGGAAGTAATGCTATTATTTATCTATTATTGACAGAGGGAATAATCGAGCTTTACTGGACGGAACGAAAGATTTTACGGTTCTGGTCAAAAATACCATTGAATTTCCACAATTCGGGCCAAATTATATTAGGCGAAATATTAAGAGTGATGCTACTGAGAAATATCTTCAAAACTGTATTTATAACGCGAAAACGGATCCGCACTGTCCAACATTTCGAATTGGAGATATTGTTGAAGGAGCGGGCTATAAATATGAGCAAGTTGCTTTGACGGTGAGTGTTACACATAAAAATTATGCCTTGGAGAAAATATTTTTGGTGTTAATTTGCTATTTGTCAATAATTATTGTAGGGGGCAATATTTTCGTTGACCATCAAATGGTCGTGCTCGTTTGACTGGGGTAGTACAATAGATAATTGTTTGCCTGTATACTCATTTGCAAGACTGGATGACGCAAATAGTAAAGTTTCTCCAGGATGGAATTATCGGTATTATTCTCAAGCGTATCTTGTTGATTCTGGAAGTAGCATTTTATGCATAAATACATGGAATGCACTGTTACTATATTATTTTAGGTCTGCCATTTATCACGAGGAAAATAGGAGGACTTTGACGCAGCATTACGGCATAAAATTCTTAATCGAAGTCGAGAGTGAGGGCAGAAAATTCGATTCCCTTCGCTTTTTACTTACCGTAGGAGCTGGCCTTGGATTTTTTGCAGTGGTAAGTACTTTTAACATTTTTTACAAAATTGAAGATGCCACACATGTCAAATCTTGGTTTAATCCATATTTGTTTAAATTCAAGGCGTCGCTCATCTGCGACTTTTTTCTAGACCTGTTCTGTAAACTCCAACAATATTCGAAAGCTTCCTGGTTGGCATATTTTAGTGAGGATATGAAATACGACTTGCAGTTCGTACGTGAGTACGAACGAGCTAAGTATGGCCAAGCTAAGCAAGGGAATGATCATGTGGATCTTCGATCTCCTGTCGTAATATCATGATATATTGTCCTTCATTGAATTGAACAATTTGCAGTTGACAGTCGTCACAATTCCACTTGAAGACCAACCGATCGATCTGATGACACCTGTATTTAGAGAGTTCAAAACTACTTAAATGAGTATCATACTTATGTAAAAGCTTTAATACAGTATCGTAGCTAACTAGTAGCATAAAATGTTGGTTTTGCCTAGTTATCATAACATCTGTACACAACAGTTTGAATTAGCTACTGTTGTTGACTTTTTCTGAAATTCTTCTAAAACCTTTGTAACGACCATCGTTGTTTCGTAAAAAATATAAATAAATTATTTCATATTAATTTGATTGTCTTTGAAAGGCAGCAAAATACCTGTTTGTACAGGTAGTAATAGATAATATTCGATGTGAGTAGGAAATGTGAATACAATAAATAGATAACCCGATACCCGAACATGAATATGTTGAGACTACGAAGCGCTGTTACAGAATAATAAATATTGAAGAATAAAAATGTAATGCTAAAAAATTTATTAATATCAATCACTATTTCTGTAGGTTACAGTTCATACATATTTAAATACGCATAATTACACATTTCTGACTATAAGAAGTTTACCATTCCAAAAGTTTAACTTAAAATAAATACTTTATATTCTTGTAGTAACGCATGAAGCAACATCAATGAGACACGAATGCATACATATGTCATGTTTAATGAGAAAAATCGAAGTATTTCATAACAAAAAAATGCAAATTCACAAAACTCAAAATAAATCCATATTCGCATCAGTGCAGTAGTATTCCATGAAGTACAAAAAAATATTCTACTGACAACAATGGAAGGATTCCTAAAATGCCC
Source organism: Allacma fusca (assembly GCA_947179485.1). Taxonomy (NCBI): domain Eukaryota; kingdom Metazoa; phylum Arthropoda; class Collembola; order Symphypleona; family Sminthuridae; genus Allacma; species Allacma fusca. The sequence continues at coordinate 20,060,527 of OX359248.1, read as the reverse complement.
TTACTACTACTGACATTTCTGGAATTCATTGAACTTTACTCATAGATAAGACTAATAGTACAAACACAATTTCACAAACTATTAAAAACTAACCGAGTCAACTAAGTCGAAACATTGCTCATCTTATAGATTAATAAAGCAAATACTAAAAATTAGCAACAGGAAAATTTGTGCAAAATCAATACCGCACGACTTGGCAATATAAGTGGCAGTATTACAGGCTAAAAATAACAAAATTGCACTAAAACATACAAAGAACAACTTGCATCATTTCTGTGATTGTCGACAATGTCTCGCTGTCTCGCAAACTGAAACTGCCGCATAGCAAGCCACACCATCCGAACCAAACTTTTCTTTGATTTTGCTAGACACACATGATGGAATGACCATTCTGTTTCCCCAGCCTAATTTGTTCCAAATCCAACGAATGAAAGACCAGGAAGCCATGTAACCTGGAGTGTTGCCATAATGGTTTGTTCGATAATAATGTGTCCTCTGCAGGGCTTGAAATTGTAGCACATCAATTTCAAAGCGCGGATGACTTGTTATACACAAATGTTTCTTTGTTGCGTCATCCATTTCTTCGTCCAAGAATTCAGTCACATCTTTAATTTCCCTACAGCAAATTCGATCGTAATCCCTCATGCGTCCAATAATCCGACACTCTCCACATCTGCACCTAAAACAAACATTTTAAATACCTCATATTAAATTCCATTCAATAAACAGAATCCATCATTTAAATAATGAAGCATGCACAAATTAATACAATAAAATGCCTTCTTGAACCTACCAATCAGTCGAGTTTGTCCTGGTTCTGAATCTAAAATCCCTCTTTCCCAAGTTCCGGCAAAGAATACACTCCCTCTTCAGATCTCCATCGTCTACTTCCTCATTCTCGCTACTAGTATAAGATTTCTCAGTAGCATCTCCATCACTTTCACTAGAAGATTCAAACTCAATCACACCCTTAGATGATTCAGAACTGGATTCCGAGCTAGACTCATCATTTCCCCCCGAGCAACTCTCATCGACGACTTTATGGGACTCCCTTACTTCATCGCTTCTACTCTCCGAATTTTCTTGCTTGACCCGCTTGAATTTTCTCTTCTTTAGAGGAGGGCCAATGGGACCCTCAGAGTCTGAAGAATCGTCGTCCAACACAATTATTCGCTTAAATTTCTTCTTCGAGGATTCCTCAGCATCTTGATTATCTTCAATCTCGCTAGAAGCAGGACACTCCGACTCAGACATTGATTTTCCCGAATCCGATTCAGGCTCTCTCTTTATAGTAAACTCGGCTCTATCCTCCACAGAATTCTCACTATCTGACTGTAGCTCCTCTTTGATAATCACTGCCTCATTTATATTCACTCCTGCTGACTTTACATTCACAATTTGCAGACCGCCTCCCTCCAACCTTTTCGATCTCTTCAATGGATCCATTTTGATATATCTTCTTAATCCCCCGAGAGCGAATCACATGTAGCAGCTAAATTTGCATCTACGACAATACATACCAAACAAACTCACATTATCTTCTACATTCTAACTTCTTACAATAAGATAATTCATTTCAACATTAACAAAGCATTCAGTTACACGTATAGTTACAGAAAATTGCTTACCCACCAACTGTTCCAACCAGCCTTTTGCATACACAAGCAGAATCAGTAATACAAAGGTATCAAGTTGCTTTCTGTTACTATCAGTTCATCTGACTCCAATGTCTTCTACATCTTTTCTCTTCCCATTACAATCCGACCGCTATGAAATTACACAAATACACATTTTTGTCTTATTGAGCCAATCTATACGATTTCCGGTATCTCCAAAACCTAATAATAGCGAACAAGCACCAAAAGCTGAGTGCCTGCCTTGGATAACGATAACATTATTATTTGCTCTCCTAATGTAAAACACAATGTCAAAAATTTGAAGAATTCTACCCCACGTGGACAGTAATCGTATTTTATCACAACAAGTACTTAATTATAAATATTTATGAAAACAAATTTGTACAATACCTGTGTTTTAGTTTCCCGTTCCAGTCTCGATTGAGGAAACATTAAATCAATACTTCTGGAAATTGTTAAACTCCTTGGAATAAACGTTTGAATGAAGTTTGGAATCGACATTCTTCTTCTTCTTGTCACATTATTTTTCCAATGTTTTTCTTTTGCGTGTGTTTACTTGTTTATTTTGCGTATTTGCGTCTTCCGCGCGTTTATATATGTATCTCCGCCGTAATTTTTAAAGCAAAACTCCCGCTCTTGGACCCTTGCGTAAAGCTCCAATGTTCAAATGTACAAGCTCTTTCTTTCTGGTCCTAAAAAAGTGATATGTATGTATCTACTGCTGTAAGCTTATATTTCACACTTCTTATGCTAGTTCTGGTGTTCTAGGTTGGTGCTGATGTATGGTTAAAGGTAGCGCAGTGTTACCCCGTCCTCAATTGAAGGAAGAACTACGATGACATCACCTCCCTGATAGACAGCTAACATCCGTCGAGTACGAGAGAGCAAAACCAGGCACATAAATTTCATTTTAAATCTGCAATGATATCGATTTCTGTGACAACTCGAATAGAGACGAAATGATTTTAGGAGATGACGGGGTGTCTGCTTGTCTGATGCCAGGATAGCTGCCGGAATATTGACACCAGACAATTCAAACTTTTTACAGGCGTAGATTAGGTCAAAAGTAAGAAGCCAGTTCGGATTTTTGTGGGAAGGTGCGAAGATTCTTCCCAGGGAAAAATTATTTCCGGCAGAGAAAACCTCAAAGGGAAAGGAGTCTTTCTTGCGACAGGGATTTTTAAATACATTGACCGTGTTTTGCAGAGATTTTCAAATTTGTTGGCGTTTTCAGGGAAATTTGTACTGGAAACGGATTTTTAGATTAGTTGACCTCATTTGGGATGGATTTCACGCCTTGTAGGGGAATTATTTTTGCCTACAAGGATTTTGAAAATTGTTGAACCTTTATTTTCAGATGGGATTTTTGTAATCGTTGAGGACCTCACTGCAGGGACAAAAAATTCAGCAGGGAAATTCAAAAATGATCTTCCAGGGAGATTTACAAAACTCCGACCCTTGTAAAGAAGCCTATTATTTTTGAAAAAGTCCGACTAATCCGTTTAACTGAAAATTAAAGTCACATATAAACATATGTAAACACAAATGTACAGAAACAAGGATGTTAAGCTTGCGCTATCTACAGTCCAATTTGCTGTTTATATTAAATTGTCCTTCATATCAACCGGTGGATGTCACATGCGTGTTTTCAATTAATTTTTTAATGGTTTTCAAATATTAGTGTATAAGTACTCCATACGATTATCCCAGGAAATTTTTTTAAATCAATATTCATCAGTATAGTACCAACATAACAGTGCAAAAAATTTCATAATTGCAAATAATAATTATATATGCGTATGCGTACATGAATTTAACAACAAATATTGAATATTGTAATGCGCACCGGGATGTTTAAGCCTTTTAATGGCCAATAGTTAGCTCTCACTGGTTTGCATGTAAATATTTTAGGGTATTTATAGGATTACGTATTTATGCTAGCTTATTCTGTTACATCACATAGTGAGGCTTCGTCTCTTGTCAACTTTTAGTACGCAGCACTCATCACAGAGGATTTTTAAAGAATACTGTATGAGAACGATCTTATATTTTCACACACAGCTGACAGAGAAGACTGATTTCTTAGTCGGTCTGTCTTACATTCAAAATATATGAATGGAATATCCGTTTAGGGTTACCAGATTGTTATATTTTCCACTGTCGTCAACCCATGTAGCCAAAAGTAGACACTGGGATGGGTGCCGACAGTGCAAATAATTTAATGAAAACATAGTTGCATGCATTCGTTTCCTTTGAAAATTTTCGTTGATAGATAAATAGAGTTCTTGTGAGCGTATCTGGAGCTCGTCCTGGCAAAACTCTGTTGGTGTTTCGTTTTCGTTTACTCCCTGTATTTAAAAGCGGCTAAGAAAATACGTTACCTATTCTTGCAAAATGTCGACTAGAAGCTGCACTAAATGCTATATAGTTGTAGATAAATTGTAAATGTCAGCGATTTCCCCTACATTGCCAGTATAGATATTGAACCTGATCTGTGGTCATACATTCAATTCTTGACGAATGCAAAAGCTTAATAATATTATGTAAATGTGCGCAGTTAATAAAAAAGATGAAAATCAATAATTAGTTGCAACACACTTGTAAGGGTCGTAGTGATAAGAACTATTGTCATGCTCGGAGAGGAAACGGGATAGAGCTCAGACAAAGGCTGAGTGAGGGGCTCTTTGAATATAGCACTGCATAACACTGTTGCATCCTTCCTTTAAAATAACATAGCTTTAGGTCTATGCATTCGGAAATCAGAATCAGGCTTATAACGCATTAGAAGTACATATGTAAATTCGACTGTACTTACATTCCGCATTTGGAAGTCTACTGAGTTTAACTTGGATTAGACATTAGACCAGTGCTGTTAATAGTTGGAAGATAATTGTGAGAACATCTGATTGTGAGTTGAGGTGTGGTTGTCTAAAGCTTCCTTTACTTGTACAATTATTAAACCAGGTGCTGTTTAAACTCGATCCGAAATGTCAGTTCATTCATCAATAAAAGGGAAATTGATCGCCGTAATTGGTGATGAGGTAAAGGTCTTTTTGTATTTTGAAATAATTGGAAATATGGTGTATTTTTGTATCTATTCATTTAATTTTGATATGCGATAGACTCATGAGTACTGAATTAATTTTGAAACTTAAAACCTATTGTTGATACCTGGGATCACTGACGTTGATTGCAAAGAAATTGATGCAAATTGTTACGTTGTTTTTGGAGGATTTGTTACTGATTTTGAAGCTAAAGCTAAAAGTGTGCTCAGGTGCAATGACTTTGTTTGTTTGACAGGATACCTGCGTGGGGTTCCTTTTGGGAGGTGTCGGTGAAATTAACAAACATCGCCAGCCTAATTTCTTCGTGGTGGATAAACGTATGATAAGATAATGTTAATCCATAGTGGTAAATGTATGTTGATGGAATAATGGAAATGGAGCATGGAGGAAGTTGTCGAAGGGAATTATGTGTGATCTTCAATTGATTTGTTGTTTTTGTTTTGGCAATAGACACCAGCGTGAGTGAAATTGAAGAAACTTTCAAGAAATTTTTGCGTCGGGATGACATTGACATCATTTTAATCAGTCAGAACGTGAGTATTTTTTAATTCAATAAGTTGAGTTGTATTTATGTTTAGGATTGATTCTTGAGACTGACCTGGATACTGGGATCTATTAACTGTTTTCGTGGGTTGTTGTATTTAGATTGCAGAGATGATCCGACATGTGATTGACACTCATTCCAGTCCGGTGCCAGCAGTGCTAGAGATTCCTTCTAAAGATCATCCTTATGATCCTACCAAAGATTCCATCTTGCGAAGAGCCAGGGGAATGTTCAACCCTCAGGATTTCTAGGTGACTCGGATACTTAGTGACTACTACGCATCGTTTATAAAATATAGTCAAATATAAATGTCCTGTTATTGTGCACCTTGAAGGCTAGTCGATGTACTTAGAAATTATGTAACTCTCGAAATGTTCAATATAAGGTGTAGCTAGTGAAGCTGCTACAAAATGATTCCATTTTTTGTCTTTTGGTGTTGGTGTTAAATGTTTCTATCTGTTCGGTCAAGTTTATTGAATGTAATAAAATTCAGAGGTAAAGCCAAGTAGTTTTTTACAGTTAACTTTTTTTTATTACGCAAGAACAGTACACACATGGCTATAATTGCACAAAACTAGTTTCACGTGATGGCAATCATAAGTTGTAAGTTGATTGTAACTTACACAAGTTTCATATTTAACTTTTGACAAGGAGTGGTACTGCAAAACCAAATAGAATTTATTCCCTATTGTGTAGATGGCTGCCCGCCCCGCCGTCGAATTAAGGGAATGCAAAAAAGTTGGCTACAAAATGGGATTTGAGGTATGCTAATTTCCAGGCACTCCGGAACTTCCGAAAAAGTGAGGGTGACAACATTTTTTAGTAACTTTGCTATGGCTAAATACAAACGTGCGCACTTACATATAGGGTTACATAATATTGCGTTAGTTAGCTCATACAAGCATGCAAACTAGGATCTTCCAATTTTTAAAGAATTTTTGTTTTAATAAACCAAGCTTTCACAAACGAAAATAACGGAGTCTCACATATTCAAAAATTTTTCGTACATATATACTTACATACACTAAATGCTAGCAAAATTTTATGGATTTCAAGTATAGAGATATCAAAGAACGCAAAATCGGTACCCATATCCGTACCCAAAGTGCGGGTGTTGCAATATCTGGTATTTATACCCGTATACCCATACCCGAGTATCCGGGTACAAATTTTTCATACCCGTACCCGCACTGTAATCTGAAACCATGTACCTGTACGCGTATTGTACATGTACCCGAAATATACTCGAAGACCAGAAGCCTTTTCGATTAAAAAATAAAATTAACTTGCATACTTGTAGATATCCATCACAACATTACCCACAGGAGCATATTAAAAATCAAACGTAGAGTGGACTAGGTGAAGATCTTTAAAGTAAATTGAATTACTACATGGTATCATGTCTACACCCCACATGTATACCCCACATGCACTAATTGTAAATATTTACAAGTTGTAGAACATTTTCCTCACCAGCATAGGAGTAGAGGTAAAATAAATACTGCATTTCCCAATATTCTCCACTTGCTTCCAAACCGTCACGGTATTTTGTTTAAAAAAATGTTTTTAAAGGTTTAGTTTTTTATTGATTGTTCAAAAGTCAAATACCCTCAATTTGTATTTGTAAAATTTGCTACCAAGATAACAAACAGGTACCTAGATCAGAGCTGCTTGAAGGTGTCAGGTTATACTTGAAAAATACCCGGCGGGTCGGGTTCGGGTAAAGCTCGGGTTTAAAAAATATATCTGAGCTCAATGTCAAGTACAAGTTCGGTACGACTAGTGCTGTAATATTGTACTCGTTTAGTTTGTACTTTTGTGTTGTTTTTGTCTATAGTACAAAACAAACCAAACAATATCCGTTTTCGAGATACAAAACTAAAACAAAAACAATACAATCCAAATTGTATTTTTCCAAGTTTCTAGAAGACGCTAGAAATTTACTAAAGTGATTGTTGTCATCTAGAGTGCACAGGGATTGATTTGTGTAGTTAGAATCGTGAAAAAATCACAACGCCTGGGCATTGACTAATTATTATCGCTGAATTTGTCTAACATCGTCCATATAAAATATGTAAGTACATTGTGCCTGTTAACGGTCATTCCGGTGTCATGCGACTATTAATGCGCCAATAAGGTCAACCATAGGTGATTTACTACTAGTGACTCACCAAGTTTCATTATAGATCGTGTGCACCATAAAACGTCAATCCGTCATTACACTTTCGGAAGATCAATTTGAGGTCACATGACCTCAGATTTACCTTATTGTCACTAATAATCACATGACAGACTAACCTTATTGTCACTAATACTCACATGACCTCAGACTGACCTTATTGCGTCTTAAATATTCAAATGACCTCAGATTGACCTTATTGTGTCTTAAATATTCAAATGACCTCAGATTGACCTTATTGTGTCTTAAATATTCAAATGACCTCAGATTGACCTTATTGTGTCACTAATAGTCAAATGACCTCATATTGTCCATATTGCATCTTTAATAGTCAAATGACATTGTTACAGCCTCAGATTGGTGTAAAATAAAGTTCGGATCACTCAAGTCTCACCCCGGGGTGAGACGTCTGTTTTCGAAGGACCAGCGCCGCTACCAGCGCACGTTTAATATGTATTCAATAATCTCACCCACACTCAACTACCCTTTTATGAGTGGTAGCCTTTGCTAGTACTCGGACCAGTTCAGTTCAAAACCGAAAAATTCCGATTCGGTTCAGTTCAGTTCAGTTTGATTCATTATAAACACAGTTCAGTTCAGCTGTTGAACTGAACTGAACAGTTCGATTCAGTATTTGAATCGAACTGAACCGTATAATGCAAACTGCAGTTCAAACAGTTTGCAAACGGGCTCCTTGCTGGAAATGTCGCCACCAGCGTACATTCTTATCTGTCATTCCCATGTATAGTTAATTAACGAATAATCAAGTTTTTTAATTACTTTATTATTTCAAAAATGTTCTTTTAATAATTATATGGGACATTGCTGTTGCCGGACCAAACATGGGGCTTTCTTTAAAACTTCAACAAGTACTTAAAATTCTGGTTAGATTACGGAGCTAAAAAAATTAAAATTTAAACGAATCCTAAGGAAAATGTAGATACTGAATTCGCCCAAAGATGTAATGCTAAAAGGAAGCAATCTATTACGGATTACTAAACGTTGATTCTGAAACAGGGCCATTCCAGTGTACATTACCATCATCAAGAGCATATCATTTGTGCATTCTCCAGTGCACTGTTTGCTATGGTGATTGCGATTAGGAACAGGTTAAGAGGGAAAAAATCAGTTTTTCTGGGATTGACTCGGATGACTAAATTCGGATCTTTGTGTGTGTACAGCCGCAATTATTATTGTTTACCAAACACTGCGACTGAATTGTTTGATTCACCGATTCAGTTCAGTTCATCGGGTAAAACTGAACTGAACTGAACTGTTTTTGCTTGAACTGAACCGAAACCGAATTTTTGTTTCAGTTCACTGCTCAAACTGAACTGAACTGCAAATTTTGAATCGAACTGAACTGTTCCGAGTACTAGCCTTTGCTACCCAGTGTAAGGGAAAATAAAAGGGTTTTTGTAGGTAAAATGTAGAGAAAATGAAAACTGATTCTTTATTACCGTCACACACGTCGTTCTTCCCTCACACCAGAAAATCTAATCCTCCTCCTTCCATTCCACAATCACTTTTTCATAGCATTACACTAATATTAAATTACAATTCATACAACTACCAATCAATTCACATTATATTCATATTAAATTAGAATCAACAATATGCACACTAATGCACTACAACACAGAGTGAGTGTGAGTAACATAAGCGAGCCGCTCCGCAGACAAGCTACGCTCTCCTCTCTACGTCTCACCTCGTACGCATAAAGTTCATTGCTCCGTCTCTCGAACTCCTCTCCTCTGCACTCGATGTTCTCTCCGTTCTCTCTCCTGGCTTAGCTCGCATCTCACCCTGTTGATAGGCCGCCATCTCACCCTGCAGTATCATCTGACCCTGCGGCCGCGCCGTTACAGACATATTGACCTTATTGCATCTTTAATAGTCAAATGACATAATGACCTTATTGCATCTTTAGTAGTCAAATGACCTCAGATTGCCGTTATTGTGTCACTAATAGTAAAATGACCTCAGATTGACCTTATTGCGTTTGTAATAGTTAAATGACCTCAGATTGACCTTATTGTTTCCTTAATAGTAAAATGACCTCAGATTGACCTTATTGCGTCACTAATACTCACATGACCTCAGATTGACCTTATTGCGTCACTAATACTCACATGACCTCAGATTGACATTATTGCGTCACTAATACTCACATGACCTCAGATTGACCTTATTGCGTCACTAATACTCACATGACCTCAGATTGACCTTATTGCGTCACTAATACTCACATGACCTCAGATTGAACTTAAATCAACAAATTGAATGGTGCCGGCGTTGCACCCTGCAAAATTCTACCGTCAAAAGTATCAGTGCATCTTATATGGGAAAGTAGTGAATGGCGGTGATTGCTAAAAAAATCCCCAGCAACATTCTCACATCCCCACGCTCACATCATCCCCTCTGTTTAAATGTCGCTGCTAAGCACATCCCCGAGACACTCCACATGATGCTACAGTACAACCAATATTTACATGAATCCCCAGTCCCAACGCACTGGGACTGGAGCAAATGAAAGATTACAGTCCACCATAACTATCACAGCATCCTAGTCTCAACACATTGAGACTGCAAAAAGTGACATTACAGTCCGCTATAACTATCACAGCATCATCTCAATGTGTTGCGACAAGGGATGCTGTGACATTTATATCATACTGTAATGTCACTTTTTGCCGTCTCAGTGTGTTGAGACTGGGGATGCTGTGATAGTATTTATGAAATTTAGTTTTTATTAATTTCAATATTTATTGTACAGAAAGTTAAAAATGTTGTTGACAACAGGCTTAAGGCAAACTATATTTAAGGGCTGATCCCTTAAAGATCCCAGTACCAAATTTTAAACTAAGGTCCTAGTTACTAAAGGCACCGTCCTGAAAAATTGCATGTAGCTCCGAGGGGTGGAACACACTTTTCTAGCTTGCAATGCTAAATGAACGGAGACCATGGATTTTTTAAAGGAATTTGGTGTCAATTTTTGTTTATTTTTAAAAGGGAATGCCAACCTGCAATTTACGGGACAATCCTGGGCACATCTCCGTTAAACGCAACTTCTTAAAAACAATGTCTTAGTTGTCCTACTTCTGTACTTTTCGTCAAAGTACAAAACAAATACAAAAGTACAAATTACAGCACTAGGTACGACGTATTCAAAATACCTGAACCCGAACTTGCAATTTCAGGTAAGTATTTTGCAAGCATTTTACCGCAATAATTTAACTTTCATTTGACGTGAATGAAACTCAAGCCTACCTGAACGTTATTGCATGTTCACATGGCTGAAGGACATGTGGGAGTTAGTGACGCATGAGAGCTGCCATTTTTGGGAGGCGACTCATTGGGGTTTTTGGATCTCTCTGAGACTACCACGCTGTATTTTTGTTGTTGGCTTCTCTGAGATCGTTGATTCTTTTTTTTATTATTTTAGAGGTATTCCTCCTCATTTTATTACATACTGGTTTTCCCTTTTGGGATTTTAATCATAATTTTTATAAACTCATTGGAGCAAGTTCCAGAGCAATTGCCTACTTCCCGTTGTTATCCCCGATCTCACTAATTTCCTAAATAAAAAGAGTCAGCATTGACTCGAGGTAAAACCATCTCCATCCTTCGCCCGATTCCATTTCATCCAACGACCATCAATGCAGATAAAGGCGCCGGGTAATTTCTGGTAATTTATTATTTATGCGTCACCATGATTACTTTGTACGATTGAGTGAAATTGTAATTAGGGAATGTCGATTGAAAATGCCCACATATATATGAATGTCAAGCTGAATATGCCCAAAATGACAGCCAACGTGCCTTATTTTTGGGCATATTGGCACATTGGGAAAATGCCCTGAATTGAGCAGTTTCATTAGGGTATATTCGGCATTTTCAGTAGGGAATATTTAGCAACAAATTTAAAACTGCATTTTGAAACTGCAATTTGAAACCGCAATGTAAAACTTAAATTTCAAACTGCAATTTTCAAATGCATTTTGAAACTGCATGATGAAACTGCATGATGAAACTGCAATTTGAAACTGCATGATGAAACTGCAATTTGAAACTGCAATTTGAAACTGCAATTTGAAACTGCAATTTGAAACTGCAATTTGAAACTGCAATTTGAAACTGCAATTTGAAACTGCATTTTGAAACTTCTTTTTGTAACTGCAATATTAAACTGCAATTTAAAACTTTTATTTGAATCTTCAACTCGAAAATGCAATATTCCTAACAACGACAACATACGTAACCTAACCTAACCCAACCTAACCAAGCCTAGCCTAACCTAACCTGACCAACCCAATCTAATCTAATCTAACCTAATCTTACATAACCAAACCTAAGCTAATCTGACATTTCCAAACCTAACCTAACCTATACTAACCTAACCTATACTAACCTAACCTATACTAACCTAACCTAACCTAACCTATACTAACCTAACCGAATCTATACTAACCTAACCTAACCTAACCTGTACTAACCTAACCTAACCTAACCTAACCTATACTAACCTAACCTAACCTAACCTATACTAACCTAACCTAACGTTATGATTGAAGTACTCAACTGAATTTGAAACTGCTTCTTGTAACTGCAATTTTAAACTACAATTTAAAACTTAAATTTGAATCTTCAAATCGAAAATGCAATATTCTTAACAACGTCAACATACGTAACCTAACCTAACCTAACCTAACCAAGCCTAGCCTAATCTAACCTGACCAACCCTAACCTAACCTAACCTAACCTAACCTAACCTTATTTAATCTAATCTAACCTAACCTAACCTAACCTGATCTGACCAAACCTAACATAAAATATACTATACTAACCGAACCTATACTAACCTAACCTAACCTATACTAATCTACCCTAACCTAACGTTAGGACTGAAGTACTCAAACTGTAATTTGAAACTGTAATATGAAGCTGCAATTTGAAACTGCAATTTGAAACTGCAATTTGAAACTGCAATTTGAAACTGCAATTTGAAACTGCAATTTGAAACTGCGATTTGAAACTGCAACTTGAAACTGCATTTTGAAACTTCTTTTTGTAACTGCAATATTAAACTGCAATTTACAACTTTTATTTGAATCTTCAACTCGAAAATGCAATATTCCTAACAACGACAACATACGTAACCTAACCTAACTTACCCTAACCCAACCCGACCTAGCTTATCCTGACCCAACCTAACCTTACCTAACCAAACCTAACCTAACCTATACTAACCTTACCTAACATAACCTAACCTAACATTATGACTGAAGTACTCAAACTGCAATTTATCAATAAAATTTGAAACTGCAATTTCAAACAGCAATTTGAAAAGCAATTTGAAACTGCATTTTGAAACATCTTTTTGTAACTGCAATATTAAACTGCAATTTAAAACTGCAATTTGAAACTGCATGATGAAACTGCAATTTCAAAATGCAATTTAAAACTGCAATTTGAAACTGCAACTGGAAACGGCAATTTGAAACTGCAATTTAAAACTGCAATATGAAACTGCCTTTTGAAACTTCTTTTTCTAACTGCAATTTGAAACTGCAATGTGAAACTGCAATGTGAAACTGCAAGTTGAAACTACAATTTGAAACTGCAATTTGAAACTGCATTTCGAAACTGCAATTTGAAACAGCAATCTAAAACTTAAATTTCAAACTGCAACTTGAAACTGCATTTTGAAACCGCAATTTGAAACTGCAATTTGAAACTGCAATTTAAAACTGTAATTTGAAATTAAATTTGAAACGGCAATATGAAACTGCAATGTGAAACTGCAATTTGAAACTACAATTTGAAACTACAATTTGAAACTGCAATTTGAAAACTGCAATTCAAGCTGCAATTTGAAGCTGCAATCTAAAACTTAAATTTCAAACTGCAACTTTAAACTGCATTTTGAAACATCTTTTTGTAACTGCAATATTAAACTGCAATTTAAAACTGCAATTTTAAACTGCAATTTTAAACTGCAATTGAAAACTTCAATTTGCAAATGCTATTTGAAACATCAATTTGAAACTGCAATTTGAAACTGCAATTTGAAACTGCAATTTAAAACTTTTATTTGAATCTTCAACTCGGAAATGCAATAATCTTAACAATGTCAACATACGTAACCTAACCTAACCTTCCCTAACCTAACCAAACCAAGCCTAACCTAACCTGACCCAACCCAACCTAACGCAACCAAACCTAACCTAACCTGTACTAACCTAACCTAACCTAACCTAACCTAACGTTATGATTAAAGTACTCAAACTGCAATTTAAAACTGCAATATGAAACTTCGGTTTGAAACTGCAATTTAAAGCTGCAATTTGAAGCTGCATTTTGAAACTGCAATTTGAAACAGCATTCCAAAACTTAAATTTAAAACTTGTATTTTAAACTGCAATTTGAAACTGCTTTTTAAAACTGCATGTTAAATCTGCATGATGAAACTGCAAATTTAAACTGCAATTTTAAACTGCAATTGAAAACTGCAATTTGAAAATGCAATTTGAAACTGCAATTTGAAACTGCAATTTGAAACTGCAATATGAAACTGCATTTTAAAACATCCTTTTGTAACTGCAATATTAAACTGGAATTTAAAACCTTTATTTGAATCTTCAACTCGAAAATGCAATATTCTTAACAATGTGAACATACGTAACCTAACCTAACCTACCCTAACCTAACCAAACCACGCCTAACCTAACCTGACCCAACCTAACCTAACGCAACCAGACCTAACCTAACATGTACTAACCTAACCTAACCTAACCTAACCTAACGTTATGACTAAAGCACTCAAACTGCAACATAAAACTGCAATTTGAACCTGCAATTTGAAACAGCAATTTGAAACTGCAATTTGAAACTGCAATTTGAAACTGCAATTTGAAACTGCATTTTGTAACTGCAATATTTAACTGTAATTTAAAACTTAAATTTGAATCTTCAATTTAAAACTGCAATTTAAAACTGCAATTTGAAACTGCAATTTGAAACTGCAATTCAAAACTACAATTTGAAACCGCATTTTGAAACTGCAATTTGAAACTGCAATTTGAAACTGCAATTTGAAACTGCAATTTAAAACTGCATTTTGAAACTGCAATTTTAAAATGCAATCTAAAACTTAAATTTCAAACTGCAATTTGAAAATGCAATCTAAAACTTAAATTTCAAACTGCAATTTGAAACTGCAATTTGAAACTACAATTTAAAACTGCAACATGAAACTTCAGTTTGAAACTGGTTTTTGTAACCGCAATTTTAAACTCCAATTTAAAACTTAAATTTGAATCTTAAACTCGAAAATGCAATATTCTTAACAATGTTAACATACGTAACCTAACCTTACCTACCCTAACCCAACCCGGTCTAACGTAACCTGACCCAACCTAACCTAACCTGACCCAACCCAACCTAACCTAACCAATCCTGACCTAACCTATACTAACCTAACCTAACATAACTCAAACTAACGTTATGACTGATGTACTCAAATTGCAATTTGAAACTGCAATTTGAAACTGCAATTTGAAACCGAAATTTGACACTGCAATTCGAAACTGCAATTTGAAACTGCAATTTGAAACTGCAATTTGAAACCGCAATCAAAAACTTAAATTTCAAACCTAAATTCCAACTGCAATTTAAAACTGCATTTTGAAACTGCATGTTAAAACTGCATGATGAAACCGCAATTCAAACTGCAATTTGGCACTGCAATTTAAAACTGCAATTTAAAAATGCAATTTGAAACTGCAATTTAAACTGCCTTTTGAAACTTTAATTTGAAACAGCAATATAAAACTGCAATTTGAAACTGAAATTTGAAACTGTCGTTTGAAGCTGCAATTTGAAACTGTCATTTGAAGCTGCAGTTTGAAACTGCTATTTGAAACTGCAATTTGAAACTGCAATATAACACTGCATTTTGTAACTGCAATACTAACCTGTAATTTAAAACTTCAATTTGAATCTTCATTTCGAAAATGCAATATTTTCAACAATGTCATTATACGTAGCCTATTCCAATCTACCGTAACCCAACCAGGCCTAACCTAACCTGACCCAACCTAACCTAACCTAACCAAACCTTACCTAACCTATACTAACCTATGTATGTATGTTATGGTGGAGTTCAGAGTCCCTCCCTAGTGGAGTTGCTCTGAAGGCGCTCAAGTCAGAAGACTTATTGCACTCTTCTCCTAACACTTTACTCTAAGCTCCTGCTAAAGCGCTTTGAAGCCATGATAAAGGCAACAAGGTCACTCTGCTGAGCTATATACTAACCTATACTAACCTATACTAACCTATACTAACCTATACTAACCTAACGTTATGATTGAAGTGCTCAAACTGTAATTTCAAACTCTAATTTGAAACTAAAATTTGAAACTATAATTGGAAACTGCATTGTGAAACTGAAATTTGAAACTGCAATTTGAAACTGCATTTTGAAACTGCAATTTGAAACAGCAATCTAAAACTTAAATTTCAAACTGCAACTTTAAAATGCATTTTGAAACATCTTTTTGTAACTGCAATATTAAACTGCAATTTAAAACTGCAATTTTAAACTGCAATTTTAAACTGCAATTGAAAACTTCAATTTGCAAATGCAATTTGAAACTGCAATTTGAAACTGCAATTTGAAACTGCAATTTGAAACTGCAATATTAAACTGCAATTTAAAACTTTTATTTGAATCTTCAACTCGGAAATGCAATAATCTTAACAATGTCAACATACGTAACCTAACATAATCTTCCCTAACCTAACCAAACCAAGCCTAACCTAACCTGACCCAACCCAACCTAACGCAACCAAACCTAACCTAACCTGTACTAACCTAACCTAACCTAACCTAACCTAACCTAACCTAACGTTATGACTAAAGTACTCAAACTGCAATTTCAAACTGCAATATGAAACTTCGGTTTGAAACTGCAATTTGAAGCTGCAATTTGAAGCTGCATTTTGAAACTGCAATTTGAAACAGCATTCTAAAACTTAAATTTAAAACTGGTATTTTAAACTGCAATTTGAAACTGCTTTTTAAAACTGCATGTTAAATCTGCATGATGAAACTGCAAATTTAAACTGCAATTTTAAACTGCAATTGAAAACTGCAATTTGAAAATGCAATTTGAAACTGCAATTTGAAACTGCAATATGAAACTGCATTTTAAAACATCCTTTTGTAACTGCAATATTAAACTGGAATTTAAAACATTTATTTGAATCTTCAACTCGAAAATGCAATATTCTTAACAATGTGAACATACGTAACCTAACCTAACCTACCCTAACCTAACCAAACCACGCCTAACCTAACCTGACCCAACCTAACCTAACGCAACCAGACCTAACCTAACATGTACTAACCTAACCTAACCTAACCTAACCTAACCTAACCTAACCTAACGTTATGACTAAAGCACTCAAACTGCAATATAAAACTGCAATTTGAACCTGCAATTTGAAACAGCAATTTGAAACAGCAATTTGAAACTGTTATTTGAAAATGCAATTTGAAACACCATTCTAAAACTGCATGTTAAATCTGCATGATGAAACTGCAAATTTAAACTGCAATTTTAAACTGCAATTGAAAACTGCAATTTGAAACTGCAATTTGAAACTGCAATTTGAAACTGCAATTTGAAACTGCAATATGAAACTGCATTTTAAAACATTCCTTTTTAACTGCAATATTAAACTGGAATTTAAAACTTTAATTTGAATCTTCAACTCGAAAATGCAATATTCTTAACAATGTGAACATACGTAACCTAACCTAACCTACCCTAACCTAACCAAACCAAGCCTAACCTAACCTGACCCAACCTAACCTAACGCAACCAGACCTAACCTAACATGTACTAACCTAACCTAACCTAACCTAACCTAACCTAACCTAACGTTATGACTAAAGCACTCAAACTGCAATATAAAACTGCAATTTGAACCTGCAATTCGAAACAGCAATTTAAAACTGCAATTTGAAACTGCAATTTGAAACTGCAATATGAAACTGCATTTTGTAACTGCAATATTTAACTGTAATTTAAAACTTAAATTTGAATCTTCAATTTGAAACTGCAATTTGAAACTGCAATTCGAAACTGCAATTTGAAACTGCAATTTGAAACTGCAATTTGAAACTGCAATTTGAAACTGCAATCTGAAACTGCAATTTGAAACTGCAATTTAAAACTGCATTTTGAAACTGCAATTTGAAAATGCAATCCAAAACTTAAATTTCAAACTGCAATTTGAAAATGCAATCTAAAACTTAAATTTCAAACTGCAATTTGAAACTGCAATTTGAAACTGCAATTTGAAACGGAAATTTGACACTGCAATTCGAAACTGCAATTTGAAACTGCATTTTGAAACTGCAATTTGAAACCGCAATCAAAAACTTCAATTTCAAACTTAAATTCCAACTGCAAATTAAAACTGAATTTTAAAACTGCATGTTGAAACTGCATGTTGAAACTGCATGATGAAACCGCAATTCAAACTGCAATTTGGCACTGCAATTTAAAACTGCAATTTAAAAATGCAATTTGAAACTGCAATTTAAACTGCCTTTTGAAACTTTAATTTGAAACAGCAATATAAAACTGCAATTTGAAACTGAAATTTGAAACTGTCATTTGAAGCTGCAATTTGAAACTGTCATTTAAAGCTGCAGTTTGAAACTGCTATTTGAAACTGCTATTTGAAACTGCAATTTGAAACTGCAATATAACACTGCATTTTGTAACTGCAATACTAACCTGTAATTTAAAACTTCAATTTGAATCTTCATTTCGAAAATGCAATATTTTCAACAATGTCATTATACGTAGCCTATCCCAATCTACCGTAACCCAACCAGGCCTAACTAAACCTGACAAAACCTAACCTAACCTAACCAAACCTTACCTAACGTATACTAACCTATACTAACCTATACTAACCTAAAGTTATGATTGAAGTGCTCAAACTGTAATTTCAAACTGTAATTTGAAACTAAAATTTGAAACTGCATGTTAAATCTGCATGATGAAACTGCAAATTTAAACTGCAATTTTAAACTGCAATTGAAAACTGCAATTTAAAACTGCAATTTGAAACTGCATTCTGAAACTGCAATTTGAAACAGCAATCTAAAACTTTAATTTCAAACTGCAATTTGAAACTGCATTTTGAAACCGCAATTGGAAACTGCAATTTGAAACTGCAATTTGAAACTGCAATTTGAAACTGCAATTTGAAACTGCAATATGAAACTGCATTTTAAAACATCCTTTTGTAACTGCAATATTAAACTGGAATTTAAAACCTTTATTTGAATCTTCAACTCGAAAATGCAATATTCTTAAATATGTAAACATACGTAACCTAACCTAACCTACCCTAACCTAACCAAACCAAGCCTAACCTAACCTGACCCAACCTAACCTAACGCAACCAGACCTAACCTAACATGTACTAACCTAACCTAACCGAACCTAACCTAACCTAACGTTATGACTAAAGCACTCAAACTGCAATATAAAACTGCAATTTGAACCTGCAATTTGAAACAGCAATTTGAAACAGCAATTTGAAACTGCAATTTGAAACTGCAATATGAAACTGCATTTTGTAACTGCAATATTTAACTTTAATTTAAAACTTAAATTTGAATCTTCAATTTGAAACTGCAATTTGAAACTGCAATTTGAAACTGCAATTAGAAACTGCAATTCGAAACTGCAATTTGAAACTGCAATTTGAAACCGCAATTTGAAATTGCAATTTGAAACTGCAATCTGAAACTGCAATTTGAAACTGCAATTTAAAACTGCATTTTGAAACTGCAATTTGAAAATGCAATCTAAAACTTAAATTTCAAACTGCAATTTGAAAATGCAATCTAAAACTTAAATTTCAAACTGCAATTTGAAACTGCAATTTGAAACTGCAATTTGAAACTGCAATTTAAAACTGCAATTTAAAAATGCAATTTGAAACTGCAATTTAAACTGCCTTTTGAAACTTTAATTTGAAACAGCAATATAAAACTGCAATTTGAAACTGAAATTTGAAACTGTCATTTGAAGCTGCAATTTGAAACTGTCATTTGAAGCTGCAGTTTGAAACTGCTATTTGAAACTGCAATTTGAAACTGCAATATAACACTGCATTTTGTAACTGCAATACTAACCTGTAATTTAAAACTTCAATTTAAATCTTCATTTCGAAAATGCAATATTTTCAACAATGTCATTATACGTAGCCTATCCCAATCTATCGTAACCCAACCAGGTCTAACCTAACCTGACCCAACCTAACCTAACCTAACCAAACCTTACCTAACCTATACTAACTTATACTAACCTATACTAACCTATACTAACCTATACTAACCTAACGTTATGATTGAAGTGCTCAAACTGTAATTTCAAACTGTAATTTGAAACTAAAATTTGAAACTATAATTGGAAACTGCAATGTGAAACTGAAATTTGAAACTGCAATTTGAAACATCATTTTTAAACTGCAATTTGAAACAGCAATCTAAAACTTTAATTTCAAACTGCAATTTGAAACTGCATTTTGAAACCGCAATTCGAAACTGCAATTTGAAACTGCAATTTGAAACTGCAATTTGAAACTGCAATTTGAAACTGCAATTTGAAACTGCAATTTGAAACTGCAATTTGAAACAGCAATCTAAAACTTAAATTTCAACCTGCAGTTTGAAACTGCATTTTGACACCGCAATTTGAAACTGCAATTTGAAACTCCAATTTGAATCTGCAGTTTGAAACTGCAATTTGAAACTGCAATTTGAAACTGATATTTGAAACTGCAATTTGAAACTGCAATTTGAAACTGCAATTTGAAACTGCAATTTGAAACTGCAGTTTGAAACTGCAATTTAAAACTGTAATTTGAAATTAAATTTGAAACTGCAATTTAAAACTGTAATTTGAAATTAAATTTGAAACGGCAATATGAAACTGATATTTGAAACTGCAATATAAAACTGCAATTTAAAACTTTTTTTGAATCTTCAGCTCGGAAACGCAATAATCTTAACAATATCAACATACGTAACCTAACCTAACCAAACCAAGCCTAACCTAACCTGACCCAACCTAACCTAACGCAACCAAACCTAACCTAACCTGTACTAACCTAACCTAACCTAACCTTACCTAACCTAACCTAACCTAACGTTATGACTAAAATACTCAAACTGCAATTTAAAACTGCAATATGAAACTTCGGTTTGAAACTGCAATTTGTGGCTGCAATTTGAAGCTGCATTTTGAAACTGCAATTTGAAACTGCATTCTAAAACTTAAGATTAAAACTGGTATTTTAAACTGCAATTTGAAACTGCTTTTTAAAACTGCATGTTAAATCTGCATGATGAAACTGCAAATTTAAACTGCAATTTGAAACTGCAATTGAAAACTGCAATTTGAAAATGCAATTTGAAACTGCAATTTGAAACTGCAATATGAAACTGCATTTTAAAACATCCTTTTCTAACTGCAATATTAAACTGGAATTTAAAACCTTTATTTGAATCTTCAACTCGAAAATGCAATATTCTTAATAATGTGAACATACGTAACCTAACCTAACCTACCCTAACCTAACCAAACCAAGCCCAACCTAACCTGACCCAACCTAACCTAACGCAACCAGACCTAACCTAACATGTTCTAACCTAACCTAACCTAACCTAACCTAACCTAACCTAACGTTATGACTAAAGCACTCAAACTGCAATATAAAACTGCAATTTGAACCTGCAATTTGAAACTGCAATTTGAAACTGCAATTTGAAACTGCAATTTGAAACTGCAATATGAAACTGCATTTTGTAACTGCAATATTTAACTGTAATTTAAAATTTAAATTTGAATCTTCAATTTGAAACTGCAATTTGAAACTGCAATTTGAAACTGCAATTCGAAACTGCAATTTGAAACCGCAATTTGAAACTGCAATTTGAAACTGCAATTTAAAACTGCATTTTGAAACTGCAATTTGAAAATGCAATCTAAAACTTAAATTTCAAACTGCAATTTGAAACTGCAATTTGAAACTGCAATTTGAAACTGCAATTTAAAACTGCAACATGAAACTTCAGTTTGAAACTGGTTTTTGTAACCGCATTTTTAAACTCCAATTTAAAACTTAAATTTGAATCTTAAACTCGAAAATGCAATATTCTTAACAATGTCAACATACGTAACCTAACTTAACCTACCCTAACCCAACCCGGTCTAACCTTACCTGACCCAACCCAACCTAACCTAACCAATCCTGACCTAACCTTTACTAACCTAACCTAACATAACTCAAACTAACGTTATGACTGATGTACTCAAATTGCAATTTAAACTGCAATTTGAAACTGCAATTTGAAACCGAAATTTGAAACTGCAATTTGAAACTGCAATTTGAAACTGCATTTAGAAACTGCAATTTGAAACCGCAATCAAAAACTTAAATTTCAAACTTAAATTCCAACTGCAATTTAAAACTGAATTTTGAAACTGCATGATGAAACCGCAATTCAAACTGCAATTTGGCACTGCAATTTAAAACTGCAATTTGGCACTGCAATTTAAAACTGCAATTTAAAAATGCAATTTGAAACTGCAATTTAAAAATGCAATTTGAAACTGCAATTTAAACTGCATTTTGAAACTGAAATTTGAAACTGTCATTTGAAGCTGCAATTTGAAATTGTCAATTGAAGCTGCAGTTTGAAAATGCTATTTGAAAATGCTATTTGAAACTGCAATTTGAAACTGCAATTTGAAACTGCAATTTGAAACAGCAATCTAAAACTTAAATTTCAACCTGCAATTTGAAACTGCATTTTGACACCGCAATTTAAAACTCCAATTTGAAACTCCAATTTAAAACTGCAGTTTGAAACTGCAATTTGAAACTGCAATTTGAAACTGCAATTTAAAACTGCAATTTGAAACTGCAATTTGAAACTGCAATTTGAAACTGCAATTTGAAACTGCAATTTGAAACTGCAGTTTGAAACTGCAATTTAAAACTAATTTGAAATTAAATTTGAAACTGCAATTTGAAACTGCAATTTAAAACTGCATTTTGAAACTGCAATTTGAAAATGCAATCTAAAACTTAAATTTCAAACTGCAATTTGAAACTGCAATTTAAAACTGCAATTTGAAACTGCAATTTAAAACTGCAATTTGAAACTGCAATTTAAAACTGCAACATGAAACTTCAGTTTCAAACTGGTTTTTGTAACCGCAATTTTAAACTCCAATTTAAAACTTAAATTTGAATCTTAAACTCGAAAATGCAATATTCTTAACAATGTCAACATCCGTAACCTAACTTAACCTACCCTAACCCAACCCGGTCTAACCTTACCTGACCCAACCCAACCTAACCTAACCAATCCTGACCTAACCTTTACTAACCTAACCTAACATAACTCAAACTAACGTTATGACTGATGTACTCAAATTGCAATTTAAACTGCAATTTGAAACTGCAATTTGAAACCGAAATTTGAAACTGCAATTTGAAACTGCAATTTGAAACTGCATTTTGAAACTGCAATTTGAAACCGCAATCAAAAACTTAAAATTCAAACTTAAATTCCAACTGCAATTTAAAACTGCATTTTGAAACTGCATGATGAAACCACAATTCAAACTGCAATTTGGCACTGCAATTAAAAACTGCAATTTAAAAACGCAATTTGAAACTGCAATTTGAAATTGCAATATGAAACTGCATTTTAAAACATCCTTTTGTAACTGCAATATTAAACTGGAATTTAAAACTTTTATTTGAATCTTCAACTCGAAAATGCAATAATCTTAACAATGTGAACATACGTAACCTAACCTAACCTACCCTAACCTAACCAAACCAAGCCTAACCTAACCTGACCCAGCCTAACCTAACGCAACCAGACCTAACCTAACCTAACCTAACTTAACCTAACCTAACCTAACCTAACCTTATGACTAAAGTTCTCAAACTGCAATTTAAAACTGCAATTTGAAACTGCAATTTGAAACTGCAATTTGAAAATGCAATTTGAAACTGCAATTTGAAGCTGCAATTTGAAACTGCAATTTGAAACTGCAATTTAAAACTGCAATTTGAAACCGCAATCAAAAACTAAAATTTCAAACTGCCATTTGAAACTGAATTTTGAAACTGCATGTTGTAACTGCATGATGAAACTGCAATTTAAAACTGTAATTTAAAACTTAAATTTGAATCTTCAATTCGAAAATGCAAAATTTTCAAGTATATCATTTTACGTAGCCTAACCTAACCTAGCCTAACCCAGCCCGGCCTTACCTTACGTGACCCAACTTAACCTAACCAAACTAAACCTAACGTAACCTATACTAACCTATACTAACCTACCCTAACCTAACGTTATGATTGAAGTACTAAAACTGTAATTTGAAACTGTAATATGAAACTTAAATTTGAAACTGCAATTTGAAACTGCAATTAAAAACTGCAATGTGAAACTGCAATTTGAAACTACAATTTGAAATTGCAATTTGAAACTGCATTTTGAAACTGCAATTTGAAAAAGCAATCTAAAACTTAAATTTGAAACTGCAATTTGAAACTGCAATGTGAAACTGCCAGTTGAAACTACAATTTGAAACAGCATTTTGTAACCGCAATTCGAAACTGCAATTTGAAACTGCAATATGAAACTGCAATTTAAAACAGCAATTTGAAACTGCAATTTGAAACTGCAATTTGAAACTGCAATTTGAAACTGCATGTTTAAACTGTAATTTGAAATTAAATTTGAAACGGCAATATGAAACTGCAATGTAAAACTGCAATTTGAAGCTGCAATTTGAAGCTGCATTTTGAAACTGCAATTTGAAACAGCATTCTAAAACTTAAATTTAAAACTGGTATTTTAAACTGCAATTTGAAACTGCATTTTAAAACTGCATGTTAAATCTGCATGATGAAACTGCAATTTTAAACTGCAATTGAAAACTGCAATTTGAAACTGCAATTTAAAACTGCAATTTGAAACTGCAATTTGAAACTGCAATTTGAAACTGCAATTTGAAACTGCAATTTAAAACTGCAATTTGAAACTGCAATTTAAAACTGTAATTTGAAATTAAATTTGAAACGGCAATATGAAACTGCAATTTGAAACTGCAATTTGAAACTACAATTTCAAACTACAATTTGAAACTGCAATTTAAAATTGCAATTTAAAACTGCAAGTTGAAACTGCGTGATGAAACTGCATTTTGAAACTGCATTTTGAAACTGCATGATGAAACTGCATGATGAAACTGCAAGATGAAACTGCAATTTGAAACTGCAATTTGAAACTGCAATTTGAAACTGCATTTTGACACCGCAATTTGAAACTGCAATTTGAAACTCCAATTTAAAACTGCAGTTTGAAACTGCAATTTGAAACTGCAATTTGAAACTGCAATTTAAAACTGCAATTTGAAACTGCATTTTAAAACTGCATGTTAAATCTGCATGATGAAACTGCAAATTTAAACTGCAATTTTAAACTGCAATTGAAAACTGCAAATTGAAACTGCAATTGAAAACTGCAATTTGAAACTGCAATTTGAAACTGCAATTTGAAACTGCAATTTAAAACTGCAATTTGAAACTGCAATTTAAAACTGTAATTTGAAATTAAATTTGAAACGGCAATATGAAACTGCAATTTGAAACTGCAATTTGAAAC
The DNA here is from genome assembly GCA_947179485.1 of Allacma fusca. Classification (NCBI taxonomy): domain Eukaryota; kingdom Metazoa; phylum Arthropoda; class Collembola; order Symphypleona; family Sminthuridae; genus Allacma; species Allacma fusca. The sequence continues at coordinate 20,035,314 of OX359248.1, read as the reverse complement.
TTCAATTTGAAACTACAATTTTAAACTGCAATTTGAAATTGCAATTTGAATTTGCAATTTAAAACTGCAATTTGAAACTGCGTGATGAAACTGCAATTTGAAACTGCATTTTGAAACTGCATGATGAAACTGCATGATGAAACTGCAATTTGAAACTGCAATTTGAAACTGCAATTTGAAACTGCAATTTGAAAATGCAATTTGAAACTGCAATTTGAAACTGCAATTTGAAACTGCAATTTGAAACTGCAAAATGAAACTGCATTTTAAAACATCCTTTTGTAACTGCAATATTAAACTGGAATTTAAAACTTTTATTTGAATCTTCAACTCGAAAATGCAATATTCTTAACAATGTGAGCATACGTAACCTAACCTAACCTACCCTAACCTAACCAAACCAAGACTAACCTAACCTGACCCAACCTAAATTAACGCAACCAGACCTAACCTAACCTGTACTAACCTAACCTAACCTACCCTAACCTAACCAAACCAAGCCTAACCTAACCTGACAAGACCTAACCTAACGCAACCAGACCTAACCTAACCTGTACTAACCTAACCTAACCTAACCGAACCTAACCTAACCTAACGTGATGACTAAAGGACTCAAACTGCAATTTAAAACTGCAATTTGAAGCTGCATTTTGAAACTGCAATTTGAAACTGCATTTTGAAACTGCAATTTGAAACTGCAATTGAAAACTGCAATTTGAAACTGCAATTTGAAACTGCAATTCGAAACTGCAATTTGAAACTGCAATTTAAAACTGCAATTTGAAACTGCAATATGAAACTGCATTTTAAAACATCCTTTTGTAACTGCAATATTAAACTGGAATTTAAAACTTTCTTACGAATTCTTAACAATGTGAACATACGTAACCTAACCTAACCTACCCTAACCTAACCAAACCAAGCCTAACCTAACCTGGCCCAACCTAACCTAACAAACCCAGACCTACCCTAACCTTTACTAACCTAACCTAACCGAACCAAACCTAAACTAACCTACCCTAACCTAACCAAACCAAGCCTAACCTAACCTGACCCAACCTAACCTAACGAACCCAGACCTAACCTAACCTGTACTAACCTAACCTAACCTAACCGAACCTAACCTAACCTAACGTTATGACTAAAGTACTCAAACTGCAATATAAAACTGCAATTTGAAACTGCAATTTGAAACTGCGATTTGAAACCGCAATTTAAAACTGCAATTTGAAACCGCAATTTGAAACTGCAATTCGAAACTGCAATTTGAAACCGCAATTTGAAACTGCAATTTGAAACTGCAATTTGAAACTGCAATCTGAAATAGCAATCTGAAACTGCAATTTGAAACTGCAATTTAAAACTGCATTTTGAAACTGCAATTTGAAAATGCAATCTAAAACTTAAATTTCAAACTGCAATTTGAAAATGCAATCTAAAACATAAATTTCAAACTGCAATTTGAAACTGCAATTTGAAACTGCAATTTGAAACTGCAATTTGAAACTGCAATTTAAAACTGCAACATGAAACTTCAGTTTGGAACTGGTTTTTGTAACTGCAATTTTAAACTCCAATTTAAAACTTAAATTTGAATCTTAAACTCGAAAATGCAATATTCGTAACAATGTCAACATACGTAACCTAACCTAACCTACCCTAACCCAACCCGGTCTAACCTAACCTGACCCAACCTAACCTAACCTGACCCAACATAACCTAACCTAACCAATCCTGACCTAACCTATACTAACCTAACCTAACATAACTAAAACTAACGTTATGACTGATGTACTCAAATTGCAATTTGAAACTGCAATTTGAAACTGCAATTTGAAACCGAAACTTGACACTGCAATTCGAAACTGCAATTTAAAACTGCATTTTGAAACTGCATGTTGAAACTGCATGTTGAAACTGCATGATGAAACCGCAATTCAAACTGCGATTTGGCATTGCAATTTAAAACTGCAATTTAAAAATGCAATTTGAAACAGCAATATAAAACTGCAATTTGAAACTGAAATTTGAAACTGTCATTTGAAGCTGCAATTTGAAACTGTCATTTGAAGCTGCAGTTTGAAACTGCTATTTGAAACTGCTATTTGAAACTGCAATTTGAAACTGCAATATAACACTGCATTTTGTAACTGCAATACTAACCTGTAATTTAAAACTTCAATTTGAATCTTCATTTCAAAAATGCAATATTTTCAACAATGTCATTATACGTAGCCTATCCCAATCTACCGTAACCCAACCAGGTCTAACCTAACCTGACCCAACCTAACCTAACCTAACCAAACCTTACCTAACCTATACTAACCTATACTAACCTATACTAACCTATACTAACCTATACTAACCTATACTAACCTATACTAACCTATACTAACCTATACTAACCTATACTAACCTATACTAACCTATACTAACCTATACTAACCTAACGTTATGATTGAAGTGCTCAAACTGTAATTTCAAACTGTAATTTGAAACAAAAATCTGAAACTATAATTGGAAACTGCAATGTGAAACTGAAATTTGAAACTGCAATTTGAAACTGCATTTTGAAACTGCAATTTGAAACAGCAATCTAAAACTTTAATTTCAAACTGCAATTTGAAACTGCATTTTGAAACCGCAATTCGAAACTGCAATTTGAAACTGCAATTTGAAACTGCAATTTGAAACTGCAATTTGAAACTGCAATTTGAAACTGCAATTTGAAACAGCAATCTAAAACTTAAATTTCAACCTGCAATTTGAAACTGCATTTTGACACCGCAATTTAAAACTGCAATTTGAAACTCCAATTTGAATCTGCAGTTTGAAACTGCAATTTGAAACTGCAATTTGAAACTGCAATTTGAAACTGCAATTTGAAACTGCAATTTGAAACTGCAGTTTGAAACTGCAATTTAAAACTGTAATTTGAAATTAAATTTGAAACGGCAATATGAAACTGATATTTGAAACTGCAATATAAAACTGCAATTTAAAACTTTTATTTGTATCTTCAGCTCGGAAACGCAATAATCTTAACAATATCAACATACGTAACCTAACCTAACCTTCCCTCACCTAACCAAACCAAGCCTAACGTAACCTGACCCAACCCAACCTAACGCAACCAAACCTAACCTAACCTATACTAACCCAACCTAACCTAACCTAACCTAACGTTATGACTAAATTACTCAAACTGCAATTTAAAACTGCAATATGAAACTTCAGTTTGCAACTGCTATTTGAAGCTGCAATTTGAAGCTGCATTTTGAAACTGCAATTTGAAACAGCATTCTAAAACTTAAATTTAAAACTGGTATTTTAAACTGCAATTTGAAACTGCATTTTAAAACTGCATGTTAAATCTGCATGATGAAACTGCAAATTTAAACTGCAATTTTAAACTGCAATTAAAAACTGCAATTTAAAACTGCATGTTAAATCTGCATGATGAAACTGCAAATTTAAACTGCAATTTTGAACTGCAATTAAAAACTGCAATTTAAAAACGCAATTTGAAACTGCAATTTGAAACTGCAATATGAAACTGCATTTTAAAACATCCTTTTGTAACTGCAATATTAAACTGGAATTTAAAACTTTTATTTAAATCTTCAACTTGAAAATGCAATAATCTTAACAATGTGAACATACGTAACCTAACCTAACCTACCCTAACCTAACCAAACCAAGCCTAACCTAACCTGACCCAACCCAACCTAACGAACCAAACCTAACCTAACCTGTACTAACCTAACCTAATCTAACCTAACCTAACGTTATGACTAAAGTACTAAAACTGCAATTTAAAACTGCAATATGAAACTGCAAATTGAAACTGCAATTTGAAGCTGCAATTTGAAGCTGCATTTTGAAACTGCAATTCGAAAATGCATTGTGTAACTGCAATATTAAAGTGTAGTTTAGAACAGCAATATAAAACATCAATTTGAAACTGCAATTTGAAAAAGCCATTTGAAGTTGCCATTTGAAACTGCAATTTGAAACTGCAATTTGAAACTGCATTTTGTAACTTCAATATTAAACTGTAATTTAAAACTTAAATTTGAATCTTCAACTCGAAAATGCAATATTCTTAACAATGTCAACATACGTAACCTAACCTAACCTACCGTAACCCAACCCGGCCTAACCTAACCTATACAAACCTAACCTAACATAAATTAACCTAACTTGAAAGTGCAATTGGAAACCGAAATTTGAAACTGTAATTCGAAACTGCAATTTAAAACTGCAATTCGAAACTGCATTGTGTAACTGCAATATTAAAGTGTAGTTTAAAACAGCAATATAAAACAGCAATTTGAAACTGCAATATTAAACTGCAATTTAACACTTTTATTTGAATCTTCAACTCGAAAATGCAATATTCTTAACAAAGTTAACATAACCGGCCTAACCCAACCTGACCCAACCTAACCTAACCTGACCAAACCTAACCTAACCTAACCAAACCTAACCTAACCTGTACTAACCTTACCTAACATAAATTAACCTAACATGCTGACTGAAATATTTGAACTGCAATTTGAAACTGCATATTGAAACCAAAAATTGAAACTGCAATTCGAAACTGCAATTCGAAACTGCAATTTGAAACTGCATTTTGAAACTGCAATTTGAAACCGCAATCAAAAACTTAAATTTCAAACTGCGATTTGACACTGCAATTTGAAACAGCAATTTGAAACCGAATTTTATAACTGCAATATTAAACTGTAATTTAAAACTTTTTGAATCTTCAAATCGAAAATGCAATATTCTTAACAATATTAACATACGTTACATAATTTAACCTACCCTAACCCAACCCGGCCTAACCTAACCTGACCCAACCTAACCTAACCTATTCTAACCTAACCTAACATAAATTAACCTAACATGATGACGGAAATACTCGAACTGCAATTTAAAACTGCAATTTGAAACCGAAATATGAAACTGCAATTCGAAACTGCAATTTGAAACTGCAATTTGAAACTGCAATTTGAAACTGCAATCAAAAACTTAAATTTCAAACTGCCATTTTAAACCGCAATGTGAAACTGCATTTTGAAACTTCCATTTGAAACTGCAATTTAAAATTGCAATATGAAACTGCATTTTGAAACTGCAATTTGAAACTGCAATTTGAAACTGCAATTTGAAATTGCAATTTAAAACTGCAATTTAAAACTGCAATTCGAAACTGCATTTTGAAACTGCAATTCGAAACTGCATTTTGTAACTGCAATATTAAACTGTAATTTAAAGCAGCAATATAAAACTGCAATTTGAAACTGCAATTTGAAACTGCAATCTAAAACTAAAATTTCAAACTGCAATTTTAAACTGCAATTTGAAACTGAATTCTGAAACTGTTCTCTAAAACTGCAATTTTAAACTGCAATTTTAATTTGCAATTTAAAACTGCAATTTTAAACTACAATTTGAAACTGCAATTTGAAACTGCAATTTGAAACTGCAATTTAAAATTGCAATATGAAACTGCATTTTGAAACTGCAATTCGAAACTGCATTTTATAACTGCAATATTAAACTGTAATTTAAAACAGCAATACAAAACTGCAATTTGAAACTGCAATTTTAAACTGCAATCTAAAACTAAAATTTCAAACTGCAGTTTTACATTGCAATTTGAAACTGCATTCTGAAACTGCCATTTGAAACTGCCATTTGAAACTGCCATTTGAAACTGCAATTTAAAACTGCAATATGAAACTGCATTTTGAAACTGCAATTTGAATCTGCAATTTGAAACTGCAATTTAAAACTGCAATTCGAAACTGCATTTTGTAACTGCAATATTAAAGTGTAATTTAAAACAACAATATTAAACAGCAATTTGAAACTGGAAGTTAAACTGCAATTTGAAACTGCAATTTGAAACAGCAATCTAAAACTTAAATTAGAAACTGTAATTTTAAACTGCAGTTTGAAACTGCATTTTGAAATCGCTTGTTGAAACTGCATGATGAAACTGCAATTTTAAACTGCAATTTTAAACTGCAATTTGAAAATGCACTTTAAAACTGCAATTTAAAACTGCAATTCGAAACTGCATTTTGTAACTGCAATATTAAACTGTAATATAAAGCAGCAATATAAAACTGCAATTTGAAACTGCAATTTGAAATTGCAATTTGAAACTGCATTTTGAAACTGCAATCTAAAACTAAAATTTCAAACTGCAATTTTAAACTGCAATTTGAAACTGGATTCTGAAACTGCATGATGAAACTGCAATTTTAAACTGCAATTTGAAACTGCAATTAAACTGCAATCTAAAACTAAAATTTAAAACTGCATGTTAAATCTGCATGATGAAACCGCAAATTTAAACTGCAATTTTGAACTGCAATTAAAAACTGCAATTTAAAAACGCAATTTGAAACTGCAATTTGAAACTGCAATATGAAACTGCATTTTAAAACATCCTTTTGTAACTGCAATATTAAACTGGAATTTAAAACTTTTATTTAAATCTTCAACTTGAAAATGCAATAATCTTAACAATGTGAACATACGTAACCTAACCTAACCTACCCTAACCTAACCAAACCAAGCCTAACCTAACCTGACCCAACCCAACCTAACGAACCAAACCTAACCTAACCTGTACTAACCTAACCTAATCTAACCTAACCTAACGTTATGACTAAAGTACTAAAACTGCAATTTAAAACTGCAATATGAAACTGCAAATTGAAACTGCAATTTGAAGCTGCAATTTGAAGCTGCATTTTGAAACTGCAATTCGAAAATGCATTGTGTAACTGCAATATTAAAGTGTAGTTTAGAACAGCAATATAAAACATCAATTTGAAACTGCAATTTGAAAAAGCCATTTGAAGTTGCCATTTGAAACTGCAATTTGAAACTGCAATTTGAAACTGCATTTTGTAACTTCAATATTAAACTGTAATTTAAAACTTAAATTTGAATCTTCAACTCGAAAATGCAATATTCTTAACAATGTCAACATACGTAACCTAACCTAACCTACCGTAACCCAACCCGGCCTAACCTAACCTATACAAACCTAACCTAACATAAATTAACCTAACTTGAAAGTGCAATTGGAAACCGAAATTTGAAACTGTAATTCGAAACTGCAATTTAAAACTGCAATTCGAAACTGCATTGTGTAACTGCAATATTAAAGTGTAGTTTAAAACAGCAATATAAAACAGCAATTTGAAACTGCAATATTAAACTGCAATTTAACACTTTTATTTGAATCTTCAACTCGAAAATGCAATATTCTTAACAAAGTTAACATAACCGGCCTAACCCAACCTGACCCAACCTAACCTAACCTGACCAAACCTAACCTAACCTAACCAAACCTAACCTAACCTGTACTAACCTTACCTAACATAAATTAACCTAACATGCTGACTGAAATATTTGAACTGCAATTTGAAACTGCATATTGAAACCAAAAATTGAAACTGCAATTCGAAACTGCAATTCGAAACTGCAATTTGAAACTGCATTTTGAAACTGCAATTTGAAACCGCAATCAAAAACTTAAATTTCAAACTGCGATTTGACACTGCAATTTGAAACAGCAATTTGAAACCGAATTTTATAACTGCAATATTAAACTGTAATTTAAAACTTTTTGAATCTTCAAATCGAAAATGCAATATTCTTAACAATATTAACATACGTTACATAATTTAACCTACCCTAACCCAACCCGGCCTAACCTAACCTGACCCAACCTAACCTAACCTATTCTAACCTAACCTAACATAAATTAACCTAACATGATGACGGAAATACTCGAACTGCAATTTAAAACTGCAATTTGAAACCGAAATATGAAACTGCAATTCGAAACTGCAATTTGAAACTGCAATTTGAAACTGCAATTTGAAACTGCAATCAAAAACTTAAATTTCAAACTGCCATTTTAAACCGCAATGTGAAACTGCATTTTGAAACTTCCATTTGAAACTGCAATTTAAAATTGCAATATGAAACTGCATTTTGAAACTGCAATTTGAAACTGCAATTTGAAACTGCAATTTGAAATTGCAATTTAAAACTGCAATTTAAAACTGCAATTCGAAACTGCATTTTGAAACTGCAATTCGAAACTGCATTTTGTAACTGCAATATTAAACTGTAATTTAAAGCAGCAATATAAAACTGCAATTTGAAACTGCAATTTGAAACTGCAATCTAAAACTAAAATTTCAAACTGCAATTTTAAACTGCAATTTGAAACTGAATTCTGAAACTGTTCTCTAAAACTGCAATTTTAAACTGCAATTTTAATTTGCAATTTAAAACTGCAATTTTAAACTACAATTTGAAACTGCAATTTGAAACTGCAATTTGAAACTGCAATTTAAAATTGCAATATGAAACTGCATTTTGAAACTGCAATTCGAAACTGCATTTTATAACTGCAATATTAAACTGTAATTTAAAACAGCAATATAAAACTGCAATTTGAAACTGCAATTTTAAACTGCAATCTAAAACTAAAATTTCAAACTGCAGTTTTACATTGCAATTTGAAACTGCATTCTGAAACTGCCATTTGAAACTGCCATTTGAAACTGCCATTTGAAACTGCAATTTAAAACTGCAATATGAAACTGCATTTTGAAACTGCAATTTGAATCTGCAATTTGAAACTGCAATTTAAAACTGCAATTCGAAACTGCATTTTGTAACTGCAATATTAAAGTGTAATTTAAAACAACAATATTAAACAGCAATTTGAAACTGGAAGTTAAACTGCAATTTGAAACTGCAATTTGAAACAGCAATCTAAAACTTAAATTAGAAACTGTAATTTTAAACTGCAGTTTGAAACTGCATTTTGAAATCGCTTGTTGAAACTGCATGATGAAACTGCAATTTTAAACTGCAATTTGAAACTGCAATTTGAAAATGCACTTTAAAACTGCAATTTAAAACTGCAATTCGAAACTGCATTTTGTAACTGCAATATTAAACTGTAATATAAAGCAGCAATATAAAACTGCAATTTGAAACTGCAATTTGAAATTGCAATTTGAAACTGCATTTTGAAACTGCAATCTAAAACTAAAATTTCAAACTGCAATTTTAAACTGCAATTTGAAACTGGATTCTGAAACTGCATGATGAAACTGCAATTTTAAACTGCAATTTGAAACTGCAATTAAACTGCAATCTAAAACTAAAATTTCAAACTGCAATTTTAAACTGCAATTTTAAACTGAATTCTGAAACTGCATTCTGAAACTGCAATTTGAAACTGCAATTTAAAAGTGCAATATGAAACTGCAATTTGAAACTGCAATTTGAAACTGCAATTTGAAACTGCAATTTGAAATTGCAATTTAAAACTGCAATTTAAAACTGCAATTTGAAACTGCATTTTGTAACTGCAATATTAAACTGTAATTTAAAACAGCAATATAAAACTGCAAATAGAAACCGCAATTTAAAACTGCAATCTAAAACTAAAATTTCAAACTGCAGTTTTACATTGCAATTTGAAGCTGCATTCTGAAACTGCATGATGAAACTGCAATTTGAAACTGCCTTTTGAAACTGCAATTTAAAACTGCAATATGAAACTGCAATTTGAAACTGCAATTTAAAATTGCAATATGAAACTGCATTTTGAAACTGCAATTCGAAACTGCATTTTTTAACTGCAATATTAAACTGTAATTTAAAACAGCAATATAAAACTAAAATAGAAACTGCAATTTGAAACTGCAATTTTAAACTGCAATCTAAAACTAAAATTTCAAACTGCAGTTTTACATTGCAATTTGAAACTGCATTCTGAAACTGCATGATGAAACTGCAATTTGAAACTGCCATTTGAAACTGCCATTTGAAACTGCAATTTAAAACTGCAATATGAAACTGCATTTTGAAACTGCAATTTTAATCTGCAATTTGAAACTGCAATTTAAAACTGCAATTCGAAACTGCATTTTGTAACTGCAATATTAAAGTGTAATTTAAAACAACAATATTAAACAGCAATTTGAAACTGGAAGTTAAACTGCAATTTGAAACTGCAATTTGAAACAGCAATCTAAAACTTAAATTAGAAACTGTAATTTTAAACTGCAGTTTGAAACTGCATTTTGAAATCGCTTGTTGAAACTGCATGATGAAACTGCAATTTTAAACTGCAATTTGAAACTGCAATTTGAAACTGCACTTTAAAACTGCAATTTAAAACTGCAATTCGAAACTGCATTTTGTAACTGCAATATTAAACTGTAATATAAAGCAGCAATATAAAACTGCAATTTGAAACTGCAATTTGAAACTGCAATTTGAAACTGCATTTTTAAACTGCAATCTAAAACTAAAATTTCAAACTGCAGTTTTACATTGCAATTTGAAACTGCATGATGAAACTGCATGATGAAACTGCAATTTGAAACTGCCATTTGAAACTGCAATTTGAAACTGCAATTTAAAACTGCAATATGAAACTGCATTTTGAAATTGCAATTTTAATCTGCAATTTGAAACTGCAATTTAAAACTGCATTTTGAAACTGCAATTTAAAACTGCATTTTGAAATTGCAATTCGAAACAGCCATCTAAAACTTAAATTTCAAACTGCAATTTTAAACTGCAGTTTGAAACTGCATTTTGAAATCGCGTGTCAAAACTGCAGGATGAAACTGCAATTTTAAACTGCATTTTGAAACTGCAATTTGAAACTGCAATTTGAAACTGCAATTTGAAACTGCAATTTGAAACTGCAATTTGAAACTGCAATTTAAAACTGCAATTCGAAACTGCATTTTGTAACTGCAATATTAAACTGTAATTTAAAACACCAATATAAAACTGCAATTTGAAACTGCAATTTGAAACTGCAATTTGATACAGCAATCTAAAACTAAAATTTCAAACTGCAATTTTACACTGCAATTTTAAACTGCAATTTTAAACTACAATATGAAACTGCATTTTGAAACTGCTTGATGAAATTTCAATTTTTAACTGCAATTTGAAACTGCAATTTGAAAATGCAATTTGAAACTGCCATTTGAAACTGCAATTTGAAACTGCATTTTGAAACATCTTTTTGCAACTACAATATTAAACTGCAATTTAAAACTTTGTTTTAAATCTTTAACTCAAAAATGCAATATTCTGAACAAACTTAACATACGTTACCTAACCTGACCTAACCTAACCAAACCAAGCCTAACCTAACCTGACCCATTATTTTCTAACCTAACCAAACCTAACCTAATCTAGTATAATCTAGTCTAACCTAACCCAACCTAACCTAACTGGCAATAACCGAACCTAACCTAACCTTTACTAACCTAACCTAACTGGCAATAACCTAACCTGACCTAACCTAACCTAACCACACGAAGCCTAACCTAACCTGACCCAACCTAACCTAACGTAACCAAACCTAACCTAATATAATCTAATCTAATCTAACCTAACCCAACCTAACCTGCCCTAACCAAACCTAACCTATAGTAACCTAACCTAACCTAACCTTAAATTATGATTGAAGTACTCAAACTAATTTGAAACTGCAATTTGAAACTGCAATTTGAAACTGCAATTTGAAACTGCAATTTGAAACTGCAATTTGAAACTGCATTTTGTAACTGCAATTTGAAGCAGCAATCTAAAATTTAAATTTCAAACTGCATTTTGAAACTGCATGTTGAAACTGCATGTTGAAACTGCATAATGAAACCGAAATTTCAAGCTGCAATTTGAAACTGCAATTTGTAATTGCAATTTTAAACTACAATTTAAATCTTTTTTTTAATCTTCAACTCGAAAATGAAATATTCTTAACAATGTTAACATAAGTAACCTAACCTGACCTAACCTAACCTGAACCAACCGAACCTAACCTAACCAAACCTAACCTAACCTATACTAACCTAACCTAACAACACCTTACCTAACGTTATGACTGAAAAGCTCAAACTGCAATTTAAAATTGCAATTTAAAACCGAAATTTGAAAATGCAATTCGAAACTGCAATTCGAAACTGCATTTTTAAACTAAAATTTGCAACCGCAACCAAAAACTTAAATTTCGAACTGCAATTTTAAACTGTAACTTGAAACTGCAATTTCAAACTGCAATTTGACACTGAAATTTGAAACTGCAATTTGAAACTGCAATTTGAAACTGCAATTTGAAACTGCAATTTGAAACTGCAATATGAAACTGCATTTTGAAACTGCATGTTGAAACTGCATGTTGAAACTGCAATTTCAAACTGCAATTTGAAACTGAAATTTGAAACTGCAATTTGAAACTGCAATTTGAAACTGCAATTTGAAACTGCAATTTGAAACAGCAATATTAAACTGAAATTTAAAACTTGTATTTAAATCTTCAACTCGAAAATGCAATATTGTTAACAACGTCAACATACGTAACCTAACCTGACCTAACCTAACCTAACCAAACGAAGCCTAACCTAACCTTACCCAACCTAACCTAACGTAATCAAACTTAACCTAATATAATATAATCTAATCTAACCTAACCAGCCCTAACCAAAAATAACCTATAGTAACCTAACGTAACCTAACCTTAAGTTATGATTGAAGTACTCAAACTAATTTGAATCTGTCATTTGACACTGCTGTTTGAAATTGCTATTTAAAACTGCAATTCGAAACTGCAATATGAATCTGCATTTTGAAATTGCAATTTGAAACCGCAATCCAAGATTTAAATTTCAAACTGAAATTTTAACCTGCAATTTTAAACTGCATTATGAAACTGCATGTTGCAACTGCATGAGGAAAGGGCAATTCAAACTGCAATTTGAAACTGCAATTTAAAACTGCAATGTGAAAATGCAATTTGAACTGCAATTTGAAACTGCAATTTGAACTGCAATTTGAAACTGTAATTTGAAACTGAAATATGAAACTGCAAAATGAAACTGCATTTTGTAACTGCAATATTAAACTGTAATTTAAAACCTAAATTTAAATTTAAAAATGCAATATTTTCAACAATGTCATTATACGTAACCTAACCTAACCTACTTTAACCCAACCCGGCCTAACCTAACCTTACCCAACCTAACCTAACCTAACCAAACCTAACCTAACCTATACCAACCTAACCCAACATAACCTAACCCAACGTTATGAATGAAGTACTCAAACTGCAATTTAAAATTGCAATTTGAAACTGCAATTTGAAACTGCGATATGAAACTGCATTTTGAAATTTCTTTTTGTAACTGCAATATTAAACTGCAATGTAAAACTTTCATTTGAATCTTCAACTCGAAAATTCAATATTGTTAACAACGTCAACTACGTAACCTAACCTGACCTAACCTAACCTAACCAAACGAAGTCTAACCTAACCTAACCCAACCTAACCTAACCTGCCCTAGGCAAACCTAACATATACTAACCTAACCTAACCAACCTTGAGTTATGATTGAGAAACTCAAACTAATTTGAATCTGTCATTTGAAACTGCTATTTGAAACTGCAATTTGAAACCGCTATCAAAAACTTAAATTTTAAACTGAAATTTTGAACTGAAATTTTAAACTGCAATTTGAAACTGCATTTTGAAACTGCAATTTAAAACTTCAATTCGAAACTAAAATTTAAAACTGATATTTGAAACTGCAATTTTAAACTACAATTCAAACTTAAATTTGAATCTTTCTCTCGAAAATGCAACATTCTAAACAAGGTCAACATACATAATCTAACCTATCCTACCCTAACCCAACCCGGCCTAGCCTAACCTTACCAACCCACCCTAACCTAAACTGCAATTGGAAACTGCATTTTGAAACTGCAATTGGAAACTGCATTTTGAAACTGCAATTTAAAACAGCAATATAAAACTTAAATTTGAAACTGCAATTTGAAACTGCAATTTGAAATTGCCATTAAACCTGGAATTTGAAACTACACTTTGAAACTGCAATATGAAACTTCAATATGAAACTGCTTGTTGTAACTGCAATTTGAAACTACAATTTAAAACTTAAACTTCAATCTTCTACTCGCAAATGCGATATTGTTAACAATGTCCACATACTTAACCTAACCTAACGTGCTCTAACCCAACCCGGCCTAGCCTAACCTTACCAACCCACCCTAACCCAACCTAACCTAATCCAACCTAACCTAACATAACCTAACCTAACGTTATGACTGAAGAACTAAAACTGCAATTTGTCTATGTAATTTGAAACAGCAATATAAAATAGCAATTTTAAATAGCAATTTGAAACTGCAATTCGAAATTGCAATTTGAAACTGCAATCTGAAACTGCAATTTAAAACTGCAATTTGAAACTGCAATTTGAAACTGCCTTTTGTAACTGCGATTTTAAACGACAATTTAAAACTTAATTTTGAATCTTACTCTCGAAAGTGCGAAATTCTTAACAATTTCAACATACGTAACCTAACCTAACTTACCTCAACCCAACCCGGCCTAACCTAACCTGTCCCAACCTAACCTAACCAAACCAAAACTAACCTAACATATACTAACCTAACCTAACATAACGTAAGTACTCAAACTCAAATTTGTCAATGTAATTTGAAACTGCAATTTAAAACTGCAATTTAAAACTGCAATTTAAAACTGCAATTTAAAACTGCAATTTAAAACTGCAATTTAAAACTGCAATTTAAAACTGCAATTTAAAACTGCAATTTAAAACAGTATTTTAAATATCAATTTGAAACTGCAATTTAAACTGCAATTTGAAACTGTAATTTGAAACTGCAATTTGAAACTGCAATTTAAAACTGCAATTTGAAAATGCATTTTGAAACTGCATGCTGAAACTGCATGATTAAAATGCAATTTCAAACTGCAATTTAAAACTGCAATTTGAAAATGCAATTTGAAACTGCAATTTGAAACTGCAATTTAAAACTGCATTTTGAAAGAGATATTTAATACTGCAATTTGAAACTGCAATTTTAAACAGCAATTTGAAACTGCAATTTGAAATAGCAATTTGAAACTGCAATTTAATCTGCAATTTGAAACTGCATTTTGAAACCGCAATTTAAAACTTCAATTCGAAACTAAAATTTAAAACTGATATTTGAAACTGCAATTTTAAACTACAATTTAAAACTGATATTTGAAACTGCAATTTTAAACTACAATTTAAAACTTAAATTTGAATCTTACTCTCGAAAATGCAACATTCTTAACAAGGTCAACATACGTAATCTAACCTATCCTACCCTAACCCAACCCGGCCTAACCAAACCTGACCCAACCTAACCTAACCTAACTAAACCTAACCTAACCTATACTAACAAATACTAACCTACCCTAACCTAACGTTATGATTGAAGTACTCAAACTGTTATTTGAAACTGCAACTTGAAACTGTAATTTAAAACTGCAATTTGAAGTTGCAAGTTGAAACTGCAATTTGAAACTGCAATTTGAAACTGCAATTTAAAACTGCAATTTAAAACTGCAATTTAAAACTGCAATTTAAACTGCAATTTTAAACTACAATTTAAAACTTAAATTTGAATCTTACTCTCGAAAATGCACTATTCTTAACAATGTCAACATACGTAACCTAACCTTACTTACCCGAACCCAACCCGGCCCAACATAACCTGACCAAACCTAACCTAGCCTAACCAAACCAAACCTAACCTAACCTATACTAACCTAACCTAACATAACGTAAGTACTCAAACTCAAATTTGTCAATGTAATTTGAAACTGCAATTTAAAACTGCAATTTAAAACTGCAATTTAAAACTGCAATTTAAAACTGCAATTTAAAACTGCAATTTAATCTGCAATTTGAAACTGCATTTTGAAACCGCAATTTAAAACTTCAATTCGAAACTAAAATTTAAAACTGCAATTTAAAACTTCAATTCGAAACTAAAATTTAAAACTGATATTTGAAACTGCAATTTTAAACTACAATTTAAAACTTAAATTTGAATCTTTCTCTCGAAAACGCAACATTCTTAACAAGGTCAACATACGTAATCTAACCTATCCTACCCTAACCCAACCCGGCCTAACCAAACCTGACCCAACCTAACCTAACCTAACTACACCTAACCTAACCTATACTAACAAATACTAACCCACCCTAACCTAACGTTATGATTGAAGTACTCAAAATGCAATTTGAAACTGCAACTTGAAACTGTAATTTAAAACTGCAATTTCAAGATTTAATTTGAAACTGCAACTTGAAACTGCAGTTTGAAACTGCAATATAAAACTGCATTTTGAAACTGCAATTTAAAACAGCAATACAAAATTTAAATTGCAAACTGCAATTTTAAACTGCAATTGGAAACTGCATTTTGAAACTGCAATTCGAAACTGCATTTTGAAACTGCAATTTAAAACTGCAATATAAAACTTAAATTTGAAACTGCAATTTGAAACTGCAATTTGAAATTGCCCTGTAAACCTGGAATTTGAAACTACACTTTGAAACTGCAATTTGAAACTGCAATATGAAACTTCAATTTGAAACTGCTTGTTGTAACTGCAATTTGAAACAACAATTTAAAACTTAAACTTCAATCTTCTACTCGCAAATGCGATATTATTAACAATGTCCACATACTTAACCTAACCTAACGTACTCTAACCCAACCCGGCCTAGCCTAACCTAACCAACCCACCCTAAACTAACCTAACCTAATCTAACCTGACCTAACCTATACTAACCTAACCTATACTAACCTAACCTAACATAACCTAACCTAACGTTATGACTGAAGAACTAAAACTGCAATTTGTCTATGTAATTTGAAACAGCAATATAAAATAGCAATTTGAAATAGCAATTTGAAACTGCAATTCGAAATTGCAATTTGAAACTGCAATTCGAAATTGCAATTTGAAACTGCAATTTGAAACTGCAATCTGAAACTACAATTTAAAACTGCCATTTGAAACAACAATTTGAAACTGCCTTTTGTAACTCTGATTTAAAACGACAATTTAAAACTTAATTTTGAATCTTACTCTCGAAAGTGCGAAATTCTTAACAATTTCAACATACGTAACCTAACCTAACTTACCTCAACCCAACCCGGCCCAACCTAACCTGTCCCAACCTAACCTAACCAAACCAAAACTAACCTAACCTATACTAACCTAACCTAACATAACGTAAGTACTCAAACTCAAATTTGTCAATGTAATTTAAAACTGCAATTTAAAACTGCAATTTAAAACTGCAATTCAAAACTGCAATTTAAAACTGCAATTTAAAACTGCAATTTAAAACAGTATTTTAAATATCAATTTGAAACTGCAATTTAAACTGCAATTTGAAACTGTAATTTGAAACTGCAATTTGAAACTGCAATTTAAAACTGCAATTTGAAAATGCATTTTGAAACTGCATGCTGAAACTGCATGATTAAAATGCAATTTCAAACTGCAAATTAAAACTGCAATTTGAAAATGCAATTTGAAAGTGCAATTTGAAACTGCAATTTAAAACTGCATTTTGAAAATGCAATTTAATACTGCAATTTGAAACTGCAATTTTAAACAGCAATTTGAAACTGCAATTTGAAATAGCAATTTGAAACTGCAATTTAATCTGCAATTTGAAACTGCATTTTGAAACCACAATTTAAAACTTCAATTCGAAACTAAAATTTAAAACTGATATTTGAAACTGCAATTTTAAACTACAATTTAAAACTTAAATTTGAATCTTACTCTCGAAAATACAACATTCTTAACAAGGTCAACATACGTAATCTAACCTATCCTACCCTAACCCAACCCGGCCTAACCAAACCTGACCCAACCTAACCTAACCTAACTAAACCTAACCTAACCTATACTAACAAATACTAACCTACCCTAACCTAACGTTATGATTGAAGTACTCAAACTGTTATTTGAAACTGCAACTTCAAACTGTAATTTAAAACTGCAATTTGAAGATGCAAGTTGAAACTGCAATTTGAAACTGCAATTTGAAACTGCAATTTAAAACTGCAATTTAAAACTGCAATTTAAAACTGCAATTTTAAACTGCAATTTTAAACTACAATTTAAAACTTAAATTTGAATCTTACTCTCGAAAATGCACTATTCTTAAAAATGTCAACATACGTAACCTAACCTAACTTACCCGAACCCAACCCGGCCCAACCTAACCTGACCAAACCTAACCTAGCCTAACCAAACCAAACCTAACCTAACCTATACTAACCTAACCTAACATAACGTAAGTACTCAAACTGCAATTTGTCAATGTAATGGAAAACAGCAATTTGAAATAGCATTTTGAAACTGCAATTTGAAACTGCAATTGGAAACTGCAATTTGAAACTGCATTTTGAAACTGCAATTTGAAACTGCAATTCAAAACTGCAATTTGAAACATCTTTTTGTAGCTGCAATTTAAAACTTTTATTTGCATCTTCAACTCGAAAATGCAATATTCTTAACAACATTAACATACTTAACCTTACCTGACCTAACTTAAACTAACCAAACCAAGCCTAATCTAACGAAACCCATCCTAACCTAATCTGCCCTAACCGAACCTAATCTAACTTATACTAACCTAACCTAACCTAACCTAACAATATGATTGAAGTACTCAAACTGTAATTTGAATCTGTAATTTGAAACTGCTATTTGAAACTGCAATTTAAAACTGCAGTTTGAAACTGCAATTTGAAACTGCAATTTGAAACTACAATTTGAAACTGCAATTTGAAACTGCATTTTGAAACTTCTTTTTGTAACTGCAATATAGAACTGCAATTTAAAACTTTTATTTGAATCTTCAATTCTAAAATGCATTATTCGTAACATCGTCAACATACGTAACCTAACATAACCTAAACAAACCTAACCTAACCAAACCCAGCCTAACCTAACCTGACCTAGCCTAATCTAACCTGACCTAACCTAACCTAACCTATACTAACCTAACCTAACCAAACCTAACGTTATGATTGTAGTACTCAAACTGCAATTTAAAACTGCAATATGAAGCTGCAATTTAAATCTGCAATATGAAGCTGCAATTTAAATCTGCAATATAAAACTGCAATTCTAAACTGCAATTCTAAACTGCCTGTATAAAAACAATTTGAAACTGCAATTTGAAACTGCAATTTGAAACTGCAAATTTAAAATGCAATTTTAAACGGCAATTTAAATCTAAAATTTATTTCAATTTAAATCTTCAATTTGAAAATGCCATATTCAAAACAATGCCAACATACGTAACCAAACCTACCCTGACCTAACTCAACCGAACCCAACCTAATACAACCTAACCTAACCTAACCTAATCTAACCTAACCTGACCTGCCTAATCTAAACTAACCTAACCTAACCTATACTAACCATACCCAACCTAACCTAACCTAACCTACCCTAAGATAACATAACGTTACGACTGAAGTACTCAAACTGCTATTTAAAACTTGAATTGAAAACTGCAATTTCAAATTGCCTTTTGAAACTGAAGTTTGAAACTGCATTTTGAAACTGCAATTTAAAACTGCAATTCGAAACTACAATTTGGAACCGCAATTTGAAACTGCAATTTGGAACCGCAATTTGAAACCGCAATTTAAATCTTTAGTTGTAATCTTACTCTCGAAAATGCTATATTCTTAACAATGTCAACATACAAAACCTAACCTAACCTAAATTAACCCAAAATAACCTAACATAACCTGAAACAACCTAACAAATCTAACGTAACCTAACGCAACCTAAACTAACCTAACCTAACCTAACCGAACGTTAAAACAAAAGTACTCAAACCGCAAAATTGTACTACAATTTTAATCTGCAATTTGAAACTGCCTTTTAAAACTGCAATTTGAAACTGCAATCTAAAGCTGCAGTTGTAAACTGCGTTTTACCACTGCAATTTAAAACTGTAATATGAAACTGTAATTTTAAACCGCAATTTAAAACTTTAATTGTAATATTACTCTCGAAAATGCAATATTCTTAACAATGTCAACATACCTAATCTAAATTAACCTAATCTAATCTAACAAAAACAACCAAACCTTACCTGACACAACCTAAACAAACCTAACCTAACAAAACCAAACCTAACCTAACCTAAAATATACTAACCTAACATAACCTACCCTAACCTAACCAAACCTAACTTAACCCAACCTCCTTTACCTAACCGAACCTAGTACCTAAACTTCCATTTGAAACTGCCTTTTGAAACTGCCTTTTGAAACTGCAATTTGAAACTGCACTTTGAAACTGCAATTTAAAACCGCAATTTGAAACTGCAATTTGAAGCTGCAATTTAAAACTGCAATTTGAAACTGCAATTCTAAAACTGCGATTTTAAACTGCAATTTGAAAGTGTCAATTGAAACTGCAATTTGAAGCTGCAATTTATAACTGCAGTTTGAAGCTGCAATTTCACACTGCAATTTCAAACTGCAACTTGAAACTGCATTTTCAAACTGCAATTTAAAAATGCAATTTGAAACTTGTTTGAACATGCTATATTCTAAACAATGTAAACATACGTAACCTAACCTAACCCAACCTAAATTAACCCAACCTAACCAAACCTAATCTAACCCACCTGATCTAACGTAACCTTACCTAACCTATACTAACCTATCATAGCATAACGTTATGACTGAAGTACTCGAATTCCATTTTATAACTGCAATTTGAAACTGAAATTTGAAACTGCAATTTCAAACTGTTAATTGAAACTGCAATTTAAAACTTCAATTTGAAGCGGCAATTTAAAACTGCTATTTAAAACTGCTATTTGAAGCTTCAATTTTAAACTACAATTTTAAACTCCATTTTGCAGCTTCAATTCGAATCTTCAATTTGAAAATGCTATATTCTAAACACTGTAAACGTACGTAATCTAACCTAACCCAACCTAAATTAACCCAACCTAACCAAACCTAACCTACCTAACCTAACCTTACCTAAGCTATAATAACCTAACCTAACGTTATGACTGAAGTACTCTAACTGCAATTTGAAACTGCATTTTGAAACTGAGATGGTCCGAACTTTTGTTCTTCCTGGGACATTGGGCCAGGTTGCACAAAATTTAATTTGGATCCCGAGTGGGCGTATCGCGAGGGTTATTTGTTAGCACATTATTTAATAAACAAAATTCAGGAAGAAAACAGGACATTGTGTGGTTGAACTTTAGTGAAGTGAAGTAAATACTGTAACAATAGCTTCTGGTCTTGTACGTTTAGAAATTCGGAATCGTTTGTAGAATGAAAATGCTGCCAAACTTGTGTTTATGCTACAAACTTATCGTCAAAATTATATCGAAATTATTAAATATTTAATGCTTTATGCTACTTACTGAGATTGGGAAATAACTAAATTTGTTCAAATTTACATGTTTTTGCATATTAATGAATGTTTTCGATTGAAAATTTGTTTAAACCGAAAAACCTGTTTAAACCAAAAAAACCTGGTTGTTTTGTTTTTTGAAAAACCCCAACCCTGATCGTGTTGTTATACATCTTGAAGGCTAGTCGACGGGCTTAGAAATTAAGTGACTCTCGAAATGTGCAATACTGTATAAAATATAGCTAAGGAAGTTGCTTCAAGGTTATTCAAATTTTTGTCTTTATTAATTGTTGGTGTTAAATGTTTCTACCTGTTCGGTCAAGTTTAATGAATGTAATAAAATTCAGAGGTTAAAAAAGCCAAATAGCTTTTACAGTCGACTTTTATTACACAAGAACAATATACACATACATAGCTATAATTGCACAAACCGTGTTTCACGTGATTTAAATCATAAGTTGATTGTAACTTACACAAGTTTTGTATTTAACAATTGACAACGAGAGATACTGTGAAACCAAAGCTAGAATTTATTCCCAATTGTGTAGATAGCTGATAAATCTGGTAGCAAATAGTTACAAGTAATGAAGTTTTTTCACTTCTGAGAAATTATAACCTGTACAATGTCAACTAATCTGTAATTTCCCTTAATAATACATTAGTACCATCATTGATGTATAATAATCTATGAACGTTTAACACACAATAATAGCCTCGATAATGCAAGCATTGATTCATTCAAAGCAATGTATTTGAACTCTTGGGGGAAACAACACTTATAATTCTTCAATGTCTTTATAATATATTAACAGGTGATCATCACACATAGAATTTAAAAAATGAACAAGTTACCAAAGCGCAAAATTCTGGCTTTAATTTCTAATAATAACATTGGTTAAACAGAAACCGTAGCACCACTATATAAATACCTAATCACAGGGTATCGTACAGTCACAGAGAACGAATCCCATCTCATTTTTGAACTCACACTCTGAAATCGTCCAACAAGCACGGACTAGAAAGCCTTTAACAAATGTTATACAGAATTTTAGATTTTGAGTGTGGCAAAAGTCAATCAAGGACAAGTAAATATTTTGATAAAGAGATCCACGATTTTACACATAATACGCTACACAGATTTACGTACATGTGAGTAATAAATGGTACTTCAAGGTAAGAATAACATGTAGAAAAAATGTAATCACAATCATATGATTTGGTTGTATTCCTCTTTAGTTATTAAGTATAGTTTTTTTGGAAATAGTAATAGTCGTAGTCATAATACTATATTTCACACACTACATCCATACGTAATTACATTTAGAATTGTTTGCAAAATTTTTACATGATTACATTTAAACATGCAATTTGCATTTTAAACCTGTTTTTGCTTTCACAGGTAATCCCCCATTCCACATCTTTGAAACTATGTACGTGACTGGTAACTGATTCATTTTATCCAAGCAACGCATTCAGCAATGTAAACACCGCATTGCATTTATTTATACAATAAATACAAATTACATTTCAAGTATTATTTTGTATGAGATCCTTTGAAATATCTATTTAGTTGCTAGTGTGTGAATACACGTGCTCATTATTTGTTTAACTATATCCCTCGCATTTGTAGATTCAAATTAAGTCTTGCTCGTATGTATGCCAAGGTGCTTTTGATTCTATATATTCATTCAATTTTTATTGTTACTCACGGCTCATTCTATTTTACTAATCTTCCTGCACATTTTATTAGCTACTGTATATACTGTTCTTCTCTTGAGGCTCTCGTCTAAAAGCTAAAGCAGTAATATTGTATTTACAACGAGTATGGTTGTGCTTTCCGTAAGCTCCAGTTAAATAGAGAAAGTTGCAGTGCACTAGTCTTCAAAAACTGTGGATGTTTGGTCATAATCCTACAAATTTTTAAAATTACATTCAAGTCGATAATAGGAAAATGGGCACTTAGATTGCTAGTATAGATTTACGTAATTGCATTTTTATTATCTCCTGTATACATTAGGTACCTAAATTTAATCTGTCAAGCAAATTCACTCATACTGTCCAAGCATACTAACTATACCGGTTATTGGTTTGTATAAAGTAGAAAGTAGGGGAAAGGGGAAATAGATAGTACACGTACGGTAGAATGTCCGTATAAACATCAGCTCTCATGACAAGCACTCTTGTAATTATATAGTGTATACAATTACATACATGGAAATACATAATTATCACTTTCGGTTTACAATTTACAATATAGCCATAATAGAGAAGGAGGCACTATGATGAAGAATGAACTCAACTTGAATGCTTACATTTATCATTTTTCTCATAAACAAATATTATTTAATGACTTATTTGAAACTGCAATTTGAAATAGCAATTTGAAACTGCAATTTAATCTGCAATTTGAAACTGCATTTTGAAACCACAATTTAAAACTTCAATTCGAAACTAAAATTTAAAACTGATATTTGAAACTGCAATTTTAAACTACAATTTAAAACTTAAATTTGAATCTTACTCTCGAAAATACAACATTCTTAACAAGGTCAACATACGTAATCTAACCTATCCTACCCTAACCCAACCCGGCCTAACCAAACCTGACCCAACCTAACCTAACCTAACTAAACCTAACCTAACCTATACTAACAAATACTAACCTACCCTAACCTAACGTTATGATTGAAGTACTCAAACTGTTATTTGAAACTGCAACTTCAAACTGTAATTTAAAACTGCAATTTGAAGATGCAAGTTGAAACTGCAATTTGAAACTGCAATTTGAAACTGCAATTTAAAACTGCAATTTAAAACTGCAATTTAAAACTGCAATTTTAAACTGCAATTTTAAACTACAATTTAAAACTTAAATTTGAATCTTACTCTCGAAAATGCACTATTCTTAAAAATGTCAACATACGTAACCTAACCTAACTTACCCGAACCCAACCCGGCCCAACCTAACCTGACCAAACCTAACCTAGCCTAACCAAACCAAACCTAACCTAACCTATACTAACCTAACCTAACATAACGTAAGTACTCAAACTGCAATTTGTCAATGTAATGGAAAACAGCAATTTGAAATAGCATTTTGAAACTGCAATTTGAAACTGCAATTGGAAACTGCAATTTGAAACTGCATTTTGAAACTGCAATTTGAAACTGCAATTCAAAACTGCAATTTGAAACATCTTTTTGTAGCTGCAATTTAAAACTTTTATTTGCATCTTCAACTCGAAAATGCAATATTCTTAACAACATTAACATACTTAACCTTACCTGACCTAACTTAAACTAACCAAACCAAGCCTAATCTAACGAAACCCATCCTAACCTAATCTGCCCTAACCGAACCTAATCTAACTTATACTAACCTAACCTAACCTAACCTAACAATATGATTGAAGTACTCAAACTGTAATTTGAATCTGTAATTTGAAACTGCTATTTGAAACTGCAATTTAAAACTGCAGTTTGAAACTGCAATTTGAAACTGCAATTTGAAACTACAATTTGAAACTGCAATTTGAAACTGCATTTTGAAACTTCTTTTTGTAACTGCAATATAGAACTGCAATTTAAAACTTTTATTTGAATCTTCAATTCTAAAATGCATTATTCGTAACATCGTCAACATACGTAACCTAACATAACCTAAACAAACCTAACCTAACCAAACCCAGCCTAACCTAACCTGACCTAGCCTAATCTAACCTGACCTAACCTAACCTAACCTATACTAACCTAACCTAACCAAACCTAACGTTATGATTGTAGTACTCAAACTGCAATTTAAAACTGCAATATGAAGCTGCAATTTAAATCTGCAATATGAAGCTGCAATTTAAATCTGCAATATAAAACTGCAATTCTAAACTGCAATTCTAAACTGCCTGTATAAAAACAATTTGAAACTGCAATTTGAAACTGCAATTTGAAACTGCAAATTTAAAATGCAATTTTAAACGGCAATTTAAATCTAAAATTTATTTCAATTTAAATCTTCAATTTGAAAATGCCATATTCAAAACAATGCCAACATACGTAACCAAACCTACCCTGACCTAACTCAACCGAACCCAACCTAATACAACCTAACCTAACCTAACCTAATCTAACCTAACCTGACCTGCCTAATCTAAACTAACCTAACCTAACCTATACTAACCATACCCAACCTAACCTAACCTAACCTACCCTAAGATAACATAACGTTACGACTGAAGTACTCAAACTGCTATTTAAAACTTGAATTGAAAACTGCAATTTCAAATTGCCTTTTGAAACTGAAGTTTGAAACTGCATTTTGAAACTGCAATTTAAAACTGCAATTCGAAACTACAATTTGGAACCGCAATTTGAAACTGCAATTTGGAACCGCAATTTGAAACCGCAATTTAAATCTTTAGTTGTAATCTTACTCTCGAAAATGCTATATTCTTAACAATGTCAACATACAAAACCTAACCTAACCTAAATTAACCCAAAATAACCTAACATAACCTGAAACAACCTAACAAATCTAACGTAACCTAACGCAACCTAAACTAACCTAACCTAACCTAACCGAACGTTAAAACAAAAGTACTCAAACCGCAAAATTGTACTACAATTTTAATCTGCAATTTGAAACTGCCTTTTAAAACTGCAATTTGAAACTGCAATCTAAAGCTGCAGTTGTAAACTGCGTTTTACCACTGCAATTTAAAACTGTAATATGAAACTGTAATTTTAAACCGCAATTTAAAACTTTAATTGTAATATTACTCTCGAAAATGCAATATTCTTAACAATGTCAACATACCTAATCTAAATTAACCTAATCTAATCTAACAAAAACAACCAAACCTTACCTGACACAACCTAAACAAACCTAACCTAACAAAACCAAACCTAACCTAACCTAAAATATACTAACCTAACATAACCTACCCTAACCTAACCAAACCTAACTTAACCCAACCTCCTTTACCTAACCGAACCTAGTACCTAAACTTCCATTTGAAACTGCCTTTTGAAACTGCCTTTTGAAACTGCAATTTGAAACTGCACTTTGAAACTGCAATTTAAAACCGCAATTTGAAACTGCAATTTGAAGCTGCAATTTAAAACTGCAATTTGAAACTGCAATTCTAAAACTGCGATTTTAAACTGCAATTTGAAAGTGTCAATTGAAACTGCAATTTGAAGCTGCAATTTATAACTGCAGTTTGAAGCTGCAATTTCACACTGCAATTTCAAACTGCAACTTGAAACTGCATTTTCAAACTGCAATTTAAAAATGCAATTTGAAACTTGTTTGAACATGCTATATTCTAAACAATGTAAACATACGTAACCTAACCTAACCCAACCTAAATTAACCCAACCTAACCAAACCTAATCTAACCCACCTGATCTAACGTAACCTTACCTAACCTATACTAACCTATCATAGCATAACGTTATGACTGAAGTACTCGAATTCCATTTTATAACTGCAATTTGAAACTGAAATTTGAAACTGCAATTTCAAACTGTTAATTGAAACTGCAATTTAAAACTTCAATTTGAAGCGGCAATTTAAAACTGCTATTTAAAACTGCTATTTGAAGCTTCAATTTTAAACTACAATTTTAAACTCCATTTTGCAGCTTCAATTCGAATCTTCAATTTGAAAATGCTATATTCTAAACACTGTAAACGTACGTAATCTAACCTAACCCAACCTAAATTAACCCAACCTAACCAAACCTAACCTACCTAACCTAACCTTACCTAAGCTATAATAACCTAACCTAACGTTATGACTGAAGTACTCTAACTGCAATTTGAAACTGCATTTTGAAACTGAGATGGTCCGAACTTTTGTTCTTCCTGGGACATTGGGCCAGGTTGCACAAAATTTAATTTGGATCCCGAGTGGGCGTATCGCGAGGGTTATTTGTTAGCACATTATTTAATAAACAAAATTCAGGAAGAAAACAGGACATTGTGTGGTTGAACTTTAGTGAAGTGAAGTAAATACTGTAACAATAGCTTCTGGTCTTGTACGTTTAGAAATTCGGAATCGTTTGTAGAATGAAAATGCTGCCAAACTTGTGTTTATGCTACAAACTTATCGTCAAAATTATATCGAAATTATTAAATATTTAATGCTTTATGCTACTTACTGAGATTGGGAAATAACTAAATTTGTTCAAATTTACATGTTTTTGCATATTAATGAATGTTTTCGATTGAAAATTTGTTTAAACCGAAAAACCTGTTTAAACCAAAAAAACCTGGTTGTTTTGTTTTTTGAAAAACCCCAACCCTGATCGTGTTGTTATACATCTTGAAGGCTAGTCGACGGGCTTAGAAATTAAGTGACTCTCGAAATGTGCAATACTGTATAAAATATAGCTAAGGAAGTTGCTTCAAGGTTATTCAAATTTTTGTCTTTATTAATTGTTGGTGTTAAATGTTTCTACCTGTTCGGTCAAGTTTAATGAATGTAATAAAATTCAGAGGTTAAAAAAGCCAAATAGCTTTTACAGTCGACTTTTATTACACAAGAACAATATACACATACATAGCTATAATTGCACAAACCGTGTTTCACGTGATTTAAATCATAAGTTGATTGTAACTTACACAAGTTTTGTATTTAACAATTGACAACGAGAGATACTGTGAAACCAAAGCTAGAATTTATTCCCAATTGTGTAGATAGCTGATAAATCTGGTAGCAAATAGTTACAAGTAATGAAGTTTTTTCACTTCTGAGAAATTATAACCTGTACAATGTCAACTAATCTGTAATTTCCCTTAATAATACATTAGTACCATCATTGATGTATAATAATCTATGAACGTTTAACACACAATAATAGCCTCGATAATGCAAGCATTGATTCATTCAAAGCAATGTATTTGAACTCTTGGGGGAAACAACACTTATAATTCTTCAATGTCTTTATAATATATTAACAGGTGATCATCACACATAGAATTTAAAAAATGAACAAGTTACCAAAGCGCAAAATTCTGGCTTTAATTTCTAATAATAACATTGGTTAAACAGAAACCGTAGCACCACTATATAAATACCTAATCACAGGGTATCGTACAGTCACAGAGAACGAATCCCATCTCATTTTTGAACTCACACTCTGAAATCGTCCAACAAGCACGGACTAGAAAGCCTTTAACAAATGTTATACAGAATTTTAGATTTTGAGTGTGGCAAAAGTCAATCAAGGACAAGTAAATATTTTGATAAAGAGATCCACGATTTTACACATAATACGCTACACAGATTTACGTACATGTGAGTAATAAATGGTACTTCAAGGTAAGAATAACATGTAGAAAAAATGTAATCACAATCATATGATTTGGTTGTATTCCTCTTTAGTTATTAAGTATAGTTTTTTTGGAAATAGTAATAGTCGTAGTCATAATACTATATTTCACACACTACATCCATACGTAATTACATTTAGAATTGTTTGCAAAATTTTTACATGATTACATTTAAACATGCAATTTGCATTTTAAACCTGTTTTTGCTTTCACAGGTAATCCCCCATTCCACATCTTTGAAACTATGTACGTGACTGGTAACTGATTCATTTTATCCAAGCAACGCATTCAGCAATGTAAACACCGCATTGCATTTATTTATACAATAAATACAAATTACATTTCAAGTATTATTTTGTATGAGATCCTTTGAAATATCTATTTAGTTGCTAGTGTGTGAATACACGTGCTCATTATTTGTTTAACTATATCCCTCGCATTTGTAGATTCAAATTAAGTCTTGCTCGTATGTATGCCAAGGTGCTTTTGATTCTATATATTCATTCAATTTTTATTGTTACTCACGGCTCATTCTATTTTACTAATCTTCCTGCACATTTTATTAGCTACTGTATATACTGTTCTTCTCTTGAGGCTCTCGTCTAAAAGCTAAAGCAGTAATATTGTATTTACAACGAGTATGGTTGTGCTTTCCGTAAGCTCCAGTTAAATAGAGAAAGTTGCAGTGCACTAGTCTTCAAAAACTGTGGATGTTTGGTCATAATCCTACAAATTTTTAAAATTACATTCAAGTCGATAATAGGAAAATGGGCACTTAGATTGCTAGTATAGATTTACGTAATTGCATTTTTATTATCTCCTGTATACATTAGGTACCTAAATTTAATCTGTCAAGCAAATTCACTCATACTGTCCAAGCATACTAACTATACCGGTTATTGGTTTGTATAAAGTAGAAAGTAGGGGAAAGGGGAAATAGATAGTACACGTACGGTAGAATGTCCGTATAAACATCAGCTCTCATGACAAGCACTCTTGTAATTATATAGTGTATACAATTACATACATGGAAATACATAATTATCACTTTCGGTTTACAATTTACAATATAGCCATAATAGAGAAGGAGGCACTATGATGAAGAATGAACTCAACTTGAATGCTTACATTTATCATTTTTCTCATAAACAAATATTATTTAATGACGTACTGTAAGTCTATATAGTACGATAATAATAAATATGTAGTTTTATGCACTTCTTATGTGATTCCGTAAGAGATTACCAAATTGTTTGGCATCAACGGAAGTAAAACTTCAGATATTAACAATAGATAGGCAATCAGGCAGATCCTGTTACTTTTCAGTTAGTGGTATATATGTACATATGTATTGTTAGTTTGTTTTATTATTATTTCATCCATTCTTGTTTTTTTTTCACAGTAGAGGAATTTCCTTACATACCCTCATACCCCCTTTTGTACGTTCATGCAAAATTATTTATTTCACAAACACTCCCAAATATTTAAGCCTCTTGCTGATAGAGGTAAACACTTGGTTAAAAATATTAAGTAATTTCCTATATGTTCAAAAAAAATTATACATTTTGTTATACCCCTTGACTCTTTGTCAAACTTTCTCCTTTACATTTCACTGGCTACGTGATTAAGTATTAGTACGGGTGTACTTATGTGTATATGTGTATATATACATACTTGCAGTGAATCAGTTTTTTTTATTTTCACAACACTGATGCTGCATATACTTATATTTGACGTAATTGTAATACATAATTCATTTTTGAGATCATTTGGACTTGTGGATATACATATGCTAATATGTTAGTGACCTTATAACTACGTATGTTTTCTTATGCCTAAATATCTCTTAATCAAGTTGAATTTATCGTAATCATGTCCGTAGATATTCGATACTTATATAGTTCCTTTTACACAAGTATAGGCCCAAATTTGATTGGAACTTCCATCGAGATTTTGTATATGCAAGTACTATAGTAATATGGGTACTTGTTGTCAACTACATTTGTAAACACTTGGTTTAATCACATGCAGTTATGTATTACACATAAATATCTATATATACATAAATGACCACTGTAAAAAAACTCGGGTGAGCATTTGCATCTGCACTTGACATGCAGTAACCACCTAATTTTTCTACTTATACAGACACTGAATAAACAAGTTTGTATTTTACTAATAAATGTGTGACCCGGAGCTATACATATTTTGAAACGTTCAAAAACTGAATATTATCTAGTTTAAGCATCAAACACGAGCATAGTTGTCAAATTATGAGAAAATGATTGGTAATCCAACATGTAAAAAATAGATTACTTATATTCATTACAGATTTTACAGATAGTAGAGATCTTATGAAAAAGTGCTTCACTATATATACGTACACTACTGACATATTGAATTTAATTATTTCCAGTACTTACATATTTTACTCACTATTTTTGTTGTGCTTAAATTGTATATTCTTGGCCAGGATGAATTTTTAATAGCAGCTTTTATATCTAGTTTGTTGCTGGATGATTACTTCAAGATAAGCAATGACTGAAGCCTTTGTAATTAGAAAATAGCTCCCCTCCTTTGTATTTTTGATGGGAAAAATGTGTACATAAATATCGTCAAGCAAAATACTAAAGATTTAACGCTTATTGACCATACTATGAGGCTTTGTCCTTTGAAACCTGGAAAAATGAAAATTTCAGAAATTAAAATACTACCAAGTAATATGGAGTAAAGCCTCTCAACATATTTGCCGTATTACAAAAAAAGGGTGGTGTCTCAAGACAATTTCTATACAAACATATACACATGTGCAGCATAAGTGCTTACAAAAGAATTGCGTAATTATCTACCTATATAGTAATATTTAGTACAACATATGTACGAAGCAATTGTCAGTAATTACTTAGTCAATGTCTCTACACAACACAGATTATTCTACAAGGTCAATAATGAATTCATATGGGAAACAAGGTCACAGTCAAGCAATATTTGCTAAAAACACTGACAAAGACGTGGAGACATCATATGCGATCGGAGGTTATAAATAGGGCTTAGTATAAGGTTCTGTATACTACTAGACATATCTAGTGACATTTGTCATAAATCAAATTCCATGACTTAGGATGATTTGCTACAACCACAGAAATTCCACGTCACGGTCACACCAATTTCCTGTGGTTGTCAATAAAAGCATTAAAAACGGCTGCACAGTCTTGTCACTATAATCTCTATCTCTAGGCTCTAGTTACATTACATGAAGTGTTTCTTACTAAACAATTACTGTACCATTGGCAAGGTAATCAAATAACGTTTCTTAGTTTACAGTCACAAGTTGTTGTAGTGTTCCGTTCGGATACATCCTGGAGTAAGGAATTGACAAAGGGCTACACTATAAAGCGCTAGCTGACAATCAGACCTATCGGGTTTTTACAATCTAAAAGTTATTCGTATGGATCAGTACATGTGTTTATACAATTTCATAAGTTCATCGTTTAATCTCATCATTAGCAAGTCAGATATGAAAAGGTGAACGGAAATTCTGTAAATAAAAGTGCTGTAGCTACAGAGAAGCAACCGTATTTAAAAGGAAATCCTTTGATTACCTAGCCGAGGACATGTATTTAGAAATATGTATAAGGGAACTGATAAACACTGGAAATGTAAGAGTGTAGGAGTGAGGTGAGGATATGATTAATGACAAAATATTATTTAAGTAACAACTGAAGGGCGAGTGCAGGTATTGGAAAGTTGAGTTAAACATTGGATGCTACTGAGTCTTGGTGGCGGAATTTCTGCTTGTTGACAGCTCCGCCAGGTCGGCCCATTGGGGTGCCATCTCCCGCTGTGTCCGAACTCATTTGCCGAGTTGGTTTAGGCCGAGATGAAGATCCGGCTAGAGCCATGGCATTACCATTGCCATGATCATGAATGTGCGGACCATGGTCTGCATTGGGGGATGATGGAGTGCCAGGCTCTATACCACTACGTCCTGATGCTGTGCTTCCACGTCGAGATCTGGGAGCACTGTTGCCACGAAGAAGTGTCTTGGACCCTTTCAGTAAGGACACGTTCATCAACCGTGGATTTGGCGTGTTAAAAATTGTCCTATTCTCCCGGAAACGTGCTCTAAAAGTAAACCAGAAGGGATATTTAATTATCACAATATTTCTCTTGTCCCATCATTTCAATACTACTGTGTCCCTTAAAAATGGTCCATTACGACTGCACACCCTCTCCCCCCACACAAAAACGAGATTGGATCTGCATGCACACATGTGTGTACTATTTGTATCTGTATGAATTGCAGGGAAATAAAATATTAACAGTTACAACATTGTGTACGCCAATTGTGTTAAAGAGAAGGTTAAAATGACAAGTATTATATCAAATGTCTTACATTTTCCTTGTCTGTGGTCACTACATTTTGTGTGTGTTTAAACTACAAGAGAAAGAAGAAATAAAGGAAGAAATACAACACGCATGGATGTTGACACTGCAGTAGGACAACTTACTTGGCAAATAGTCTGAGGACAACACACAAAGTAACTGACATCAAAGCCAGACCGATGACTACTCCGAT
Organism: Allacma fusca; assembly: GCA_947179485.1. NCBI lineage: Eukaryota > Metazoa > Arthropoda > Collembola > Symphypleona > Sminthuridae > Allacma > Allacma fusca. The sequence goes on along the minus strand of OX359248.1, from coordinate 20,002,030 downwards.
CATTGTGGGATCAGCTTGGGGAATTTCTACGTGGTGAAGGCTTGCATCTGAAAAATATTTTACAAACTTGTTATTTTATGCAGAAACATATACGCAATGTGTCCAAGGAGCTCACATTACTGTCAAACCGCTCGGAACATCTGCCAGCCGTTTTTCAGAAGCGACAGACGACGGTCCAGGAACACTGTCGTCTATCTCCTCTGATCAATTTCTTCCTTAATGCATACTTGTAATGCTTATATCTGCGGTCTACAGGTCCTAGTAGTGATTTCACTAAAGGTTTTTCTATATCTTTCTATATCCTATTTACTGTTAGCTAAACCTTCGTATCCTTATATCAGCACTACTGGAACACTCATGTAGAAACCTGACCCAGTCCGTAAAAGTTTACTAGCCTCGTGCGTCTCATTTGTAGTCTTGTGTCTACATATTATGTTCCATTGGGAAAATTACATTGGGCATACATACTTTTTACTTTTCTCTACCTACAACGTTTTCTCCACAACTTTCTTCGATTTCCTCCCAGATGATTTCCTAAAGGATTCTCAATATTTTGAGTGGGAATAATTTTTCGGAAAATATATGCTTTACTGTTTTTACTGGGTACCAGAAAGTATCGATTCAAATTTCGGCACGTAGACGAACTGCATGTAATTTTGAATGTATTTTTTAAAAACATATTTTCTTAAAAAATCAGACTCACCCCCACATAACATCCCATTGTCACTACGCGGTAAGTAGCCGGGCTGACATTTGCAAAAGTTACTCTTGCACTCCGTATAATCGCCGAAGCACTGGATCGAAATGTTACATTTACCTCTTAATGGCACTTCTGCAACAGGAAACAAAATCATTAATAATATTTTTCTTAAATTATTCCCTTATTTCATTCTCCCGCTCTCCATCGTAGACACATTTATTTCAACCATTTAAGAATTGTCCATTAAAGTAGCTTAGTATTATAAGCTGGGAACTACGGGCATATCAGCCTTGTTTGTTCTTGTTCTTGTACATGCAGTTATGATCCCTTTAATGCCTTCATACTTACATGAACTCACTTATCATATTGATCCAGAATTCGCTCAGCATTTCCTACTCCCAACTAAATACTTTATGCAAACAGTTTCCCATGGAAAGCGTGTCACGGCGAATGGAATGAACTCATGAGGATATTAATATTAACTAGAATTAGGTGAAGTGTATATAGCGTGCATGAAGATTAATTGCATATGACACCGTCAAATCCACCCTTGGAATTCGGGACTGCTCACAGGCTCAAGATCATGCACATGACCACTCACAATGAGTGAGATATATTATATTTGCAACCCAGGGTACCCTGGGTTGCTGCATTTTTGTAATTAAAAACCGGACAACGAAATTATTCATCAGCCACACACACGCCGTCATATATATAATTAGGTATATACATAAAACACGTGTACGTGGCACGGGGAAAATCCTTCGCGTGAAAAAAATGGTTCGAGCCAAACAATTACATTCGAAGTGAAACATTTCCTCTCGGAATCAGCAACCCGCACCGCAAGCACATAAAAATATTAGTTAATTAAAAATTTTGAGAGGTTCAATAACTCTCAGAGCCGTATACAACTTACTCTTTCAATATTTCCTTTATTTCATGCTTTACATTACTTGCTATAAATTCTTTTTTGAATTTACAATTGAAATTCGTGGAACTCTAATGGAATGAATTTATTACAATTGAGAGGAATATCTAATTATTAGCTTTATGATAGGAATTTCTCCTTGGGTCACCTCCCCCTTTTTACATCTACAGTTGAAAATGCACACTCAGCCTTCTATTGTACCTTCAAAATGGGTAATTTTTACAGCTGTCATCAGCATGTTCATAGTGTAACGGCATATTCAAATATTTAGCTTGCACAAGGCTGGTAGTAAATACGCGTGCAGTTAATAGCTTGATCCTTCACATTCTATAGGCTTTTGCCCAAGGGAATTGATACCTTTAGTGACAACACGGCAAAAAGCTACATGAACAAAAACTGCTCTGAAATATTTATTCCCTGGAGTTTCATTGTTCTGCAAATCAGCCGTGACGCAAGGACTGAATTTATTTCAAATACAATTGTCACGGAAGCTTCTACAGAGAGAAAGTAATTTGAGCAAGTAAATGCAGCAAATTAATCTCCATACTACTCCATACCTACAGACTGGAACTTCTCCAAATGACAAAGCATCTGAGGAGCAGAGTCCCGAAGAGTCTCATGTAGCTATCTCCTTCCCCTCTGAATGATAATAGTGGATGAAATTCATCTGTGTCTCAAACTATCTCTCCCATGATGTCCCACTTTGCAAGGAAAAGTTAAGAACCAACTTGTATTTACAACTTCCCCCTTCGGAACAACAGTTTGGGACTGTACATCTCCCAGACTAGCGGGCAGATCAAGTTGTTGCTGATTTTATTGCCCCAAATGGGAAATTCATAGCGGTCATTACTATACTTGCCGATAAAGGGAATCGAATTATGTTCATACCATTTGAGCCTATTTCCGAGCTAGTTTATTCAGTTTATTAAGAATTCTCCCGAAAAAAAAACGCAGTTTATTTTAAAGGTTCTTTCAACCCTAGTATCTACTTGTGTATTCTATGTTATCGCTACATACATACACAAATCCACATACAGAAATTAAGATCTGAATAGGAAAAGATAATAATTAAATGAACATATGTACATATGTATATGTGATAAATAAGCTCATTTATATCTACTTTTATCCTCTCAAAGGCAATAGAGTTTTTTTTGTTCCATTATTAACGTCACTAATGCCTCATAATTTTTTGAGGGAATCCTTTCACCGCCTTCCCATTCCTTCAAGAGCTACAGTGGAGTAATTCGACTCTCTGGAAACATCTCGTTATATAGGAATGGAGCGGCTGAGGTTATGGTTCATTTCCTCTAGTGAAAACTCATTTGGATCATCATTAATACACTATGGGGAAGTGTCAGATTACATGAAGTAGGATAAAGGAGAGGATGTAGTGTTCTCGAGTATTATTGACGCCTCTTTACTCATCCTGGAATATTCCTGCCAAAGCTTCCGCAACCATCAACCACACTAATGTATACAAGAATAGTTGATGTCTATATATGTATGTACAGGGAAGAAGATTCTTCTTAATGAGCGTACACTTTGTACATGCATAGTCGATAATAGCTACAAAGTTTTTCAGACCATGTTTACACATTTTGCTAATCGGGCTCATTATGACTTACACATCTTCCCCTATTTATTTGAGTAGCTCTTCATATGCTAACTACTTATATGAATGTTTAAGCATATAAGTGTCTACATACATGCCTGATAATAACATGAAATTTGAGTCTCATCTCGTTAAAGAAGGAGCAGGAAGGTTAAGGAAAGTTCCCTCCTCACCCAAACTATGAGGAAGTATGTGATCAAAGGGAACCTTGTTGTTCCTCATAAATGAAATAAAACTTTCTGGAAAGTATTCCAGGAAACTTTCATAAATAAAGTAGTCTTTTCCCAAGTAATCGATACTTTCCTAAAGATCCCAGTGCAGTATTTGATGAAGTTACGGAATGCAGGTTGATCTTATATATGTTCCTTTTCTTTTATATGTAAGTAGGCACACGTGTGTGACGCTTATGTAGTGGAAACCGCAAAAGAGAGTTCTACTTGAGTGTTTCCCACATCTACAAAAATTCACCGGAATACTGACTCCACACAGGAGTTGATAAAGGGAAGTAATGTAACCACTGGTCAATAAATTAGCATACTAAAAAAAATTCTCAGCCTGTGCTTGAACTTTCCCTGGGCATAAATTCAGAATTATTCTCTTAAAATTTAGCCCACTACCTCGTCCTAATTCTTAGCCAAAAAAAATAGAAAAATTCTTCAGCAGTAAAAAGGTAACAGTTATTAGGGCGGTTGTTATTCTTATCCCAAATTCCCGAAACTTTCCTTGGTTTCCCATTAAGTTTTGAGTTTGCCCTTGATGCTTAATACTTCCAATGGAGCAAGTATAACAAATAAAAATTGACTTTCCGGGAGAAGTGATCAAAGTAAAAGAGAAATGTTTGGAAAGAAATAAAGAGAAATTCCAAAACTATTTCATTCCATATGCTTTAAATTGCATAGCCTTCTACTCCAATGACCATGGGGTGATTTAGTTTAAATTTAGTAATATGACATACACAAAATACTGGACTATTAGCTCCTGGGACCAATTGAGCAGTGCACTATGAGCATTAAATATGTATCTATTTGAGTAGGAATTTCCAAAAATTCTACTCAATTCTTTTACATATCCTCCAATTTTTTCCAATGCGCACCCAAGCAATGAATTTTTATTGGTCTTTTATTGAAATGAGCAATGTCTCAATGAAACGTAAGTATTATTGTTATTTTGTTTGGGAAAGCAATCTTGGGAGTACAAACATTGGGGCTAGAAAGGTAAATAATTATTTATGCCTGCCTATGTACATATATACACACATGTGTATCTGTGACTATCCCAATGACTTGGAATACAAAAGTAGGTTTAAAACTGTTGTCCCTGTTATCATCCCTAAGTAGGTTTCTAATTCAATGGAAGCATTTTAAAATAAAATTATTTTTAGTAATTACTTGATTCACCCAATGAGCAAAAGTTAGAAAAAGATGGAGGGAAATTCAAAGTAATTGGGTTTGTCAATTATTATACTGCTAACAACCTCCAGAGTACAAGCGCCTCATTATCACATCGTTTCTGCCTCCCACTAAGAAAAAGGTATGAAATAAAATTGACTAGTCAGGTCATAGTCTATATTTAAAAAGAGGAGAGTATTCTATGGAACTACAGGGTAAATAGAGAGAGAGAGAGAGAGAAAAAAAATAAGAAAGCAAGCGAAAAAAAATTTAATGGAGTTATGCACGAATATAGATAAGATATTTAGGGATGCTTATGCATACGATGATCATGAAGCTACATTACTACACTCACAAGAAACTTTCTCTACATATACTTACAACACCTACTACTACTACACCCGGGAAAGAAGGACGAGAGAAAAAAAAAGAAAACGACCGAGATGCATGAAAACACATAGGAAAAATAGTGGATGGGAAAAGAAGAATGCAATGAATGAAGGTAACCACTGGAGGCTCATAAATTCAATAAAGGTTTCCTACATTGCGTCTCTAAATGCCAGTTAGAATCCCATGGCGTTTTCTTCCCCTCGTACTAGAACCACACACACAAACTCACACACATACAGCTCAGTCTCATGGACGGAGGAAATATTGAGCGTCTATATCTTTTGAGATGATGAATACCCTATAATCAAGATGATTCACCACCACTTTTTATCACATTGGCACATAACGCCTGTGAACGTCGCTCCGACATGCAGGTTTTAGGCTGTTAGGGACACCACCAGAATCCTTGTAAATGGTCCGACAGGAGATTCCTCTACCAGGTCCGTTACGGCACATCGATGGCATCGTCAGCCTCTTAACGATTATTAAAAGACTGTCAAATCTGGGCAGCATTACGATTCAATTCTTAGCCTCATCGACAATGAATACGCAAGGCTTTTATCGGGACAACTCCTACTCAGTCTTGAGATAACAAGGAATTATCAGACTGGGAAGACTTTCTTCCCGATTCAACCCAACGATGCAGGAGTTGCATGTATGTACATGTATGGAAAGACAGTTCTAAGGAGTAGTAAAGTATATACCTCGGGGCATTTTAATTTTGTAAGAGCTTTCCTCTCCAGAGCAAAGACGGAATTGAGTTGAGGATCACCACTGCATTTAAGCTCCTCTTCGCACCGAGTCAGATCGATCCAAATCGTGCTATGCAAGCGTCTATGGGGCCTCTATGTAAGTTCTAGTATTTAAACCATGTACAATTTAAAGTTTGGGGAGTGATTCAACTGTAAACCATAAACCTTCCAGAAAATAAGTCATATAGGACTCTATTGAATTACTAGTTTAAGCATGGGGAGCTTTCCAAGCTTGATGTAGCAATTCTGGAATTTTGCAATGGGCTAAACCGGCTTTATTTCATTGCCACTATTTCAAGATCAGTCTCACACAACTCAGACGTGGTGAGACTCTTTTGCATGGTAGTTTTTAGTATTTTATTAGAGGGGGAGGGAAAAGCTAAACTTATTTGACTACTTTATGAACCCTGGATGAAAATAGGGTCAATAATTTGGCTACACATATGTACAAACCTCATATAATATAATTTCTAGTAGATCCATTGATTCGAAGGTTCTGCCTTAAGTACAAGTCCCCATTTATCATCCTCACGGAGGGCATCGAGAAGTTCCTGTAACACCACAAATCCTAACAGATGACTGCTATTATTCTGATGTATAATCCAATTCAGTTCTGTGCAGACTTAGGACCGTGACCGTAACTATAGATATATGAACTCTAACACTGTAGTTTATTTTCTATAAGAACTCTATTCCTTTAGCACACATGATTACATGTTAGTATATGTACATACATACATTGCCATACCCCGAATCTAAGAATCTACATCGTACCAGTTGAATAGTAATTTCCAAGATATCTTCCCAATGATCAGCCCATCCGGCCTTGCTAGTTTCTTTGACTCCATATCTGTATCAAGCCCAGTATCCATATGCACGTCGTGTGTACACTTTTAAATCTACAACTGGCTGAGCATATGATATTGGGAAGGCAAGGGATTGTGAAAATGCAAATAAATGACAATGTTTTATCCTCACAGGTTTATTTACATCAGCCTTGCTACGACTGTCTTGAAGGTTATTGATGATCTGTGTCGTACATGGAGCAATACGGAGTAAGAGGATGAGCCTGTACACTATTTCTTCTTTTGGCAGGTCTCACGTCTTCGGAACAAACATGGATAACGTAGATTTAGAGAAAAGGTATCGGGACAAAATCGGAGGGAAGTTGGGGTTTCAGGGGATTTTTCTCTGAAACACTTCTCTATTTATACATACAATGTAAGTGAATTTAGTGCAAATATTTATTCCAGAGGAACAAACCCATGGAAAAGAGACATGGTCCGAGAAGGATGAAATTGACTCCAAGTCTGAGTACAAATAAGGACTGAGTCGGAGAAATCCAGAGAGAGAGAGAGAGAGAGAGAGAGAGAGAGAGAGATTTAGAATTTTTTTTAACTCAATTCTATTAGCCTCCCCCTTGAACCATTGAACCTACACATGTAATGTTAAGTACTTCCATAGAGAGATCCTTCTGCTTATAATGTTTCAGGATGAAGTCTCGCTTCAGTTCTCATTTGAGAAAAAGCTTCTCGCAAATGCATCGATCGATTCATCGGATTTGAGTGGATTTTCCAGCAGGTTTCCTCTTCACGTATTTATTCTTCATTTATTCAATTTTGGATAAACCTCCAGCTCTCAGAGAACTTTGAATAAATTAAATTGCCAACATCAAAAGAGTATCACGTGCAGTTTCAAAGGTTAGAATCCACGTCAATGAACAGTACATCCATTTAATCCCGTTTAGTCTTTAGTGTTTTTTTAGTTCCCTTTAATATAATCTCTTCATACTATTCCATGTTACATTTACTTATTTCCCCTCAAAAACTAACTCAATCGGATTATAAAAGAGGGAATATCAGGTTTTTAGTCAGAGCCTTCGCGGAAGTATTTCCATAAATATTTAAAATGCTTCTATCAAAGTGAATGTGTTCATATTTAATTATAAACATAGTACAACGGTACTGGAATGATATATACATAAATACCTCTAGCCATATAATAGTGTCTACCGAATTTCCACACCTTCCATACATTATACTACATATATATGTACATATGGGCACTATTTGATGGGTGAATGCAGTTGATTTGGTTTTTTGAATATTTTCAAAAGCTAATTATTTCTGACAGTCTTGCACAGGACATGAGCAGATGCACTTGAGATTCAAAGTGCATCTGGAGCTGACACTGTGGTGATGGGGATGCATTGAGCTGCATAACAGTGATTTATTTCTTTTGTGCAGAGGCCAGCTAAAACAACACATATCATCACCAGATACTATTATGTTCCCATGAATTACCAACTCTCCAAATCCGAGTGGAACAGATGTAAGTTAATCATAAGCGCACTTACATACTTACATCCATGCTTATCCTATTTTAAAAACCATTAGGGGGCATTTGTGGATGGAGTTACAAAATTGGCAATAGCAGTGTGTTAGCTTAGCTAGTGCAAACCCTTCCGGACAGGATCACACGGGTAAATAAATAGCTTTTTAAATCCATAATTCTCTATGTCCGGCAAATGCTCACATGATATGTTCAAGCATAGGGGTGTGAGGCACATTCCTATGCATGAGCACACTCAAATTAATTCCCATGTCCCCTTATTTCCTAATGGTTGCACTTTGAAAGTCACTTACAAAACAAACTGTTATAATCTCCTGGGTACTTAAACGCTTCTCAATTTCAAAACATCTAATGTGAGTGTGGAGGCTACACTACTGGAATTTAAACATTGTTGTAGTATCTACTTGGAAAGTCAAGACTGTTACCAGTTTGTGCAGTTGGACAAGGTCATGGGGGGTTAGAATTCTGAACACCAAATTCAAAGCACAACTCCCAAGGAAGACAACGCGGACGATCCTGGAATGAATTGTATTGAGAAATAAAATGTTTACCAACTTTGTAAAGCTCGAGCTTTGGTGGAATGAAGGAACGGAATGAAATCGAAGATTTGTAGGGTTTTACATAGAAATGCCTTTTCTCTGGAAGATTTACACAGGAACACATACGTACATACGCCCAATTCTATGAAATACAAATTTATGTACTTTGAACAAAAATCGGAATTTTTATTGTCTTTCAAGACCGGATTCTACTTTTTCAGGAGCTGATCCTATGAACCAAAAATACTGAATTGAGTTACGTTACAATTTAAAATTGAGCCATTTCAGTTGAATTGGTTTACCTGGTTTGAATAAAACTCAGTTGTTCACTTACTGATGTATCAAGTTGTTGTTGTTATCGTTATGATCCCAGATAAAATCAATTTTCATGTTAATCCGCACGTACATACTTTGATTCAATCTATACAAATAATTACGTTTTACCAATATAGGAGTACAAATGGCAACTATCGAGTACAAAACTCATGATTGTACAAGATTTTAAATTGAGGGTACAGGAGTAAGTAAACAAAAGTAATTTAATACCAGAAAATGGAAATAAGAAATAAATACAAAATTGAATTAGTCCTTTATATAAAAAAAACCTGTGTGACTTCTTGAGAAAAAATCAGTCAAAGAGTTTGCAAATTAAGAGGAATTTAACAACAAAGTCAAAACCCTTGTCTTTAATTCCTTTCATCCACTCGAGATCTCTACGGAAGATTTACTGTTCCTGGACCGCCCTCACGTGCAATCACCAGTGACATTTCCAACACTTGTGGATATGTACATACATACTTCCACTTCCAAGTACTAAATACGGATTTGAAAACTAAGAAGAACTTATTGAATCAATTCCCAATGCCCAACTACCTACGGGGTACTGTAGAAACTGAATTTCCCAAATAGTGTTTCCTTGAAAAGGTACACAGCCAAAAATAGTGGGATACAGCCTGGGAGAAACACTTGTGTAATTAAATTCCTTCCGTCCTTTTACATTTCATCTACAAGTGAATACAGGATAAAATTCTATTTTAGTGAACTCAAATATTTTTTTTTATCCACCAGAACCCACTCGATGTTACAAGTTATTATGTTTAAATGCCCTATTTGAAAGTCCCAGGTGAACTCAGCCAGAAAATATTTTACATTCATGTAAATACAAAAACAAACTTGGAAATCTGGGGCAAAATTGACAGCAGGAAAAATTCTGTAAGAATTCCACTATTGAAAAACCTAACGACTCAGAATCAATTTCAGGTCATTCAAGTGGAAAGAGAATTTTGCTCAATCCATATATATATATATCTATATATATGTATAAATTCCCACATTCCTTTTCCGAGCTGGTATCTAAAAAGTCAAATAAAACAACAGTTGAGGATAACCCCCGTGCATATACAAATTGCAGGAGAACCGGAGGAGAAAGTGTAGAAAATAAACCACTGGTTTTTCCCCATATATGAGCAACACGTGAGTCCGTGGTTGTATTTACTACGTGCTTGTGAGGACCGAGTACGGTGTACACATTCCCAGCAAATGAAATCCAAGTATGCTATGAATTGCACCTTGCTCTTCCCACAGCAATTACTGTTCCATTTGGTTAGTTTTCCGTTTCACTACTACTACAATCTCTAATTTTCTGGAACTGTTAACAGCATTACAGTAATCGGGAAATTGTGTAGTAGTGGATGAAAACATATGCACTCGGCATGTTCTCAAGCGATACACCTCCAAAATAGCTGATTGTATTAGCATGCACGCTCATACATATCCATGTACACGCCTCAGGTTGATAAGTAACATTGTAAGCTTCACATTAATTCACAATCAGTTTGTTTCTAAAGCATAGCTGAAATAGGAATTTCTAACATTCAATATAGTTATATCTACTTATACAATTTTGAAAGTAGTCAAGGTATCTACAAAAAGCTGCTCGAGTTGAAATCAATACTTTTTTCAGACATACACATTTACCAATGCTGCGCTTCCCTCCTGTAACAGTAGTACAGTTGTCGTTTGTGTATGAATTGTGCTACTAAAAAAAAGTTTGTACGTAGTCCCGATAGTATTTGGTGTGTGTAAAATCCGTGTTTACGAATGTAAAGGAAATGTAAGCACTTAACTATCTATAGTATGCTTTCTCCTCCATACATAAAGCTCAAGGCAATAAAGTCTTCACGCGGGAGCAATTTAACTGGGGGAATTGGCCTACTACGTCCAGAAAGTGAGTTTTCACGTCGTAAAACCAAAAAGACTTGGCTCGATGCATATTCATGGACAGTAATGTCTTGTGTGCCATTACGATTTGTCAATCGAAAGTCTTTCCTCCAGTGGATCCCCCTCTCTCACAGTACACTTCATCATCTCGCAGAACGCCCAGTCTTGGCTGACTCACTGTCTAGTCAGACCCCAGTTTGAAATTAATATTTCAAGACAGGGATACAATTCACTCCAGCCAGGCAATTTATTTTGACCCCGTAAAATATTAACGTCAAAATGTAAAGACGTAAAGAAAAAACTGAGTGTAATGGATATTTCAATTTGGCATGATTAGGAATAATTAGGGAATTGTCAATTTTTAATTTAATTACCTTCCAATTGTCACTTACAATTATTACAGACACAGACTCTACTTTTCCCCTCCCATACAATCCCCTGTCTCTCTGGTACATTAGCTAATCTTCAGTGATTGAAAATTTATACAGTAGTCGTGGAACCGTCCTGATCCAAAATTTACGGAGAAAGGAATGAATTTTTGAAATTGACCTTTTGCGTGAGAAAAACTCACTTCAAGTTACATTACACTTCTGGGGAGAGGGAGAGAAGTTGGATTTTCCATGAAACCCCTGTACTTAAAATACTAGTTACAGAAATATGTAAGCCTATACAGTATAGTTTCGGCGAAGCAACAGGAAATGGTAGGATGTATTATTTTTCATTTCCCGGATCCTTAATGCTTCGTACTACTTAACTTCCTCAATATCAAATATTTGTGGGATTTATTGAAAAGTAAATTTGGGAAAAACATCCGAGTCCAAGAATACCATAAAGATTTATAGGATTGAGTTTCACACGCACAAATTGGTTTGATTTCCTCTCCGTGTGGGGTCCCCATGGCAGGATGAAATCTCTCAAAAATTCCCATAAATTTTGGGAAAAGTGCTCAAATTGTCTTGAGCAATGTAATTTCACTCATTCATTTGTGTGTCCTTATGGGTTTTTAAATGGGTCATAAAATAAGATACGCTGCCCCACCTGGGCTTAATTACCGGTCATAAACAAGTTATTTTCGCAAGCTTGTTTGTTCGACGGCTCCCATGCACATACACATAATTATGTATATAAATACTTTTAAGGCTGCTACACTGTATCTATAATACGATTCCTATTGTATCTATGCATAATAAGACAACTACACTGTCAGATACATATGTGGTTTACACGGGGAAAAAGTGGGCTTCCCTGACAAATTTCTGGTGCTTTTAGCTCTACCCTGTACATACATAATTACATAGGTACATATGTACATACATACGGGCAGGCCTCAGACTCACACACACCGTTCCATTAGCCTGTCCGCAGACAATTTCCCCAACGTTTACTTAATAACGGGTGGTAATTCAACAGAGGATCAAATTCCACTATAAAAGTCCAATATAGCTGATAATTAGTGGGACTATGTACGCCTATGGTGTATACAGCCCGTACATATCCGTAATTACAGGAGAGGAACACAAAAGCAGCCATGTTTCAGGGAGGCAGTGGGAATTGCCAGCCCGACCAAAAATGGCTGGTGAAAACCATGCAATGTGATATATTTCCTGAATTTTATGCGAATTTAACTTCCAGGCCTTACGCTGTCACTATCTCTTCCTCCAACCAAACTGCTTATACCAGTACAAGCCCTTCCATTGTGAGTATCAAAAATAAAATATGAGTGTGTAATATATAACTAGATATCTACACTTATGCAAGTATGTATATATGAATTTGGAGCAAGTATAATCTCCAGCTCTGGGCACATAAAATCCAACATTAATATGTACTCGGGCTTGTATTACAGAGGCCCCTATGCGTGTGTATTTTATAAGACTGCACTACTCGTATGCATAATTATGTACGCAAGGGGTAGATATAGTATACGAAGGGATCTAAACCCCCGTGCTTTACGTTACTTCAAAGAATATCACTGGAGACCTTAATGACCAACCTCAGAAGAGTTGGTGGGACTGGGTAGTAAATTATACTAGATTTATCCCCCCCGCTTGATTTCAAGTAAAATGAATTGCCCTCTCACACGTTAGGGACTCAAGGAACAATTAACATAACTATATAGTACTCAGGGATGACGGCAGTGACAGATTTTTCTTTGTGCACATCCCTCTCTGTCATTTCCATCCTGTCTGCTGCCTCCAGGCAGGGCACTCAAGAACTGGCAATTCAACAGAATTGTTTATACATATACTATAACAAACAAAAATCCTACTCCAGTGTATGTACTGTACCATTCATGGGATTTTTTTACAGTGGATCTTTTATTTACGGACACAGACCACAGTTCCGGAATAATGTCAGAAGACGAGGAGCCGGGAGCTAAAAAATTGAGTGTGCACAAATAGATACAGGAGCTCTTTTAATTAAAATATGACAAAATGAGCTGAGCATTTGAACTCATGGATATTACAGTACTCAGGGAATGTATGTAATTATGTATTTATTTACTGTGGAATAGACTCTTCAGGAAGGACACATTTTAAAAACTGGAGTCTGAAATTAGGTTGAATTAACATACCTCTATATATGTATAGATATACCTGAGCTGCCGGGGAGACATCGATCACGAAGGAAGAAGGGTTCTGTGCGTCTACTATGAGCATCTAAGTATTTGCTCGCTTCCAGGAAAAAAAAATATCCAAGTCAGTAAAATCTTAAGTGGGTTTCCTTAACAGGAATTTTTGCAAGGAAGGCACTGTACAGGTACGGTAGGCCCAGATGTGAGTGTAAGAGAGTATGAATAAAATTTCCACTAGCGGAATGAATCCTACAATAAGAGGATGATGGGAATTATGCATGATCACATGTGACATAAATTACACGAGGCATCTGTAGGCGCTTAAATGTGCGCTATGCTGCGGCTCACTCACCTCGAGACCGACTTTGCTTCTGAAAAATGGCTTGCTATATACTTGAAGCCTTGGTTTTTTTTTTCAGCCTCTGCGTTCCTGTCTAACTTTACAGGGACTGAGCCTAGTAGTATGTACTGCTTCTGGTGATGTAGCCATGAATGGATTTTAGATTCCTTGCCATTCCCATCGTTTTGTCGCAGTATTTTTCGATTTTACGATTAAAACCAGGTATTATTACGCCTGCTGCATGGCTGAAAGATTGTAGAAGAGTCAGTGTGCTTCCATGTATGCACTTGGTACGCCCTGCATGACGGAAATTGAGATTCAAATGGGACATGATAATGCTTTCCCAACATATAAAATCCTGAGAGTATTTCTTGTCATATTCAAGGTGGCTCAAAGAATTTACCCCCCCATGGAAAGGAGTAACTCATAATATATTTCATTCCTCTAGTATATAGAAAATTTAGTTTCAAGTTTTATTCAATTTTTTTCATAGATCTAGGTCAATTTTTTCGGTCACGGGGGTCAAAAAACCCTCAGAAAAAGGTCAGAATTCCTTCGTAAATCATCTGCCCAAGTGAGCATTTACGGCTACAGGAGCTACAATTTCCCAGTCATTTCCAGAATTTTTAGAGCAGTCACCTGAATGATAACAAATTTTGAAGCCCATAAAATTTGGAGCTTTGGATCGTCAACAAATTGTTTTGTCAATTTTATTTTGGAAATTAAAAATTAATTGGAATAAAACTATTCTTAGAAAAAGAAATCCCACTCTTGCCACACTTATTTGAGTGCTGTGACCTCGTGGGTTGTCCTAGGACTATACAAATAATTTTAAAAAATTCAGATAAAGATTCTCTTGAAAATGAGGAAGTTGCATTTTTTATCACACTGGTTGTATAAGGTAGAAAAGAGGAAAAGCAAAATGATATGAAGCAGCCAGTATACATCATCTGAATTGAAAAATCAATGGTACTTTTGTTTCCGCGTAATCATTTTATATTTGTTCATTCTGGGACTTATGTTTTCTTTGACTGTAACTGAAACATAGAGCTAATGTATCTATGGTTTAGTCATCTTAATAATTCTTGCGGACTAAATATAATTATTATCTCATGCAGCAATTAATTCCAATCAGATACACAAATGCAGTGTTAGCGTCTGTTCCTGTCACAAATAATGGAATTATTGCTCAAAATACAAATATGAAGTTAGGAATTCATCCCTCTTTTGAAAACTCTCGTAGGATTAATTGCTAGGTCTGTGCCTTGAATACTAACAGACAAGATAAGAAAATGGGAACCGACAAGTGGAATTTCAAATGAAGGGCTTTTCAAGAACACACAACTTTATGCTGAGAGTCAGGATCAATAACTGAGCTAAAACAGACAAAGCTCTCTTTAGTCCGAAATCGTTCCGCCAATTAGTTCTGAAGTCACAGTCTTATGATGCTGAACTTATGGAGCTTACGTAATTGCATATACATACATACTGTTTACAATGTAATCCTCAACAATATCATAAATTAAGCTCAATGTTTCATGTCTGAGCAGCAACCAGTCAATAACCTGAAAATATATTTCTGAATTTTGAAGGACTATTTTTGTTAGTGAGGAGATACATTAGAGGTACATATTTTGCATAAATATTGAAAAATTTTGATTTTCCCATTTTGAAATTTGAAATGTTGAGTTCCAGCTTTCTATTTTTCAAACTATTTTAGTTTAACTGTAACTATAATGAATTTCAAACAGTTCAAGGAGTAGATACAGTGCTACTGAATTAATGAAAAACGTCGGAGCACAGATTAGGAATAAAGGCTAACGGTGATGGTTAGATACTACTAAAGCCCTAAATTGCTATATATGGAGTAATTAAGCAGCTCAGTAGTGCAGAACATCAACGATAGGATTTTGCAACGATATGGATCAAATTGCACTAGCCCGAGCTCTTTTAGTACAGTTGAGCAAAACAAGCCGTTGGCATGCTACCCGCCACACTATGTACAGATACTTCCCAATCCACTACGAAATGCTAACATTCCTAGAGATTCTGAAAGATTCCCTTCCTTCATTCTGGTCCGACTCCGGCGCTCATGGACATACTTCCTCCCTTTCCAATCTTCCCTCTAAATGGTTATAGATAAACCCAACCATCCTTCAAGTGCCCTTCCCAAGGAATCCCATTACAACAAATATGGTAACAGTGAGTCTTCCCCATACCATCAAACACGTCACCCCCCATACCATACGAACACTATCGATACGAGATTTTATTTGCCCTATACTCAAACTGGGAATGTACCCCCAGAAGACAATTTACATTCCCTCAGACCAGGAAAGCAGAACACATGGACCAGGACTCTTTGATTCTTAAATCTCTGTTTATTACATCGTAGCTACAAGACTCACCTCCACAAATAATTCCCTGTCAGATGGGAAGATTACCCTAGCCAGATATCAGGACTTGGGAAATCTCGTCTTTAATTTCCACCTAATGATATTGCTAATCCAGCAAGGTACTCCTCCCTGCATCCAACAAGCTGAAGGTATACCTATACAAGAGAAGATTTACAATCTACACAGCCCACGCACACGAGAGCTAATGGGAAAGCGTCTTTCTCCAGGACTCACAGTTACAAATTAGCGGGGCTGTTGTTTGTGTATTTGTATATATCTACAGTCATTCCGTAATTAAGTGCCAAGGGCAGAGCATCATAGTTGCATTAATGTCCCTGCCCTGATATAAATTGGCTACCCAATGGTATTTATTCCTAGAGGTAAATAACTGGAGCAAAGTGAAAGGAAGAAGAGCGAGACTCCCAGAGATACGGAGATCAATTAACTCCTGCATTGAGGAAAATATATGGACGAACTTGTTCCCTACAAAATTCCCCCGGATCCTTTCAAAGGAACGCACACTCTCACCAATCCATCTAACCCTTCACATTTAAGGCCCATAGTGAAGGCTGATCTGAAAAGAATCCAAGAAAACTGAGCCCTTCAGGAAACACCGCCGTCCTGAGAATCTCTAATCAGAAATATTATTATATCTCCTGCATAGGTATAAATATCACTGGAGCTCCTGCTATTATAGATAGTACTGGCTGCATGTAATTGCATCTCGAGTGATAACAAAAGGAAATGTGAAGAGATCGAGAGATTCTTCCTGAGGCCTCACATTTCCCCGATAAACTGTCTTTTTTCTGTATGCAAAAGGAAAATATAAGAGTATGGCTTTTTGTAAGAGTATAAATATAGGTACTATAAGTAAAAAAAATGTACATAGATATATCTATATATATATTAAAAGGCATCCCTTGCCATGGAGGAAATAGCTGTTGGATGTTCTTGGCCAAAATACAAAGTGCCGTGGAGGGAAATGAAACACGCGGGTCATAATAAGTAACTTCCCTAGCAGTAGTAGTAGTAGTTGATCCTGATGAATTAAACGCCTAGCCAGAACAAGATTACAGAATTTACAGAACTGACTCTCTCAGTATAGTACTATGCTTGATAGGTATATGTAGAAGGGGGTCCGAATACTGTAGAGAGGATGTGTTCATACACGGGCGGACTTTATCTCAAAGGGAAGTTACACGAAGCGATCCCTGGCACAAGAATTTTTATTTCTAATTCCAAAGGAAAAAACTCTGCTTTCTATACTTTCACCCAATAAGGGTTATAACCAACTTGTACCCAAACCAGCTTTCTCCATAATCACTTTCTGCATGGGATCCGCAGCTCTTGAGAGAGAAAAGAAATTCAATAGGAAACCCAGCAAGCATTAGGAGAAAGTAAGGGTCAATGCAGTCTTAATCCTTTTTTTCAAGTTAGGACAAAAACTTCTCCAGGATTTCCTTTCACTGTGTCCATATAATATAGACATGTACGTATGTATATGAAGCTCCGAACAAAGTTGAAACAAGTTGATAAAAAATGAAACGAGCCGTGTGTATAGTCTCATTGGTTTAACAAGGCCCAGGTATATGCACTGAACTGGGGCGAGGAAGTAAAAGTTAACGGTATATATTTCTTTTTTACGAAGGTAGATAATCCTGTGAATAGGACGGAGTTTAAAGGCATAAAATCTCACAGTGTCATAATAATTCCCAATTATAGGATAAACAAGACAGACTCCCAATTTATGCCAGTTGTGGAGCTGTGACTGAGTCCGAGAAGGAACGGAGGACTCACCGGGAAGGGAAGACAGAGACAAAGTAAGGGAAATATTCCGTAGGGAAATACTTAAATGACTAAAAGGAACAGAAGGAGGGAGTCGCAAGTGCAGGAGGCGAGTGAGTACATATAGGGAGCTTTCGAGTTAAAATAATAAGAACAACAACAGCAACAACTATACCTCTTCAACTCACTCCGAGGCCCATGTATCTATGTATACGAAGGAGTTGTGAATGAGGGACGTTTGAGAGCGGGTTCAAGTGACAAAGTCGAAAGTCAGGATGACATGGTGTTTCTCATGACAAGACTTTCTCCGTGCCTCGTCCTCCTCTCCATACACTTAATCTTTCACAGGGCTATTTCTCTCTTGGAACCAGTAGTGCAAACCCAACTAAAGTTATCTCAAGCATTGAGCTTCTTAAAGAAAATGAATGGCTGGATACACATCATGCCATCCTTTTTTTCTCCTCTTGCAACTCCTTCGCTTTTCTTTTCTCTCTTTCTCTCTCCCTCTCTCTCTCTCTCTTTTTTCCCTTGAAAAACGTTATCCTATTATATATCCTCATGCCAAGTGTCCAGCTCTAGACGTACACAAAACAAGTTTACTGTATGTACACTTTTGGGTGATATCCCATTTTCGTTCCTGTTACTGAAACAGGAGTAAAAGATTTTTTCTAACTTCAATTACTTGACTTGTGCCACTTGTACAACAGTCAACACTTTTAGCTCCACTTAAGTACGAGTGCATTGCTGCTAGCTCGTGTAACTTGGAACACTCCTGGAAAAATACAGGTAGTTCTGTAGAAGTGAGAGCCAGGCTGGGAGGTATTTTTGGGAACATATCGTCGTTATTTGAGCTCACTTCTCCCATCCATGGAATTAAAGGTCAAATGGCTTAATGTAGGAATCATTTCAAGGCTTTTGTCAGGATCAGCGACCGCTTTCACTCCAACCTCAACCTCTCAACCCTCCTCAATGGTACTTGCCACTTGATACATGCTCAGCCATAACTACAAGCTATACAATAATAATGCCCAATATGTCTTCATTTACCACATCAAAGTTACCATAATCTATCCTCCTGGGCCTGCTCTCATGCATCCATCTTCTTAATGTCAAGGCTATTTTATCCCACAAATATATCTCCTTGAAGTCTCAGACCAACATTGCAAAACTTACAATAAATATCTTACTTTAAATAAAGTTTTAAAAATAGCTGGGAAACTTCTGGTAATACTCAGAATTTTCACGTTGTAGCATTATATATACATGTATGTACTCCCTTTTGGTATTTTTTTTCTAAATGTTTTTGGTAAAAAGGAACTCTATAAAACTAAAAAAATATCTTTGACCAAGAGAAAGTAAAAAATGGATGGGCACACGGAAATGATGGGAATAATGTGAGTCGTGCCGTAACCGAAATCTAAAGATGGAGTGTTCCGTGGGCTAGTAGTGTAATAGCCTCTCATAAAATGTTTTTTCACGGAGATTACGTCCTAGAAGAGTCATGCACGTACTGTGTATGTATCTGTATTTATATACAGTAGCAGAATACAATGAGCCGGAGATTGAGGAAAAGAATCTATATAACGTACATTTGGCACTCGTGACTGGAAGTCGAAAAGTCCAATCTATTTTCTGAGACCAGGAGGTTGAAAGTTTGTCAAAAAAAACGTTAGAGTTAAACAACATATACACAGTTTTACAGAGATATTAAGACTAGTTTCTTGGTCAGTATTTCACTCCTTCCCAGTTCCATTTGTGAGGTGAGTCAGCGTGGTGAGGAGAGTCAGATCTTGGGAGAGAGAGCAGAGTTTCCTTCATCTTTCCTTGGTGTAAGTTTCCATTGAGTGAGACATGCAATCTCAACTTTGATTAGTTCCCTTGAGGAACCATACTACACTAGAATCCTTGTGTACATAAGGATCTCATGTACTATTGAAATAATACAGAGAAAGAGTAGTCCAAGCAGGGAAGCATAATTCACAGCTAAAAGAAGCTCTATTTTGACTTCTAGGAAATTTCCCTCGACCCTAAAATTAACAATAGAATATTAAATGACTATTTCCAGCTTGTTTGCTCAGCACAGACCTTCCTATGGAGCAATCCCATACCCCCGGAGATTGGGGGCAAGAGAAAGTGGTTCTCATCGTCAAATTCCTTCCCCAAGACTTGAATATTAGAGTTGCAGGTGTAGACAAGTATGAGTAGTTATAGTCTAATGGGGTTCTTGATTGCACTTTATAAGGTCGAGGTCTAGATGGGAGTTGCTCTATTTTCCAGCAAGTCCAAGACTAACGATTGTTTACCTCAACCGTCCCCTGTGAACTTCTTTCTAAGCTTTACGCACAATATTTCAGGTATATAGCCCAGAAAGTTTTAGGACTGGTAAAGAAAGGAAGGAGAAAAGAGCTGAACTTAAAGTTAAAGAAACTTTAACTTTCCAAAATATAAATACCAAATTTATCTTGAGGAGCAGCCCTTATTTCCTCTTTCGAGTTCCGTGAATATTGAAAACTAGAAAACAAATTTTGGGTATTTTTAAACAAATTCCTGGTTTTTATTCCTTCAAAAGCTGGCTGGTGCGTGTGGAGCCAATACAAAGGTCATTGTCACTGGGTTTTGACATAATGTATGTACCAGTAGTCACGCATAGGCTATGGACCTTTATGTGTCAACTTTTATCGACTTTTTCACTTCGCACTGCGGAACTTACACGAATCAGTCCTGAAGCCATAAAGTTCTGGGTATAGTAGTTAGTTCCTTGTGGATTCTATCCTTATATTAATAGTCACTCCCAGGGATTTTGTTTGGACTGAATGAGATAATTGCTACTTTTAAATTAATTTTAGAGCCAACGACTCCTTGTATGCTTATACATAGAAATAACTATGTAAGAATATCGTAACACACTGGATAAATCCCCTAGAGATTGCTGAAAAATAATAACAAGTTTAATCACGCTATTTCTTTGAAAAATGTCTTACATCTTACTCTACGTCCTTCAGCTTTTTGGCAATGTCACCCTTTTCTTTAAAAAAAAAAACCCCCGCAACATTTAATTATAAAGTAATCCTGCGTATGAGCACCGACGCACGTTTCCTTTAACTGTAGATAAATGAGCCCGATATGTGTTTTGAAGCCGGTTGGCTCCAGGCCCTGAAAAGTAATTCTCAAAGCACTAGAGATGAGGATGTGGGGATTTTAAATTTCCTTTCTATTCTTTTCCAATTATTTCTGACCTTTCTTCCTTGGAAGAGTCGGAGAGTCACCAAAGCCTAGTTGAATATGATAAGTAAAGTACACAAAGGGTCAATTTATTTTCCTTGACTGGAGGAAGAGGGAACCTGAGGTTCCTATAATATGCTGAAAGGGTCCAAGATTTAATTAACACTTGGATATTTTTCAGGATTGAACTCCGCTCATAGTGTGTTGACAGCATGATAGATTCTATGACCCCAAGAGAACCCCGAGACTTTCTTTGGAATAATGCCACCTGATTTTTATTGTCAGTTGAGGAGGAGGAAGGGAAAAATGGTGGATAATTTTCTCCGAGGGGATAGAAGTTTGTGGAACACAAATGTTTACCCTCGGATAAAATGGAAATTTCAAACCTCATTGCGATGTCAATTTCCGTCAGTCCCACACACACAAGTCCTCAGATCAGAAGCTGTAGATCCCGTAACTACACACGGGACAAGTACGGAGTTGCACTTTTTTTCCGGGATTTAAGCAAGTAACAATTTTTTTCAAAACCGAAGGGTGTTGACTTGACAAACACTGAAATTGCAAATCCTTTCACCGTGACTCTGTGTGTAGGAAGAGGGAGAGAGAGAGAGAGAGAGAGAGGTGTTACAAAAAACACCATTGGAAAAGGAATAACTTGTGAGTCAAAAGATTTTAATATCTTTTCAGTAGTCTGCTTTGATAAAGTACAAAGTAGCTCAGCTTGGAACTATAATGCATCCATGCATATGGGCTGTTGTGTTTCCTTGCTTGGTTTGACTCAGTCCTTCTTTCGGACTTAAAAGGGAAAAGTTCCCCTTTCCCTTGGCAATGACACATGTTCCGTTAACAGCCAGTCAACTTTGACATTACACTCTATTATTCATGTGATGTGTTCACACGTCAAAATATAAGGAGCATCGAAATAAATTTCCTTAGAAATTCAATGAACACACGCAAACACACACGAATACTTTCTCCAAAGCCTCTCCCTATAGGATACAATCCACTCGGTAAGTTTTTCCCTTGTTAACCCTTTCCCTCCTCTACAATTCATCTCCAGTGATAAATTTCACTTGTGGGCATGTACACATGTAGATTTTGGTAAAAGCATCCTGGAACCTGTTACGTAAATTTGTATTTACTGATATGTAAATTTACCCCTGGCTTTTAGAAAGATTTAAAAATATTACTAATACTTCTTTGAGTCCGACGTAGACATTCATACGGGATAAAATTGTAAATTACGTCTGAGCTGTTCATTTCAAAAATTTAAAGGATTTAATGGAAAAGACCTGTAGATGATAACTGACAAAATATCAGGATGAAAAATCCTTTAAAATCGGAAGAGGAGTTTAGGGGGGAAAAATGTAAATGTAAATAAATAAAACGGGTAGAAGTAGATAATGC
Source organism: Allacma fusca (assembly GCA_947179485.1). Classification (NCBI taxonomy): domain Eukaryota; kingdom Metazoa; phylum Arthropoda; class Collembola; order Symphypleona; family Sminthuridae; genus Allacma; species Allacma fusca. Next base: position 19,979,421 of record OX359248.1, on the reverse strand, counting down.
GAGGGCTGGTAAAACCAAAACTCATGCGTACAGATGACACGTTTCCCAATTCCTCAACTGGAACAGTTGATTAAGCAAATTCATGCTGACACTTGATTGAGAATGATGTTGGGAACATGACACGTGTCACTTTGTCTCTGTTTTGGGAGGAAACCACAAGAATGTGACATTGGAGTAACTTGACGGAGACAACACTTTTGAGCTGTATGAACTCGGAAATGCACTTAATTCCCCATTCAATACACTCCACTCCTCCGGCATTGTCAGTGGGTGTAGCTACTCAATATCAGGGCTGTGGATTTGTCTCTGGTGTAAAGTCTACATACTTGGTGTGAGTGCCGACAAGACAGAATCAGATTATCATTTCATTTGTCAGCACGTTCCCGTCCTAAACGGACAACTTCTGAAGATTGGAAATCTCTATAAATATTATAAGCTCCGTATATAATGCACAAGGTACATGGGGATTTCAACCTGCGGAGTTTCAGGACTTCCCCGAGAATGAATGTAGAACAACTCCCGTATTTTCCTGGTGTTTTGAAAGTCTCACATTTTCCTTCAGAATAGAATCATCCCAGTTTTGTCATTGAGATCCCAACCACATAGCCTATCATGTATTAACTAAATTCTCTTCCTCGAAACTGACACTAAACTAGTAAAATGCATTCATAATTTTTATTGTTATTTTTTTAGAATTATTTTCTGTACTTCCCAACTGTATTTCATACCCTTGAAATAAGAATTCCATGGGGAGGTCCCAAGTTATTTGTAGGACTGGAATTATTATTTAAAATTAATGACTTTCATTATCTCTAGTTTGGTATTTATCTAGCCCATGTAGAGAATATGAGAATCTCATCCGAACTTTAGGCATCATTTTGGCATCTTGGCCTGTTCTTTTTGTATCCATCGTAAGCGTCCATGACGGCTGTTTATGTATTGTTGTTTTCATTATAATTATTCAAGTTATAGGGGATTCCCTTATCCGAAGGAGAGAGACGCCTCATTGTGTCATTTCCAGTTCCTCCATGACCCCAGCTTTCAAGTTTTAGAGCCATTACCCTACTATTATTTCCTTCATTACGGAGGAACAACAGAGTTTACATAATGGGCTCAAGTCATTACTACGACTGAAGTAAAGAAATGTGGGAAGGGCCGGAAGAAATAATTGTGTCAACAAACACACTGGAATTAGAAGCGTCCATGATCCTATATGGGCCTTCACTCTCTACAGTAGATAGATACATACTATTTCTACATGTAAAGCCTCAACCTTCAACTTAAGTACCTTCATAACAAAAGTACAGGGAAGTCAAGTGGATCCTTAATAAACTCCGGGATGAGTGTTATTATCCAAGGAGTATTTCTAGTGCACACTTTAGCAGTCCCCTTACTAATAGTACGTTCACATACACACACACACACACACATGCACTTCATCCCGCTTGGTCTCATTTCATGTTAACTTTGATCGAGGGGAATTGACGATTAGAGCGTGAAGAGCCCTTGATGTGTATCACCATGCAAGACGTAACGGCCGTTGTAATGCTAATATGACGTTATGAAACCTCCTATTATTTACCAGCCCTACTACAAAAATGACATAGCCGCTTATTGTTAGTTATGAGCCCTATCATTTTACTAGTAGGGCCTATAAACTTCTGTCTAAGCCACGTTGAGTGCCCGGGATCCAATGTGGAGAAAGACTTGGGGTGGTATAACTTGGGAAATATCCCCGCTAAAGATGGTATTTAAAGATTATTAGCACTTCCCAACAAGAAGAATTTTCAAGCCTTGTCCTGGACTCTATAACCTACATTTTGCTTATAAATGCCTGACAATGAGTCACTCATGACCCATGACTCATGGGGTAGGCTCACGTATAGGCAGGATGAATTTTTGAATCTGAATCCAATGGAATAATCAAGTACAGCATCTCAATTCATATTTTGCATGATTATAATTGTATTATACATAGAGACAGACGCCTGTATTTACTAATCAAGTGAATTTGAGTCCATGCCCAGAGACTTTCTCATTTCCAGCCGTGATTAGGAATGCATATATTTGACTATGGCTTTCAAGTCTGTCAATTAGTAATAAGTACAAATACAAGAGCCAATTCATTTATACTTAATGTATACATTTCAAGAGTATGATTTCCCTTGTAAGTATATACCACTTTAGAATAGAGTTTGTACTTCTAGAATTTATTCAGGCTCGCGTTCCCTGAAATAATTAATGCCCGCATAATAACTTCAAATTTCCGAATATGTATTAGACCAATAAAAGACTAATTATTTTCAATTCTAATGTTTCATTCCCATCCCAACATACATGTCACTTCTGATATTTACTTTGTTGTAGTAATCTTCATTTATGTATTTCTATAAGTAGCCTATATTTACAATGGGTGAAAGCATCTATGGGAAAATACCATGAAAAGGATTTCATCAACGCGGAGCATTACTTACAACAACATTAGTATGTACACAGTGGGACACAATCATTTATGTACACATGTGTGTATATCTCTTGTACAAGGGGAAGTGGCATAATAACAAAACTAATTAAATATAATTAATTACTGTAATACTTCCAGACTCCTATTTCAAAAGAGTAAATAGTTCCAAGTTCCATCCGTCCATGTGCATCAGGGAGGAAACCACACCTAAATACTTGCTAAAAATGTGATGCATATTGTAAATATCTAAGGAGATATTATTTACTCTGTAGAATTAATAATTAAATTAGAACAGTTTAAATTTGATCCTATGTATATTTCCATGCCCAGGGAATTACATTAGGATTTCATGAGGGTTTTAGTTCCTACAGTGTAAATTTGTTATGTTACTGGTAACTATATTTTTGTAATTACGTATATAGTTGTAGTCTCTAAGAATGAGGATATTTACTCATTCTATGTATTCGTGACAATTATAGATGGAGTCTATAGAGACCGCACAACACCAGGGATTAATAAACTTTGGAAAGTTTTTAATATTTAAGAATTCCGTAGAATGTTACTCGGAGTCAACTGGAATGTCAGTGTGTATAGACTCTAATGCGCAAAATACTTTATAATTACTACACAGTCAAAATTACCACCCCAAGCAGCCCCAGAAACCACAAGAGAATGACTTTTCAAATATTCCCAGCACCTTGTAGCCCCATGCATCTCAATTTGATTTGTTCAACTTATTAACGCAGCCATAACTTCATGGAAAGTTCAGCAGACCGGAAGCGGTTGTCTACATACAATGCTGATGAGCAGCTGCTTGGCTCTGCAGTCCTAAGAACTACGTCCAGTGAAAGTCTTCCAAGGAGCAAGAGTCACATAATTATGCAAAACTTTTATGGGAAGGATCCTCACAATATTATAAACTATGTAACACTATAAATACTCCATAGGCACACTATGCAGTGCATAGTAGGCCCTCAAGTCGGGAAAACATTTGAATTAGAAATTGAAAAGTTTACTCTTTACATTTACTTTTCTTTATATACGTATCTATGTACATACATATGTTTGCACATAGCTCTTAAAGATCTGGTCAATAATTTTTGGGGAACGTTTCTCCCAATAATTATTAATGTTCGGAGAAGATGCCTGGAAACTAAAATTAATCACAAATCATGTGTTCATCTACATAAACAGTGTTCTAAATTATAATGAGTTTTCTCCCTGCTCTCTCTCTCTCTCTAATGAGAAAAGACACAGCTCAAATTTTCGTCTGATTGAGAACCAATTTGAAATAAGCACTCATATTAATTCCATATTAAAGAGAAGAACCCCTCTGGAAGGGGAAGATTTATTCCGAAGCCTTGGAAATTTGCGGAGCAAATGATGAGACCAACCTCAAAATTTTTCCAATGTTGAAACTTTTAAGCTCACGTGAGTACTCTAACACTCACTAAAACAATAGCAATAATTCTTGAAGCATGGAGATTGTTCCAACTTGGCAAATTTGCTGGCTGCCCAGGTACCAGGAATATGACTATAGCTGGGAGAAAGTTTGGATTGGTTAGAGTCGTCGGGAGAGCAAGAGACAGGGAGAATTTTGAGGAAATGAGAAATAGGTGTATAGTGAGAGAGAGAGAGAGAGATTAAATTGAAGATTCGAAACTTGAAGCAGAACCTTGGTTTCCGACAGGGTTTTCCCATTAACTTGATTCTCCTACTCATTAGATAATTCCTCTCCGTAGTAATAAAGTTAATAAACTGAGTGGGGAACAATTCAATAACAAACACTAATATTAATTATTCCTCTTATGTATTTTACTTCTGCGTTACTCTAAAAAAATACTTGCAAACAATGGACGTTGTGCAAACACTGGAAATACAGCAATCTAGTATCTACCTATCTCCTGCAACAACTCTGCACTGATGAAACCAACCATAAAATTCCTTCCCTAAACATTGTTCCCATCTCAACTCTTCTTGAGTGCATCCCTGGAACATGGAATGACTCCAGCGAATTTGCATCCTGATGGGAAATGTTCAACTAAAATATGAGTCGTATTTTTAAGGGGTCTTTTTTTATAAAGGAAAAAAAAACTCTCACAAATCTTTACATCTTACGTGGTTCATTTATATGACTCTGATCCGAGACTCTGGATGGAGATACGTATGTATTAATATGTCGAAAATTGTGCACTGGACCGGAGCATAAAATAAAAAACGGTCGTAATTCATTTTCATAAAAACTGATAGTGTGGCGCGGGTAGATGAATTGGGATCTCGTAACTCTCGTTCCCCTTGAGCAACTAGTACAAGCCTTAATGGAAGTAGAGTACTGAGCCAGCTGTACAAGTATCTACATTAAATGTTTATGTACTATACAGTATAGTTGGATTATTGTCCCATGGTATTTTTTTTTGCCGCAAAGACCGACCTTGAGCTTTCAAGAAAAACTTTCCCATTAAATCCTCACCATACATACATATATACATCCTAAAGTATTTTTATAGAAGACAAACTCCAATAAACAAATGTGTCCAGAGTCATATAACAAGAAGACGAGGAGAAGAAGAACAAGGCGTGGAAGGGAAGCACCCAGCTGAATGGATTCCTCGTTATTGTTAGCCCACATATCAATGATTTTGATTTCTTTCTCCAATAGACGCTCTCTTCCCTCACTAGAAAAAGGAAAAGTAGGAGAAAGCGACTCGGGTGAAAGAATACGTGCAAAGCACCAGGAGTCACAACGTCTGTTTTTTTCCCCGTGACATTTTCATGCACAAGACATAACCGTTTCGTTATTATTATTATTATGATCGGAGGAAAGGCAAGCACCTGGGGAAAGGAGTATGAGCAAAATGCACGAACCTGGACTCAGCCCCACTCAATCCCTCCTCTGATGCATATGTCCATAACGAAATACAAAACAAGTTTATACATATAATTATCCATATACTAGATAGAACCAATCCCGGCTATAGTATCCATACACTTCCACAAACCCCAGCACACCCACCTGTGTATTAATACAATTGTGCATCCATCCTTCCTCCATGGAAGTCACGTACATAAATATAGCCCTTGTCTTTCCTGGAACAATGGCCACAGTCCTTAGAAATAAAGTCTACTTTATATACGCTCCTGTTTTGAGGCTATGTGTGGGTGTTCAGAGTACAATACAACTGGAATTTATTCCCTCATAAGTCAAGTTATCACCTTGGAATTCCTACAATGTATGTGTGTACGTATCTACATGTAGTTTTGGTCTTGTTTTGAGTTTAGACTCAATGCTCATGCTTGAGACAAATCCTCTGCAGTTACAACTCTCCTAAGGTCCCCTATGTATATGTAGCTCCGAGCTAACTTTCTCTATTGTCTTAAGAATCTGACTGTGACCGCTTATCATAATTATACCTACGATACAGACTGGAAGTTTTACACTTTATAATAAAGACACTTTCTAAAGTAAAAGTTTCCGGGGGAAATTTTCTCCATGTACAAAATCCTAGTATCTAGTGCTCCATTACCAACTTATGTTTTTCTTGAGGTTCGTCCCACTATGTATCTATAGATAGCTAACGTGAGTAAATGAAATGATATTCTCACGCCCAAATTTATTATTTATTTTTGGAAGGGATAGTACAGACTTGCATGCAAGTCGGGGATAATAATGTCACGCTACAAACTGCAAAGAGAACAGTTGCTTCAATGCCAATTATTGTTGTTAGCTTTCTCTAACTACTCCCGGGACATTTAAGCACTTGGAAAGGCTCATGTAAGGAATAATAATTACTATCATTTGATGTAATAGCATGCAGTGTTGCTATAGTGGGAGAGTTGAGTCTAATTTACATCTGTGATTATTCGGTAAAGCTCGTAACTGGTCATAAAGACATGGAAACATTTGTTAAAAAGGCGGGAGGCCGGGGATACAGTAGTGCTGAACAAACTTTAAAATATTTTTAGATGGAAATTATTCACACTTGTAACAAAAATGAAGATTCTAGAAAATGTTACATCAGAGGAGACGCATCGACTCATTGCACAGGAATTTATAATTCTATAATTATGTAAATATTTCTGCAAATCCCACATTCCGTCCTTTCTTAAAGTAAATCAGTGGTTTAAATAAATATTTGGATACATTTCCCGTGGGTTACATGGAATGAAATGAGGAACTAGAATGTCAATAGTAAGGACTGCTGCATCAAACGAATCCTTCCTATTTATAATTTCATGGAGCTCCATACGTAACATATGTACGTAATTACATGCATACAGGGTCACATGGAAAGGACGTGTTGGAAAAATAAATTGACTCACAATCAGTACTCGGAATTAAATTTATTCATTGGAATTCCTCCAACTTTACGGTGCTATGGTTGAGTAAATAACAAATACTGGAGAATCGCACTGAATTATTGCTCTTTTCTCCAAAAGACAAAATTCACATTTCCCGAGGAGCCCATCCATATCCCTTGTTTATACAATGTAACCCAGGAAATCCCAACTTTTGAGATGGATAACGGCAAGAGTTTTGAATGGGGTAACGTAATTAATACAAATTGCTCTTTAACGGGGGAGTTGTTTTTAGTAATTATCTATAGAATTTTCACATGTAGGATTTAATGCAACCATCAAACATTTACAAGGAAGATAAATCATTTTAATATATCTAGTGTAAAAAATATTCCTCTAAAAGTGTCAAGTATCAATCCTGTGGTACTTAACAGCAGCTTAACAATCTAAACTTCGTCTAAAGAACGTGCCTTCTTCCAAGTGTACCTGTTCTGGAGGAGCGCCTCATCCAAACATATTCTCAAGAAACGTCAAAAACTGTAGTGTGACTATATTTAGATGTAGATATGTACATGGTACTCAATTGTAGTTACTATTGAAATTTGTAGAGACATAACCCTAATCTCCTGACACCGTCACATTTAAAACAATTTGCAATCCATAACAGTCAAGTTGAGATTACCATAGGTTAAGTTAAACCCACCCCATCAGACTCATTGAATTAATCCATCTTTGTTATAAATGTCAAGGTATGAAAAAGCTAGTGCTCAAGAACCAGCCGGGAGCCCTAAAACTCCTGTAAATATTGAACACCATATAAAATATTCATCAAGTTTATAGTAGTAGTTTCACTTGACCTAAAATTTTTTTCCTAGTAAATAGCTCAAGCGAGAAAATCTTTAATTCTCTGTTCATCTGTTCAAGTCACTATACCCAAAGTATGAATTACTTTATTAAATTTCTTTTATTCCCATCTCACTACAAACTCACTTCACAAGACCATGCTATCAAATGCAGTGAAAGTTTGTCTCTCTCGGAAAGTTTCCTTTTTTTGTCTCCATTCCTTTGATCCCTGGAGCAGAAAAGAACGGGCTCATTAATTAAAAGAATTTAAACAACAAGTATCACTTCATAATTTAGTGCCAGCTCATGTTTACTTATTTGCATCCCTGTTCTGTACAGGTACTGCCAATACAGCTTCCAGGCAACACAGTCCTCATCAAAATTTTAATTACAACTACAAGTCCCCAACTTTTTCAAGTCCTTGAGGAAACATCATCTCGGTGTTCTTTGTGTGGGAGCAGGGACTCAACAAAATAACTTTTTTGAATCTCAATAATAGCTATAATGATGTATCTCTTTCACCGGGACAATTCCCACATAATCCAAGGGTTATTGTAAAGGAAGGAAATAAAAAGGTGGAGGCACTCATAACGGTACATTACATTTTGGAGGGAGAACAAATGGTTCGGCGGAAACTGGGACAATATTTTTAATTGGTTCAATATGTCAAGTTTCCACCGACTGAGGAGTTTCACTACAGAGTTTGAAAAATTTGAAGGATAGTTGTTAATAAAATAAATACTTCCTTCGCAAGGATGAACTGATAACGGATAATATGCTTGAACGCATTTAATTATTACGTCCAGATACCCTACGAAACATTTGTCTGCTAAGAGTGTATCCACTAGGTTAAATAAAATTCCAGGGAGGAGACAGAGGTTGAAGCTTTCTCTCTACTTTCTCTTTACTTTCTCTTTTGTCAAAGAGGAATCTGGTACTTTTACAAATACAGGCTACTGCAGTACACAGAGTAAGTATAGCTATACATAGCTGGGAACAAGTGGGACAAGCAACTCACTAATGATTCACTTATCCCTCATCTCTCTCCCTCCCTCCCTCCCTCCCCGTACCTTCCTTTCCTTTCCAGTTCCAAGGATTTACCCAAAAGAATTCAATTCTGTTTGAGCTCCTATTATTTCCATACCGACACAGGATTTCTCTCGTGCCTCGAGGAGGAAGAGCAGACGCTCTGTACATATGTACGTACGTAGTAGCTCTTATGTGTGTGTGTGTGTGTGTGTGTGTGTGCGTCTCTATGTAGCTTTTAGGAGTTCACAGGAACACGAAGGAGAAGAGGGAAAAAAACTTCTCATTATACGTGAGTAAAAGTAACTACGGGGGGAGAGAGTCCTCCTATTAAATGATACAGCATGGTGAAAGCCTCTCCTTCCCTCCATGGAAAGTCATTTCTTTTTATTAAAAAGAAGTCTTTAGTACATACAAAAATAACTCGACAATCTCTCACAAGTCCCCAAGTAATAGCTTTATGTCATCATAGAGGAGTGACAGTGAGACCAAGGAGGCGAGTATTGTTGGCATGAACAAATGGAAGGAGGTGGCTCACTCGGACAAGTTCCATACCTCCAAAATAATCTTGAAAAAAGAGATAGGCCGGCTTTATCAATGTCCCACTCTCTCATCAAGGACAAGGACCGAGGACACAAATATAAAAAATGACATATGGACAATCACTTTATTTTTTCCTACCCTTCCACACATATGTACATACATATGTATCCAGCTACCATAGCATCTCAGGGCAAATAAAAAAAATTGAAATCAAATGCCTAACCCTTTTGTACGCTGCAAGGGAGAAGGGAATTCCCTAGAAAAAACAATCTTTCTCCGCAGCCCGGCTCTTCCTATGAATAAAGTTTAGGCGGAGGCTATGAGGGCTCCGAAATGAAAATATATCAACAGGGAAACATTGAGAAGCCCAGCTATTGACTGTCAATTTATGTGTCTGCAGTTACAGGCACATATAGTTAGATACATAGATACTCATACTTGTATCTGTAGCTCCATTGTACAGTTTACTACCATTTGATACTTGTACTATCTCAAAGATAAAACACAACAAAAGAAACTTAAGTAGTTGTCAGAGTCATGGCACTTTTTCATTCTCCCAGTTCTTATTCAGTCTGACGGGCCCAGGTATCCTTATAGCTTCCGACGTAAAAACAAGATTGTCAAAACATAAGATTTCTTCAATAGGAAAAATAAACAGAGCGAAGGGATGTTGACAAGAACCCCTACTACTGTATCTGTTATTTTGTAACATGAGCCCTGGAAAAACAGAAGCTTGCATATAATTTGTACTATTATTTTTTTTTTATTATTAGACCCGGTCCCTTTACCCATTCCCAGAGAGACAGTCTCAAGCCCAGGATCTGGTGTAACAAGGGAAAGGATATTTATTTCCTTTGGATAACAGAATAATACTATTTATGTTTTTCTTGTAAATATTTTCTCCAGTGTGTTTACGTATGAATAGAATAATCCATTGCGTACGTTTGAGTGGCCTAGTAATAGAATTTCTTTGGATTCAAGGGCTATGCAGGGAAGTCAATACAGGATATGCATAGACATTACAGAGTGTCAAGTTTGTTTGTGCGAGAAATTCAAGAGCATTCGAGAGTGATTGACATTTTTGGGTCACTTTTGTATACTCGGTTGTGATTTGTGTTCTTATTTAAGATTATACACATATCCGTATTCCAATAATTACGCGTAACATGGATTTATTTTAGAGCCATGTGAAGAAAATATAGGGCTCCTTTCTCTTCTGCACTTTCCTCATACGCACGTAAATAAACCCGATGCGAAGGAACTATTTAGGAGGGAGTTCATGCATACATGTAGATACATATAGATATAGAACTAGAATCTACGCACTTTTGGATCCAGTTCTATCGATCGAACTTTCGGGTGTTTTCCCGGCGTCTTTTCACTGCGTAATTCCATTCTCGGTCCGAACATACTGCAACATTCCGGAGAGTGCCAAGGAGGACCTGAGGAAAGGGAGAAAGTGCGTAGATCCTCGAGATACACTCGCAAACCCACGTATGTATGTATGTATGATTAAACATGGATTTGATTAGTTAGTCTCAAAATCAGGTGTAGGGCTACGAAGCCTCATTACAGTCATGAGGTAATGGAGGATCCTCCCGAATTTACAAATATGTACATAGGGTATGAGTTATTATGAGTGATCAGATTAAGATGAGCCGCCAATGTTCCGTGAAAAATGATACTTGTGATCAAAATTAAGCTATACAGACTTGTGAAATTAAATTTACAAAATTAGAGCCGGAGAAAAACATCTGCCTCGTACCAATTTTATCTAAATGCCTCCAAACACAAGCACCACCTGCTTACAGCATTTATTCTAATTTAGCCAGCCTTTTTCCACATTCTAAGGGTTAAAGCCCCATGCTTTTGTCTGGAGTGTAATCACCTCAAGATGTTATTTTTTTATACGTCCTAAATCCAACATATGCGACCGATTGGGAGATAAGAGCTGGAAATAGAAACGTCAATAGTAGTCAAATTGACTTGTCAGGAAAGTACATATTTTTTGTGACAAGTTCCCCTGCAGAGTCAATAACCAATCCAGAGGAGCCTGAGGATCCTCCAGGGAAAGAATTACACAGACGGATGAGCATAATATTTTTGTTGGTTCTGGAATGAGAAGGAGGGATAATTATCCCAAAATGTCGTTTTGCAGTTTTTCTCTCTCTCTCTCGACGCTCTCCCTAAAGAGAGATCTTATTGACAATGAGAGTATGGGGAGAATTTATTTCTCAGAATCTCCAAACTTCTGTCTTTAGGACATGGAAGTTTCTGAAATCACGTAGGACAATAGTCAATGGTAACATTCATTGATGAGAGAGAGAAGGAGAATTACTGATGGATGATTGCCAAAGATTACCGGATCCGTCTTTGGATGACTATATACTAGAAATGAATGGAGAGACGGAGGAGAAAAGTTTACAAATCCTTGAACTTACTTGTGATATTAGTTTGAACAAGTGGTGACTGAAATGGAGCATCAGTTGTAAAGTATTGGTTAAGGTCTGGTCTTACGGGCTTGCTAGGAGTACTGACATTAGAGTCTGTGGAGTTTCTAGGGATGGTGATGGTGCTGTTAGTCAAAGTTTTTAGAGGTGAAGTGGACCCCACTGAACCGTTCATTATCACTGACTCCACCGGGGCTGAGGAGTTGGATCCAAGGACTAACGTAATGTTCGAAGAGTTTGTCATTTCCGCCAATCTGACTCCCGGAGGATGCCCTGAGGTCATGGTCAGGTAAAATAAGGGAAGAAGCAGAAATCCTCTGATGTCTGAAAGTATCAGAAAAACATTTAATGTCATGTTAAAATTCAGCTTTTAAATTACAACTCCCAAATTAAACTCCCAGCCTTTTTTTTATTACTTTTAGTAATACTTGCTTAAAATTAAAACTCCCCACAAATTACCATCTCCTGTCAAATTCCTAGGAGTCACAACCCTGACATAATTTTTTTTTTGTCTTGGGAGACAACGGACCATGAAATTAATTTAGAAGAAGAAGAGCGGGCTCCAGGGTTGTAAGTTGTAAGAGCGTAAAAATTCCCGTGTAATCGGGAATAAGGAACAGCTGAGGAGGGAAAAGGAAGGCAGTCACAGCTGTAAACATTTTCTATGTTGACACCTCGCCAACCCAACCTCAGAGGATTTAATGTGGGAGGGGGATATTTCCAAGTTAATGCCTCAACTAAAGTAAAATTTAATTACTTTCACTTAAGTTAGCTCCCTATATCTATACAAAAGCTGGGAACACCTCCTTCCGAAAACATGGAATACCTCCTGCCTAGCCTCTCTTTGCAGGTGTATGTATTTCCATATCTATCTGGAATGAGCTCCGAACTCCGGAGGAAATCAAGTACTACCGCAAAAACTTGTCAAAGTTAGGAGTCTCCTTCCATCCTCCTTTGATATCCTTCCTCTCTTGAAATTGTTCACAGGAGGACTAGTTTATTCGAAACTTTTCCCGCATTCATAACTTTGTGTCTTGTGAGCTATGTATTTGGTACATATGGAGTGGAACAACCTCATCCCACTCCAGTACAAACAAGGGTCTCAAACTCATTTTTGATGGAGGAAATCAGCCATAAAAGTAAAAATGTGCAAGTAAGAACTTGTCTCATGGGTGTCTCACTTAATTCCTAAAACTTGTACAGTACACATTTCCATACGAGGGCTAACTAAGAATTACGGGAGTCAAATTTTATCCTATTGCTTTCAAATATCCTCCTCCACCTCCTCCTTCCCCTCCATATAGTATCTACACATAGGAGGTTCCAAATTGGAAGTAATAGCTTGAGCTAACGTAACAGCGTGAATATTACAAGTTGAGAAATTCTATGAGGAAATTCTTAGAAAGAGCTGATGTTGCCAACAAACTCAAGGGATATACAGTTGGTCTTGAAAATATTAAAGTTTTCTGGGCTTTCATTAAAATTTCAAGTAAAATTTAGAGCTAACCACAATAAAGCTGGGACTGGGTATGTGTCTATAGATACTGTACAAATCCTCGTTTAGAGTTTAGCAGCCTCGCAATATTAAATATTGGATTTGGGCAAGAGCTACAGAGTTGTAAATTGAATGGGGAGAGACGCAAGTCCAACTTTTCATCTTTGGCTTCACAAAGGCTCAATCTTTAGTTACATTTAAAGCCGTAATGTGCTCTGGTTTGGTCCAAGTCTCCTCTCTCTCGTCTTTTCAACAAGGAGGGACATAAATAGATATCAAAGACTTGGCTCAATTTTCATGTTTACTCCAATCCCGAATACATATCTCTGGGAACATTGTGTCAGGAGCTGTAGACACATCACAAAGAGCCGGACACAGCTTGGACAAAATGCAAGCTTCACAGTTATTCCATGCCCACAGCTCTGGAGATCACAATGGGCTAAGAAAATACAATAAGCGTTTGTTCCTCTCTGTTCTGTCCATGGGTTCTTAGAGTCAGCACATTTGGACGTAGAGGATGACATGTATTGGACGTTGTGGGTAGGTATGTACATGCATAGGTACTTACTTATGTATGTAGTTCCAGAATTGTATGTCATTTCAGTCTGAAGGAATCATTTTTTTTTCTCCCAGATGATTATGTTTACTACAGCCTTCAGCTTAAATAAATTTGGTAACAATTCTGACTGGTATCAATAGTACGGGGATGGGACTGACTGATTGAGAGTAACATTTGGCCGCTGGGAGAAATTAATCTATAGTCAGCCCAGGAGCCAAGGAAATTTTATCATAATTCGAAGGACATTCAGCGCCAGCCCAGCCCCGTGCTTGTGTGGAATTCGGAAATGGGGTAATCTTCAGATTGACACTCTGATGATTTATCACTTCCTAAAACAAAGCAAAACTGAGGCTGCTCAGTGTCAATATTTTCTTACTATGTGACGTGTAATAGCTCCAAATATCCAATCACAGAACTGATCGATTTCCTTCCAAAAAATTCTAGTCATCTAGTTTGTCCTATTCTCACTATGTATGTACTGTATTCTACTATATACATACATACATAGTACACACTATGTCATAAGTGTACTTTAGTTATACAACTGAAGCCTAAAATGTCTACGGCTTTGAGTCCCAGCGTATAAATTCACCTTTTAGTCTATTTCAAATTTTCAGGGATGGAAATTCAGGGTAGAAAAAAAAAACAATGTAGATGTGAAGAGTACCTACTGGAACTAGAAGATACTAAGAGCTGGCTGGTAAAATTTAACTGGTGCTACTTCAGTCAAGTTTGAGCCCATTCAAAGTTACGACAACCATTTAATGCTTTGAATTCTAATGTCGATTTTTTGAAATATTATTGGAGACATGGCTGTATTTTATAGGAGAATACTTGAACCCCACTTGCAAACATTTCTCGACTTTTCAAGCAAAACTTTCAGTGCGTTGTAGGAACTGCCCAGGAAGAATTTAAAGTACGAACTAGGAAATCTCTCCCAAGTGCTCAAATTTTTATTTTTTTTTTGCAGGAGGAATAAAAATTGTGCATGAGGTCTTCCAATTCCAATCCCCACTAATGCACGAGCTCCTTCCCCATCTATGAAACATATGGAGTTAGCTCAGGCCCCTGTCCTTCCCGGCTTTCCCAATAATTAGAATTGACATTTATAATTTATTTACAATAAAAATTCCGGAGATGTCTACACTAGTGACCTCAAAACCCAGCTAAAAAATTCTAAAAAGTAAAATGAAAATCCCTCAAGACAACCTGAACATCCTAAATCGGACTCCCTCACGTCAGAATAATTTACTGCAAGAACTTGCCACGCATTTGTAATTCAAGCGTGAAGTATAAGTCTTCCAACTTCTCCTCTTCGATTTCAATGTTTTTTTTTCCTGTCACATACTAAAGCTTACTAAAGCTGAGGGGAGAATGTACATATGTATGTATATGTGGGCAGTTCTTTACATGTGTATACCCGAGGTTTTTTTTTGGATATGTGCCAACTGCTCATGCCGGGGGAAGCTAACTCGCAATGACATGAAAATTGCTATACTTTCTCTCTTGTCATTTTAGGAGCGATTATAATTCCAACTCATATTTTCCTTATAATCTTCCCCACTTTCTCCAGTTGGGAAGGAGTGGGAACAAATAAGTGTGGTTTCTTTCAACGTCTATAAAAAGATTACAAATATCATTCTTGAGTATTTATATCAGGACGTAATAGCATATACTTACATCCGCACTGGCTAGTTCCCTTAACCACTTGCTTTCAATATAAGAACAAATAAATGTTTGGCTACAAATAATCTTTTGCCTACTGTATAAGGTCTTACACAAATAATCATATCTGGAATCTATTCTACAGTAGCGTTCACAAATGATTAAGCAAATGCTCGTAAAGTTTACCCGGAGGAAATGGACTATTACAAAAGGAGAAGTTACATAAATGCAGTCAGGTGTATGTGTGTGTGTGTGCAAACTACTTTTACTTTCTCCCACTAAAACTACCTTGACTGATTGGCATTTTAGCTGCCAGGCTTATTTCACATCTCAGTGCCTACTCCTGGCCGTCCCTGAGAATAGAATTCTCGTGCCCTAATAAGCGCTCATTCTGCATGATGCAATTCCTCTCACACTTGCTCTATCCCACAGTTCCGGGTCTCTATCTCACAAGCCCGGATTAAACGGAAGGAATGACAATTACATATCTTGTACCAGTAAATGATTGTCTTCTAATTGAGTGATGACAATTTTTTAACTCTTAAGTGTAATAATTCTGTGTAATAGAAACGTAAACGTAAGTAATTGCTATTATCCTAGTTATCCCCCCCAAGAAGAAATGAAATGAGGCTTGCTTGATTAATGTGCTCTTGTAGGGGAATTGATTAGATGGAATGCGAGTAAGAAATAAATGAGATAACTCACCGTCCATGGCTGACTTGAGAGCAGGTGATTTCTTGGAATGTCCTTAACAACACTGGATCCTGGGCTCTTTGATCTCATATATGAATTAATCAAAGGCTCCAAGAAAGGTAAATTTCACTTTGTTCTAGTCAAATCCTCGGTGGGAAACGCACTGTAGCATGATTGTAACAGAGGGCTTGTAATTCTGTATGTGTGGGGAAGCAGTTAAGGAGAAACTGGATTTATAGTCTTTGTTTTGCGGGGCCTTCAGAGAAATGTTTGCTTTTAGTCGGCTCCCTGACACTGATAAAAATTTCCCCCCTTTGTATTGTTCACTAATGGATAAACGTGATGTTTGTTACCTCCTCGTACACAGAGTGTATGTGCAGAGTGCGATGCATGTACAAGGGCTACTTGGGTCTTGGACGCTCACTCAGAGACTGGAAAGGGAACAGATGGGAAAAGTGTTACTGATTCATGGGCTAAATGTATAATGTTGCAGATTCCCACCACCACCACCATCACCAAAAGTCATTAATTTAGCCAATGAACTTGAGTCAAATTGACCATGTGCGTTTGCACCCGTTATATCCCTTCACCGTCTCCCTTGCCTCAAGATGAAATGGGATTTCATTACTGGAACATAATTAAGTAATCACCTTGAAGAGGTCCGGATTCTTTTCTCTTTCCTTCTCCTGACGCCTAATTTATTATAACTATGTGTATCTACTTCATAGGAGTTCACAGTTGAGGGGGAAAATACACAGTTTTTTTTACTTCAATCAACGCTAAAAGTATATATGATGATTGGGAAACGAGCTACCCCACAGTGCTGCTCCAGATCATTTCCTATCCCTTGTTGTGGATGTGTGTTTGTGTGTCTATGTTCAAGTGTACTGCTCCATTTTCATCTCCAAAGTCTTTTTTTAAGACCGGTGGGCGGCTTTGACATGATCGAAAATAAGTTGAATGTAATTCTCATCCTTTCCTTCACACAGCAGGGGATTGACGACACTATATATCTAGATATATATTCCCCCCCACAAAATACGTCTTGCTCGACAAGACCAATGATCCGGATTTTTTTTTCTGATACTCTCACTTTTACTGTTATATAGATATATCTACTTCCACCTTTTATTCCCGTGTACAAACTTATTACCGAATAATTCTTGTCCCGTCGTCTCAACGACTTTTGTACACACAACACAGGCTTCTCAGACTGTATCCCTTTTGTTAGTAATTTTTTGGGTCCTGATCCTTCAGGAAGGGTAAACCCCAGCTATAATTTTTCCCGCAATCTTCCACAGAGTCACTGAGTTAATCTTTTCGTATTTTCTGACTCTTCAAATGAAATTACTTTCCATTTGGATTTTCTCTTTGCTTTCTCTCTCTCTCTCTCTCTCTCTCTCTTTCTCTCTCTCTCTCTCTCTCACTCACTCACTTTCTCCCCCTCTAACGTTTTGTACAAAGGGTTTCCAAGGGGTATATTCTCTGCTGGAAAAAATCCAGGAATCTAGATCCTACGACTAGTACGGAGCCACCCGTCCCTTTGTGTGTGCTAGACTCAATTTCCAGTTTGATGTCAACTGACTTCGTTTCCTTTGGAATGTATCTATCCGTGTCCTAGGATTTAAGCAAGGAGAGTTCTCAAGCTACTAGTTGCCTTGTTCGCAGAGCTGCACGAACTGAGTATAGAGTCAGAGTTCCCACACACTGGTATCTATCTGCAGAGCCCGTCTATGGATATTAGAATCATTTTGAAGCAAACCCTTTGACTTGTTGATGATTTCTACTCGTGAGCAGGTCTAGTCATATGTAGCTATAGCACAGCGCAGAGCTTTCATGCGTAAATACTTCCCGAAGCTTCTACAACGTACCTCTATAGATATACCAATAGCTATAGATACTCAACTGTACAACCTACAACAGCTATCTACTGCTACTATGGCTCCTACGGCTAAGGATTTCAAATATGTATGTAATAATCAAGTTTGTATACATGCGTCGTCGATAAATGACTCGGAAGTAGCGTGGTCCAAGACAACTGTATATAATTATTAGGTTTCTACGTTTCTCCTGGGGTTACTCTAAAGCTGTACTATAGTTGGAGCGGAGCTGGGATTAATCCTATACAAATATACATACCAGTCCACGTGAATGCTATCCTAAACAATTGTTCAAAAGCCAACGTGGAGCTGAAAAGAGCTAATTGACAATACTATAGTACTGTACGTGAAAGGCTCCAAGAAAATGCATTCACGGACCAACTATATAGAGACACACGAGCTAAATAAGTCAAAGCAGATGTCTGACGATGGTATAGAGGGAAAGCATTGATACAAATCTTTGTCCCAGGAACTGTCATGCAATCCATTTGAATACTGGAGTGCCATATGTGGTAATAATTGAAGTATTCAAAATTCCTTCACAAAAGAAATGTAAAGAAGGTTCCAATATGGAGCCAGCCACTTGATTTGTTCTCGACAATGCTCTACAGTATAAGAAGCTTTAAATGTTCTCTAGGGCGAAATTGAGTCAGGGAAAGTAGGAATTTTGGAAATTCCGGAACTATTGTGCCTGTCTAATTTGAAGGAAGAAAACCTACTATGCGGAAAGAGGCATTGCAAAATTTGAAATTCTATATAAATAGTGGAGTGAAAAGGTGTATAATTATACATACCTACAGTTGTTGAGAATAACCCTGACGAATAATTGTCGTCGACAAAAAGGGTGCCGTGCTCCACGGGAGAGGAAATAAAATTCGGTAACAATTATCGGTTAGGGAATGCCATTAGCAAGTGCACAGCTCCAATTAAAATTGCATGTGGCGAGGGGAAAGCATGCTTACTTTCTCCTAAAAGCCGCCAGCTATAAGTGCGGTCCACGGGAAATGCCCCTCTACTTCCATGCAGAGCTTCACACTATCCCAGAAACCACTGCTCAAAGTCAAACCTGAGTGGGGAAAGGGATCCTTCCCTAATATCTCATTAGGCTAGGGTCTAATTAGCGTAAAACATTTAAAGACTTCGATCCTCCCAGACACAATTACAACTAAAAGAAACCTATCACTCGCTATTATCCCGTACTTGGCGAACCTTTTCTTTGAAGGATGTGAGTGTGAGTGTCTCCGGTCAAAAAATCCCAGTGAAATAGTAGATTTAGCCTGAAAGACGCTAATAATTGTCAGTGCAAAAAAAAAGTAAGCAGGAATAAAAACTAAGAGAAAAGCGTTCCTGGAATCAATTTTTTTATTTCTATAGAGGACAAGACAAAGTATCCTCGAGAAAGGGGGAAACGTACAGAGGGCTAATTTATAAGGCGTTCTAAAAAAAAAGTGAGCTGGGTTGTTCGATACCTTGGAGATCAAAGATGTGCGAATGAGACAGAGAGAGAGAGAGAGAAAGGTTGGAGTCTTGGAGAATTGTGTTGTACGAAGTGAGAAAATTCGTATGAACTGAAGAGCAATTTTTGGGTGTGTGCACTCTAGAGCAAGGAAAAGAGTAGTACTGCAGTATAAGGGTATGCAGTGAAGTCGTTCATGCTTTTGGTGGCTGCGGCGTGTGCCGTGTAAAACGGTCGTCCAATCCATTCGGAATTGTTGGTTGGTTGGCGGACGCGGGATTCGGATTTTCCTTGTGAGAGAAAAGAACCAACAGACGTGGGGAAGGCATGTTCCTCCTTGTACCTATATATTGGTTCGCAGTTGCTAATATATACATACATAATTGTCCCTGCGAGCGTAAGTATATGGATGCATAAATATGAATGGTTCTGTAGATATCTTATAGCCTAAGAGGAAATTACATACTTGTAGATATATCTACACAAAGCTCTCCACACTTGTGTGTGTGTGTGTGTGTCTTTCCAGAAGTGATGCTATAATGCATATTAGCAGCATTATATTATACGCAGCTCATGCATGGAACTTTAGGATAGTAAGTAGTCGCAAGTGACTCAGTCGGAATTCAAGGGTTTGAGCTACATACAAACTAAAAAGGTTCTTCTTCCCACTGTCCAATACCCGCTAGGCTTAAGTCTGTAACCGCTACAGTAGATAGATAGATACTAGTTGGCTGAATATGAAATATCCTCAAGTATATATTTTTTTATTATGCTAAAAATGCATATGTAACTTTACACAAGGATTATTCTATGCTTTGCACAATAGTCCCTACATATAAGATACCCATGCACGTCCTCCCGTCCTGACATGTACGAATACATTTATGGATGTAAGCTGACATCAAATAAAATATACTTGAAGGCTCCAGCTATAGATATCTATGAACATGCATAATTGTACACATGCCGTTTTTTTTATATGGAGCCATTGTGCCAGGAAGTATGGAGAAAGTACTTTACCTTTCTCTCCTCCAGTTGTGCATGGGAGTTGTTGTTAGTGAAAGTACAAGTACTATTAAAGCATCGCAAGTTTGTATTTACGACCTGGAAGTTTACACGGGAGGTAGTTCCCTTCATAATTTTCCCTCCTGCTACAAAAAAGCATGTATAACTTGTGTTGTCAAGTGGGAGGATTCTTATGTATTGGGGAGAAAGATGCTCACATTTGATACTGACTGTGAGTGCTTCAAGTGAAAGACCCTTTTGTTTGAGTACCTTCATTATGAATTTTCAGTGCTCGTGCAGTGGGCTCTTCCCAAGGAGGTATGTACATATCTGTAGGAGTGTGCCGTTGATGCAGAACTCAAAATGATGGAGCAGGGGCTATAAAGCTATATCTATAAATATGATCAGTACTTTGCATCAGCTACGCCAAAGGTTTCTGAAGCTCAAGTGTGGACATGATTAAATACGTGTGTGTTTGTATGTATGTATGTGCATTGCACTTGTTGGGAGTGAAGGAAGGAGAAAGCAAGCAATTGTTTATACTTTCCCGTACAGTGTCTGACAGGTTCAAGGATCCCTCGTTAAAATCTCAGGAGAATTCGATTTTTATTTAAGTGAGTGTACCATAATGCATTCCTGGGAAATGCAGCGGGTCGGAGCG
The DNA here is from genome assembly GCA_947179485.1 of Allacma fusca. Lineage (NCBI taxonomy): Eukaryota > Metazoa > Arthropoda > Collembola > Symphypleona > Sminthuridae > Allacma > Allacma fusca. Next base: position 19,958,385 of record OX359248.1, on the reverse strand, counting down.
AGGGCACTGTAAAGTAAGCAGTAGTATTTAAATGTAATCACCTACTACTCCTATTGGGGAAGTGCCTTGGAGTGTAGAACATCTCTGTAGTTTTGTATATGTATGGGAAACTAACTTAGCGTCTAGGATTAGAATGTAAAGGATGGAGGGGCAAGTATGGATTAAAGATTATCTATCCCTGAAAAACCTTGGCGTACATTTGCATTCAACAGGAAAATAAGTGTATGTACCAAAGATCAATCTATGGGGAAGGGGCTTAGACATACTTAAGTTTTTGGGCTGGCTCTTGCCCCAAGATTTTAACTTGGCTCCCGCTCCCATCCATACAGAGGCACCGTGCTCTGTATTCCGGATCTGTAACATTCCCGAACCTCGGATCTCCTCTCCTTAACCTCCGTCGTCTGCTTCGACAATGAGTCTCGCAAATGTTTTCCAATGGGAAAAGTCGATGAGCACAAGTATATAGGAGTACATGTGTTAGTGAGTGAGAGCAGGGGAAAGTCCAAGGGTTGTTTCCACGTGTAAATCATCTTCCTATAGATACATGCCTGTGCCTTATGTCAGACAGCCATATTCCATTCTTTTCATAGAGTAATGTTCTTTCAATCAATTCCCCTACAACACTTGCCCTCGTACTTTCGTTACCTTGAGATAATCCTATTTCTCAATCCATATAAACTCCATGTGGGGATTGCTTGTAGGTATTTTCCCCCATCATAGTGAAAGTCCACAAATATTTTTCTCTTTTTCCCATCCTCTAAATCCTTTAATACCTAACTCATGCACATGTTTGAGCTACTGAAAGATGCATATGGGTACTTGGTAGAACGTTAGATTTACAAAAAAAAATCCAATCCTTAAGAGGATTACCTCCATATATGAACTGGAGTCGGACGTTCTAGACGAGTTAAATTCCCCTAGAAAAAATCCCCCCCAAAAAAAAGAGAAGCTCAATATCTTTATGCATGGATGTCCTCTGATTTCACAATTGAGCAGCCTTTTTGTATTTGAGAATGAAATTATTGTAAAATCTCATTAAAACTTTCAACGACTACAACTTTTATCTCTCACTTCTTGTGTCTCCTCCAAAAGTGAGTTCAAAAAACTCCAACCTTTCTACTTCCTCTTTCACACTCATCTTCCCCAAAGTTTCAATGAATTTAGCATATTTTTTTAATTCCAAATGACTACTGCTTATTTAGTACGATTCCAAACTTCAATGCCCACATATCCCCCACGACCTTTTTCTCAAAAGAAATCAGAGTAAATTTATAAGCTGCATTTCCTCACTCGACTCTGAAATTCAATTCCCAATGAAAGCATCTAGTTTACTCCAAATCTCTCAAGTTGCTCAAGGAACATTTGTAGGAACATCTTTTGTAAAGAAGCTAAAATATATTTTGAGTTCTCACAAAAACGCATCTTTTAAATATACAGGAACCACAATCAATCTCGACATTTATAAGCGCCTTGTTGGCTGCAGCGGAATTCAAGGGTGGGGACGACTCCAGTGCAAACTATAATGTGACAGGAACTGAGGGAACCACTGATGATGTCTGGGAATGTAGAATCGATAGAAGTATGGTTAAAGTTTGGGGATCTCAACTCATTATAACTCAAAATGAGGATTCTTATAGGAGCTTTAAAACTTTCTAGTTCCTCATGGGCTCTTGAGTTGGAATCCAACTCTGTCCCAGTACTATACTATACTGTCACTCTAATTTTTCTAAGCATTCAGATAAATAATTTAACTGAGAAAAAAAATACTCCCGACCAGTGAATGCTGCTTTTAATTCACAAGGAGTATTTTTCCTTTATTATGTGTAAATAGTTGAGCTGCAAGTGCTAAATTGTGAAGGAGATATGAAGGGAATTGTATGAGTTTTACAATGCTCATGACCGCGGTAGCAAGCTAAGAGCAATCCGTTTCATCTCCATATGACCCAAAAAATGTGAGCGGATTTGCATGCATATAGGATTGTTTACTGTAATTGTGCCAGTACTGGCAAGGCTTTCCCCGGGATTGCTATTTGAGGTTGAGGATGAGGAACGGAGAGGAATGATGCTCTCAAGGAAATAAAGTTGGTATTTGTACCCCTCTGTGAATCTTATATTTGCCCTTGTAGTAGAGCAGAATTTGAGTCCAAACTTATATTTCCCTTGTCCTCCTTTTTAATAGAGACTTATCCACATCTTTCCCCTGGAAATGGCTCACGTGATAGTGTAATAAGAGACTTGCACTCCCTCATAAAATTTCCATTTATTTTTTATTTTCTTTCCACTCCATGCACAAGAAATGAATAAATGAAATAACGAAGACAAGGGGATCCCGGCTCCATTCCCCCATGGATATAAATCTATGGAGAATATATGGAGGAGATGGTTCCTAGTCAGATGAAAAGTTACGGGACAGGGAGAGAAATCTTTGGTGAAACTTGGGCATTACTTCAAACTTAGTTTCGGTTTTCTGACTCAAGACGCTGGATTTTTTGAAACGCGGGCGCAATAGAGAGTGACCAAGTCCCGAGGAAGAATCGATACGCGGCGTTTGGAAACCGCTTCATAAACTGGCTCTAGGGGCTAAAAGGAAATTATTTTTCCCTTCTGTATCTACCACTCTGATCCGCCTATCTCTTGCCAAAAAATTAACCTTTCATCCTTTCTCGAAAATAATTTAAAATCTGTTTCAATTTATTCCAGTCAGGAAATAATAGAATCCGCTGGGGGCAAAGAAATCTCTACAAATGTATGACCATCAATGAATTGACAATTACAAGTGTGGTTTTTTTTTATTCGAACTAAAAGAAAATATGTTGAGTTAAGGAAATCATTGTTGTTCTCAAAAGTACGCTGTTTGTTAGTTTACGTCCCACTTTGCTCTCTCTCTCTCTCTCTCTCCCTCTTACATATCTACACACAAACTCTGTTTTTGTACGTAGTTACATGGTAGAGTAATAACTTGTACAAAACCACATGAAAGGTTGTCAAGGGGGTGAGAAAAGTGTGAAAAATTATCCACCGCAGGAAGAATTTTTCACCATCATCTATCTTAATCCCAGACTTACACAACAGGAATACATGACAATGCTTCTAGACGGAAATGATTTTTTAATCTATTATTTCCTCAAAAAAAGAAGATGCTCTCTGTGCGGGGGTGAGTGTTCATTTGTTATTTTTATTAACGAACCCAACGCCCTCCTTTTCCTCTTTCATTTGTCGGTGACAAGCGGTACATCGGGGATTGTGCTATATTTAGCAAAATCCTCCAAACCAGAGCAAATGCTGACACTTCCTACATTTCGTAATATTACAGATTACAAACTATATATAAACATTCCACACACACAAAAAAATCAATTAAGCGTAAGTATATAACTTTAAGATTAATTTCACTCGGAAAGGTATTGTAACAAGTACAACGGATTGTTCACTGAATGGGTTACCAACAAGGACTGTGTTCTTATATGTAGATACATGAAGCTAATTTTGAGAGAGCCGCACTGGAAATTAGAACTTTTGAACTTACCCTGATTTTCACCTTGACTGGAAATATTACGTAGTGTATATAGGTGTGAATGTGGCTGATCTGCCTCGGACTCGGAAGTGGTCCCTGAAGTGATTTCCATAACGGCACAATGGATGAAACCAGGATGACTCCCGTAATTTGTACTTTGAATGCATTCCACGTGGGTCGAGACTCATTCTCTGGACAAACATCAAGGGACAGTGGGGACTGGGTCCAGACTCCGCTGTAACTCCACAATCAGCCCCATGGCTGGTGGAAGTTGATTCAAAGCTATTGTGAAAGATTTGGGGATGTCGCGGACATAATTTGTAGAGGAACAAGTTAACGTGTAATCACTGAGGCTGTAGGAGACCCAGAGCATATGTACAGATGCTGGTCTTCCGGACTTCCACTCGGATCACTTATGGAAAGAACAAAAGGGTATTTGGAGATGAGAACTGTGGAGGAACTTCACTGGACCAGGGATAAGTATATAAGGTCGCACATACATATGTATCTACATGTACATAGAGGTACTATAAGAACATATCAACTCCCTCAAATCCCATCCACGTTAAATATACAGGGTCGTCTGTAGATACCTATACGTGTGTCGGTATAAATTCCCATGCATTATTGTGGGGAGATGTGGAAGAACACAAGAGAGCAATCCGAAACGTAATTTCAAATTCCCTAAAGTGTCATTAATGGATTATTCATAGGGGCAGATAGAGGCTAAGCTACTTCACCATATGGTAATGTTACACATTCAGAATTGAGCCAAGATTTTCTCCGCTAACTTTTCTCTCTCTCTCTCTCTCTCTCTCTCTCTCTCTCCAAACAACCCGGCCTTCCCATCCTCTAATAGGTACAGAGAGTCCGGGAAAATAGATACGACCCAGGCACTGGATGACATAGGCGAGACGGAAGGAGATACTCATATGGAAACAATACCCTCACGTTTTTGTTGGTACAGTAAACTATAAAATTGCAACTACGGGAGAGAGAGAGAGAGAGAGAGAGAGACCATGGAGTAACAATCTGTGTGCAGTAGTAAATAGTGGGGAAACGTAGGGCTTAAAGCTCACTTGAATTTGTTTGCTTACTTTTTATGCATTCCATATGTCATGACAAGGCAATGACTCACATAGTCTAAGTGTATACTTATTTCCTCTGTTCCCATTCAATCCCACCTATGTATAGCCCTATTCACATCCCTGTAGATACCTTACAATAGGTAGATACTGTATAGCCTTTATTTACATAAAATGGAAGGTAACCCCGTCTTCCCAGTCCTATCTCTACAATGCCAGTCACATATGGATCCCTGGGTCTCAACAGCAAGGTATGTACATATACCGATGAGTGTGTCCGCGTGCATCCAAACAGGCCCACACACCCAAAACGGATTCTGTTTACTTGACTTCAGCGACTGTAAACATATTCATTGACATCAAGCCCGAAACTTATCCATTGACTGTGCCAAGTTAAACGGATCGGATTTTTCAACCTTCCCAATGCCTCTCCTACTTCACGGAATGGTAACAAAAGTAAACAATCCCGCTAGTACTTGGGCATTGTTTTCCATCAATTTTCTCAACTTCATCTTCCCATTCCATCCACTTTTACCATTTATTGCCAAATAGACATTCTGACTTGTTAGGGCACTACAACTATCTACTTACTACAGCTAGGAACTCATATTGAAATTGAAACATGGTCCCTATAAGGCCTCAAGTAAGTTTTCGTAATATGTAGATATAGATAAATAATATAGAATACCTGGGGTCTCTATCTCTCTGACTATGACGGACTAACATAACACAAGACAGTTATTTTCTTAATGGGAAAAATAGAGGGTAAATATTGGGGGGAAATAGGAGGGGAGCGTAGTAGTATTTATAAGAATTTGTGCTCTGAAGAAACCATATCTCGGGGAAAAAGTATTTTCTCCTGGCGAATCTCTAATGAATTCCAGTTGATCAGAATAAACCATGTGTAGGGTCGGGACAGGTCGGAATATGCTGGGAGAAAAATAAATGGGAATGAAATTTATGGAAGGAAGCTGGAAATGTGGACAAGAATATAAATGCATTGTCAGCAGAAAGTCAGGGAGAAAAAGAGAGAGTGGGAGCTGGAGAGAGAGAGATATTATGCGATATTAACCTTAGATACTCAAGTAAACCATTTCGAAAATGTTCGAGCGAAGACCACATCCCGTGACCGAGGAGGTCACAAGGGAAATAGAAAAAGTGGAATCATCCAGAAACTCTACCTGTCAGCTATTTCACATAGGCAACAGCTATCATTCTTTTTAGAGCGAGAAACTTAACAGTTGTTAGTACATTACCACATGCCCGTGTGCTCTGTAGTAGTAGAGTACTACTAGTGATGTACCTATGTGTACATATGTATGTACGTGTCTCTAAATTCTATCTATACCATATAGTTTCCGTGCTAAGAACTTCCCCACCCTTCAGCTCAGGAGATACATATTTACTACGGATCTCTATACCTTGCTATAAAACAAACTCCCACAAATAGCACCGAGGCTATGCCTGCTCATTGTATCGTCCACTAAAAGCTTCATTCATCACCAGTTGATTACAACAATTTCTCAGACTCAGACTTCCCCAGCTCTCCTCATTCGTACACAAAACGAACTCAAACTGATGATACTAAATTTGTATAATTCTCACTTCAAACGAGCACCAGAAAACTCTTTGCTTTAATTTGCTGGTAATTAGTGAGCTTCAAAGGAGGGGGAGTATCATTTTTAGGAAAACAGCTTATATTGGCTCTGCAATGAGATTTGAATAGAAAATAGTGCAGGAGTCCATGTAGCCCCATAACAAAATAGAATTCCAATTTGTATACATTACTACTCCCCTGGAAAGGACTCTTGTCGAGGGCTGAGCTCTCTCGTGTACTCAGTAAGAATATAAGAAATTATTCAAGGGGCATATATATGTACATGGAATGTGATTCAATGCAAATAGTATAGATACTCAAACCCATTGTCTATACCTCATCGCTACATTGCACAGTGCAGTAGTGCGGGACATTGCCACAATTATCTCCTGCCAATAGCAACCCCTTTGAGTACATTTCTCAAGCCTTGGGTTAATTATTTAAGTTTTTGACAAACTTTGAACTAATCTCCCAATCCCAAGGTTTAATGATGGGCTCTTACTCAAATATATAGTAGTAATTATTACAGCACATACAATATTACAAAATCTGCCGAGGAAAAAAATGCTCTTTCATAAATTGTCAATGCCTTGCCTTATTTAGGAATCAGAATCATCAAGTGTACAATTCGTTCGTGAAACATTCAAAAGGAGTTACTAATACACTTTGAAGAGTATTTTGTAATAATTTAAAGCTCGGGCTGAGGCAAGGGTTATCAAGTATATGGAAATAGGATTTCAGTGACAGAAATTAATCAATAGAGTCAAGTGGTATTTTGTGTTACTTCAGTGTAGGAGAAAAAATAAGTGAGACAGTGAGGAAACTATAAGAGGGATGTCAAATGGAAGCGTCCACATGAACTGCAACGTGCGAAGCATGACAAACCCTTTGAATTAAAGCTGTAAATGATACTCAGACCATAACCACTCTCATATATAAAGCTGTGAATATTATGGGAAACGGAAATGAATAAAGCGCAACAAACATTTCTCAATGAGACCGCAAGCCTCAACCACAATCCAAAATTGCCCATTCAGATCCTCCAATGTATTTCCCAGCTTGTACCTTCTGCTCTCTGTAACTTCCCTTGTGCTCTTAGCCTCCACACTTTTAGAGACTCTCCTATATATATATATATATATATAATATATCTATATCTATACCTATATCTACAGATATGATTACAAGTAGGTACACTTGAGACTTCCGCAGTTTGTAGTTCTAATGCTGCCCCTGCTATCGGTCCTAAACACAGGCACTCATATGTGCACTCAGAGAGAGACACAGCCTGTATGAAATCCCTTCCCACTTCATCCTGAGACAGCAATAATCGTAAATAGCAACTGTCACATGGAGACAGTCCCACCTGAAACCCAGCCTTCCTTAATACTTTTCCCTCTGTATTAATCACACTGAAGGATTCTCCAATTCCAATTAATTTTTCCATTTCCACTGAAAATACTCATCCATAGGGGGAGGAAAGTCGGATTTTTCTCTTACAACTCATTCCTCACTCTTTCTCTCTCTCTCTCTCCCTCTCTCTCTCTCTTCCTTTTGCATAATGACATGAAGTTACGGGGAGTGATAAAATAGTCGGTGAAAATCATTAATCATTTGCTTGTTCAGATAAAACCCCAAGAATTGCCACACTATGAAACTTTTATAGCGGCGATGCTGCGAAAAGATTTTGTCTCATAATAAATGATTCACAATTCCATTGTGCATTTTCCACCTTTTACTCCGTCTTGCCTACATTACACAAAAGGAGACTCACTCACTGAGAGTCCAAACACACACTTCTCTTCGTAGAGAGTTCCATGTCCCTTTCCCCTCTCTCTCTCTCTCTCTCTCTCTCACTCACTCTCTCCCTTTCGATACATATTACAGGAGTTGGAGTTAAAAAACGCTCCTGCTCTGCTTCCTTCTTGTATTCTATAAATAATAACAATGGGTTCAGTTCAGAGGGAACGCACGAGCCGAATTTCCAACGTGAAATGAAACTATCCAAGGAATTCTTACATAATGGGCAACGTTTTAAGTTACTTATACCATACAGTTCCTACACATATACTTTTTACTCATTGTAAAAAAAAAATAAACTCCGTCTCCAATCAAGCTTGCAAGCCATCAGCACAATGAAGTACGAGTCTTTGTTCAGGAAAATCCATTCCGATCCATTACTTATTGTTGGCCGGGGGAAACCTTCCCATTACATATGCATGACACAACAATACTTGCGGCTACATTTTAAAAAGCGTCCCCTCTAGAGTGTCTCACAGTCAGTGGGACACATAGTCATACAGCAGTACAACAATGCAATAATAACGTCAATTTCAGATTTAAGGAAAAAAAATTGTCCCTGTGTGAAGGAGGGGGGGAAAAGAATTTCACGTATGCGAATCCCTCCTTATTATAAAAGTTGGAGTAGGATACTTGAGATTTTCTTTTATCTGTAGATACATGTACGTGCATTTGTAATTACGTACAGGATCCTTCTACTCTGTTGCTCCAACTAATGTTACTAACTCACTCTCCTATATCTAGATATCTATACGAAGGTTCCCTAACAATAAGCTACAAATAGTACATCAGTTCAGTAGGGAATGTGTAGGGATGACTTCCCTCAGGCATGTACATATAGTATTTGCATGTGTTCCCCCATGTACATTTCTATCTGTATGGATGTACATATATGTATTCACATGAGGCTACGCATAGGAAATCTAGATCTCTTGCCAAAATGGAGATTAGAGTAAATGAAGCTTGAAGTTCTGAGCGCTCTGGTCCTATTAGAAAACCGAATGCTTACAAGGAGTCGAGGGCTTTGTAGTTAATCCTTAAGAACCGCAGCCTAAGTAAGCCCCCTTGTATTGCTCAAAGCCAGATCATTTGCATAAACATGAACATTTCTAAATAAAATCCACATCATATTGTGTAATATTCCTCAAATTAAATGGTTTAGAAGGAAATAAGTTGGGAAAAAGTAGGAGGTTATAGATATAGATATGTCCCACTCATATTTTTTCCCGACTGCCAATTTTCTCAGACAATGCTCACGTTCTGCTCACTTCCCCATCTACACACTCAAATATAGATATACAAATCTTGTTTTTTTTTCAAAGAAAGAGAAGAAACTATATACTAGTAAATTACTCTGTGAGATTATATTTCCTGGGAATATAATAATAAACTAACTGCAACTGATCAGGCACAGGTTGACAGGATTGGAGAAGGGAAGTACGCTTTGAAAAGAATGAAAGTGTCACAAGATTTAAGTGGCATGGTTGATAAAATGCTATTTACTTCTACTGTATATGAATCTCTGTGGATATATGTACTCTTTATGAGTTGATATTCAAAACAACGGTATAAATCCACTGGGGTTGAGTAGTCTCCTAGTCAAGTGACTTGGTGGGATCTGATGGGATGTGGACCTATAGTTAAGGAACGATTCCTTGGGATAGGGATTGCCACAAATGCTGATATAGATATAGAAAAATCTGGCCCTATTTTCCTCGACAGGAGTCAAAAGGGAAAGGGGAAATAAAGAAGAGGAAGAGACAAGCTAACAATCCCATGATTTGAGTGGTGGACAGCTGATCACCAACAGTTACAAGGACCATAAAATGGACGTCATAAAAACAAACTGAACCAGTCTGTCTGCAAACATCGGAGTGAAACACACTCAATTCCCCTGAAAAAAAAAGACAAAGGTAGGTGGAAAATTTCGGAGCGTTTCCATATAACAAACTAGTCTTTTGAAGGCTCCTTCCAACCCTCGAAGCCTCCTATAAAATTACTTGTTTTGTATTTGACTCATAATCATCAGTATTCTGGGCTCGCCGGGTCATTTTGTAAAAAGTGTATTCTCTCCTGAAATGGGTCTGTCATCCAACCGGAGATTACTTTCGTCCTCGTCACTCCCGCTCGGATCCAGCATGTCGGGGAGGGCTATCACCATCATCATTATTACTATTAGTGGCTTCCTGACCCACCCGGGTTTCGGTTTCCCGGACGGTGCTCCGGGTGAGGCTTGTGTTAAACACCGACCTAACCACGGGGCTAAATCCCAGTCATTGGACACTCTTCCCTATCTAGTGCAAGCCTCCGCGGGAGAGTACCAGCCCCAAGATACGATTGCAGGTAAGGAACTCCCAACTCTCTCTCTCTCACTCTCTCTCTCTCACTTCATAGAGCTTAGACTGTAGGGCAGACGCCGACATTAATATAAAGTTATTGGCCACTCTTTTACACGGGTCTCACTGGAATCCCTCGGAATTTAAGACGAGCATGTAATCCTTCCTTTTTTCATACTTACGACAATTTTATACCTACTTACGAGATAATGGCTAGTAGATATGTTCATTTCACGTCGTCCTCCCCATCACCACGTGTGTACGGGCATTTTGTAACTTTACTGTGGTTCAGCTCAGGACATGTGTCACACGTTGTTGGACTTGTATCGTACGCATGTACTTACTTAATAGGTATGTATGTATGTATGATATGTGAGAAAAAGTACAGCTCCGTGTAGGGAGGTACATAGATTTCTTATTGGCCGTCCTCACATAATTTATTCCATCCCACTCTCAGCATCAATTTTAGCATGTGCTTCAAGTCTCTGTTCCTGTAATAAGGCATAAATACTTAGGGACATTATCCCCCATACTGACCGAAGGTAGACTTAAGACTAACGTACATTTTAATTAGCACTAATGGAGTGTTTCATAGCTTCTTCCCAGAATCTCATTGAGTATGGGAGAGCTCCTGAAGCTATAAACACGGGATTTTTATCATGGAGGATTTTAAATATAAGTGTAAATAATTATGTGGAGGATATGACTCAAGCCTTTATGTCCTTTACATAGATATGTATGTATGTGATATTTACATTTAATAAATGTATGGAACATGTGTAATTAGAAAGATCATAAAAGCCTGTAGGTTTGGAAAGGCTCTCAAGTTAATCAAGAGCTTGGAAATGAGACAGGGCGGTTTCCAAGAACTGTGTAGAAGTACATTTTCAATTAAGAGCTCCTATTAATTAGATAACTAATGGAAATAGTTAGCAGCAATAAAAAGATGAGGATATTTCATGGGAGTTGAATTTCTGACAAAGTACATGTGTGTCAGTGTGTTATGCTATGTTATGTTATGTTATGTTATGTTTTGTGAGAGCGTGCCTTGAAATCATCTTCCTCCAATTTCCCTGCTAGATAATGGTTAAATCTTTAATTGTTTGTGTTATTGACTCGGATCCAAGAAATCCCATGAGGTTCCTTACCCATAAGCTACTGGGTGAGCAGATGTCGTAAATCTCTGGAAATTTTTCCGGTTCCTCTTGGAGGGCCCATAAATCCTGGTTTTTATAAGCCATTATGAAGCTGGCTCAAGATTTATTTTGAATTTAGAACAAACATGTTTACAGAGGGTTTCAAGTCCGTTATGCCCCCCCTTCTCGCTCCCATTTATCTCTAGACAATACAAACAACTGCAGTAAAAAAAACTACTTGGGTCCTGCGGGCTAACCTAGGCCAATGCTGTTAAATTTAAAAAATCAATAGGGAAAATATTATTTTTGCAAATTGTAAGAATTGAAATTTGCTCTATTACAACTGGTTTTAAGGGCTAAGAGCATAGGAGGAGGGAAAGGATTTGAAGCAACCTGCAGTAAATGATTAAAATGGCAGTAACAATGTTGACTCGGAAGATGAAACAATTCCGATAATCTATTGATCTGCCGGGGAAGAAGATGGCAATAAAAAGTGGAATTAATTCCATTTGAACCTGACCTACGCTAATGGTACCCAGAGCGTTATGGGTTCTTGTGGAGGGACGGAAGTGATAAATAGACCCCATTCAGGACAGTTTTGTATACTGAACGGCTAATGTTTAAACGGCTGACTAAGTTCCTGTTGAAAGAGACTAAAGTATCTATTATTTACGGGAAACAGATGAGTTATATGTAGTATATATTAGGCACTTGCAAATATTTTATTTTGCTTTGAAAGAGAGCGAGAGAGAGAGAGAGAGAGAGGAGGAGGATAAAATGAAAAACATTGTACAACTCACGGCTAATTTGCTATCTTTCAACTGACTATTCCGAGTGCAGTTCCCAATTCCCTCCACACTATTCACATATAATTTGTTCAACTTGTGACTTTATTTACTGCGAACACATGACCCCGAGACAGGAAAAAATTATTACTTGGTTAATGTTTCAGGTTTAAGGAAATTGGGCCGGTAGAAATAAAAATCCCTCCAGTTATATTCCCCACGTCAAGTTGGATGCTGGGGCTGGAGATGTATTTACATTTTTTGAGCATATTTCCCGCTCCCTCATCATCTCTCATGTATACTCATCGTTCCCTTTAATTAGCCCTAAGTTAAAGAAAAACTGAAAGTATAACTGAGCAGAGGGAAAACTTTTCACATCCTTCTCTTAATATTTGGCTGGCTTCCAAAGCAAATAAAATCCGGGCAGGAGCGTCTCCCAACATCATACATACTTAATTGCGTGCATGCATAATATCGAGGAATGTACATATGCACGCCCATACGGAACACTCACACACACACTGAACATATATGTATGTACATACGTCCATCATGCCTGATCTTCCACGGGAGCCTATACATAGCACAGCGACAACGGAACCAATTTATGTCCCCACCAAAACTTACAAATGTAAGTAATTACACGTACATAGACGACATCTAATAATTACCTACAATCCAATGTACAAGGACTCCCTCCCGATACAAGCACTGAAATATACACTCTCAGCCTGATTATGATTAAATGCACAGATACTGCCTAGCTCTCTCGAGATGACAGAATTGTCTTACGTAGTTCCGTCCAGAGTAGTGTATGTACATACATACGGACGGAGCTATTAAGATTTCCTGTAATAATGAACTGAAATATCTATAGATACGTATCTACGGAAGGAAAAAAAATCCTTCTTAGTTAGACAATATTATTTGGACAAACACAGCGTGTTGGGTGCGACAGCCCTGAAGATTAGCTTCGTTGATAGGGGAACTCAACTCAGAGAGAAATCAGTTGTGATTATCAATGTCGTGCCTCCAGTATCAAAGTTTCCTTCAGAAATGTAATCAATATTTGGGGAAATGTTGAAACACGCCAGGCCCTCCCTCTCAATTTTCTAGCTATGATTCAATAACTTTATACCACAAGGAAAGCTCCGCTCCAGGATTCCAAAACTACTACCAACAAGTCCATACTAGCAACATGTTACATCAACAACGGTCTCCTTCCCCCCCCCCACACACACACTCTCCTCCAACTATTTATTTACCTGTGTGAGATGAAAAAATTTGTCGGACGATCTGACAAGCAACAAGGGCTGAACAGGATGTAAAACTACAGACTGGAACGGGGCTGATACACACTCTACTACTGTAAAGGTGGGACGAGAGCAGTGTTGGAAAATTGCAAAAATAAAATAGGATTTCAAATTTCCCTGCTACCCAATCCTACAGGATAAATTCCTGGTTGGGTCATATACTCACAAAGTCTTCTCGGAGGGATCGGTAAATGTGTAGAGAAAATATGCATGGACTGTATGTAGTCAGCCTGGGGAAGTTGAGCAGGGAGAGAAACTGAGGGAAAGACGAAACCTCATCCATCTTTAACTGCTGGAGTGACGGTAATGTGTGCACACGCATTTTTGCTCTGATTGTGTCGATACAGCAAGTGATACTTGACGAGGTACATAAAGCTAACATGGGGAAACCTTATGGAAAATAGATGGAAAGCCTTTTGTCAGATCAGGAGGATACTTTGTCGGTCTTTTGTTAGGAAAATTTCCCTTCGGCATGCATATCCATGTAGATACATACATATTGTACGTACATGTAAATACAAAGCTTCCCTAAAAGCATATCACCATTGGGCAGCACAAGTCGAACGGGAAAGTGTACTTTAGGATTTTATGGTATGCATGCAAATGTATATACAGAAGATATGTACATGTAGATAGATACATAGTAAGTGTAAAATCGTTCATGTGCTATATGAGAGTTACAAATATCGATGTAAATATGTTACACCATACTACAGACCTTTCACACAGCTTTTTGCAACACACATGCAGATGAGTGAGCAGAAATTTTTCATGATTTGAATGCATTTTAGTATCTATCGAAATGTAGGAAAACAAGCATGAAAATACTATCGTCCCTGGTTGATCCTACATACAAAAGCCTCTATTTTCTACAAGAAATACCAGAAGGAATTGAGATTGGTTGGTGTTTCCATATCCTGAAGGATCATACAAATATGTTTCTATATAGGTAGATAGATATAAATATCTGGATGTAGAAATTTACACTGTGACGAGGTTTCCACTAACTGTGTTTGTATAACGTAAGTCTCAACATACAGTGTACATACGGACTTGAGTCTGTAGCTACACAGTAGGCATATACATAGATATGTAAAGCTGAGGTACGTATACGAAATTGTGTCTACACGGAATGAGCACTATATGATAAGTGCTATGTAATGTTCCGGGCTGAGGGAGTGGAAGATAGGAAGAGAATTGAGAAACAAGACAAGGATAAAATGGGTTCTTTTTCCTGTAAAATAGAATATAAAAAAAGGCTTCACGTCAACAGCTTGATATGGACTGTTTGGGCTGACAGCCCTACACGTAATAATACAACCAAGGAGCAATCAATCACGCGTGAAGCGAATCTCAATTAGATGGCGAAATCCGTCGTAGGGAAATTCAGTGTGACGTTAAGTAATAGCCATGTGTGTGTGTGTATGTACATATATGTGTGAGTGTGTGTGTGTGTGTGTGTGTGTGATGTACTTCGTATAAGTACGCTGACTCTGTTCCCTCGCTATCTTTAAATGTGGGCTCTTAAGGGATTTACATTTTTAATACACCCTGTGGATATGAAAGAGCGTAATAAAATTGCACTGAGCTTCACTGATTTTACACGTTTTTTCCCACACACACACACACACACACACACACACATCCTAGACACACACAGAGACACACAGGGAGTCAGGCCAGGCGGACAGGTTAAGCAATATAATGGGGCACTGGATGTATGAAGAGGAAAAAAACTCATTGTCATTCTGTAGCTGGGGCTGTTTATACATTGCAATCACTACTGGGACTGTGTGAGGGTTAATCCGCACTCGCACAGGAATTTTCATTAAATTTCAAGGAATAAGCGGAATTCTTTTTCACGTTTTTAAGTCACTCCTCCCTCATTTCCAGAGCCCACACATTTCCTTCCGGGTCTCTCCTCTCTTCAGTCATTTCACATTCCACATCACAAATACTTTTGTTTCATAAATGTCATTCTAGTTCCCGGCCCTTGGCAACTTGGCACCACTCCGTCAGTCCTAGCAATTTAGTATGACCGTGCCTCATCATTAAAACACCATGCTTAATTCCTACTTTTCATTATCTCAAGTTTGATTCTTTGAAAGTATATTTCTTCGTTTTTTTTATTATTATTATTATTTTTGGGCTTATTTTTTGTTTGTTTGTATCTTTCCTCTTCTTCTAGTGAGGATCACTGGGAAGCCTGGAGTGTACTTTAAAGGGTTCTTCGTCCAAGCGAATGATGACAAGGGGAGATGGATCGGTCACTTTGAGCCCACACCATTCTCCGTGTCTCATCCCGAGTGTGCCGCCACGACCCATTCCGAGAATGAAGAGAAAGAGCAAGTCACACTCATCTGGCACCCACCGAAGGACTCCAACGGGACCGTCCGATTCTTGTAAGTAGGACGTTGAAGCCTCAACTCTTTTTTTTTCTCCTGAGGATTGGTTGGTTGAGTGTATGGAAGAGTTGCTGGAGATGGAACAACATTCCTCTTATCTCCCTTATCTATGGAAGAATCTATAGGAATGACTATATCCCTAGAAGTAGAATAGTATGGGGACAATCTCGGCCTTGACTATACATAGATCCGTTAAATATTGTGTATTCGCATGGGCTGGGGAAAGTCTCAATTTATGGTGAGTTCCTTGAGAGTAATGGAAGCGACTCCTGCCAGGGCTGCTCCAACTGCATGACCGCTATAGTGGCACTCATGTCGGGAATATTTTCCCAGCCCACGAGCCCAACTTCTTTATTAAATCCTGGTTTTTGGGAAGGAAGCTCCAACTCCCAACTCACCCTCCTCCTCGTGTACCGAGAGACGGAGATACAATGGAGGGGAAAGCAAATAGAAACAATATTTAAAATTTGCATACTGCCTCCAATAATTTATGATGCCTTGAACTAGGTCTTTCTAGACTGTCACAAAGGCGGATCGAGATTCATTCTGCGGGAAATTTGGTCTTTGCAGAAGATAAATCAACCCAATAAACCTCCGTTTTCTAGAAGCATTTCCAACAAAATTCCATCCACCCGCCAAGAAATCCAAGGGAGTTAGTATCTCCAGATAGTTGAGTGTGTGTGTGTGTGTGTGTGTATGTGTGTGTGTGTGTGTGTGTGTGTGTATGGAATTGTGGAGGAAAGGCGAGATCCCATATGTAGCCACTCGGGTGATATTCTCACCCATGGTCTGTACATATTCCCATGTTTCTAGGGAACGGAGAAAATCCGAGGAAAGTATTCGCTTTTTTTCCCTCTCTAAACAAAGTAATCCACGGGGCTGTTGTTGGTGTGTTCATGAGAGTGGGATATTTTTCCCGAATGAAATTCAATAAAACCCTTCATTTCCAACATGGAGTGCATTAGGGCACGGGAAGGTTTCCATAATGTGGGGCTTCCACTTCCTTACTCAAGGCATCTGTGTATAGTAGCTCACTTATGTCTGGCGGCAGGGATTGTGACAGAGTCATAACCGCATCAGCTGTTCCTCAAGAAAAAAAACCATGTCCTCCTCTGGATTCCCAACTATGTAGATATAATATTGTCTCTATATATCCTCTGACATGTGTATGTATGCATAGGAGGTCCAGGCCGGAGCTTTTTGTGCTGGGGTGTGAGGGGCAAGAGAGAGCTGGGGAAATAAATATATATTTTTATTTCGGAAATGAACATGTCAAAATTTTTCTCGTGGGTAAGGCACGTGGTGGTGAAATATTGTTGTCATCTGTCGGCTTTTATCACAAGAACCTACATGGCAGCACACGTCCATGATCATGATAAAAGGCACTCAAGGGCAGAGGTCCGATTATACCATGCCATAACACCAACATTAGTTTTTCCGTCTTCCACATCATCATTCTTAAATCCTCCGTCGTTCAGAGATGGCCACACTGGGCCCTGTCCCAACGTTTCCCCTTCAAAGCGTTCCTGGAGCCTTTCTCCTTTCTCCAGGCGGGAGTTCTTGGTCTTTCAGTTCTTACCTTTCTCCAAGGGTGGGAAGTGCCTTGGCCTTAGATACACACACAAGAGGCTCTGTTAAAATGACACTAAAAACCTGGAAATGTATTAAGCATCACCCAGAATGCCTTGCCAAGAGTATAGCTACACATATGCGTTAATTATTATGGCCATGCAAATTCCGTTGGAATCATCCGGGGAAGAGTCATCCCTCTATAAAAAGCCTCCAGGAAGTCTTGCGATCAGACATTTTGATACTACTACAAGGACTAGCGAAGACAAGGATATCCTTCTGCGGTTACACATATACTTAGGACAGTGACGTGCACTAAAGTGCAGATAGCTGTAATTTATAGCTACATATATTAGCCCTTGGCCTGATGGAAAGACCTGATGCAATTATAAAATAAAGGACTGTATTTGTGTACCAGGGTCATGTATGTTCATAGACCCAGAGGTGACAGAGAGAGAGAGAGAGAGAGACATTTGAAGCCCTGGCTGAGTTGGGTGAGTGTTGGGAACAACTTAGTAAATGTGAGGAGGGTTTTGGGAAGAGGGTGAGATCAGGAATGCCCCCCTGGAGGGAGAATCCTGCTTTCGTCCCGCCATTGAACAAGTCTCTGTTTTGTCAGTTGTCTCTGACTCAGGCTTCTTCTTCTTCTTCTTCTTCATCACCTACCTGGAATTGGGATTTGAGCCAGTTGGTCGACTCTTCTTGCATGATTCTTAAACGATGGAGCTCATGCAATGTACTTTGTCACTATCCCACTTGAATAATGATGCTGCATTAATCCCCCCTCACGGGAAAAGAAAAGGCTTTCGACGCTTTTTTTTTCTTCTTGAACGTTGTACGAAAAGAAAGCTTTTCTTTGCTCCCTTTTACTCCTCACACACACACACACACACACACACACACACATGGAAACTCCCTTAATGTTACACGAGCTTTCACCTTTCCAGCTTCAAGCAGAGTATTATTTTCTCCCTTAATTTCCATAGTGGGTTCCTGGGTTCGGGTGATATGTGTAACGAAGCCACTTGCGCATATTACTTTCTCTCGTTTAAATAGGATTTTCGGGGTGATTTTGAAGGCGCTGTTTTCAAAAGTTATTTAGATTGGAGACAATGTCAGGAGAGAGAGAGAGAGAAAGGGAGAGAAAGTGTATGGGCGGGAGGAGAACTATTAGGTATTATGCAACGGAGGAGAACTCCTCTCAAATGGCATGTCTCTCTTCGGTTCATTCCCTTTCAGTGTGTTTTTATCATGCATTTAACCTCCCTCACAACCTTTCCGCCATTATTAAAGACTTACAATTTACCTTTTATGATCCGAATCAAAGACTTTTCTATTCTTTTCTTCCCTGAGTCCCTGACTCTCCCCAGTCCTTTCCTCACACCTCACAGTATTTCTCCCCCCCCCCACTCCACATCCTCAGGAAATAAGTAAGACTATGGAAGCTCCGTAAAAAAAATTGTGCTCACTCCTTCCTTCTTGTGTGACAGTCAAATCTAAAAG
This sequence comes from Allacma fusca, assembly GCA_947179485.1. Lineage (NCBI taxonomy): Eukaryota > Metazoa > Arthropoda > Collembola > Symphypleona > Sminthuridae > Allacma > Allacma fusca. Next base: position 19,939,342 of record OX359248.1, on the reverse strand, counting down.
AAATGTAAAACCTGGATGGAGTCTCTCTCCGTACACTCTCCTTGAACAATAAGTGACTTAATGGGGAGGGATCCCATGAGGAGGAGAAAAGCTATAAGAATTTTTAAAAGCGATTTTAAAACTGATAGAAACTATATGTACACGTACATATTATTCTGAAGAGAGGAAATAAAATGTGGATTATTAAAAGGGAGAAAAGGGGGAAATCTATATAAAATAAAGGTCCACCTGATGTTCCGACTTTCATCAATTCTCATACAAGTCCCGGGAGTTTTTAAGAGGGGAGGTCGACTTTAAGACGGGGAATGAATCCCAAAATTGAAGCACACACAAAACTATAAGGAGCCCATAAAAATAACAAGGATTTATGTTTATTTCCTGGAATTAAATTGTAGACATGGTTACGCAAATGCAGACGGGGAGCTTGGAGCAGGCTCCAAGACCAGTAGGAAATTCTATTTTTATGGAGCTGTAAATTCCCTCCCGATTTCCCACACGGAATCAATCACAATCATGAAATCCATTGGCGAATCCTGAAAACTGTCTCAGAAAAAAAGCTAAATTCATGTTAAGCTATAAACCAACTAATCGCACCTTACAGGCACTGCCACGGTGATGGCAGTCAATGAAATGTGAGCTTTTCTCTGTCACAATTCCTCCTTTTTTTTATTCTCCTGCCCCATTTCCCCCTCAAATGGATTCCCTATAAGTTCTCTCTCCTGTCAGTCATCCTTCCCATTGTACCCCGAACTGGAGCATTTCTGTCCATATGTTTGTCTACAACGTGTGTGTATATGCACACGTACACCTCAAACCCCAGAAATAATATGCAGGTACTGAGGCAGTACCCCTCCAGTAGCAAGTCCCTTGCATTATGTCACATGAAAGAGAAAAATCAGTTTTTTTCCCTCCTATCGATAAGACAGGATTTTTCCAGTAGTTGTGACATAAGCTATGGATTTAGAAGGGTTCTAAATAATGCAAAGAGGTAAGATTTCCCCTTTTATTGACATTTCAATTTTCTTTGAATTCGGATTTCTGTTTGAGTGCTTTCTCCTTTTAAACACCAACACAACTACTTCACTTCAGCAACCTCCATCTCTACTCAGAGGTCTGTCCGGGTCCCTCTCAAAAACAGTCCTGGATTTTTTTTTCTCCACAAAAAGTTTTTAAAATTGTTCCCCATACAGTGTGTACACAGTCTTCCAAGAAATTTATTTCTTGTTTGCATATAAATCAGCTCTGATGGATAGTATTTTTTTGAAAGGAATGTAATTAAGTGAAAGATTTCAGAGATATTTTTTTCCCTTCTCTCCATAACAACAGGGCCTCAATCCTCAAGAACTACCAAGTCTACTGGGTGGATGCTCCCGCCAAGGCACCAAATCCTGGCAAGAAACTTGCGAGATGAAAAGGGGAAGAAAAATAAATTTAAATAAATCTCGGGGAAAGGGAAACAAAGCAAAAATACTAACAATAAGCCAGGGGAAAAAAAAGCTCCGTTAAAAAAAAAACAACTCTGGATTTCTACCCTACACAATATTATAATTTTGCTGAAAAAAAAACTCAAATTTTTAAACAAAAAATTATGTACAACGTTCTACAATACAAATCCCAAAATATGGATAGCAAAAACTAAGGAAACAAAGTTTATAGACGGAAGAAAAAATTTTGGGACAAGAGGATGAATATTATTTTTTGTAGCTTATAATTAATCACATATGTTTCAATTATGCGACATGGATTTTCTTTTGCAAGTCTGTAATATTGTCGACGGATTTTTTGTAATTAATGATAATACCACTGTCTTTTTATTTGTAATTGACTTTTTGAATTGGAATACATAACTATAAGATGTACAATGATAAAATTATAACAGTGACACCATTTATGTAAGTAGACATTTTTATCATTATCATTATTATTATTATTATTATTATTTAATAAAGTAAATATCCTGGAACTGTATATCCTTCCATATTAATAGTAGTATCTACAAGTTGTATATTATTGTTTAATATGTTGTATCATCACGGATTCATGACATTGAGAGTAACTATCTATAATAATGCATAGTCATATTTAATATTGTTAAGATAAATTGATATCTTTTGATAAATACAAGTGTACAAGTATCTCTAGTGTATACTTATCCTTACAATAATAAATTAATTTTTTTCCCCCAAATAAAATCATGAGTCAATCGTAATACTTATCAGTGGAGATCCCCCACCTACACTTATTCCCCCCACAATGAGGAATTCATACATCAACAGAAACCTTATCAAGTCTGTATTTTTAATCCCTTACAAGTATCACCTTACCCCAGTAATAAACGGCTAACAACCAAGTGTACCATTTTCTTTATTGTTAGTTTTTGTTTAATCCACTCCTCAATGACGTCCTTGTCTTTGTAAATGGAAACTCTCAGTTCTCAACTTGGGAAAGACACCCCTCCTCATATACTTGAATGAATGGGAACCGTAAACCGTATACACACCCAACAACACAATTATTAAATTTCCCTCCTTTCATTCCCTTACGCTTCCTATTTCAAAGCATACTGCACAGACCTCCAATAAGCCTTTTAATAATTAGTGCTTCCAGTCCATGTCCATGACACTGAGTAATTCATGCTTTCCCTCCCAAAAAAAGAATCTGTCGTCCCAATATCATAACCCAAAGTTCAGCATGCAACAAATCATTTGTAATTGAGCAAATATGCGAACCAAATAATTACTTCAAAAAATTTAGCACACATAGATAATTACATATACATAGATGCTAGTAGCACAATATTCCCGAACATATGAAAAAAACATTGAAAGCTGGATGCTCATAGCGTGGTATTATCACCAATAATAATAATAAATTCACAAATAATTATTACCAAAAACAGCCGAACGGAACCATGCCACAGGGAGCTCAGCCAAATGCCGTCCTCCCCCCAAATATGAGACTCATGCCATTTATACTGGGAAATGTGGAAACTGGAACTTGAAGTATATCTGTGTGTATATTTTGACTATCAATGGAATTTCCAGGTTAAAATATGATTTCTCCCGCACTGGGAAATGTCACCTTGTGGACGTATAATTTATACAGTGGGGATTTTTCAATACCAGTAAATTATTGACATAATTGGATGTTAAGCATGGCGCTCATGAATTGACATTATAACTAGCATAATTATTTATCCTGGGTCGTAATTACAGCCGTATGTATTTATGAATCTTGAAATGCCGTTGAGTGGCAATTGCAATAATAGTTAATAATTATGGTCGTGGTAAATTGTCACATCTCAGTGCTGAATAAAGCTTCTCTTTTGAGTCCTTCCATATTAAACTACTGTATCTATAATTAATTACATATACCTCTTTATGGGAGTTGGTGTTGGGTTTTTGGTGGGGGGAGGGGGGGAGGGTACGATTAATGAAATGAATGTCCTCTGGATACATTGAACTTGTTGTCCCCCGTACATTCCTGTCTGTACAGTCACTGAGTATATATTTTACACATATTCAGTGAGAGAGAGAAATTTTTATTATTACTAGTTTACACACAAGTAATTCCATCGTAATGACCAACTCTTGAGTCAGTTAACCTACATTAATTTCCCTAGCCTTAATGATATCTCATTAACACGTGACGTAAGCTCGATTTGATTGGGATTCCGATGGATTTCTTGTTCCTAATTATCCATAGCTATTTTTCCAAGTCGTACCACACACACACCACTGTAATAATTATTAGAATTTACGGGAAGGGGAACCTCTCAGCAGTACGGACTAGCACGTCCCGACTCCCGAGACATTTTTAGTAGAAAGTGGCTCCCACACACATATGACTCTCCTACATATATTTTGAGAGAGAGAGAGAGAGAGAGAGAGATTCTGAGACAATTACAGCCCTCCCTACGACTCTCAACTGTACACTTACAATGAGCATTTATTTTCTATATGCATGTATTTTATTTACAATTTACAATGCATATTATATCCTATGCTCCATAATAATTAGTCACCTTACACCTCTGACATTTAAGCATATTTACAGACATTAGAGGAAATTGTCATAATTACTTTTACGGATTTTCCAACATGTGTACCAGGAATGAGGATAAATGGCTACAGCAAGTGTATTTATCAGGAGGGGAAACTCAAGGAAGAACGAATCCCACAAATGACTTCAAAGAAAGTTAAAGGAGAAAGTATACATATGAATGTGTATCTACTTGTATGAAAAAAAACAAGTTACTGAGTTTCCACAACAGACACAAAAACGACACGGAACATGTTCAAGTGTAAACAACCCTTTGAAAGAGAGAGAAAAAAAATGAAAATAAAACCTTTGTGAGAATTTGCGTATATAGGAAACTAAAGAGCATTTGAAATTGAGTTTGTAGTTTATTTTGTATGTGTGTGTGTGTGGAGAGAGAGAGAGAGAGAGAGAGTTCCCTCCCTCCTTTTTTAGTATAGATAAGAATGCATTTTTTGTGTGGATCTAGGAGAAAGTCGCAGCCTTCACTCAAGTTGTTGCTGCACTTGGATTTAATTTATTGCTACAACGAATACGGAACAACTTGAAAGTCGTATACACTTTTTTGAGGGGAATTGAACCAAAAGAAGAAAACTTTCAATGCTCAAGGTGTATGTGTGTGTGTGAGGATGTATGTATTTTTGTAGTTATTGGAAGAGAAAGAGAGAAAATAGTTGAAAATGGATCTTTCCCCAAGTGATGTATCTTATGTATGTGTGTACACAAACATATGTAGATATATCATTAAACTTGGAAACTATTCCTGTATTATTTGTATTCTCAGAATTTATTTTATTTATTTATTATTTGAGGAAGTTTTTATTTCACAAATATTTCCATGCCAATGCAGGACATTAGATTTTGTTTGGGTTTGTTGGAAGGGTTGTATTCTTTTTTTAAATCAAGGACCTCCTTCCCTCCCTCAACTCCGTAAGAGATTTCAATAATTATTTAAATACAATTTAAGGCATTATTCCGATATGTTTTATCAACACAGTTTGACGAAAATGTGTTTTTTTTATTCTCATGGCTTTTACATTTTTCTTGTATCTGTAGATAGTATTTGTATATGAAATACAGTAGTCCATGCACCTTTGACGTTAGTTTGTCCTGATTTCTTAAGTTATTTCCATTGTTTCCCAATTTAGGTCTAACTCTCAGCCATCCATTTCAGAAACCACGGGCTTTAATTATCTGCAGCAGTCAATCAACCTGCCAAAGTAAATGTCGGTACAAAATAAGTGTGTACACTTTTTCGCAGTCCCTCAAATTAGTTAATGCAATGCAGTTGTAGATAACTGTATATGTATAGCTCTATGCATGTATGTATATGTACAGATATAGATACACTTAGGATTATTAGCCTACCTACATATAATTATTTATATACAATTTATACAGTAGTGCACACCATATATAGATAGATATATGTACGCAATGACAACTCCATGTAGGAAATATATATAATTATGTATATATAATTATGTACATATATAGCGGGGCAAGGAACCACACAAGTTACTTCTATAGATTTACAAAGGTCTAACAACTCTGACTGAGACTCTGCAGTAGCCCTTAGTAAGACAGCACCGAAAAACTTGCAAGTCCTAACATTTTCTCCTTTTCTAAACCTAACTTCTTCGGATTACTCAAGTTTACACTCACAGAGACACGAACACAAATTCTTTTTCCCCCAAGAAAGAGCTTTCCACAGAATATGCCCATACACACTTCGTCAGAGTAACAAGTTATATGGGCTTTGAGGAGAGGAGTAAATCAAAGGGGGACAGATGCACTAGTGGTGTGTGTAAGACTCCTCTGACTGTGTACAATAGAGAGCGGATTTGGAAATTATAGGAAACGGCTATTTATAAATAATTACGTAATTAATCACATCAATTAGCTGTCCTTCCAGCCCAACTCAGCCGACAATTCCTTTGGCGCTTTCTATTCTTAATCATGTGTTACCATTCCACTCCAAAGTGTCTGTCTCCTCAATCCTAATAAAAATTGTCTTTTGATGAAGATACAATTTATAGATTACATATATGTAATAATTACATATCTACAAGCTGAAAATAAACTGCCAAGGTTTGTAATACCTTCTTATCCTGTACACAGACCTCTTTGCAAGGGCTAAGTTCCTAAAATAATTTCTATCCTTATAGTTTTATACTTATAAACTTGTGTTCATTTGTATTGTTGGTTCCTTCACCGTTGTAGTCCTCTCATTCTAATGGAAAATTCCAATACGGTCTTGAGAAAGCTTTTACTGTAGAGTTAATTTTCAAAATTTAATTTTGAAATTTAATTTCCAAATTTAATTCTCAAATTTAATTCTCAAATTCAATTCCCAAATTCAATCTTGATACCTAATTTCCAAGCTAATTTTCAAAGCTGCGTACATACTTCCCTTCCTATTTGAGAGAATACCTTGATTTCTGTACGAACTTGTAAATCAATATTTTTATATGAAAATTTAAAAACTCTGCAACTAAATTTTTGGGAACTCTTATCACAGAAATGGTACATTTCAGATACTGACGGTTTCTAGAAAAACAATTTGTTTGTACTAATTTGAATGAACAAACCTTTTGTGAATTGAGTTTTTTTTTTAAATTTCAGGAGAGCTTTCCCGAGTGAAACTATGACTGTGAATATATTTACATGGTACATGTATCTATGTATGTATGTAATTGAGAATTTGTTCCGTACATGACTATACAGATGTGTCACTATTCCTATGCCTCACATGCCTTTGGGATCCGTGTATGTACATACGCAGGAAGTACTGCACAGTGAGAGACTACTATTACTGTATAAGGAAGTGAAAAATCACCTACTTTGGCACATCCTTGCATTAGATACAATACTGCTAATGTAATTAATGCCGACAAAGATTGTTCCAACAACCACAAGCTGTATATCACGCTTGAATAATTACATAATATTAGTGCTACAATTAAGTAATTATTATTAGTCATGTCCTACCACAAGCTATGTGGTCTCCATTACCAGCAATATGCACGTTAGAGAGACAATGAGAGAGAGAGAGAGAGAGAGAGCGCGAAAAATTGTAGCAAAATGCCTACGATTTATCATGTTATTACACAGAAGCCATGCATGCATATGTGAAGGGAAAAAAATGCTCAAATAATTCTACAAATGTATGAACGGATGCTGCCAATACAAAAAAAAAGTCCCCCTTACCTGCTGTCAATGATGGTTGGGTGGCTGATAATTTCTCAATTTGAGTTTTCAGTTAATCCCTGACTAAATTGTCAGCTAGCTTATAGCTTACATATATCGTGAGCGTGAGTCCAAAGTAAGAATGAAATACTTGGAGGAATAATTTAGAATAGTAGTAATAATAATTACTGGGAAAAATGCGAACAAATGTAAATTCTCCTTACCGCTTTATTATCTCTGTCGATTTCCACGTGACGTTTCGAAAGAGAAAATATAATGGTAACAATAGGTTTTTTTGCCAGTATTAATACTATAACTTGACCATCCAGGTAGTCAGTAACATTATTATGTCCACAGATACGCAATTTTAAGTAAGAAATAAATGACAGACACATACATACATGATATCTTTTTTGCCTTTAATGCTGTCTTGATTGCTTCTTGAATTTGTGTTCTTAAATGCATTATTCCACCACATTATTTTTTTAGACGTACATTCATATACATACGTGCAGTAGTAATAATATATAGTGATAGTGTATAGTAGTAGTAGTAGTAGTAGTAGTAGTAATAACCATTATAGCATCCATACAATTTTTAATTAAGATCACACTTTTGAATTCTGATAATTACATTTCCACTATCGATTCTGTTCTCTGAAATTCATGGGAAATCCAAACTATCTCCGTCTGCTGGAGAGAGATAACAAAGCCATAAAATTCGATTGTGAATATATACATTACATAATTACCATTGAGACTTTTTTTTATTTTTGCGAAACGTTATATTATTACTTTCTTTCGTCTGAAAATTATGCAAGTATATTATAAATTATCTACATATTAAATGTATTTATGTTATATATGATATTTTCAATAATAGCTTTAATAAATTGCATCACATTTTCCTTTTTTTTTATTCTTGAAAGAGGAAAACCTTGTATATTCTCCCTACATATCTATAATATTAATAACAATTTGATTACCATCCGTCAATCCAGCCTACCTCAAAATTGTGTAGTTATCCATAAAAGTTTTTGTTTTTTAATACCTTGACACACACTCTCAAAAAAAAACTGTAAACATGGATTCATGAGAGAATATTAATAATTATTACAACACGTTAATACGAATACAAATTAAGTAAAATCATAAAGCTCCATTTGGTACACACCTGGGTAAAAACACAAGTGTTCCCTGTTAATAATTGTCATAGTCGTTAAACAAGACTTAAATCAAAGCTCTTGTGTGAAAAATAATAATTATATTATGGCAACAAGTAAATACTTAGAATTAACTATCAGTTCAGTACTTATACTTTATATGCAGTTTACACAAACTTAAATCCTCAGTCATGATGACCGTAATGAGTAATTAATAATCATAATAGCAAAAAAAATTTTTTTAACTTCTCTTAACCAATAATTAATAGTGAGTGTACTTCCACACGCATACACCCACACACAACACAACACACACACACTCACACATCAAAAGAGAAAACTAATTTAAGAAATAAATTAAAAATAGGAACGAAAACTTTACTTTTTATTTGCATTTCTCCGTAAAAACATTTGGCTTCGACTCAATACATGTAATTCCCTAAGCTAGGTAGGACAGCTGAGGTGAAGGTAGCCATTCCTTTTTAGTAGGAAGGACCTAGATCCTAGTATCAAGTCATCTTGGTAGTCCCTAATAAACTCCGATATATGGCAGGTCTAAAACATAATACCGTAATTATATATTCAGCAACAATAAAACTGATCTATGGTCTAGAAATTTAACAGAGATTTAAATTGGGGAGAGTTAATTCCAAATGACAGATAAATTCACAAAAAATCTTGAGCAACTGATAATACCATGCTCACATGTGAAACTCATCATTGATCCTAATTCAACTGAATTGACAACGGATTCCTCTAATATTGGACTCGATGTGAGAATGACTCCACACACATACTTTTTTGATGCATTGTACTTCCAGCGTCCAGTCCAAAAGTTACAAGCTCTCACTGACTAGCTATATAAAAGCACAACAACCACAAAACTAAAAACAGAACAAGAAAGCAGTCAAAACAAGTCATGTACTATAGCTTCCGAGAATATACTTCCCTTCCAGTATAAATAACCACCTATCCGAACTATGTATCTAATCCTACAATTATATTTACACAGTATACAATTTTTTTTGTCTGTCTTGTGACCCTTAGAAACTAATTAGATTTTTTTTTTAACACTCGACTAAAAACCAGATACATCTTTGGCATCTTTGAGATTTCCCAATGTTCTAATGATAATTGTCATATAATATGTACATAATGATCATCTTGTAAACCCTATTGCGATATTCGTCTCCGAACCTATTTTTCTTTGGTGTAACAAATAAGCTTTGAAACAATACAAATCCTTTGGAGGAAATTCAGAGAAAAACAAATGAATCCCTCTCCCCCCCCCCCTCCAACGATTGATCAGCATCTTGAATTTATAGTACCATTTAAAGATTGAATAAACATTACTACGTAGGGGAAACTTGAACGAGAATATAATACTGATTGAGAATACGACTGAGAAATTTGATTGCACTGAAATCTCCATGTTATATAAATCTTGATTGATTCTTTTTCCATCCCTTCCGCAGAGTCACAATATTGAGAAAATTGAGAGTACGTTTTTTTATTGATTACAGAGCGGGTCCCTCATCCCTCATGATCATCAAGTACAGCTCCTGTAGACTCACAATCAGTTCAGAAAACTACGAGTAAGCCACTGGAACTTTTACCCTGAAGTGAATGCACCTCCTCCTGCCTCTACTATACGCTCACAGTTCCAGAGTATGAGTTATTGAGAAAACAAAACAGATTGGCATATTTTTCCCTTCTATTTTTTTTTTTTGATTATTGACTTTGGCTAAAATCTTTGTTTACGCATGCATCACGTAGGAGCCATAGATCAGAGCCAGTATGCTATCATGTGCCTCATCTGTGACCTATATGTACAGAGATGCTCCACGTACACACAACACACACACACACACACGCAGATAAAATTATACAGAGACTCTGATACTGACTGAGACAGGTATAGAATACCAATGTGTCTTTAGTGAGACAATACTTTGTTTGCTTTGCGTTTTTTTGTTTTATATTTATCCAGAGCACATGCTTATACAGCATTGTATGTCGATACCATGGAGTGTTCCTATAGGTTCCTTATTTTCCTAAAGACTAGCTTCAAATTTATACCATGTATCATCAACTGGCCTTCTACCCTTGATTTGTTTCCTTTTTGTTTTTTTTTGCCCTACATAAAAACTGGGAACCTCTGTATGAAAAAATGAAAAGTCTTTTGTTATTGGCAGACTCCTGACATTTTATTTTGACTAGACGAGTTTTGTTTGACAATTCTCAATAAAAGCTAATACCAACTCACGGGGGGACGTCATATTACTTCCTTCCGCTAAATATTCTCTCAAAATGCCAGTGCAGTAGTGGGAATAATTGCAAATGATTAAATAACGCCCCCTCTCAATCCTCTCACAGACTCTGAGATTCCGAGCCTGACTATATACAGAAATTAGTAAGTAATATGTATGTATGTATGTTGGAGATTCCCTAAAAAAATTAGCTTCCATCACCCCCCCACTGGGGACTGGAGCCCCTTTCCTAATGAATATTTTCAAATGCAATTGATTACGACCCTGATTAGAAACTAAATAGCAACCATGAAGTCTGACTTGAACTAGATGCTTTCAGTCACACTAAAATACCCTACACGTAGTAATACCTAACAGTAGTCAAGTGTAGTTACTTAAAGATAATCATATAATTAATAACGACTCATTATATTCAAATAATGAGCAAGATTCAAACTTAAAAATGTGCTAACGATTCACAATATAATTATTACATAACATCAATAATAACACACTCAACTAAATAAATTAAAGTTACAAATAATGACATATATATAGCACATGCCAAAAAGTTCCAAACAACACAATACAAGCATATACATATATATTTTTTTTTAAAGCTGCGGAGGATAAATGACTGAATAAATTGAAAAAAACTATAAACAAACCTTAGCACTATAAATCCCCTCGCTTTCGCCTCCCTCCTCATGAGTATATATATTGCCTCACATATTATATAAGGAGATGTTCATCAAATGAAATTCCTCACTTACAAGTATCTATAGTCTTGATTAAGTAAATATATTCTAAAATTATTCTTATTATTACAATATTTATTTATATATATATCTACCTATATATATATGTATATATAATTAGACGAATTGCGAGTGAGGTTGATTGTGATTGACACATGACGAGTAGGATCTATGTAGTAGTAGTGTATTTGACAATGAGATAAAACAGACACCAAAAAAGATTTTGGTCTGGTCCATCACTCTCTCTCAATATTTTTATGAAATACACACACATACACACAGTATAGTATTCTTTTTTGGTTAACCTGAAACTGTTTGGTATCAACCTCCCTCCCTCTAAATACTTTTTTTTTCTTCTCAGCTGTTTGTCTTTACAAAAATGATACATTGCAAAAAGTGAGAGGCTCACTTGGATTTTTTTCCCTTATAATCTTCAAATATAATAATAATAATAATAAGTAGTAGTAGCTATATAATTAATTTATATATAATATGTTATATATATATATATATATATGTACTTACATGAAAACGATCGATTTAATATTCTTATGTCTTTGTTTCATAAACTCGTCCATATATTTTTTGAGACTTTTGCCGACGCTGCCCATATTTTTTTTTGTCTTGTTCTTTTGTTGAGTAAAATGTTTGTTTTATTTTTTCCGTGTGTGTTTCTCCTCGAATTTGAGAGGAAACAACTCTTATCCTTGCACCATCTCCTCCGTACACATACCGGGTTTGTTTTGTATACTAGTATTTTCTTTTTTGTATGTAATTATATATATGTATATAATTATGTATGTAATGTAGGTATATACACACAACCACCAATAGAGAAACGTTCCACGAAATTATATAATATACACACACTGCATGCCATAGAGAGAGAGAGAGACAGATCGAAAAAAAGGTCTTCTTTTTCACAGTACCGTAAATTTTTTTTTCGCCTCTCCCTTCGCTTCTACAAATTTTCAATGGATTTATGGAGCACAGGTGTGTACTGAGAGTGTCTAATTAATGAATGGGCGCCCGGAGTATTGGACTTGGTGCTGTTATATAGAAACCAGGACTTGGGCCAGTCACCGGAGCTGCAGCTGGGAAGACCAGACCACCACCTGCCAACGTCGCAGTCTCCATTGCTAACCTAAAAAGTAGGAGTGAATCAAAGCCTCATCGTCAGCATCATCATCTTCATCATCTCATCATATCCCACAAATTACTTACACACAAGCACTTAAACCTTCTTAAAATAAAAATTATACTTAGACTTGTTCCTATGTCCGTGTAATTATAGGTATGTACGCACACATGCACTGTACACCACAGCGAAGATGCCCCGATCAATACTTCCCCTTCCTATATACTCCGCACCTTTGTATATTTACCTTTTATAATTATTTAACAGTCCCCGAAAAAGATACTCAAAATTCTCAAAATCCTCCACACACATGCTCCGCTCACGTAATTATATCAAATAGTACCCTCACGTCCAGAGACCCAAACGTATTTCAAATGCAAAAATCCCTTAATTTGAATACCATTAAGACACTCCACTATATACAGCACATATGTACAGGAGGAGCATTTAAAAAAAAAGGTGAAGAAGCCAAAGACCCTTTTGTTTATTCCCATCCATTTCAGTGGAGAAGCCCAACATGAAATTTCCATTATCATCAACTTATCCTGTCACCTATGCGAAACATGTGGGGATGGAATCTTGCATCTAAACTTTTCCCGCGGATGCACAAGTCCCATATAGTATTTGTACAAAACTTCGTATGTATTTTGTATCTACATACTTTGTGCATACGGCGGTACTGTATAAGTCACTTTTCATAACAAATCATACACTTTTTCCATGCAAACATAATCCAAATGTACATATATCTAGAAAGTTTCCCCCATAACTGGCATCATTTTGGGAACCACATATCTTAACTTGGAGCCAAATTCTAGAATCTACGAAAGCTCCCAGTCAGGGTCTCCTAGATACATACACCCGAATACAAATATGAGGAAAGGACAATGTTGGATACACTTTCAGATACTGTGCTCTTCCTTTCGAGGATAAAAAAAACGATCAATATTCTCCTCTATCTACATGTAGATACAATTTGTCCTATGCCACCTCTTCGTAGAGTAAACTTCTCATGGAAATATTCTGAGACAGTTTATACACTCCCATGTTGTTGCTATAATGTGTCGTAGTGTTTACTCCAGTCTTGGGAAGTAGTGCGTAGCTGTTTAAAATTAGCTAATAAAAATGATTTTGAATATGTATATCCACTACTATGGTCCTACTCCAGGTCCCAGGATCTACGCAATTTCGAGGACTGGTATAGTAATATCTACAGTGTGTAATTACATATATCCTGTCCTTACGAGCAGAGTCCAAGACCCCGCATAAAATTACGTTGAAAAGAAGTTTACATGTAATAACGGATAAAGCACATATTTAGTAAGTTCTGTAGACAGCTTGAAGAGAAAGCAGATGAGGAAACTTTCGTTATACAGGTTAGATATGATATACTATCCTCAAAAATATATAAAGACATTGTCGCCTATTGTTTCCCAGATGCCCGTGAAATCAATACACACTAAACTTGCCATTGGGACAGTTTCCTCCCCAAGAAGGGTTCATAGTGCAGACGTTTCTGTTTAGTATATATGCATATCAGCTACGTACATACATCCACATACATAATTACACGTAGTAGGAGTATTTAAGTAGGAAAAACTGCCAGTACTATAAACTCTCCCTAGAAACCATACACAAGGCTCAAATTGAGCTGAATTCCAGGATTTATAGATTAATCACTAGAAATATGCACACTCAGAGGGAGAGGATGCCAAAAAATTTCAAACTTGTTCCCTTCTCTACTTTTCTGCATATTTAAGCATCCTATTAGGCTGTCAATCAAAGTCGAGGGGAAAACACAGACACCAGAATGCCCCACACTAGCACTGTGTGTACTGTATGTATCTCTATCCCTGCATATAAATAGTCTTGTAATTTTCCACTCCATGTCTACAGTTACCTTCCCACATATATGTAATTACGTATATGTCCTCAGCTCTCCTCAGCTCCCTCAAGCTTCTTCCCTAATAACATCCATACAAATGACTAACAAGTTACTTATTCCAGTGTTACTGGGAAGTCAAAAATCTATTCTAAAACCTACCTCCTATCAGTACAGGGATACCTATACAGGAATGTTATAACGTCCTTGTACATATGTAACTACAGTTATGCTGTTCATCCTCATCTAGTAGCTTTACTCTCAGTTTCCCTACCATGTACTTAGAAGAACCTAACCTCAGTCCTGGAGATATATCCCAAGTGCACAGTAAATGCATATCTCTGTCACATACGAAGCCTCGGAAAGTTTTACAGGGGAAAAGTAACTTGCTCAAGTAGTGCACTGCACACAGACACAGACCGAGAGACAGCACATATAGAAGAAAAGGCTGAGAATCAAACAGGGGGGAGAATTCCCGCTAAAAAATCATTTTACCTATCTCAGTGGAAAACTTTGCTCTTTCACCTCTCGAGGAAGAAAAAAAAACTTTTCACGAGCCAAATCATCTTTCCTTACGCTTCTCCCCCTTTTAAAGCCAGAAGGAAAAGGTTGAGAATAAAAAAGATTTCCCATAAAAGAACACACACTAAAGTGATTTCTCCTCGCATTCAAGGAGTATAGTAGGAGTATTTACACCAAAGAAAACTATCAAGAGTTGATTCACAAAAGAGCAAAGTTTCCCCGTGCAAAGTAAACGCACCAATTAATTGCACATTATTTCAACAGCCAATATAGTCAATGAGCCACGTATAATGCTATAACCACTCCTACTCCCATCCATAAGTTCTACACCATGGAGCTATTCCCCAGGAGTAGTAGTAATTGCGGTCGTTGCGAAAATTCTCTCCCCCGTACTTTATGTCTACTCCTGAATCGTGTATCCCGAGAAGATTGCTCCAGAAATTAGAGCTAGCCCAGTCAAAATGCGCAGTTAAACCGAATTTCCAACATGGATCGTTACACTCTCCCTCCACAATTAATATAATTATCCGGATGTATTAAGCACTCTGGATACATTTCACCTGTGACGAACTACAAAGTGAGTACGGTGACTGCTCTCTCCGAGGCGGAGACTCTAAAAAAGCTCATATTATGGGGGGACGAGACTATGTAATGTAGACATGTCAATGTATATATAATTATATATATATATACACATACATAAGTGTATCTACTTAATTACGAAAATAAACTTGGAAAATGGCGAGAGACTATGCAGTAGCAAGACATACGGTCATTTCAACAACCCTTGTTGATTGATTGACATGGGACTAGACGGTGCCCGGGAAAATTCAATGGTCGGAAGTGGTTGGTAGACAAATTTCTTGGTTGGTTGTAATTTTTGGATCGATTTTGGAAAGAACAATCGGAGGAATGTCGGAGGTATTAGAGGTCATCTTCAAGTGGAGTGTGGAACTACTGGACTGTGGTTCTGGAAGAGTGTCAAGTGTGTATTAGAAAAAAAAAGTTTCTACATAAATTCCAAGCTTAAGATTGAAAAAAGATGAAAGACTGGGCGAGAATCTCTGGAACAACAACAACAATAATAATAATAATAACAACAACAAAAATAAGACAAAAAAAAATCAAAATCAACCAATCTCTATATTATGTTTCCATGTCTCAAGGAAGTTATTCTTGGCAGGTTGGGTTCTGGATCTTGGAGGCGGCTCATGATGACTTAGAACATGGCAGCATATAGTGGTAGAGTCATACAGGAATTGAGATTGATACTGATGTAAGTTTATAAAAGAGTGTTAGGAGGATAAAACTTAGAATATACTTACCATAGATTGCTCTGTCAAAACATGTGCAACCATGTATACGGATATATGTACGGTCAAGCATAACTATGTAAATACATACAGTACATAGATACATATAAAGGATACAAAAGGAATGGGATTTTGGCCTACCTCCTTGATATGTTCTCACACACGGGAGTGATATTGTATGTTTGTTCATGAGTTGGTAGCCGACGCGAGTAGAGAGTAGAAATGGAATAAGAGCAAGAGGTTGGTTCGTGCTGGAGCTGGAAATTCCAAGTTGGAATACAGATGGAAGACAAGTGGGTATTGGATGTGAATGAGATGGTCAAACTTCTTGACACACCAACTGAGATTAAGGGAGGGAAGGTAGAGTGAAAGCAGGTCTTGAACACGACTTTTTTTTTCAACGTCAGTTCCTTCGTGTATTGCAGTCAGTCCTTGACCCAGGCAGGAGGTAAGGCAGGAAAAAATCCATTGCAAGTATTTCATTTTGGAGGGAAAGTCTTTCCTCAATGTGTGGGGATGTGTTATATGTGTGAGTTAACTCCAAGTCAAAAAAAAAAAATACTGTGAGCGTGAGAGATAAAAACATCTAAAACAAGACATTTATGAGTTGTAGAGCAGAAATCGATCACATCATACTCGTTACGTGTAAGACAAGAAAAAGAGGTGGAACTGTGGGACTTGAGGGTCGGACGACATGCTCCTAATAAAAATTATGATTTATGATTTTTCCTCTAAATCCTTCGGACTACTTAAAGATGAGAGCTTCGAAGGAAGCAATCCTTACATGTGGACAGAGGGAATGTGTTTGTACGACAGTACACTGGAGGGGAGGGGGAGGTGTACAGAGACGTCGGAGAGGGAACGGGAGGAAGTAATTAGAAATTTTAGGGTCACCTTTCAAACAAGTTCTTTTCCGATGTTAACAGATTAAAAGTGTTTTTAAGCATAAAATGCTAATGAAACTGAAGGATCCTTGGAGATGTGGGACCTGATTTACGAGTGAATGCAAATTAAAAAGAAGAGTTAAGGGAGGGAGGTTCACGGGAGCCAATTTACTCTTCATTTCACGCCTTTTGAGAATTGAGATAAACACGTAACGGCTGGAGAGTCATTTGGGGAGAATTGCATTAAGTAAAAACAATAAGGGAATCTTAAATAGAATCTAGAGGATCGTCATCAATGACTTTTTACGGTGTAATAAAATCCTAATTTGTGAGCTTGCCAAGCAAGGCCAAGAGCGATGGGCTGCATAAGGTTGAGTATACAATTGGATGGGTCTCGAGATCGATACAAGTTGGTGTAACAAACAAGAGGCGGCTTTGCCTTCTTTGCAAAATACCAAAACAACGTTAAGTGTGATACATAATATGGGTAATATGTGTGTGCAAGAAGAAGAACAAGTCTGTAGCGGGAGGAAGAGAGAGAGAGAGTGAGGGAGAAAACGAATAGAAAAAAATCCTCCATTTGATAAATAAGGTCTTTAAAGATGGGATTCTGCAAGTTGAGCTTCTGTTTAAAGGTCTTGTTGAGAGAGAGTAAAGGCTAAAGTGTTGACAACATTATGCTACATGTTCAGGATCTAGTAGCAAGTTCTACTACACGGTAGTGGAGTATGGAGTAGGGGTTGGTCGATACAGAGAAATAACCTTAGCTTTTTCAGGGAAGATACAAGGAACGCTTTTTAGGTGAGAGAGAAAGAGAGTTAGAGAGATAGACAGACACAGAACACAGTTTCAACTGCGGGAGATCGGCACGGCGAAAACCGGAACATGGGGGATCAGTCATCATTTACAGTATTTGGAACTTGACTAGAATCAGATGAATCAGCAAGGGATTTTTGTAGAGATTCCAAGGTACAAAAACACGGGACTGGCTCAGCTCTCTTTAGACGAATCACAAAGAAGATGTCGTCTTTTAAAAATACTTATTTCATACTTCCCTGCCCATCTGGCCCTACATTGAACAATTCATTATTTCCACTTTTCATTAACACAAATGATTATTTCTAATGAAGGATTATTTCAGCTAATCGTGTTCTTGGTTAGAGCCTCGGGTTTTTTTTCCTACTAAAATAATTACTTTCCAAGAAATCTTCAAAACCTTCAAGACACACAAGAGTGAGTTCTTCGTTGTCATTTCATGAGATACCTAATTTCAGAGGTTTATTTAGTTTCCAACTCTCGAAGTAAAAGTTGAAACTTAGAACCGCATTAAATACATATTTGCTGCCATTACTTTATAAATATTGGAGTCAGGTACAGATTATGCTGTGATACTATGTATCTCTACCTAACTAACTAACTATACATGTGTTCTACACCAAATTTCCCTGAAATGTTCACGGGGATCTTCGATCGTTTACGTGCGAGTGCAAATGCACATACTGATGATCCACTTTAGAAAATATAAATAAGGTTGGGGAACCTGGTGTTCATTTATAGTTGCATGCATTACGGAGATGGTAGTGGGGAAGCTTCCAATAGGAACGGATTTGGAGTAAACATGAAAGTAATAAATCCCTACTAAAAAACGAGGGCAAGGTATTAAAACAACTCAACGCTAATAACACCAGTCAGCTAACCCATGGCTCAGTATGTGTGTGTGTGTGTGAGTGTAGGAAAGTAGCAGATAAACACAGGATGGTGTGGTGGTGGAAGTAGTTTCTTGATATGGAGATCTTGTTTGGATTCGGAATCATAGGGGATCTCATAGTCATAGGGACTCGTATGGAAATAATGGTTACAGAGGCTCACATGGAAAATTTGGTAATAGAGATTCGCATGGAAAATATGGTTACGTGGAATCACATGGGAAGTACGTTTACATGGAATCGCTTGGTCAGCGTGGTAATATAGATTAATATGGAGGGTATGGTTATAGAGTTATGTTGGTGGGTACCATACGTAGAACATATGGAAGGCATGGTAACATGGGATATTATGGAAAGCAAAGTTGTATGGAATTCTATGGATAGCACAGTTCATGGAAATATGTGGAAAACATGCTCGTTTAAAATATTGTGGGATACATGGTTGTGCGTGGATTAATACAGAAACATGGTTAAGTACGGTATCATATGGTTGTATAGATTCATATGGAAAACATGGTAGTATGGAGTATGGAGTCATGTGGAAAACATGATCAGAGAGAATCATATGGGATATATGGTATTACAGAATGATATGGATAACATGGATGCTTAGAATCAAATGGAGAGCACGGTAGATGTAATAAGATAGAGAATCGTACAGGAAACATCAGAGGACGGTATGAGGCAGAAGTGCTGGTTGGTTGGTGTGTTGGTAATGGTCGCCGTCTCTAATTCTATGGAATGGAAGGTTTGGATTAAGATTAAATGACGCATCAGTATATGTACACGTACTGTACACACACTGACAATGCCACAGACAAGGAATCGAGATAGAGAAGATAGAAGCATTTAAAGTAAGGTAACGTAATATTTATTCCCATCAAAATCACTATTCTTAGTCATATTTTTGTATCAGGAAAAAAAATCAAGCAAGGATCAAAAACAAATTGACAACAGGATTGTTTACAGGACTTCCACACATTCAGTTAATATTACAATGACAAACCCAAACATCATTGCCTCACGTGGATACATATGTAAGTATGCAAAAAATCGTAGATTCGCATGTATTGCATGTAATTCTACATGCATATGTAATCCTCTCTAGCTGACGCTAAAACTGAGTTAGTGTGCAATCGTTAATGTTTGTATTACTAATTCTAATGTAACTATCTCAAAATCTTGTGTCACGATACCAACAATCACCTACAGAAATATGAGGAAAGAGACATACATTTACATATATAGACATGCTTTAGCGTGTCTTTTTTAAATCTGGCTCCACAAAAATTCTTTCCCATCCAAATATATACATATACAATTGAAAGAATATTGTTTTGAAATTGAGCCAGAAGTTCCAGAGATGATGTTAATCATAATGATCCGCTCAATCAGATAAATGTTCAATAATGTCAGAGCCATTGACCAAAATAACTTCCAGTTATTTTAAAAGAGCTTTCTTGTTTTTCTTACTTTTCATTTTTGTTATATATAATAAATTCAATATTTTCTTATTCATTTGCTTATTTTCTTGTACCTTCCTACAAGTTGTTACAACATAGAGTAAATAAACAATAATAATTAATTACAGGTGACGGAGCAGAGAGAACAAAAGCAGGGGGAAACATAAAGTATAATACTAAATATACTAAAAACAAACAATCTTGTTTAGTAAAATTAAACCTCATAAAAATGGAGAAAAAGCAATAAAATTTTCCACACCCAAGAAGGTAGGTAGGTCTGTTTAAAATGACTCATAACCATCAAAACGGGGACTATCTATATAGGAGACCAAATCCTGAAAGATCACGGAAAATAAAATATCTCCTTTCTAAAACCATAGTAAGGATTGCAAATAACTAAATTGAAATAAATTAAAGGGTCAAATAATAGTACAGATACGAGAAAATCCCCTTAAGCATAGTATGTACACATATATTTATTGCAATAATACATTCATATATATGCATATAATCACGTAGTATATATACTTGTAATCATCACCTTCCTCACATAAACCGAATAAAAAGAAAATTCAAGGAAAAAAAATTCCCGTCATTAAATAATAGTTAACACCGCACAATTGCAAACAAAAAAAATTACAATCAACAAAAAAAAACTCAATTAGTTCAAGAGTTCCTCCTAACTCTCCACAATCTACATTAAGAAGCGATAATATATCAATCTTGTTTACACACACACACACATTACTAAACGGTGTAGTCGACTTTTGTTTGTTACTATATGTACTAAATAGTAATGTTCTATACAACGAGAAAAACCATGATTACAATTACTCATGTGCCTACTGTTCTCTGAATAGTAGCTTTTATAGTTGTTTCTTTAAACTCTTATACCTTTTGGTACAGTTAAAGACAAACTGTAGAGTAAGAGTGAAAGAGAGAGAGAGAGTAAAGATAGAGAGAAAGAGAGTGTGTGAGTGAGAGAGAGAGAGAGAGAGAGAAAAGAAAAAAAAACAGTGATGTTGTATTTTTTTGTGATACCATAACTATAAATTTGATATTTTTTGTTTGAAATCATATAAACTGAAGGATTATATTCAGTAGGGCGCAAACTTGTTCCTTTCATTCTTGGGTTTAGGTGGTGGGGAACCAGAGGCTTTGAGTTTTGGTGTGAACGAGGAGTTGTGTGGACGACGATGGACACCAGTGGTTTGAACAGGCGGAGAGCCATGTGGAAGGGATGCCGCGGACAGGAGGTCATTGAGACCGCCGAGATTGCCCAGGGCACTCAGCGAAGTTAGGATCGGGTTCGTCAGGAGCTTAGCCAGAGGAGGAAGGGCACCACCCACGCTTGAACTGTTTGACCCACCCCCTTGAGAGTTATTCTGCCCACCCGATGATCCTTGACCTGAACCATTCGGAGAACCCCCGTCTCCTTTTTGTGCTTCCAGATTCGCCTTTTGCAACTCCACACTGGTCATATATATTTATACGTTTATAATGTAGATGTGTTACCACAGAACAATTTAGAAATATTCCTAAACTTTCATCTGCCCACACTCCTATGAGTCATACATATGTATCCTATGTTATTTTCATTTTGTCATTATTCTATCCTCTATGTGCTACTTTAGCACAGAATGTTGAGAGACTGTCAAAAACAGCTATTAGATATTAACTTTACTCCTTATTATTTTTGCTTGTATTTTTTTTGTATGTTGATTCCCCTCAAACCTCAATAAAAATATTATCCACCCACAAGGAAGTCAAAACTAATAACACAAGGTTCCTGTCTAAATCATATCTCATTATTCGAGAGAACGTAAAAAAAATCACTAATGATTTTTTCCGCACGTTCCTAAAATTACCTCTTCGCTTGTGTTCTCTAAAAACAAAGCTGTTACTAGTAGAGTGATACATCCATAGGTAATTATCTAGACATTAATCGAAGGTAAAGTACCATCACGGGTAAGAATTGAAAAGAGAACAGAAGTTTCATTAGACAGACTCAGTAGTAAAGGTAACTACTCATCCTTCTTCTAATCATTGTTTTCATTATGTACCTATCGTGTCTTCAATAATTATTCTGCTATAACAAAAGGAATCGGTAAAAATGCACACGTTGTTCCAGTAATATAACTTGTGCATAGCTAATTTCTAATTAAAACTTGGTCCACACTGAACAAACAGATAAGCTACATAGCACACAGTAGTACCAAAAATTATGTAGTTCTTCCCGTAGAAATGTGAAAACCAGTAAAGAATTGTTAATTAATCACTAGAAAAAATTTCCCCTCCCTACCAATTCTAATAATATAGAGATACACAAACCATAAGACGCCACTGCATTGTTATCAGATACAAGTGCTCTCTTATGCATACGTAATTTCAATTGTTTACACATGGAGGATTATTATTATTGTAGTCGGAGAGAGTCGCTCTCTCCCTTTGTGATTTTACCCCGATAAAAGACGTCTCATAGAGCATCATCTTGAAAAACAAAACAAAAAGTGCTGAATTCTTACTCAAAAAATCTCGGTGCGATACTTAATGTTCATGATGAGTTCATGAGTTATGATTGATGAGTTTCAAAAAAAAATTATTCATGATAAAAAAAACGAAAATAAAAAATAAAGGTTTAAAACCAATACTTCTACATAAGAGCACACAGTATACATATGTACTTAGAATATTAAATTATTAAAGCTCTCAATAGCACACAGACAGTAATTATGATGAACATTACCTCATGTTGATTAGGTACTGAGCCAAAGCAACGGAGTCCGGATTTCCAGTTATGGTAATTACACGATCAGTACAGCCTTCACGCAGCTCTTCGGAGTTGCTTATACGGATCATGGCACCGCTGATTTGTCTGTAAAAATCAAAACGTCACCCATGTAAAAATTATTACAATTTTTAATAACAAATGTAAAAAAAAGTAATACAAACACTAATGAAGCACAAACCTAACTCAGTTGAACAAAATCGATCATATACAATTAAAGACGTTTTGCTCGCCTAATGTTTTCTAATGACAAATGTTAATTTCGTCAAGGTCTGTATAGTCTACAAGAAAACTCAGAAAATAATCTCTATGTTCATATTGCAGCAAAAACTGTGAAAAGTGCCGGGAGACATGAGTCGAAGCAAAGGCCCTAGAGTGGGGGAACGAAGAAAGAGCGATGACGAGAGAACAAGGGGAAAAAGAGAAAAAACAATCGAATTGACGCCAACGAAGGAAGAACTGCCAACCAAAACTAGACTTAACCAAACCGATGAACGTGAGTGCGACGAAACTGTCGTCAACTTGTCAGTCACACACTCAGTGACTTTTCGACTGAAGACATCAAGTCGCAAGCTTTGGCAAACAGAAAACAGTCAGAGCTCATTCGTACATACATATCTACAAGGTTACTACAAATACGTAAGTAAGATTTTCGAGTCTTATACTTTGTTATTTACAGAACAAATTCACAAAGGGTTGAAATAGATTATTGTTTCATACCTACGTGTAGATACGACCATATAGATAGAATATGTATGGATGTGTGTACGAATACAGGACCTCTGACTCAAACTCTCCCTCTCCGTTAAAATCGCTCCCTATCTCTCAGACACTCAACTTTGTATTACGAGTCATGCATAGGATACAACACAAAACTAAGTATCGATCTCATCAAAAAATCGTAACCGGTTGGGTGAGTTCGTATACACAATATGTTGTGTGCATACAACCTGCTTCCATAAGGTATAAGTATATTCGTCACACAACTTTGTCTTTCTCCCGATTCTTTCTCTTTGAGACCCTATTATATCTCTCCCTCTCTCTCTCTTTCCCTTACATCCCCTAAAAATTTAAAAGTTTCATGTGGATTCGCACAAACGCAAAATATTGTATGTAATGCGCCTACAGCTATAAAACAACAATATACAATATGTGCTGGGTGCACATTTTCCCCTAAAAATATTTTTTTTGGATTAAACGCAACTTTCAACTGTTTCTGTTTGATTTAAGAGCGGATTCTTTTGCTCAAGGACATACATGTATGCACAAAACCCTTGGCTAAGACGCTAAAAGTAAATGAATGAAAATCCGAGGCAATTTTTACAAAACGAATATCTCCTGGAAACACTACAAATATATACTAACATGAAAAAACTATCAATATCTAGTTCAAAGTTAGCAGATATTTTGAGCTACTACTTGAACTACAGTTTCCCGATTTTTACAGCACCTTCTACAGACGTTTTCCGCTCTAATACGGGTTAGCTGTTAAGCGCCTTTCCCAAGGATTTGAAAAATGATGGAGTCAGTGTGTTCGAAATATTAGAGAAAGAGAATGCAGTAAAAAAAAATAGGGGAAAGAAGGAAAGGAAGAAAGAAAGAACGAGAGAGCGTAAAATAGGGACGAAGAAATAACGGGTGAGAAAAAAGTGGGTGAATTGATTTAAGCTCGGCTCACCGGATTTCCGCTATCTTGGTGCCTCCTTTCCCGATCACACATCCGATCAACTCATTGGGAACTGTCATTTCTTGCTGCACATGATTATTTTGCTGACTCTGTTGCTGACGGTTGCTTCCTGTGCGTAACTGACTCCCTGCCAGGGCAGCTAGGGCTGCCAAAGGAGCTAAATAGAAAACACAAATATTTACCTTACAAATTCATTTCCACGACAACTTGATTCCTTAAACAGCATATAAAACACAAACAGCTCCGACCCTCCTCCAGTTTACTACCCATAAATACTTGTATACAGAAAATAAGTGTTTATACAAAGTCAACTCCACATTTTTAGCAAATTGTGCAAAGTTGTAGGGAAACATTTATATTTTAGCAAATCCTGAAAATAACTTCTATGAAAATCCAAACAGTTTTTCATCAATCGCGAGCAAGCTGTGAAATATCCACAAAACAAAACTCTTCAATTTCCTCTCTATGTTAAGATTCAAACCCACTTGACTTTACAAATTTTCCTGAAGCGAACTCTCGATGAGAGCGTGGCGGAAATGTTAGACATTCACTAAATTCAACCGGTTTATACTATCAAACCGATGCATACATACTTGTATGTATTCATCAGTCATTTCCTATAATCATACTCTTTGGAGGCACAACGAGTAAAGCTTTAGTGTTAATTATAACATACGCTCCAGGACTGATCCTATCACCGAGCTCCCGTCAGGAAACAAATTTGTATTACTAATGTACATACCAATTCTTGAAAATGTCCCTATTATGTACATATGTATATGTACTTATTTATACGTATCTTAAGGTAAGGTGGAGAGAAGCGAAACTAAAGCGATGAAATGTCTAGATTAACACAAAGCAACCCAACGGGCTCCAGGTTTAGGTAAACAAGATCATAGTGTATAAACCAACCTGCGGGATTCACGGGTCCAGCATTTGGCCCTCCGCCAATGCCTCCAAGACCTAAAGCAGCGAGACCAGCCAGAGGAGATCCACCCATTTTTCCCATCTGCTGTGCCCATGACACAAAGTTACAAATATTTCAAATATTTTCAAATTTCCCCAGTGGCATTATTAAAGTTAAATATACAACTTCACATTCAAAGGTTAGTACAAAAAATATTTCATTTGCAGGGTTGTGGCTGTTTCTTAACCAGTGCCAACTTGGCCTAAATCCGATTAACTAGAAACATCTCTTCTTCTATTCAAAAATTCTATGTTCATGTGAAACTTATTTTCGACTCAACAAAAAAATTTAAAACGTTTCTATATCTACAATCAAGGATAATAAATACATCACTTCTATAAACAAAATTCTCTTGTGTGTAAACAAAAATGTGAAGTCAAAACCAAAGTCACTTAAAGAAATGTATTGCCAGCTCATTTATATAATTATGAAGTTTCGGATCAGATTATTTCCAAAAACAAGCAAAGGAACGGTATACGGTAAAAAAAGGGTAAAACCAAACAGAAAATTTGTACATACAGAGCAAAAAATGGAAAATGTGTATGGTCATTACATTTGGATAACTTACGTCGGCGGGGTTCATTCCGTACCCACCGCCCTGCATTCCGTATCCAGTTCCTCCACCTCCTTGACCCATCATCATTCCTGGCCCGGTAGGTCCAGGTCTCGGGCGATATGGAATGGTACCACCTTTAGGGGGGCTCTGAGAAAGTAAGACACCCAAATAAATAATAACATTCATTACAAGAAAAGGGGGAGTCATAGAATAAAAGTATATCCCATGTCAACCCACCCCTCTACCTCTCGTGTGTACGGGAGGGATAGACGGAGTATAAAAAAAAATACGACTAACCTCGAGCATTATCATACAGATATGATAGATGCACTTAGTGATTGCATCACTCATGCCACTAATCGTGACAGCCCGCTCAGTCGAATTTGGCAGCATTTCTGATGCCACTTGAATCGAGGCACCCGTCACCTCTCGAATCTCCCGAATTTTGGACCCACCTTTCCCAATCAAGGAACCACACTGAGATGCCGGCACGATTAGACGGAGTGTAATCGGTGGCTTCGGCACATTATCCGCCTTTGGCATATTCTGAAAACAGGTCAGTCAACCGTGAGCAATCAAACACTTGGACCGAGTACTTGTTTCTAATTACCGTAGCGTCTGCCAACTTAACCACTGCTCCATGCCATTAAATTGTAAAAAAAAAAAATACGTGAACAACCTCGATTATTCGATCAAAAATTTTGCATCCAAATACACATTAAAAACTCAAACCACCAAAATCTCATGCTATAACCCTGATTGAGTTCTCAAGCTCATTGGAACAGATGCGAATTCCCAGCCAAATCTGATATGAAAAACGAAATCATTCGCCGCATCATTTTGTATTAGAAATATATTAACATGATACTAATTGTTACTAAGGTTAATTAAAGCTAGGGGGGATAGAGTAATAATTATTTCAGTTAATCAGGGGGGTTGGGAAGAGAAAATCAAAACTGTGACATCTTACACACAGTGTGCCAATACTTACTCCACCACTTACATAGACTTCTTCAAGTTTCCGACAAATGAGATCAAACGCTTTGATGATTCCATTTGTATTCCCTGTAATGGTTACGATCCGTTCCGGTGATGACCCATCACTGATATTGATTCGTGCACCCGACTAGAAAATCCACAGACACACATTATTCATTCCTCATCCCATGTAACATTTCTTGACTCCCAAACACTAAAACACTCTTAGCCACCCAAACATTTCCTCAAGACAGCCCTTTCCGCCGGTAAACCTCACCATAGCTCATGCATCTCATCTGTATGCACTATATCAACAAACACTACGTCCCGGACTTACAAAAGAGGAAAAACATTCTCCATAATTAATACACTTCAACAAGGACCATACAATGGGAAGGCTTTCGACACAATAATATTTGCCAAAGTTGCATACTTCCAAGAAACATATATCACTTTAGTCCTCCAAAAATAACCACCATCAAGTTCTATTGTTAGCATTAGCATAATCAATTCCCATGTAAATTAATCCTGTCTCTGACCTTCCTCCCAGCCAAAATTTGTCAATTTTAACCATCAACTTCACACTAGTAGTACCTCCCAAGACTGAGAGTACCAGTGAGGGCATTAATAATAACCCATTGAATCATACTCATTGAAACAAAAGCCCTCTCCCAAATTACTTGGCTATTTTAGGCAACTTATCAAACCACGTTTGAGCTGTGAAGTTGAGAGGATGGAAATATTTCACGTATGCAAAAGCTCATGTAGCATTACTACATTTATAGACAAGTATCTACGTATATAGATCCCCTTCATGTGTCCTACACCTGCGTTTATCTGTTAGACCTGACAAGTAACAACATATCCATATAGTAAAATAATAACTCCCCCGCTCCACTCTCACTCATGTGGATGGGCAATGGTAACATGAAGTAAGTGAGGCTTTCGAGTCCGAAAATGGTTTATACCTTCCGTCATTTTCAGTCCCATCCTGAAATAAGACTATGGGTATCTAGGGAGTAGGGAGACAACTATACCTCCACATATAAGTTAGCTTGTGAATAATGGTGGTGCTGTTTCCTCCATCCACGTCCTCCCCAAGTCACCGTGCAAACATGTCAACGGTGTAAACTTAAGCTCAAGTCATCATATGACAAATGTGCCATTTCCATTCCATTACATTACCGCAGTGACAACAGAACAACTTTCACTTGAGTACTTCAACTCTCTTCACACTAGAAAAGAAGGACCTCCCTATCCCTTCCCATTCTCTCTCTCTCTCTCTCTCACTACCATCCATATCCCTCAAAAGTATTTATATCAACCCTACCATTCTTGTACTAGACACTTCAAAAGCGCTACGCATAACATCCGAATTTACTCTACATACCTCTCACATGGATACATACATACATCCCATGTAGTAACAAATTGTTTCAACATCTCCTAGATAATCATTTCCCCAGACTTGGCGAAACAAAAGTCGATAAATGCGAATATGGTTTTGGGAAATGCACACGAGGGGAATGTATTTTCTTATACCTATATAAACGAATATACCGACACCCGGTTACATATAATTATCTGGTTCACGAATTATAAGTATCTATACGTAGAAAAACAATCTAAACTGTATGCACATAACTATACCTATGTAGGTATGTATATGTATATATGTAATTATTTATATGCTTGTAGAAATATTCATACATATATAGCCTTGCCTGCTCTAAACCTAATATACGGATTGTGAGTGTCGTTAGTATTTACACTGAAATATGTGCATACGTCCACAACATTAATCGACCATCATTTAACTTCTCAAAACAGACACATCCATTATTTTACACATTCACGCGCGCCTTCCATTCTCCCTATCCCCACACCATCAATAACCAATTATCCTCATCCTACGTATCCAACAAGTTCCATTTAACAACCCATATTCATCATCTGTCAATTTC
Source organism: Allacma fusca (assembly GCA_947179485.1). Lineage (NCBI taxonomy): Eukaryota > Metazoa > Arthropoda > Collembola > Symphypleona > Sminthuridae > Allacma > Allacma fusca. The sequence continues at coordinate 19,910,098 of OX359248.1, read as the reverse complement.
ACCTAGGCTTCCCCATGTTTCAACTTGCAATTATCCTCTCAAAATCACGTTCAAGCTATTGCTAATATTTCCACGCTTAATTTAAGGGGTGAGAAATTTCAGGTGAAAGTCAGGTTCAAAATTAGACACCAAAGTTACAACCACAGGAGCAATAGACTTACATACATACTACCCCAACCATATCAGTAATAATAATAACAACAAAAACATCAACAGCATAGAGTTAAATAAATAGCCTTACCTCTTCCCGGAATTTCTTCACGATTTCTCCTTTCTTCCCGATGATACTACCAACTTCCTGGAAAATTACAAAAAAAAACAAGATTCATATTAGTCATTTGGAAATTAGAAAAATTCTTTTCAGACAACAAATCCCAAGATTCCAAAACTGCCATCAGAAGTGAGAGGGGGAAACTTTTAGGGGAAACAAACTTTCAACTTTCCTGTGCTATTATCAAATTAAAACTAAAAACTTCCACAACAAACTATAATAGTTATGTATCTACACTGTCTCCTTCCACGCACCCGCAAGGTCACACCTACCAAGTTTCTCTCTCAGTCCAGGATATTTTGAAAGAACTTTTAGTAGAAGAAGTAAAAAAAAAGAACCATACAAGCTATAATTAAATTTTATTTGCAAAAATAATCAACCCAATTATACACATGCCTCTATTATAGGCAAAAGAAAGAAGGGGAATTATCCAAGTCAAGATATACTAGAGATAGATCCACTGGGGATTAATAATCAGTGCACAAGTCACTTCCGCATTTAAATAGTCAACTGAGAAAGAAACTTTTCCAAACGCCGACACCATGTCACACCGCTAAACCGCCCTTGCCATCATCTCAAATTGCCTTGTCACATCGCTATGTTCTCTTTGGCATCATCCGGACTCTAACCTCACATTACTGTATGTAACGTTTTTACTTGTAAAAATATAAATACATATATAAACCCAGTTCGTAACCAAATCCTTCTGTGGCGCCGCTCTAAACACCAATCACTCCTTTTAAAAGTCAACTAAATCTGTCACCGAGAAAATGGATTAAAAATTAACCACCGATTAAAACTGAGTTTGAAGGATTTCAGTGAACATGTAATTTATATCCACTGCTGTCACATGTGTGAAAAGCAAGCAATCAACAATAATAATTCAATCCATCCCATTTAGGGGAAGTTGAGACAGAAACTTCGAAAAAAGAAAGCACTTGTAACAATACATAATAGTAAAAACAAATCTCTTTATACAATCATTTGAAGCCTGCGCATTTATCTTCAAAATAGTTCTTCTCGAGGTTTCTACAACCATCAAAACTGTTGAAGAAGATACAATAACTACAAAAAAATTCTTTCTCAATCCTCAAAATCTATATTTAGAGGGGACCGATGATATTGGACGACATTGTGATAGTACATAGTTGAAAGCAGAGACAAGGAGGCTTTGAAACCCAGTCAAAAGAGTAAAGACAACTTCTCACGATAATGCGATTCAATATCAATTCCATATACTAGGGGACCAGGCACACACACATCATCATGTGTCTTGCAAACTGAAAACTTGCCACCCTCACTCACTCTTCCACTACATTCCAAAAGATCCGACTCAACTTTTCCATATCCGTCTCAAAGTAAAGGCAGGAATTTTCTCCTCCTACAATATTGTAAGATGTCATGGGGCGTCCATGGTCGCATGCATAGAATATGCAGTGAAAGTATTTATCTATATGTATGACTACACCACTCTGTACTTATAAATGTTTAGGAAAAAAAACTGAGCCAAGGAATGAGAAGTCAGTAGAAGCCCGTGGACGTTAGAGATATATGTAAGTATACGTCTCTACATATACACATATTTGGATACAAGCACATATTATACATCAGCAGCTCTTTCACTAAGTTCTTAAACTTATATTGCAAGATGTTACTGGTATAGCGTCATTGCTTTGTAAGTATTCTTCCTCCTCTATCTATACTATATAATGTACAGTTTACATATGGATTTTTACAAAAGTCCCATGGAATGGGACTATCCAGGTTCCTGTTACATACTTACACACACTCACACATACACACACCCATAGACACATATGTACCTATGTACATCCATGCATGTATCTAAAAGGAAGAAATACACTCGCAACTCAAGTCAGTGAGACCATCAACATCACCATTTCATTTTATCGCCCGTAATCGTAATATCCCAGACGACTCTCCCTCTTTCTCTTCTTTTCTCTCGTCTTTACATGTTACCACACACATACACATAAAGGAGTAACGCTGGAGCAAAAGAGAAAGTGAAGAACAACTCTCTCACTCCTCAAAGGTAGTTTTCTCCTTTCTCAGAACACAAGAGAGCATGAACCTTCAAAAACTCAAGTACTTTAACTTCCATACCGTTTCAAAGTCAAAGTCGATTCAAGTTTAAGACACATATCTACATACGTATACACACAGACTCCCTTTCTCTCTCTCACACAAAAACATACGAAGAGAAGCAAGAAACAGGCACGGACACAAATGAAAAGAAAAGCTTCATAATCAATGGTCCATCAAAGGGCCAACATGACATAAGACATACACACACACACACATACACATCACACATACATACACAAACATCAAGAGCTGGATTTGACTTTTTGACTCCAGAGAGAATCATCTCCTCACTTTCCACACAAAAATTCCTTTCCACACCTTTCACGACGCTGTTCCCTTTTGAAAACCGGCATACGAAGGTGGATGCGCCGAACAAGTTGTGTGTGCGTGAGGGAGGAACACTAAAACAAACTTAATCTTGAGCCACGCTTATATTTCCATAGCCAGAGAGAGAAGGACATGTGTGAAAAAACTTACAACCGTTATGATTCCTCCGTAGTTTTTCCACACTGTAGCCACTGAATACAATTCCCATTCCGGTAACATATTAGTTTCCTTTCACACCTTTTATTTTCCATGGAAGTGAGACAGAGGAAGCAATGGCAAGAAAAAAAAATTTATATCATCCTTCCCCAAGCCACTCATATCTTGGGGATCTATCTCATATGCCAGGGCACATAGTCTCCCTCTCCCTCATCAGAAGAAGCACACTTTCTTCCCCGGCAAGGACATACTAGAGGAAAGGCTAAAAGGTCTTGCTCAAAAATGTGAGCTTGAAAGACTTTTAAGAGAAAAGAAAAGAGCTCCAGAGAGACCAACAAAAGCCCAAAAGCTAAAAATCTTCATTTCTCTCCGCTTTCTCTTTTTCGTCTTCTTGTTCAACATTTCGACAAAAGAAGAATGCATTTCCTCTATCTGATCTTCATGAAATGCCTTGTAGTGGGATCTTTGGTATGTTTGTCGCAAGTGTGTATATACAAATGTCATGTATTAGTATGTATGTATGTATTTTAGGGGGTCCCACAACCAAAGTTATGGGACACTGCTCAGGCCATCAGTGGGCCCATTGCAGATTACCCTGTCGAACATGTTAATTTACGAATAGCATTGGAAGAGTGAGCATGGGATGTTCACTTTCCTGAATTTGCTTATCCGATTTCGTATCCCTAAGTTGCTATTTGGGCAACTGCTTCACTAAGATATGCAATCTACTCAAGTTATGTCAGGGGCTCCGGCTGCTATTCTACCAACAGTAAAATGCAGGTGAGCCTCTGCACTTTATGCAGAACCTGAGGAATGTGCCAGATATTGGGACACTCACCCCCAAGTCAATACCACAAGGCAATGACGTGGATTCGTGGGGATCACTGCTAAATCAAAATGTCCCAAAAGCCTATGGGTGCAAACTACCCGGGAATCAAGTGCTGATTCGGTGGTGGCAAATCACTAACAGCACAAGGTAGCGTTATGGTGCAAGACGCTCGCCCGGTAGACACTTGACAGCAGGGATCACAACTCTCCAAGCAGAGAGACTCGGGTGGTGGAGACAAAAAAAAAGAATTATGTGTCTCAAAGTTTTTATGCAGATCTGTCTAAAGATAAGGGAGCTCAGATGAGCACAACCTCACCTCTCGACAGTCCTGTAGCAACAACCTGTATTAGTAGGTACTCCAGCTACATATTGATGTGTGTACGTGTGGTTCTGGAAGTTCTTGGAAACTTCACATACATATGTACCTACATGTATGTACGTACACACTCACGGATGTATACAGTATACATAAAGACCAGATCAGGGACAGGGAGGGAAGAAACAAAGCTAGCTTCCCACGGACAGGATCACGGCTTTACACCCGGAAATCTCCAAATAATACTCCTCACATGGAAACCAGTCATTTTGATACACATTGGTTCCCCCTTTACTCACAGAGTATTTCTTGTACATTCCTTGCCAGTACGTACGCCAGTGTACACTCCACATAATTCTTTCCCCTCGACAAATGATAACCCACCTGTGTGCCCATGTCCCTCCGTTACTACGTCCTTGCCTATATAATAATAGAGACCATCAGACTTTTCCCACTGGCCTAACCCTTGTCCCTCTCCCTTCATCCATATCTCGTCACACGTAGTAATCTAAGCCCGGCTCCCAATATTCCACAGTCCACGTTTCATTCCACTTTCGTGCTGACTGATAGGGAATTCTACAACTATAAACAACTTCCCTCCACACTCTATTACATAGTACCGAAGGAACGACACGAACAGCACCGACAATACAGACCTATACTACAGACAGTCACTTTCACCCCTCCACAAGAGTTTCAAGGAGTAGGAGGAGGAGGAAGAAGAAGGAAGCAAATACAGCTTGCCCTCATCATTCCAGAATTATTTCCTTGTAAACTACTTCTGCCTCTCAATCTTATGCATTATGTATGTATGTATCTATGCCATCAGAAGATCGGTCCACAGAAGGAATCCTCCTTCACCTTTCTTCCAAAAACAAAACTCACTGCCACTCATACATACATAGATACTTACATAAGTCCTATCTTATACCTGTCCCCTCTCTACTTCCAACCATCTCTCGTCATCTACATACGTACTACGGAGAGACTCCCTCATATATGTATATGCCGTCATCCCCTCATATATGCAGATAAATAACCACAGTACAACTATTTGCTCTGGGGAGCGACTAGCATATACATAAACAAAGAGCTTCCTCCCTTTCCCTCCCCTACTCTTTGTCCTACTAAATTGAAAATGAAATATGCATTACGAACGACAGTGATATGAAAGACTAAAACAAACACACACATATGTAGGTACACACACACACACACACAAACAAGCAAGCCCTTTCCTTCTACCCAGGCTTATACACTATCCACTAGCGGCCAGTAGCCAGTAGATAGATATGTGAGTCTCATACGACGTACTTTTCCACTCTAAACTTTTCTATGTTTACCATCTCCAAAAAACTTGCATGGGTTTTCTCCTCAAAGTGAAGGAGATCTGCGTTTGTGTGTGTGTGTGTATGTGTGTGTGTGTGTGTGTGTATGTGTGTGTCCGTAGTAGTAATAGTGGAACTGTGGAACCTTACCCTACCAAAATCATTCTACAATTCCGCCATTGATAGTGTGCTGTGCATACAGACGTGTAGTTAGATGCAAGTTACTTCAGCAACAGCAAATACCTTTTAGTTGTAACAACGCAGTGAAAGCGTTACACTCCCTACTACTAGCTATTACTTCCACAAAGAAGCATACTTACTTAACCATTGCCCTGCAACTACTTTACCAAATGGATACGCAAACATGTACGCAGCCTTTATAGTTTCCCTCACAATTCCGATTTCACCCCACATACACACACACACACTCTCTCTCTCTCCCTCCCTCTTTTACTCACGACTCTCTCTCTCTCTCTAACACACACACGTACAAATCGTACTAATATATATCCTCCATACCTCCATCTTTATAGTGACATAACTAGATAGGTATCTATACGCAGATACATATTTTATTTAGGTTTTAAAACTCCACAACTGAGTGAGAGAATGAACGATTTCTTTATGAAAATAAATGCATAGATATTCTCATACTGGACAGGCACAATAGGACTCGACTATGGAATTATGGGCGTATGTATGTATACTACATACTATGTGACAGCAGAGTTACAGGACGTGAATATTCGATCAAGCATGGAAGGAGTATATACATATACTATGTAGGTATACAAAGTACCTTAGTTTAGTAAAATCCCCGCTGGACAAGCCACTGGAAAGCATACGCTCGGAATATATTGGCTTCACACAACACCATCAGCTTTAAAATGTTTACACTTACGTGCGCAGAGGACAGAAAGAGAGGGAGAAAGCAAATAGTGGATACCTTCACAAGTTCCACATCCTATACATACACAGATACGTGTAGGTAACACAACGGTCCGACATCTGAACATGCCTATGGTCCTCACAATCCGTACTCACTGGAATCAGGTAGATGTAGGAAAGCCCAAGGAAGAAACGTTTTCACGTAATGACACGTGTATTGGTGTATTCGCAACAATAAACGACAGCCCAAGTTCATCTATCATTAGATGGGCTCGTATGTACACAGGGAACTGTACACAGTGCACACACACACACACCCACTTGGAGTCCTGCATGGAGTCCATTACTTCTTTTTGTGGACAGACCTCGAGGGAATTCCAACAGACAAATCAACTCTTTCCCATTCCTGACTCTTTCTCTTCTCTTTTTCCCTCTCTCACTCTCATCATCTCCCTTACTCGCTCCATCTCACTTCATGCAATCTAATAGGCTTCATTTGTTACTAAAATTTCTAGCCCGGAAAAATCTCCTTCATTTGAGTAACAAAAGTTGAGAAGGCAGAGAGAGAGAGAGAGTCAGAGAGAGAGAGAGAAGAAAACTCCTGGCTTCATTCATATTGAAATACCGTTAAATTTGCAAACATGTTTAGCACATGAGCTGGAAAACTCCAAGAGAGCGGAACGGAAGTTCTAAAACAATAAAATTCAATGCGAATGCCGTTCTCAATCCCCCTGTATGCCTTTCATATGTCTTGCATAGAGACGAGAGGAGTAAGTACTGCCGTGAGTACTCTACAACCGTAAGATGATAGAGACGAAGATGTGAGGAGATCCCAGTAAATATCCCTTGATTAATACGGCCAAAGTTAAAAACCTATCTGTGTGTACCATAAAAAAAGAAGAAGAAGATCCCGAGAGCACTGTAGCATTATAGAGCTGAGCGTGCGAGCTGAAATCGAGTGATTCAATTTGCCACCAACCATAGCAAATTCTTGATGCGCCCCATATACGATGACAAAATAAAAATAGGAATGTGTCGGCCTTAAAAATCCAATGTAAATTGTGTAGAGACGCCCGTTAACAAGATAGCAAGAAAGAGAGGCAGGGAAAAAAACAGAGTCACGGAGGACAATAGGACGTTGCACACAATAACACACAGAGAGACACCAGCCTCCTGCCTTATGGCATAAAATCAGACCCTTCTTCCTTCCATTAGGAAAATATGCCGCCAAAAAATAAAAATAGCTTCATTGTGTCTTCTTCTCCTTCCTCCCATCTCTCTTTCTCTCTTTATCTATCATCCTCCTTCTTCTCCTCCTCCTCCTCCTCTACCATACATACAGCCTTCACACAATCTCTCTCCTCCGATCTCGTCATAACAATAGTAGTAGTAGTAATAATAATGAACAGAAAGAAACTGTCAGTGAACCGTTTTTCCACTAAAATCAGCAATCAACAGTCCTTTCCCAGACGCTCATTTACAGCTAGCTCTACCAAATTCTATCCAACATTCCTCTCCCCCTCATTATTAAAACTGACATCAAATACATATATAATTACATACATTCTATGTATATGTCAGAATACACAGGATTTTATTTAATAAAAATAATAATAATGGAAAAAATATAAAATCCCATGCTCTCTAGGATAAAACCCAGTATATTAAAACCTAGGCAGAGGAAACACTCTGAGAAATACCCAACTCCCCATCAGCATAGCCAAATAACTTGAGAAAAAAAAAGCAGAAACACGGAGAAGGAATACATCCACTATTTGAAGAGTTCCATACTCCTAAAAATGTAAAACATTCCAAGAAAAATGGTAATCAAGGAAATGTTCTTTAAACCCTGAAGTAGTACTTGCTTCCTAGTTGAGCCCTGTTGAAATACACTCAAAAACATACAAAATACATCAAGTAGCTACAAAGCTACAGTGCTTCTCGGAACTAGTTCCGTTAGTAGCATTAGTCCGTCAAGTAAGTCAATAGATCCACATCCCCATGTACATAGAGGCGAATTGAGGAAGAGAGAGAGAGGGCAGATGCAGGTTAACTGCCAGCTTATCAGGTTTCCAGCTTCTTTCTTCCCAACCCTCACTCTTCCTCACATACATATACCCTTCCAATTCTAAAACCCTTACATACATACATACATAAGTACCTTTATAGTTATAGACCAAAGTGTCAGCCAAACTAATTCCTATAGGCTCAAGGAAGGGAGAGAGACGGAGAGAAACAGAGAGACTGAGAGAAAGAAAGAGGAACTGTGAGGAAATGGGAAAGAAGAACAAGAAGGTTTCTCTCTAAAATTCAACTGGAGACCCATTTACATTAAGTATTCACTTAGTTGGCTCATAGCTATAGATCTATCTGGAACATCCTGACTCAAACACTTTTCTCTCCTTTTTCCCGACACAGACACACACACACACACACACACATACACACACACTCACATCCAAGTCTACTCACTCAGACTATATTTTCTACGACTTCTCATCTAATTCACCATCAAATGACTTCTCCCTTGACTTTCTTCCCTCAAGTAATAGTAAGACTAAGGATATATAAGATTATATTGTTGTAATGCCGAGGAGTCCTGTCCCCATCACAAAATTTCTTACCCTCTAAACGTATCTCCCACTTACTCACTTTCCTACTACAGGGTATACTTATGTATGTGTACGCTCCTCATCTTCTCAAAGAAAGGTAGGTCAAAAATAATATCCTAAATGAATTCCACTCAATGCCAAAGAAACAACATCAATGAATCATAAATGATCCATCGAGCTTCCCCTCCCTCCAGAAAAAAATGCTAAAACTTACGATAGCAGTAAGTTAAGCTCCGTTCTTCTGAATTCCTTTAAAAACAAGACTGTCTCCAAAAAAAAACAACATGCTCTAACAACATGCAAGCATACACATACAACACAAAGGCCCTTGACATTAATAAAGACAGATAGATACAACGTGTCGGTATATATGACACATCCTTGGGAAAAAAACCGAGAAGTAGAGGGTGTTGCAAGAAGAAGAAGAAGAGTAGATAGATCCAGAAGAAAATCACATGAATACTTTATACATATATATATGTATATATTGTGACTCAAAACTGTCTCAGTTGTTTCAAAAAGGAAACAATCAAATCCTCAAAATTGCTTTCCGCTTCAATAAAAACTCAACAATACCTCTGTGTTCCGGAAGGCTAAACAAGCGTGTAATTCAATGGATCATGCAACCCCAATGAAAATAAGGATTGTACTACCGTAAATAAGTTTCCATTCCACCCAAGGAAGAAAAAAAACTACACCGAGGTTGTTGGCATTCACTATAGCGTACACAATGATTCTACATTTACAATATTACTTGTAAATTGTGTATTAGTTTGTTTTGAGAATCCAAATACACTCCTCTCATAGATTCACAATACACTGTAAATACGTGAAGAAGAAGGATCATCTGGTAAACTTTAAAAAAAAAAAATCCTACTGATTTTCAGCAGCTGCTGTCAAGCTGAACAGAATATGTATATTTATCCCATTTAGTAGATATATAGATACATACATACATAGGTCTACATCCGACAATTTATTATACTTAAAGATGAAAATTCAAAATGTTTTTATTATAATAATTACTTCACTAAAGTATCAATCCAAGGAACATGAATCTCATAGTTAGACTACACAAAAGGCATTGAAGGGGAGGAAAAAAATCTCCAATAAAAAGTCAAAAAGTGAAGAACTAATGCATCCCGTCAGCCAGTCTTTGTATGGTCTTCCAACAATAAATGCCCACTTCTCCGAGACATTATTGTCAATCTATTTTATTTTCACACCCTGAATAAATCTTTCTCCGGTTGAATAGCACCGACCCAGTCTCACAAGTAAGGATGCATATGTACATGTAATATTTCCAGTATGTACCCATCTATGGATATATATACATACGAAACAATTTCTTTCCCCAACTCTCTCTCTCTCTCTCTCTCTCTCTCTCTCCCGAAAAAAACCATTGTGTTCTCACATCCGAACCTTACAGAATGGAGGGAAAAAAACTAGTGCTTTAATAAACTATGTACGTGTACATGCATTAAACATTTTCTTCCTCCCACGACAAGAATACATTTTTTCCCCAGTTTTCGTCCACACCTTCTTTCTTATGCTTCCTTTCGACCAGTCAGTCGACCCTTTTCTCAGTCAGTTACTGAGTTACATGCACTTCTAGTTAGTTATATACTTACTGAGTGAGCTGAGGGAAGTTAGTACAGGCAGAAAAGATGGAGAAGACGAAGGAAACAAGAGGATTACAGTCTAGGACTGCCTGCCTGCCTGCCTCCTTGTTTTATTTTTAGACAGTGGGAAACTTTTGTGACATGCCATTCCACTATTTTTACGGGCATCTTTTCCCCTTTACCACTGCATCCATTTACAATATCGAATCTCTCAAGCTAACTATCCATCTTGTATATGAAATTGTAAAAGCAAGCAGGATGGCAATGATGAGCAGAGCAGAGCAGATTCCCTCTCTCCCTCCTCGCTTCACTTTCTCTACGGTTCTGTTCACTCTCGTGGCCTAGCTCTTTCCCCTAACTCTCTTCTTCTTCTTCTCCTTCTTCTTCTTCTCCAGTTTTTTTCCTCGTCCTCATCCTCGTGGTATCCCCAACAGCTCGTCTCATCTTCATCTTATACTAACTCTATGGGCCTTCGTGAATGCAACCATCCTAGCCACTATCCTATGCATCTTTGGATTCGATCTAAGGCCATATGCACATCTACTACAGATACGTATGCCAAGTAAGTTGCCAGGGGCAACGTCCATACACACTCACATACATAACATTCTATCTATCTTTCCAAAAGGAAAATAGACTTTTACTCCCCCGACCTTCCCGCATTCACCACTACCGCTATTACTATTACTACTACTACTACGACTACAACTGCTACACCCGCTATTATATCCCACTCTGTAATATTTGTTGCTCAAGCAAGTCTTTCTGAGGGTCTAATGAGGGAGAGAGTTACAACCAAGTCGAAAGATCTGTTTCTTCTCAAGCTAGCACCAGCATATGGGCATCATGTAAGCACTTTGTGGAATATTTTATACAATACTTTCTCTCTCTCTCTCTCCCTCTCTCTCTCTCAACATATACAGACTCCTTCTACTAAACTGAATGTGCATGTGCAGACTCTCCAAGTCTAGCATGTCTAGAATAAGTGGTGATACATATGTACATACATAGGACCTCCACAAGCATAAGTACATACAAAGGTTAAAACTACACATTAGACATGGCCCGTACATAACAATTCAATGTATCCAGAACTCCCTGGATATAAATTGTGGTCTTGGTGAATAGATAAAAGTTCCTTTCTCTCTTCCTCATTCCTTTTGGCTGGCTGCATGCTACAACTACAGAGAAAGAGAAAGGAAAAAAAGCAACAGAAACATCCTTACAGAGAGAAAAAGGAGAGAGAGAGAGAGAGAGAGAGAGGGACTGAGTGAGCGAGAAAGAGAGATGCAGCTCCCAGTAAGATTCCAGTTATCATTAGAACTGCGGGGAAGATATGTAGCTGAGGAATCAATACTGAAATGAGAAAAAAACTCGCTCTCTTTCTCACTCATCCTCACGAGTTTGTATCGAATTATGCACGTATTCTATGTTTTCTTCTCCACAATCTACAAGCAACCTACTCCAGTCCCCATCCTTACTTCTCCTAGGAACAATAAGCTCAAGCTTTAGATTTTCCCAGAATCAACCGCACCGAACCAATCATAAGGATGAGAGAAAAAGTGCGAGACAGAAAGAGAGAAAGAATAATGAAAGGGGAAAAAATCTAGTGGGAGAGGAGAAGCGTCAACGTCTCCAAGTTACTCAACTGAAATGGAAAAATTACAAACCAGTCGAAACCAAGTACATTTACACTTGAGACCCATCGAAAACATCATCGCTCAATCCCATGTCCATTCCTGTCCCTTCGTGCTTCACACACACACATACACACTCACACACACACACACACACACACACACACACACACATACATACTCACACACCCAAGCACACATGCCAGCATGTGTTCTCCTTTGAACAATTCCAAGCACATCAGGTCCTAACATCAATATCATCTCCTAACTTTCCCAAGATACGGTGAATAAAAACCATACGTCGCATACTTCCGATTAGTCAACTCCCCATAACCTATATATTTTCAAGGAGTATGTCATCACCCACATCGACGGAAAGGACCTTCACATCAAACCTACTTAACAACACTACAACTTCATGTAAATATTATAAAGCCAATTCACTTCTCCTCCGCAACTCATCCTTCATCCCCATAAATGCAAGTTGATACTAACCCTTCCGTCTACATATGTATGTACATATGCACATACAGACCTATCCAACCATCAAAATATAAAAACTCCGACCCATAGATACTCCACAAACTCTACATCTAGTAAATGTCATTTTATAGTACAGTACAAGACGTAAACATACATAGGAAATATCTAACCATCCTGTCAAAATATATTCACCACTATGCAGTCAAGCAGGTCTCGGTAATGCGGTGTCGCTACTAAAGAGTAACGCCGCCAGACACATCAGAGAATGTACACTTCCACAATAAGCTCTACAGTGGTTGGGTTTGGAAAAAATAAAAAAAAACTCATCGCCATGTGAAATTTTATTTTTACTAACAACAGCAGAAGCAGTAGCAGAAGCAACAACAACCTCACACGTACAGAGGAAAATTCCAACTCAACTGTCTTACTGTCCTTATCCCAAAACTCCACATTCAAACCAAGGAACCGCCATGTATGCCTGTTCTGTATACCCTCGCCCTCAGTCACACAGACATAACCCAGCACATTCATATCCATGCAAACACACTTATATAAACAAGCCAAGAGCCACATAAAAAATAACGAATACATCCACTATTCTCAAAAGTGAGAGAAAATTGTCACCCGTCCAAAACTCAAAAGTGTTTCCCATTTCATACTTACATGAGCCACTGTACATAACCATTCATACATACGTGAGGTATGTACATACATATCTACAGACACACACACACACATCCAAGGAAAACAAGCAGGCTCCAGCATCTCTCCCTAGTAGTCCTCCAGTTACTCACAGTTAGTTATACTTACTTACTTACTTACTAGAAACACATGCATCCCACTTGGAATATTCCACTACTACTACTCCTTATCCAAATACACACAGGTCCTGACAGTAGTGTATTCGAAAATTACTCGCATACTCTTCAGCAGAATAATGAGATCAGAGCAGTGGTAGTAGCAAAAGCAGTAGTAGTAGCCGAGCCACTCGTAGGCACAGACGCTTCCACCCAATAAGCAAAGCCAGAGACTTGCAATTCTACACACACTAACCCTACCTAAACGACCGACGAACCGACCGACAGAATAAAATTCACCATCCTCTATATAAAGATAGAGACAGAAGTTGAGGGAGAGAGAGAGAGAGAATGGAAAAGCGAGCGAGCAGAACAGCTAGTACTCCCAACTAAAACCCTGTGGCATACGACGACAAGACAGAGAAGAGAGAACGCAAGCGAGGGCGAACAGAGTGAGAGAGTAAAGGAACGAACGGAAAAGTACACGTGCCGGTTTCAGGGTGCATACACATATAAGTACATAATATACACGAGTGGTTTAGGTAGACTTTCACAGAGAAGAGTGGGAGAGAGAGAGAGAGAGAGACAGGAAAAAGAGAAAGCATTTCCACAACCAACCAATCTTCTAACGTATAAGAGGCGAAAAGTAAAGTATGGTGAGCTGGAGTTTTCTCTCCAGTCTTTCGCTCTGCTCCCTTTCGACTTCTTCACATAGGGGGTACATACACGTAGATACATACATAGTCAGATTGGTAGAGAGTGAGGGCGAACGAGAGAGAGAGAGAGAGAGAGAGAAAGCGAAAGAAGGAACGAGACAGACTATTCTCAAGAATCGACCATAATAACGCCACTTCCTCTCGTTCCGTTTTCTTCAGCATCAGCAGCCCAATTCAATTCAACTCATCTTCTCATTCTGCATGCAAGAACAACCCACCTTGAGCTCTTGCATATGTTGCAGCCCGCAAGAGAAAGGAGAGAGAGAGAGAGAGAGAGAGAGAGAGAGAGAGAGAGAGAAAGAGAGAGAGCGAGAGAAGAAAGAGAGAAAGAAAGAAAGTCAAAATAGACAAGGCTACTGCCTACTACTTTCCACTTCCCAGTATTACATACTTCGTACTCAATAATAACACTTGAAGAGCTGCGGGGACTTTCACCCAACTTCCGTGTGAGCCCATCATGACGAAGAGGTAGAAAAGTAGAAGCGAAGGAAGAAGGAGCAAGAGAGAGAGAGAGAGAGAGAGAGAAGACGAAGTAGTAGTGGAGTAGGGAACCTGGAAGCGCTCAACCAATCCTAATTCAATTTTAGGGCATCATCAACCCTACAAATCAGACTTTACAAGTCCTATTCACCAAGAGAAACTAACTCTGTCTACCTCTAAGAGAAAAATAACCTTGAACAAGTCATGACAATTCTACTTAAATTACAACTAACCACGAGTCTCAGTAGTACCAGCTTACATATTAGCCAGTGTGTATGTATAAATGTATGTGCACAACACGGAGATACAGTGTCACCCCATGCACGGTCCCATATACCATCCACATGTTTTTATACAAGAGGTTCAGTGCCGTTGAGATTAAATAAATATCAGGCACACCACAACTTCCACCCCACACTTGACACGTCCAACAGAGACCCTTAGGGTTTCTTAAAATAAACCCAAATTCGTCAAAATTACATCAGTACGAAGGAAAAGAGCAAACGAGCAAGCATGCCCTCAGACCCCGAACAACTTTACAAATGGGGACTCCCGACCTACTCTGTACATCTCCCATATATACACGATACACACACGTCTGCATACAAACTCTTGATAGAATAATTCCGCCTCAAAACATTGTCATCAAAAACTCATCACATTAGGTATCCTTGGATCGGTACTTACATTCTTGTAGACATATTTGACTGTATGTACATGTTGATATATCTATATCCACACGTATGGCATATTTATTTATATAACTACTGGGTTCAATCCACGCCAGTAAATTGTGTAGGATTAGAAAAGTTGAACTTGGAAGAAAATATGCCGCACAGATGCAAACAAACAAGAAGCAAAAAGCAACAACAAAATTGCGCAACACATTGTACACATACTAATCTTCCCAGTCAAGTCGTATCATGATCCTATATAATTTTTCCCATCTTCCCTCAATGTACACATATACACACAACTGCACACACACATACACACACACACACAAACAGATACAGTACACACGGCCCAATCCAAAAAGATAAGAGAAAAAAATAACCCTCTCAGTTTATATCTTGCAGTCATCATATATTTTCTTTTTATTTGTTTCCCCTTTGCGTTCCTCACTTACCAATATCATAAAGAACCGAAACGGCAACTGCTGCCATACAAGCATAAAAAAACAAAGAATAACTGAGAGCACCAGAAGCAAAAGTCTAAGAATATCAGTAGTAGTACGTGAACAAAATTCAATTGCTTCGTCCCTCATACGTCGGAATTAATTCAAAACAAAATCCTTCCTTACAAAATTCATATCTACATAGAAAAAATTCAAATAATGTCGGATGATCTTAAAAGCAAGACGAGGGAGTGAGCAAAAACACCACCGTCTGTACAATTAACTATTTATGTACACATATTTTTACTCAAGAAATATATACCATCCGACACATTTCCTTCCCTCCCAGCCCATCCTATAAAAACCTACACATCTCTCTACATCTTTAATATCCTCCCTGGCCCATATGTGCGTACATAACCTGTCAAATAATCTCAAGATCAAGATATTTGCACTTTGCTTACTCCATTATTGTACAAAATTCAATACATTTCACTCCTTCACAAGGAAACTTTTCATTCGTGAAGGAAGAGTGCGAGAGAAAGAGAAAGACAGGGAGGAAAAAATGGAACAACCGCCTTTTCTTTTCATATCCTTTTAAACTTGTACACCCGGGTACAAAAAAACATCTGTAATCCTTTTCCTTTTAACTTTCCCCTTCTCAAATCCTTAGAGGATAAAAATCTATTTCAAAAAGGAGGGTAGAAAGGTGTAAAATGCAATATCCTTCTTTAGCTCCATTTAAACGATTTTCATAGACACACACATATGTATTTATGTATAGTAAGTACACACATCCTCATACAAGACTCACCAATGCGTGAGAGACTTGCTTTCAAGAATCATGCCCAGAGCAGGTCATGTCTTCAAAAACGAAGCAAAGGAAATAATATTAAACGACAAACAATTACTTATTTTCTGACAAAACATTGAGTACATTCAGAGTTGGAACACTTCAAATGAACAGAGGTAGGCATTAGACTGTCAAAATATACCCCGACAGATTATCTCTTCGATATAGTATTGAATCGACGGTGATCGAAGAGTATGACAGGCACTGACACATGTGAAAAAGGAAAAGAACACCTTATGTTCACCTGCTGACCCTTTGTATTTATAGGAGGAATGCATCTGTTACGACACTCCTCCCAGTGAACACGCACGTCGCTCGTCAAAAACAGAAATGAAACAAAAACTATCCATCTTTATAGGTACTTGGATCAATTTCCTCTCGGATTTTCCCCTCAATTTTGAATATCCCCCAGAAAGTAAGTAACTTCAGGGGAAATCTACCTCTCACAGTACAAATACACAAACACTATAGTTTAAAATCGTTTGAAGTTCCATAAAGCAAACTCTCAAAGTCCCTTCAAAAACTCCATCAAATAGTATGAAGAAGGAAAAACAAAAGAAATAAGATTTATAGAAACCTCGCCCCCTCCATTTCAAAATTCCCTTGAAAAATAATACTGAGTACAGTAATAACAGGAACAGGGAAATAACAAATAGCACCACACTATTGGGAGGCGTAACTGATCTCATATGTATATACATAGATACATAGATACATATGGAAGAAAAGTATCACACACACACACACATACAAAATATCCTCAGAAATGGCTTTTTGTTCCAAAATTTTTTAACATTCAATCGCCTGAATGTACCATCAACTTTCACATTACACATATATGTAAGAACAAAAGAAACAATGCATTTTCCTCGTATCTTCCATTCCCAGCCAACATTTTCCCAGACCACGACTCACCATACATACCTATACTATGTATGTACTGGGGATGGAGTAAGGGAACAGAATTTGAAGAAGAGTCGCAGTTCTTATGAACACTCACTCTTACATACTTATACTTTCCAGGACTTGACGCCTAAATAGACTTCGGTTATTGGACATTTCCTATGACTCGAGTCCTCCATGGAAACTCTATGTTAAAATTTTATAACTACGTATAGGGCTACATGTACGGAGAAGGAGGAGGAGGAGCAGGAGGAGAGGTAAAGAGGGGTAGAGAGAGAGAGAGAAAGAGAGAAAAAGAGAAAGAGAGGAAAAAGTAACAACGAAAATACATTTTGACTCACGATCTCTCGTAAAAGACATCGATTTGAGTCAGCCGGAAAGCTTCTATCAAGAATCCTCATTTGTCTCACGGCCTAACACTACGACTTGGCTGTTGGTCAATTTCCTTCGCCTCACCACTATGCCCCACCACTACTCAAATGAAGAATGACGGCTCAAAGTGAATGAATGAAGAATGAATAGGCCTGGTAGGCACAGAAAAAGAAGTGAGAGAGAGAGAGAGAGAGACTAGAGAGAAAAGGAAAGAAAATCATCCCTACGTTTCTCCATGGTACAAAATGGGGAAAAAACTGTACACATATGCACTCATACCCATATAGATTCTGTATACTATCCTTACATCAAATACTCTTTGAGTACTTTTTCATCCAAAAAATAACGTATGTGTGGAAAGGATGGGACCTTCAAGATTTTCTATGATTTGCGTTATCGTAGTTCATCTATCCACTCTCCCTCTCTCTCTCTCTCTCTCACGATCTCTTACTTCTTTAGCTCTGTTCATGTTCACACTCTCAAAGCTCAAGTCGAGAATTCGAGTAAGTTAAACATACTAAAGGTTTCACATGATACATAGATATATATTATACACATATATCATAACCCAGGAGTAAACGTCGTAGGGAACATAACAACGACGCACGACAGTCTGCATATACTTAGATATATATATATACAAAGAATGAAAGGACCAAATGTGAGACACACCAGACTTGTTGTAAAGTTACATATATCGTTATATATGGGTAGATAAGCGTCCACATAAGAGAATCTTTTCTCCTCTTTGTATATGAAAAGGCATAGGGAATATATAAATTTGAGTCAGCCAGATTGAAAAATGAGAGTTGTTCGTGTCTCACAGCATAGTCGCCTCACCTGAGACTTCTCCCACGACCATTTGTTCCTCTCTTCATTCTTTCTTATTTTTTTGGCTGCTTGCTTTCTCTCCACCTCTTTTCCTTCCCTTTCCCTTTCTACATACTCACTGACATACACACACACACACACACACACACAACTCTTCACATTCTTCCACTTACTCAACTTTCTCTCTTCCGAGCCTTCTTGAATTCTACAGATACTTCTGATGTACCACAGATGTGTGATACAGAGAGGGAGAGGGAGAGAGAAAGTATACTCTTTACCCGTCTCTAGTCTCTAAATTTCTTGTACATAAATAAAGTCCTTCCTCCAAAACACCCACACTCATATACACACTCGCATACTCTTATATGTGCATACTTTCACACTACTTACAATATCCACTCCTCAAGGCTTTTTCCCAAGTCCCAAACTAGTAGGAGTATGTAGAGATAATAGGACGTGTGTGTCATGTGTATGTGTAAGTGTATGTGTGAGTGTGCTCTATACCAGGAGGAGTCGTTCCAAACTCTTCTAAAACAATATCATAGGTAAAACTCACGACAAACTTTTTCCTTCCCATACTTCCAGGTCCTTTTTCCTCTCTGGAGTCAATTATACCCGGACTACTACTACTGTCCATTTAAAATGAACTCATATGAGAGAATTCATTCCCAGGAATCATGCATCCTCGGAAAATACATCCAACGTTAAAATATTAACCTCAAGCTACGTCAAAGCTCCCGTCACTGTATATGTAGATACATACATGTAAAGATTGTGCAACTCACTTGGTTACGTACAGAAGTACTCATCCACTCAACTATACATACATAGATACATGAGAACCCTTCCTTGAATACCATAACGAAAATTTGTGTCTCCATCTCCAAACGTTAATGGAGTTAACACTTGACAAACAACAGGGAAATTATGATATACTTGCAAGACAGGGTCTCCAGATAACTAACTATTCCAGGGAGAGAATAAAATACATCTACACTTCACCGTGAACTACTTCAAAAACAACCAATATCAAAACAGCAAGACTTGTCAACTTCCCTCAGAAGCACAGACGTACAGAGCACATACAATCCCGTATACATACATATGAACACAAGTTCATACATAATATTCCATCTCAAATGACTATATATCTATAGATACTATGATTTGGAAAGACTTCTACTGTGGACATCCACCAAACATCCACAGCAAATATGGACCAAAAGTAGTTACACCCATACATATGTACATAGATAGAGATACACAAGCCAACATCAACTTCTAACCTAAAACTTTAATACAGTTGCAAAAAGAGAGTGGCGGCGAAACTACGAGAGGTAAAGGGAACCCACAAATATAACATCTCCCATAAGAATGCACCTTGTTTCCTATCCTAAACTTATTGTGAACTTGTCAAGTGTACTTTGTATGTAAGTAAGTAAATGAAAAGAATGTGAGAACTTTTATACGCCAAGAAACCATCAACTTAAACCAAGAATTACAAAATGAAAATAAATGACCTCGAAATAAGGTGGCAAATTGATCTACTGCATAAGATGGTACTTTAGATGCTTACACACTACATTTTCCCAAGATCCGCGCGAACGAGAGAAAGAGAGAGAGAGAGAGAACGAAGGGAAACTGTAAAGGAAAAGAAGAAATAAGGGCACAAGAAAGAGCAGTCAATTCTCGATTCACTCTTTCTCTCTAGTATTTCTTCCCTCTCACTTACTCTCTCTCTCTCTCTCTCACTCTCTCTTGTCTACATCTCTTGTGTGAATATAAACATACAGGATTTTCGATACATTATATATTGTAGCCACTAACTCCTGCCGATTTCAATGAACAAAGTAACTAGAAATCCAACAAAAATCATTACTTTTAAGTGAATTCAAAAACACACACATATGTATCTATCTTGCACATACATAAAAACGCTTACAAATCCTAGGGAGTAGTAAACCCTGATGACGACAAACTACATCCCTGCTTAGAAGCATTACAAATAAATACTTACGTATCTAGAGGTATATCCTTGAAGTTTAAATACATACAACCTGTATAACCCAGTTTATACAACACCTATACAAGTTTACCAGCACTCACACACTTATTCACTTCCCTCTTTGCTTTTTTTCAAACACACACATACATACATAGTGACACAAACAAACACATAAGATTATCAATACTTTATTTCTCTGGCTCATATACTTATATCTATGTACAAACTATACTAGAGCACGACTATTGAGTAAACTACAGAGTCATGTGCGCATATACAGAATCATACATACATATCTACACACACATCTTTGTTCTGTTTTATTCGTGATGGATGACTTGGGCTAAGTTTAGTTTAACTTGATAAAAAATCCAACATCCATTCCCCCTCCCCCATTGCTCCATTCTCCTCTCTTCATCCTTTAAAATTCTTGCATTATTCTCACGCCGGAGAGAAGAAAAAGGAAGGGGGAAAATCCTTCGCTTATGACATGACTGGTACGGGGTTTTCGAATCTCTGGACAGCAGAAATACTAGTGGCGGTAGTAGTAGTAGTAGTAGAAGTAGCAGTGGTAGTAGTAGTAGTTGTTGTAGTATTGTTAGAGAGGCAGAGAAAAAACAGGGTAGGGAAGGGAAAATAAGTGAAGAAGGAAAAGGAGCAAAAAGAGGACAAAAAAGCAGACATGATTCACAAAAAATGCACAAGAGGAGCTTAAGTGGTCCCATTCAATCTTCCTTTTCACTATGTCAACAGACTTAAGGAATAAAATCTTTCGCTAAGCTTTCGGTTTTAAAAAACTAAGCCTTTCCCTCTTTTACACTTTATTATTCCTTTTTCTTCCTCTTTTCTCCATTTCTCCTCATGAATAAATACGTATATTTGTTGGGGGGAGATTGTGTAGAGAGAAAGCCATGAGCAGTCACAGTCATTCAAAAATATGCAGGTATATAGAGACACGCTGATATGAAAGAATCAGTATAATTAATTGAAAATGACATTAATGTTGACTTTCTCTCATATGCAGCCACTGCTGTCATTTATTCCTAAAAAGAGAGTCAACGACGGGCTTCCCAGATAAAATAATAATAATGAGCGCCTCTGTCATCAAACTCCCCTATATAATTCCCTCATAAAGCTACCAAAGTGCCCAAATTTTTTAAATCATTATTACTTTATCTTTATAATTATCAAAGTTACATTAAAAAACATTTGATGGGAATGAGATACAACATTTTCGTAGCAAGTTTATTACACACACACACATAAACTCATACACACACAAACTCACACACACACACACACACACACACACACACACACACACACAAAATAGTCACTAGTTTCATTTCCGAGGAAATCCCGATCCTATTTTCATGTTTGCAAAAAAGATTACAAGTCCTCCAGAATATTTCAGATTGAAAAATGGTATTAGGGCCCAAGACGAGAGGATATTTCTTAAGAGTCATGTGCTGAATAAAGAAGAAAAGTCCACAAGCACAAGTCCAATGAGTGGTACTTGAGTTTTGGCATGGCATATGTACCTATAAACTTATACATATGTACGTACCCACAAGTAACCTGAGTCACAAGTCAACATCACACCAAATAGAAATATGAATTTACAAAATGTAATGGTATAAGTATAGAGGTATGCATGGGGAAACACATACAATATTAAGTGTTTCTGCATAAATAATAATCAAATGACAGCTTTGGAATCCATGGGCTCATACACAATAGGGGTATACTTATAGTATATACCAATATGGAAATCTGTGTATTTTCTTCATATCCGGGAGAGTAACTTTTAGTAAGGGGGTGTAATACTGTAGTAGTAACAGACAAAATAAATACGTCAGCTTACCTTTCCTTGCATAATCAACCGGATGGTGAGGGTAACATTAGGGTCATCAGCAGGTGTAGCCATTATGGTGGATGATTATAATATTACAGATTACGTTTTTTTTTTCACTCAATGTATGGAACGGGCAGTAGAAGTAGTAGGTGGTTTACGATGGTGTGTACACGGTGGTGGTAGCAACAGTATTAGACAATGATTGTAGCAATATATTCAAGTTTGTAGAGGTTGACGACGACGATACGATCACATACACAAAAATTGAAGGGGCAAGTGGTATACCTGAAATCCAAACAAAATTCCAAACATTATTGTACCAATTATGCACTCAATCCTCTCATATTATATCCATGTCCTCAAACAACAAACACTCATCAAGTTATTTTTATTTCCCTTGTTACCATATTGTTAAACACCCAATTACGTCCCCTGGTTATGTGCCTAGTCATTCTGGTTGAGTGAAAATTGAACCTCCCTTTGCGCCTCACTCAGTCAAGTAATTACAAACATTTGTAGCAGCACTGCACACATTACATACAGTATATGTGTATCGACATGCCGGTTATAATTTTATATATGGAATAATTACATGTAGATATATATATAGTTAAAAGCAAACACATCTCTCTAATAAACACGACAAAGCCTAAAATACGAAGGGACAGCGGGAAAAATGATTTCCCTCAACTATGTAGGTATAGTCCAACTATGATTTCCATGAACCTTCTCAATCCTCATACATACACTGAACATAGCTATCATTACTGTCGAGAATGTAAACATGTGACTTTGGTCATTACTCCAATTTTCCCTTCTTCCCTTCAACCAACGAGCCATACTGACACTTATCATCAACATGATGACACTTATTTCGACCATATAGTTCGTTCAATTAAATACGCTGCTAAAATACTCTGTGTCCACATCATCACTTCGTGTGCCCTTTATTACACAGTAGTAGACTCCCCAAGTCCCATAGAAAACAAACATGCAATTTAGTTTCCATTTGAGCCATGTCAAAAATCTTACAATAATTCCAAAAACAATTCTCCCCATGAATTGTTTGGGACTCCCTCACAGTTACAATTTGCAGCCACGGGTTGTGAGAAACTACATGAAAACTAGTTTTATAATAATTCGCAAGCATGTACTTATACAAGTAGCACATTTACATACATACATACATACATACCTATAAACCTCCGAAATGTACAACCCCGTCCATCCATAATCAAGTGGAATGAAATCCTCATTAAGTAAAGATAAGGTGACTGAGCAAATTCCCAATAGTGATATATTACCATTACGCAAGGGTACATAGAGGGACAGGGACGCACGTTGGCATTTAAAACCTGAGAGCATTTCCTGTTTGTAAAGGCGACACAAGTTATAATAGCCTGGGTATGTAAGTATACAATAAATTCTGTAATGTCATATGTGGAACAGGAGAATACACTCAGAGTTGCAGTCCTATAGAAGAACATTACACCTTACAACTACTACTATTCCCTATGGGAGTTTAGTACTCCAACATTTAATACTAACCTTGAAGTATGTCATTTGATAGATGAGAACTATGTGGGGAGAGACATATATATAAGTATAGAGAGAGAGAGAGACAGAGAGGGGGGTATACAGAGAAAGACAGGGGCGGAAAACATTCATGAAGTCCAAATATCTTCCATAAAAATTCAATGAACGACATGATACTTTCCATTATGTAGTTTTAACAGATCCATCCACCTGATACTCTTCCATATACACTATATAGAATAACGTCATGCAAATTGCACACATACATATGTATATGAGGCATGTACCCACCATAAGGAAGACATGGGTAGGGAAAGCTGTACATCCCAACTACAGTAGTAGCATGAAGTTACGTCCCCCAACTCAACTATTCCTGCAACCACTGAGGCAATGAGAAATGAGAGAAAAAATGCACAACTCCAAAACCACCATTTCAAACCAGAAAAAAACCTCCTACCTCTCTACTTCAACTAGTCAATCTTGTGTCGGAAAAATATCCACACATAATGCACTTATCTTTATTCTCACGAAATTACCCCAACCTGGATATAAAATATCGAGTGAGTCCTACATGAATGTTCCTATTTTAGCTAATAGCAAAAAACCCTCCCATATGAGTAGAGATAGACGCAAGTCCTTAGAAAATTTCCAGCCGGTCTCAAAGACTTGACGAAACTTAGGAGTAGGATTATGCGCATATAAAAACGATTGTATGTATGTATGTATGTACATATGATACGACCAATCTAATTTTGCTTTACATGGAAATCATTTTAAACCTATCATATTCCCCCCCCCCACATTTAGCCTTTAACTTGCTCTGGACTAATAATAATTCATAAATGTACTCTGACAACAGATACCCTTAACTTGTCTCCAAACCTTGAAATACAAAAAGAATCGTGGGAAATGTGAACGGTACAGTAATAACGCATTCTACAATGTTTAAAAAATCATGACGCATTTTCACAGCAGACGGTAAAATGTCAGTAAAGCACAATAAGAGTACATTCCTATATCTACTCATATTCATCATCAACATGTTCATACACACAGACGGCAAATTTCACTCACAATTAGTTCGAGCTGCACTTTACTCACAAAATCAGACAGCTTTCTTTTAAAAAAAAAACAGAAACTATATTTCTTCTCCGAAGAAGTTCATCTGTAATGGAATTTTTTGTATAAACAATTCTAACTAGTGTATAAGACCTTTACCAAAAATGTACCGTATTCCTAAGAAATAATTTTGAAATGCTCCCCTCTAGCAGCACAGCCAAGCTAACGAAACATACGTATGTATGTATATCTACATGGAAAAAAAGTTTCGTATCTAATTGAAAACCACTCTTCCGCTCGAATAAATTCAAGTTTGGGAAACCTCCCAGCACAACGTATCAGAGGTAATACTCGGCATGGCTACTTTGCTACCATACTAAGAAAAAAAGACAACTATGGACCATGCCTGAATTGTTCTCGGTCGGGAGGGGGAAAAAAATCCGCATGCATTTATGGATTGATTCATATTCAAGCCATATTGAAGCAAAACAAGTCTCCACGGTATTAAATGCACGACCAAGCGAGAGCTAAAAGGAAGGAAACGAACCAATGACGTATATATTTTCAACCCCAGAACTCCAGTGCCTTCTATCCCACAATCAGCCAGTAAGTAAGTGAGTGAGTAGTGAGTATACAGATAGTACAAGAAGCATCAATAGTACACATTTTATATAGTGAGGACTTATCATACGTCTTGCATTACAAGATTGTCTCATAATTTTATAACGTACGGCTTCTTGACGGGATCGGATCGGATTCACCCTAAATTATGGTTCAGGAGAGACAGGACCCCACATACAATTACGTACAATCGTGTAAGAGTCATATATGGATCTTCCGAGTTACATACCCGACATATGTATAATTATGTGTAAGTATAGTAAGAATATACACACAGAGAATAGCATTTACTACTTTATGAAAGGCAAAGACGAACGAATGTTCAGGTCTACCCATCCGTCCATGTATTTCAAGTCTATAGATGAACTGTGAAGTAGTCATAAGCTAATTATTCCCTACGATTTTATGGATTCTCTCTTCAAAAAAAAGCATTCATTGCGCGCAGACACACACACACACACATACTGATAGAAGTATTAGAGAAAAATGAGAGAAGCTTTATCAATTCTCCTATTTACACTGTATTCATCAGCACATCCTACGCAGTTCCTTCATTTGTACAATATACAATCCTGATCATAGTAGCCCATCAGGGAATATCAGAAAAAATATCAAAAGGATGATGGATTATGACTTACGAGTGTACAAACGTATGTAAGTGTGTTGTTAAAAGACTCGATGACATGCATGCTCCTTCTCACTCTCTCTCTCTCTCTCTTTTCTCTCCTTCTCCCTCTTAGAGGTCTGATACACATTTGCTTAGATATACGATGAAAATATTTCTATTCAGTCAGTGATTTCAACACGACATATTAAAGTACATGCTAACGGAAAGAAGGGTAAGAAGGTAAGAAGAATGAAGAAAATGAGACTCAGGGGGGAGAAAAAACTGAGAAGTCAGAAAAACGCTTACGAATTGAATGCAGTTTCCTAGACGTCAAACCCTACATGTACTCCGAGAAAGAGACGAACCCCTTGTAAATTTTTCACAAGACTAGAGTCTCAAATGTGCGTCAAGTCAAGTTGAAAGAGTCGAACTCAAGCTAAACTTAAGTCAAGTCGACGAGTCAAACAAAACTTTAAGTTGAGTCAGATGATCCGTTCCTTTTTCTCGCTCTGTCTCTCTCTCTCTCTCTCCCTTGCATTCTCATATCCACAGCCCTTTAGCTTTCCTTCCCACATTTCTCAACAATACATTTTCTTTTCTTTCCCTCTCTCACAGAAACTTTAAGAGCTGGAACTATCACAAAAAGGAGACACATTTCCTTCCCTCACTGCCACTATGCCTTATCGGTTTCAAAACTCAGGCCCAGAGAAGAAAAATTCATCCGCAAATGTAATTATACCTCACCTTCATTAGCAAGCTAGGACTGACTACTCACTACTTCGCATATGTATGTACGTACATAGTTGCACGCACACACATATACTATACATACACACCTATAATACATATGCATTTGAGTTAGAATATAACCCTGACATCACAAGATTACAACTCCCCTCACTGTAAGGATCCCCGTCATGACTGATACATGAATACTGGTATAAATTTCTGGGATCCAATTTGAAATTTATTGTACATCATCAGTAAAGTTTTTCAAGTTGTTAACCAAAAAAATTTAGGAGTGATATAAAAAAAATCAGATTAAAACTATGCTTGCTTATCTTTTCGTTTCCAGGACTTTAGAAAACTTCCCAGTGATCGATACTATCATACAGTCAACAAGGTCGATATTAAGTAGTAGTAGTTGAGCTGTGATATGAAATTGCCTGTCGATGCCGATACTATGGAAGCCTCCCTCTCCTTCCTACATATACGCTCGCAAAATTATGCATAAACTGGGCTTCTTATTCCATACAGCTACCACTGAATGATTGAGTGAGCAAGAGGTAAGTCAAGCAAGCCACCAGGCCATGGCATTATAATGTATGTACATTAGTATACAGTTGTAGTAGATAATCCTCGGGAGTCTATACTCTCCGTGAAATTTATAAGGAAGCTCGCTACTAGTTCCGAGACTCAAGCAACCTGCCACACAACTAAAATATCCATTTGCTACTAAAAACAGAGGAAGAGACAGGCGGAATACCAAGTAGTCGGAGGGAATATACGTAGACATCCCTACCTAAGCTACTACTAGCCCAGCTCCTCAAACTAATAAACTCACCCTGTTTAGTTTTTAGTTTTTAAGCCTGACTTAGTAACTACATCTATATAGTAGTCAGTCTTCTGGCTAACTTTATTCCACATTTTTCTTGATAGTCAGAGACCAGGCAGAAATAGAAATGAGAAACCCCTTACACAGCGAGAGAGAGAGAGAGAGAGAGGTAGTACGGATACAACGCAGGATGAGGCTAAAGTATCAACTTTTTATACGAACCCAAAGCCTGTTTAGGTTTTACACTCAAGTATAATCTCACCTCAGCGTGTTCCATTATTTTCTAGGTCTACGATCATTTCCACCGCTAAATCACCTCTCTAACTTTGAAATTAGTGCCAGCAAGAGAGAGAGAGAGGAGAGAGAGAGAGAGAAGAGAGAGAGAGAAGAAAGGAAAGAACGACAAGGGAAAAACGTAATACTATCATATCCTCAACTTACATCATTTTCTTTAACACAAAAACTTAAACAAGACAATTCTTTCCCATGCGTAGACATTAACTTGTAAAAATAATAATAATAATGGTAAAACCAACTTCCACGCTCATACCCCTCATGTTTATAGTAACAAAACAAGTATCTCACAATAGTGGGACCAACTTGTGCGATACTGTCGAGATTAAAAAAAAACCTCGCCTCTAACAATAGGAGTGTAGAGGGGCTATATTCAGTACACCTCAAAAAATGTGCAATTCGACGTAAGCTTACCTTGGCAGTAATACTCTCCACTCTACTCCCCTACCATCCTGTTTATGTGGAGTGAGTGTTAAAACCCTATTACAGTAGCACACGGTTCAAGCTCAACTTTTTTTTCTTGGCAATTTAGCCCACAAATATCTAACCAAGAGCTCCGGACCAGCGAGGAAGAGAAGAGTAAGCAAGCGAATGTGGAATTTTAATTATACCTCCTACAATATGCTACCACCTACCTCCTACTCCTAGTCTACGTAGGGCTTCCAAGCTAGGTACATCCCACCGTATATATATATAGTGAATGTCCCAACTATTCTGCAACCTCCTCGCTTATCCCATTCAGTACTAAAGTGCACGTAAAAGCAGGCTACTAATCATAAATTCATAATTACCTCAAATACCCAGCTTTTTACGACGTAAATTTATACCTACGGTCATAATACTAACACCAATATATGTACAACCCTATTACTACTATATGTGTCTATATAGACACAAGAACTTCAAGCCCTAGATTAGAGACCAATACAGGGCGCGAGCGAGCAGTCAGGAGAATAGAAATTGGAACAACACATCCCAATGTATTTCAATGAGCCGCTTAAAATTAAAATACATTCCCTCCGAATACTCCGAACCATTCCAGCCAGATTTCCATCCAATGATTCAGTTTAAATACTTTCCATTACATTCAATCACCTTTACAAGGAAGAGAGAGAGAGAGCCAGAGCGAGAGAGTAACATACTGAAACAAACAACTGATGGATCAATTCATTTCGCAACAGCTCCGTCGAATGATTTAGAAATCAGTAGAGATATAGCAAACAAGGTTGTAACTGAATACAACGGATTCACAAAGCCTCACAAGAACATGCACATAGAATACTTAGACTTACAGACAGGTACTACTACTACCACATACATAAACTTCCATCCTCAATCCTCACACGGAAAGACATCGAGAAGAAGGAGAGGAGGACGAACAGAACAAGACAAACAAGAGCAGACAAGAAACCATATTTCAATCCGAATGCTATACACGACCGTGTGCTTCCTACGGATATACATACCCACCTACTACACTTAACCAACATATTATCTATATCGTATCGTGGTTGAAGCTGTACCTACGAGTACACACACACACACACACAGACGAGGAGACCAAAAGGAGTTTTTTAAGTTACTCTACATTACACTTACTAACAGCATTACAGAAGTTCCATAGTAGGCTACTACACACCTACCTACCCACCGACTACATACGCATAACTAACTGTATTTACACTGGATGCAAAAGCAGTGTAACCCATACATACGGTAGCATTTATTCTGTATATATAATTTTATACTTATATACACTGGGGCAAAATGTTTGCTTCTATAATAATAGTACTTGAACCGCCGTCAAAACTTATGTTCAAGTACTTTTACTTCTTAACAAAGTATTTCCATGGGTTCCCGTTCCTCCGTGTTGTTTACTAGAATCTTTCAGCAGTCTCATTTCCCACTATCTACCCTAAATAGTACAAAGAAGGAAGAGGAAGAGAGCAAGTTTTGAGGGAGAGAGCGAGAGCACAGGAGAGACAGGAGAGAGAATAACAGAGTGAGAGATGCTGAGGGATTCAAAGGGAATCTACCGAGGACAAGAATAAATTGGGTGGGTTTGTTGGCCCGGTCTCTCATATCAAAGGAATCGAGATCGAGAGCCAAGCCAAAAGGACACAGTTATATCACTCCAGTTTCAATTGCCTTTACAACACAGAGGAGAGAACATGGTGGATCATATAACTCTTCTCTCCTTTCATGAGTCCCTTTCCATCTCTCTCTCTCTCTCTCCCTCTCTCGCTCGCTCTCTCTCTCTCTCTCTCTCCTATCTATCTCCCGACTGTCTACTAATACACTGGAAACCTTTACTTCTAGAATATCAAACAAACAAACTATCAAGAAATCGTCAGAGCATTCGTCAACTGCTTATTTCATAGCTGGGGAAATCTATTAGAGAGAAAAATTTTCCAACAAACGCCTCCTCCTCCTCTCTCTCTCTCTCTCTCTCTGTCTCTCTCTCTCCCTCTCTCCCTTTCTCCAGTTCTTTCCACTCATTTTACTCGTAATAACCATTCGAAGCCATTAAATTCCTATCGAAAATCCTCAAATTTCCCGGTATATGCTCCGGCAAAACTCCAAACGGAGGAATATATACATAGTCATTTCAGCACAAATAATCACAACATTGCTGCCAATTATTATAATGGCATGGCTTCCGATTATATACTTAGGGAGGCCCAGGAGTGACTACAATGTCAGAGGCAGGAGCAGCACTGCGTGGTAGCTATTGAAATCGTTGAAGTAACGCACATCACCGAAAGACATCCTATGATGCTAATAGCTCCAAACATCCTTCATTTCAAAAGGATTCCCATAACCTCCATAGCCTGAAAGGAGAGACAAGGGAAGTAAATGATACTGAAGAAGGCTCACACATATAAAAAATATGTGAAAAAATTTAAAAGCTACCTCCTTCCTCATTGTTGTACCAACTCTTTTACTTCCTCACATTCTCAGTGGAGAAGCGGTGCTAATTTTTACTTTTGGGACAAACGATGACAGAGTACAAGATAAAGGCAAGAAAAACCAACGAGATGGTTTTCCGGATAAGACAGTCACATGTGCCCTACTACCTGTATATGTAAATATATGTACGTCTACAAATTTTACATTTACCTATAAATACG
Source organism: Allacma fusca (assembly GCA_947179485.1). NCBI lineage: Eukaryota > Metazoa > Arthropoda > Collembola > Symphypleona > Sminthuridae > Allacma > Allacma fusca. The sequence goes on along the minus strand of OX359248.1, from coordinate 19,878,791 downwards.
TAAACCTTACATCAATATATAGATACATATAGGTATTACATACACACATCAAATACAGAATACATAAAAACCGCCGGATACAAACCATACCCCCAACTCCTTGAACCATGCAATGGTGGTGGTACCAGCGAAACTAGCTCTGTGTTTACAAGTTCAAGTAAGCAAAAGCCGGGGAAGAATTACACTGACATCACAATAGGACTGTCAGGTTGCCAAAACTGGGGTTGCTCACAAGAAAATCATTCCTAGCAGTGCCTAGTTATATTATAAGGTTACCAGCGTATACAGGGAGCATTTTCGAATCCTGTAGATATAGTATAAATGTGTTAGTAATATTTACTAACTTCCTTGCTTGTTAAATACAGGGATTAGGTCCTATAGACATGCATCACCACAGACTGAGCCACTTCTACTGTAAATATACATACATCCTTATAGAGTCTTGCCACGTGAAATTCTTGACATGATTTCTTCCTTCTCTTTCGGCTGACGACTGTTCTACACCCAACAACAACTCACTACAGTACAAAAACTCCCGACATCACTGCTTCCACCAATGTAGAAAAGAAGAGCTTTACAACAAAACCTGGTGTAGTACATATGTAACTCCTTAAATACCTATTTAAAAGATAGACGACTTTATACATGTATACTTTATTGCTTGCAGTGGTAGTAACGGTATTAGAAATAGTAGCCTTTTGCGGGTTCGGAACCTTTCTTACTGATTCGATCCTCATATATCCGTCTCTCTCTCTCCCTCTCTGTCTCTCTCTCCCTCTCTCAGAAGCACACAAGCAAGCTGGTACGCACAATCTCTCTATATCTTATAAACACAGAACATTATCCATGTGGTTTTTTTTTCGCGTCTCTCTTATTCTTAAACTCTCTTACATTTTGTTCGTCAGTAACGAACCTACTATATTTTCCCTCTCCCCATTTCTTTCCACAGATCTTTCTTGTAAATTAGGCGGACTTAATGGAATACACCAGAGGGACAGAAAAAGAACTAAAACGAGGCAGAGGCACTAAACTATACACACTGTACACACCGGTCGAAGGATTTATTGCAAAATTCCTGACTTGTAATCAGCAGCCATGGGGAACCTACTCTGATAATAGAGGAATAGTACAGAGTTTACAATAATAGTCTCATCGCACTTCATGTCTTTTCGCATGTGATGTTTTTCTTGTATAGAAATACATTGTATACAAAAAATCCCAACAATAAAAATATACATGGAAACATTCACCTCTCGGAAATTCAATCAGTTTCCCTATTTGAACCGCCTCCGCTTGCATGATATTCTCGAAGAAGAAAACAAAACAAAAAAAATGATGTGCGAATAAGCCTTTATATATTATATGTACGCAGGATAATTTACTATGCATAATGACACTCCGAAATATTGCATACAACCTTCCACATATGATACCAGCCATATGGTAAATGGACACTGGGAGATAGGCAGACAACACGGATCACTAGAAAATAATACGTGATTGAAAAGTATTGAAAACAACGCCAAAATAGAAAACAATATGGCAGGATTAAACGATAGATCCACTAGGTTTAACTTTTCTACACATCAACATACATAGGTATGTAGGCATGTATCACAATAGGTATTATATACCTACATGGAAACAGAAACTTCCCATAAATCCGCAGTAATTCAGGAAAATCACTGACAAGCACGCAACATCATCGTGAACAATTTTCAACTGGAGAGGACCAAGTAGGTCCATTCCATACATATCCATTATCTATGTATGTATATATATATAAAAGTGTATGGATGGAATTCAAAGCATTAATATCATCATCAGGCTCCTGCAGTCCTGGACTTTCTTCGGCTATTTCTGAACATCTACCTATATAGTTTCATGGTTTGAGCCGTCAGAGACTTGGAATCAAACTAGTTTCATGCTCCGGCTGTACCACAACTTTATATGTATGTATGCATGTCTGTACATACATATCTACATGCATACAACATGCACTCGGTCCATCGTTACACAGACACGTTAAGATCGGAAATGAGCATGAAATTATAAGCGTTTCCTTTAGGACTACTCTGGAGAACTCCAACTAGGGGAAACCAGGCATAAGACCGAGAAATATATAGATAGATATACTTGTGCTTTTATATACGGACTCACACATATAGACACAGGCACACAGAGTTAGGGAAGGAGCAAAACGAGGCAAGCAACATTTGCAAGCTAAATTTGATAAAACTAGGTCCTTGTTCTTCGGACCGTATGCACAAATAATTTATAGTTTGTGAAATTTGAATTCTGTCAGCTTATTTATATGCAATTAAATCCCTAGTACAATACATACTTCCCACAACCCGCACAGTGTGAACGGCAAGAAGAGGGAAGAGTTGGAATCTAATAAATTTTCTTGGTAAATTCTCACCTCGGAAATTGATCAACTTACAACGCTTCTTCCTCTGACAACCGTCCCTAAATATGTACATACCCATAGACGAGCACAACAACAAACTTTCGCCAGAGAAATAGAGGGGGACCAATATAAAGGCAGAGAGAAAGACAGCGAGGAGAGAGAGAGTGAGAGTGGCAATGGAGGAAACTCCAGAATACACAAGTGCTATGTATGGTTGTATGATATATCTACTTATATCTTTTCGTACGCGTACATCCATACGTGTGAGGACGAAGTACAAAGGAATATTATATAAATATCTACCGGATATGTAGAAGTTGCATATACCAAAAGACCTAAGGAATTCTGAAGGTGCGCCGTCTTCCCTGTATATACAGCGGTAAGGATGAGACAAGCTGCGGGGTCAAACTAAAACCTTCATTTCATTTCTAGAGAAGAACAAGAGTTGAACCCTGAGAATACACAAAGGAATTCTTAGCGACCATACCAAAATCCAGTAGCGACAGGGACTTGCAACTTCAAGTACTGCTACTACTACGACGACGACTCCTTCTAATACTACTTCTTTCTTCTCCGGACTCTCCCACTAATGTAATAGTGAGGGAAGCAGTACAAAGCTTTTTCCTTTCTACATGCATACATATGTACATTCATCTCCTCCTGCCACATTGGGACATGGACATGGACATGGACACTGGAAATGCATATGTACGATAGTATGCCCCCATAAGGTACACATATACTCATATATCTACTTATGTATGTATGTATGTCCTGATAAAACCATGTAGTTTCCTCCTAGTAATAATTCCATCCGGGAAAGGGAACGAATGCCCGGTAAATTCTCTTTCAATCTCCTCACACACAATGTTACATAACTATCGACCGTAATACTAGTCCATGCGATTACACTACAAATCATTTCCTTCACCTTTTGCCTAAAGCTGGCCCATCAAACTGTAAAATCCAATCCCGAAATCTCCATAAAACTTTCCTCACATTTGACCCTGTCGTCTGCACTCTTCTTTATTGAATTTTATCCTAAAAATCAAACTTCCTGGATGCACCCTCAGGTGGAGCCATACCCCAGCCGACGATTTTTATAATTATTATCGCATCCGGAAATCAAGTGCTCCAGACATCATCCATTATCATTAATTTGGAGCCCAAATTGTGCCTCCAAGTGGCACTTTGTAGTCATGAGATTTATATCAAGAGGCCTCCTGAATCCACAATCTATTCTTAAAATACTGGGAAACAACCATTAATTCCACAATTTCTAAGGGATTTATATAAAAATCATAAATCCAAGCCAAGAAACAAAGGAAGATCAATCAATTCCCCGGCACTCTTCACATCCACTACAAGGGAGGACATGAAAATTATAGAGAATCCTGTGTCTATACGTATGGAAATTGGAACTAGAACAAGATGATAGCCGTCCAGACGTTTGAGGTTAGAGGAAACACAAGAGGAGAGCAGCAGAGCACAAAGTAAGAAAAGAGAAATTTATAGCCAACTTCATCTGATCTCAGTGAAGGATAGCATAGCATAGCATAGGAGAGAGAGAGAGGGAGAGAGAGAGACCTGGAGCAAGAGATTGAGCTATGAGAACTACATAGTACTCCTATTTCTTCAATTTCTAGCTGATTCGGATTCTACTGGAATAGCAGTACACATACGTAACATGCTGTTCCTCTTTCAAATCACATTACAACCACCACTAGAGTACGACCCAACATCAGCCATTCCAATCCGCATGCATGCACGAGTCCATGGAGAGAATACAGTCTAAAACGTTTCGGTTCAAAAACCAAATTTAACAATATTCCTTGTTTCCCTCTGTTTTGGTTTCAAAAACGACGACTATACACTCCCTTGTATTAGTATTACTTGTAAAAACATGCTATCATCAAAGAATCATCTCACTCAACAGAGTTGTAGGAGACTTCTACAACAAATGGCAAAGCTCACGTACGTCCACACACACACACACACACTACCCTATCTGTCTAGTTAAATAGTAGGTGAGCACAAGGTAGAGAGAGGATCCTTGTTGTAAATAATTCCTGTGCAAACATAGAGAAACTCCTTTTACTCTCTTCCTGGTAACATATAACTAATTACAATGTATGTATGTAATACCAGGTATTGTGAAGGGGAGGAGAGAAATTGCATTCATTCGACTACTTTCACTTCTCCTAGTACCTTGCACTCCTTCCATTATGATTACCAAGTGCATTCATTCCATGTGCATAGTCGTTTCCCAGGGCAGAAAGAGAGAGAACCAGAAACAAATAATTCCGGTGACATGAAAACCAAACAAAAAGGAAAACCATGCTTCAAAGAATCCCGTTACAGGAAATTAATTACAGAATACCATCATAATTGTATCACTCGTAGCCCTCCTCCACGTGTACACAGATACCCCGAGTTACCATTCATGATTACTCTAAACTTCCAAAGCATTTACTCGGACTACTCCAATAATTCTATCCTCCATATAGCCTAAGGGATATATGTAGCTACAACGGAAATTTCCCTTCCAAGAAGACAGATTAAAATACATACATTCATGCATACACATTGCCCCTAGAGAAAATTCAATCCAGGGAACACAGCCCCGACCTACATTTCCAAAATTCGTTTAAATTTCATTGCAAGCAAGGTATACTGACTGGGTACCTCCACCAAAGATAGCACATCTATAAATGTTTATGTGTGTGTGTGTGTATGTGTGTGTCTAGAGTTACACAAATCGGAACGGCATTACTTGCTACAACACGGAATGGGTCATAAGAAAATTAAAACCTTAATAATTGATGAACCTTCATAATTAGGCGTGCCCACCCAGCAGGAGCAGTGGCAGCAGGGTAGGACTGCACGCCTGTACATATATGTACATGTAAATAAATAGCCTTCACATCCGTTCCAACAACATGAGCCGGAATAAATCCAGTTCTGGAAGAACTAAATTCAATGCTGTCATTTAATGTACCCTCACCTCCGAATCCATATAGGAAATAGTGTTTAAAATCTCTCTTTTGGCCTTAATATAGAAGCAGTCCCAGTACCACTGCAATTCATCTTCATTTGATCCCCTCTGGCAAAAACTCTCCTACAAGTGAAATACGCATTGCTAATAAAGTACTTACCTACACACTTCACAAAAAGACCCACTGATAGTAACTTATACATAATGTGTCCCAATAAATCTTCCGGAGTCGTTTATATAAAAGATTACTAAACGCTCTAGCGAGAGAAATAGAGATAGAGACATAGGGAGACAGAGTTGAGAATAATGCGCTAATTCTGTCTTACGCCTCCATTTTACCATCACCATCATCATCATCATCAATACAATACATAAACTAAAACTAGAGTCCTGTTTTACAACAACGCCGCTCTGACAATCTGTCTAAAAAGGAAGATGAGTTAAAAAAACTCTGCGTTGCTCAACAAAACCTATAACGTTCCTACACCATTGTAAATGGTGTTCTCGCCTGAGCACAAGCACTGATCTTGAAAAACAGCAGATTCGTCGTCTTTTCATTTAACTTCCACAACTCTCAGTCAGCCGGGAAGGATGGGGAAGATTCCTCCATCAAAATTCTAACTTCCCACCACAGAAAACATATAAAAGGACACATAGACAGATATACGGATACGTACATATATATAATTATATATCTACACATTACACAAATATAACGGAGGAATTTCTGTAATGAAGCACAGATTCCCTTCCAAGAAGAAGAAGAAGAAGAAGAAGAAGAAGAAGAAGAATACTTCTGCAGAGAAACAATGATAAGTAAATAGTAAGTGGAATCCCTTGGAGGAACACCTACTACCAGAGAGAGAAACCAGAGAAACAGAATACAGATTGTCTACCATATCCAGGAGTGGAGCAAGTGGTGTACATAAGGCTGTAACAAAATACAGATTTTCTACCAGACTGATCCTACATAAAGGAAAACTGTCTAGGAAATCCCGTAGAAAAATCAAACTGATTAGCGTGTTAACAGGGAGTAGTCAAGAAGAGAAATGTGAAACGAGAAGATCACTAAACCTAGAGTATGAATTACACCCAAAACGTCTCAAACTATTACAAATACAAGTCCAATCTTGTACCTTATGCCTTCCCCACTACATTTATCAAGTATGTAATTATATATAATTATACCTACCGTTCGAGTAGCGAGTAGTCGGGGAGGAACTTCTAGAAAGGAGCAAATTGAAAATGTAATACCAAACTCTTATCTGTCGCACCCTTCAACATGCACTGTTTCACCGTATCTTTTCAACACAAAAACTATTTTACGGAACAGGATGAGCGAGCGAGCGTGGTTTTTGTTTCGTAAACAACAAGGAGTTTTCCTTTCTGTGCGTATACTATTCTACATGTTAGGTGTTACTTACAAGTATAAACTTATTCTACAGCTGGGGAAAAAAACTGTATCATCCAATATTTTCGGCATGACACCCACCAATTCAAAAAAAAACAAAAACTACAGCATCATACTACTAGTAGAAGTATCAAATAAAAAAGTACGCTATATTCCAGGAATGGGACTAAGCTTTATATATTTACTTATATCTATTTCTGTATGTGCCGAACAAGTATGCATTCATAAGTGAGCAATCAGGAGAAACAAGAGAAGTTGTTCAAAGAACAAGGGATACATGTCCAAATATTCTAGATGGGTGAAATATTAGCTCTTGGTCTATGTGTTTATGACCGCAAAACTACCACTTGTATGTAGTAAGATAATATTTATTGAACAAATTTGGAGCCGTCTTCCATCTGGAAAACACTAAACAGCTTTCAGGAGGATTGTAATACATGACGAGATGGGGATACGGAGAAGAGAAATACAGAGAGAGAGAGAGAGAGAGAGAGAGAGAGAGAGAGAGAGAAAAGGAAAAAATTATTAGCATGCTGAAATCATGAGTCACTTAAGTCACTATCTGTAAAACATTACCAGGCACAAAGAGAGAACAAACAGTTGAACAACCAATATACCTATGAATATTTCGTAATAATTTGCATGACGTTCTTTTACCAGTCGCTTCTTCTTATACGCTCCATTTATCCGTACATATACACACAGGGAGATAAAATACATCGTACGTGAGCTCTTATCAATCGTTTCGTTCCTAGATATTGCGCCTTGACTAAATAAAAACAAATATCAAATTGCTTCTATATTGCAAATATCCTGACAAAGGAAGAAGATTACAGCTCAATCTACATTGTATCTAAATTCATTATAAGTAAGACCCTTTTTTGAATTTTTCAAAAATATTCATGAGTAATTTCCAATTGGAATTTCTTTCTTATGCGTATGAATTATGAATGGAAATCTGCATTGAAATGAGATTAGCCTCTTGTCTTGTATCTAGTTACGAACCACCTTCTGTGAGTACGTGTAGATATAGTACATTACAAATCCCAACAAGATTGAGTCTAATTCTCTACTTTACGAGAGTATTAATTATCTCTTGAAAATAATACAGTTCGGATTTCCATCCGACTCCAATCTTCCTCATGTCAACTTAGCCATCAACATTACTAACCATGGGGGAATCCATTACACCGTCTAATACCAATAATAAAGAAGCAAAATTTAAATCATGCATATTCACCACTTTCAATGCAAAAAGGAAATGACTGTCATTTTCAATGAGAACTCATACATACATATAATTATAGGAGGGGGTTATGCGATATCACAACTTTCAAAACAAAAACTTCAAAAAACTTTCCAGTTTTGTCTAAAAAAAAAATCAGAGATAATAATAATTACTTTAATTTGTATTAATGCATCTCTCTACTCTCTATGTTCTCTTTTTACTTTTTAGCTGACCATATAAGCAAATCCCGCCGAAGCCATAGAATCTGAGGACACAGAACCAACGGTGGAATTATATAGAGAAGGATGAAAAACGCAATACGAACACACAAAAAAACAAGTTTGCCGCATCGCATCATCATTTCTCTCGTTAGGAAAAGTAGATCCAGAATGATCACAAGATATTGTGAATGTAATGTAAAATAGAAAGGAATGAAGCCTCTCATCTGGCAGCCATATCCCTTGGTCCAAATAGTACAGGGTTTTAGTTAAAAGTTAAAGCACGAGATCGGATCGTGGGTTGAGTATTATTATACACACACGTACACACAGAGAGAGAGACACATCCAAACTTAATATAATTCGTGTAGGGTAAAGGAGATGCGTTTTAGCATTAGCAGTAGTTAGTTACTTGTTCCATAGTAGCCTCGATTTTGTACAAAAGCCCATATACTTATACTCTCCGAGGCTGTAACTAAACCATTTGAGAGAAACGACTTCCATCGTTAACAGACTATACAGACTCAGAGTACACCACCAGATAGAAGCCCTTGTCATTTAGATCCTATAGAAGTGTATATATGCATAGTACAGAGACAGTATGTATTTGTAGGGCCAAACGCGGACGACAGACGTGAAGACAACACAATGTCTTTTTGTACTTTGTGACCTGATCTCTACTCTCGGATGTGTGAATGGTATGCATCTGTGTGTAGTTCACACTTGACAGTTAGTTACGTCGTCCAATGTGAGCTTGAGCATATATACATATATAGGTATATAGCGCCGGCACACATACACAAGAAACAACGTAAGCCCGTACAAAGGCTATTATTACAACAACTATACAACTGAAATCATAAACTTAACTACAAAATGAGAGAATCTTGCATAAACCTTATTTTCATGAATGGCTAGAATGGTTTATATTAACCCACAGGTCGTTTCACCTTCTATACACTTATTTTAAGAGGAAATTCACAACCATTTGGCTACTGGAGCATGTAAAACATTCCAGACTCTCTCTCTCTCTCTCTCTCTCCTTTGCACAAGCTCAACTGCACAACAAATTAATGCGGTTACATGAATTTATGAAGAAGGGATTTGGTCAGCCCTGGAGTTAAGTATGTTTGACTTTAACTATATCTTCGTGTATGCATTCACCAGAGGCATAATTAATCACGTGTTTCTGCTAAATTGTAATATAGCACGGGAGCTTGATAGCCTGTAAATGATGGTAGCTTGGTGTGCATTAGTGAATCCAATATGGTTCAATTTCGACCATTCCCGTCATACTTGACCTTATGGCAGTTTCTGGAAGTGCAAGATTCCAATATATAAGTATTCCTTTCGAGCTGGTTCGTGCTCGGACTCAGACAGAGAGAATCCCTGACTTGGAAAATCTCATAATTACACGGACAGGCCAATTTATGGTGAGAATTTAACTGAAATCAATTCTTCAAACGGATATCAAGTGTATAATGACTGGAGATACCGGGAATGACTTGGGAACAATCGAGGATCATAATGCATCCTAATCTCCCCGCCCCAACCCCAATTATCTAAACGAGGAGGACAAAGAGTTTTGGAACAAGAAAAACGATCCGAAATCATTCCACCGTGCCGCCATATAACCAAGATGTAATCAAGCCGTTAAATCTCCATCCCGACTATTAAAACTCAATAAATTGGGAGGCAATATGCGGGAAGACGAGGGTTACTGACAAGGAGTCAAGTAGGCTTGCTGAATGAGCTGAAATTACAGCAAACGGGGGAGATTAGATTTGAAGCATAGTCAATTATTTTGAAGGGAGAAATGAAGTGAGAAAATAAACTATGATGATGTAAAATTCCTAAGATACGTCCCCATCAAAATATTTTTACCGAGGTTAAGGAGTATTTGCATACAGTAACTTATGGATTTAGGATAGACAACTAGGATTCATGTGTGAGTTTTTTCCCCTGTGTGTGGAGTGCACACGTATGTATCTATGTATGTATGGACATAGAAAAAAAAGGAAGAAAAAATTGAAGATAGAGAGCAGCTCTCGTTACGCGGTTAGACGAGTGACGAGATTCATTTATCCTCATCCAACAAACTTAACTTCTAAAAGGTACACGGAAGCGGCAATGAGAGATCTACACATTGCAGAAGAAGGAGAAGCAAAGCAAATTCTCTTCTTTCTCGGTACATTGTGTGATATTTTTACAAAACTCAGATCCTTCTTGATGAGACTAAATACACATCTAGATATATGTATGTACAAATTACACCATATAGGACACTAGCCGAATTAGTCACTCTGTATACTTGGGATATACACCACCAAACTGTACAATCCACCACGGTGAACTATGCGTGGGAGCCCACAGTCAGAGTGAGGAGAGACAGATAGCAGAGACAAAAGTACATTAATTCTCCAGCGTGTGTTTGAGCCCTCCTACACTTTAAGGTGATTGAGCAAACCATGTAGTACTAGTTCCCGTGTACTGTCTAGCAGACTTTTCATCCTCTCCTTTATTACCTCTTCCTAATGCTATGCATGTACTAGTTACAACCATCTGTACTTATTTAAACTTTGTTGTTCTAGAGAGTGGCATCATGTACGATGTACATATCACGTTTCTCTACTTTTACCATACAGTTCCCGTGCAAAACGTAACCCCAACTGCATACCAATCCTACTAAATACTCGTAGGTTCAAAACAGTATGGGTGCAGAGATGCAAATAGAGATCATACAAATTCAGGGAACAATCTGCAACAGGGAAAAATGAGCTATGAAAAAAAAATTTGCCCGACGGATGGCATTACTCACTGATTCAAAGTCAAGAGTTGAAAACAGAGTTGAGAAAAACGGAGCATAATTATTATGTTCAATGAGCAACGACCTACATACATGCATATATAACATGTGCAATGGCAGGTCCAAGTCCAAGTAAAATATCCTATCATGTAGTTTTAAGTGTGTAGAGTGTAGACTCGAGGTAAGAGTCAAACAGTTCAAGTGACGATGAGTAGTGGGTGAGAGAATCAAGTGAAAATTAGATGCCAAACTAAGCTGTTGTTATATATCTACCTTATTGTTCACCTCTCGTCATGCGGGTTGGAGTTACATTACATGCAACTTTGCACTGCTTTCCATCAAATAGTTATGGTCGAAAATACACCCACAATAGATACAACAGTCGTAATCTAAACCCCGTGAAGCTTCAAGTTAGTAATATCAGCAAATTTTTCATCACATTTTAAAACTTCTGTTGCTGTTACTTGACAAACATTTGAAACATAACTACCAGTTCACACAGCGGAAAGCATAACCCCTTCGAGTGTTTACTTACACTGGCTAATGTTCAGGTCTTTGAAAACTGTCAGATGTTTGTATAAATCCCTGAGACATTCTGTCAATTACTATTGATCCTTTCCCTAGCGAACACTTAGAGAAAATCTACTCTATCCTAAACTTGTTTCTTGATTTAATTGCATACACAATGTACAAAATTACATAACTGTCAGTGGCAAACGACCAAACTGTCATTAATAGGTAATAAATTTCAACCTCCAGCTTGCCCACCAAAAACTTTCAAATATCGATTAATTTGTAACATCAAAAGAACTCGGGTCCAAATCATCCTTACAAAGTTCACTATCTAAATTATTAGCAACGAGGTTCCACATAATAACGACCCGGTTCGAGCACAAATTATTTGGTTGGAGGATACTTGAAATTAATGCGCACGCAATCGACCATTTGATGTAAAATGCAAACTCAAAACTTTTATCTCTACTGCCAACCTTAAACCGGGCATTAAAATTAAATAAGGAGGGAAAACGTCGAATTTCTCAAGCTCAGGCTGAGTAAGTATCAGTTTACCATGCAATGACAAAAGTTCTCTGGCACAACACGATTTCGTACAGACTAATACACTTTGCCTTTGAAACTAAATAAGGATCATGGCTATACAGAATTATTTTGTGCGGTAATAAAAATAAAAATTCCTGTGTAATTCCAATTCCAGTACCATGAAACCTATATAGGTATGAACGAAAATGTAAGAGACCCTGCTCTAAAAACTTTTGATCAAGAACACTTGAACAAATCAAAAACTTTATACCCCAGTTCAGCTTTGGTTTCACGTTTCCAATTATTATAACCCAACAAAAAAAGTTGGATGATTGGACTTCATTATTAGGAGAAATTGTTTGTGCGCATTTATGTGTTACAGACAAGCATTAGTTCAGGACAAGATGACATATCCGGACTATTTTAAAAAAAGAACTCTATACATTCAGGTTAACTCATAATAATACGAAAAAAATTTGTTCAAGTACTGAAAATTTATATACACACAATACTCCAACTAGTACTACCACTCACTTGGGGAACAAACGCTAATAACAAGTAATAACTACATCTACAAGAGGACTGGAAATACGATATGTTGAAGGGGGAAATGTTAGAGAATAATAACGAAAGAACTTAAAAACAGCTAAGTTTCCACTTGAGGTGCATGATAGGTTAAGGAGAGCATATGAGAAAAAACAAGTCGACCATGAATTGACTTGCCCATTTCAATCCATACGTGGTTGAATCGATAGAGAACCGACTTGGCAAAACTGTGAACTATGTAACTACGGAATCTCGTCACATTTAAATAACTCTCAAACCACAACCGGTCAGTGACATTTACGACTAAACAAAGAAATCATCAAAATATACTCAAAATCAATTGAACCGCGGAGACTCGCACATAAATTTCACACTTTCTAGCAGAGTTGAGTAGACGCTCCGCCAGAGACTTCACCGTTGAGAAAGAGAGAGACGATTTCGGGCAAAGTCTGGTGACAGTAATTAACAAAACGGGGATACACTATTCATGTCAGCAAAACCATAAGTACAGCAATCACTCTTAAATACTATCCTCTGAAATGTAAAATAAGGCAACTATTACCTCTCAAAACCTACCTCCATCAAATTAATAACAGTACTTAAACTTAAACCCCGAAATGAATTTACACACACTCACACACACACACACACACACAATAACTACCAAAAGTAACTAAAACTTCCATCCCAACGTTCCTTCCACTCACATAAGTAAAAATAACCAACTATCACAACGATTCCACCTCCAGTCCAATCATACATAAAATTATCTTCAAAATGTAAATCAGACAAAAAAAATATATATATATATTTAAATATCCAAACAGGAATCTCTCAAAACAACCGCAAAACTACTTCTTCACCAAGCCCAAGAAACAAACCTGATTTCCCCCATACAACGTAATTCTCCTCACTAATAATGATTACAAAAACACATTTATACATATTACATCTTCTCAAAATAATCTTCTTCAAAATAATTCTCAAAGTTCCACCGACATTATATCTCCGGCCGGAGAAGAAATCCCAATTCAAAATCACCTCCAAACACGCACACACTACCCAAAAAAAAAAAACAAAAAACAAAAAGCCCAAAAACCAAAATAATTTAAACAAAAAATCCCAACATCATAACATAATAACGCCAACGCCATTCCCAAAATGAACCACCAAAAACGGTCACTTCTGACAAACTCCAGACTGAATACTAAAAATAAAAATAACTTACTTTCGTGATAACTCTTTTTTTTTTTAAATTGGTCGAATCCCACACAAGCTCTTACAAAACCAGTCACACTTTTTTTTCATATACAAATTGATTTTTTGAAAAATTACAGAAACACTATACTTCAATTCAGGTCATCAGAAATATTAACCTCTAAAACATTCCGGTTACGTTTATATTTATTTGTTGACTTGTACTAAAACTGAACACAAAATTGATATGTCTATCTGTAAGAACAGTCGTTGACTCTGTTAAAATGCCGAGTGTGTCTTATATATTTCCAAGATTTATTTTTATATTATTATTTTGTAGTAGTAAGTATATATTTCGTCAACTTGAGATTTTGTAATTCAATCACTCGCGCCACCAGAAGCACACGGCCCAACTACCGTCAAACTCAAATTCAAAGCGGAGACGCGGAAAAACTAAAGGACTCCGGGATGATGAGAGATGTGTGATGATCTTTGAGAATATTAAATGTCAATTAATTTTCAGAACTTACCTGAAGGACCGAAGGAACAAAACAACGACCAGGGTGTGAAGGGATTAAGCGGCTGAGTGATAGAAAAAGGGAGAAAAAACTGGGAGAGAAATCAGAAGCTCCTTTCTCCGACGACGCCAACTCAGGACTGAAGTGAGTGAACAGGGGGGACGGGCACCATGTCCATACACACTCCATACTATACCATACACCTGCCTTCCTCCAAATCCTTCGCGTCGAATAGAATCCTTGTTGAGGCTGACTTCCGCCAACAGTTCCCAATCCTACCAACACTCTTTTACCCGCTCCCTTTTCAATACCACTGGGCTCATGTAGTCCGCATGTTCCTCTCTCTCGTCACATCTCATCCCGTCCATACTCCCATTCCCAGCATCACAGACCCGGGTCCTTCCTCATCTCATTTTTTTTTTCGTCTCAATAAAAAATCCACATCTCCAAAAAATAATATCCCTATGTATATCCAGGGGTGAAGGGAAGCCAGAGCCTATTTAATAAAAGGGCAGTCCATCCTTACCGAACCCCAATGCATAATGAATAAAATAAGGATAAATGAATCAATGCCTGTGGACTTCAATTAAATAAATATAAAAAAAATATGACACACTATATAACAAATATGACAAAATTATGCATACCTTTAAGAATATAATATAATATAATTAAATTAATGCAAAAAAAAATTGTACTTGAAATGAGTAGGGCATATTTTGAGTATTACAAACAATGTACAGAAATAAAAATTATTGAATGTGGAAGACAGGCTGAAAAAGTAACAATAAGAGGAAGTCTCCGGAATTGACGGAGTTGGAACACTAGGAAAAATAATACAAAAATGTACAGTGCTATTACTGCCTGCTAAAAGATAGATGAAGGCAGCATGCCTAGCAGTTAAGAGATTGCTTTTAGGATAAATTGCATATGTATGTATACTATATGGGAAGTGGAGGTGGGTATGAAAGGTAGGGAAATATTATTTGGATGTAATTATGTAATTACTTATGTACGTATGTAAAAGCAGCTTGGTTGTGTATGGAGACGTCCATTATATAAATACGGGTATTATTAGCAGTGTATGGGCCCACACAGTGGGTATTAGGGGAGAGGAGGGGTGTAATTATATGTAGTTATACTTTTGAAGGTAGAGTCAAATGTGACAGGCTGCTTTGAGCAGTGCTGCCAAAAACTGGCCTAATTAAATCAAATGGCAATGTTTCTCCTGACAGCCTGACCACCTATACGGAGTGTGTTGCTGGGCTTGAGCATCACTCCGGGCCACTTTCGGGTCTTCAGTATGCTAACGTTCCAATTAGGGAAGGTAAGCAAGGGCTGGAGGTGGGTAGTGTACATGGAGTGTGGTACGTGAGGACCTCCTCTATATGTAGATATGTAAACTCTTATTTTATTAACTCTTGCCTCTCTGTCGTTAGTTGATGGTATGGAGGAGTCGGGTCCTGGAAATTTCCAGGAGGGCTTGAGACACTAATGTAAGAATGTGTAGTTATTGGAGTTATTTCTCATTATTTAGGAATACGGGCAACTATATGGAGGAACACGGGAGAGCTGGGGAAGAAGGTACGGAGGAGGAGGAGGTGGTTATCTGGGATACGTGCTTTGTATATTATGTTGCTTGATGCTGTATGGAGGAGCACAGGGCCTCCCGTTCGGATCACTTCTGGCTCTTTGGGACCTAATGGAGTTTTAATTGTTTTAAATATGGGTGGTTATTTGTGGGACGCCTGGGGAAATTATTAGGGAGGGGAATCATTACTGGAGTGTGGGAGGGACCATGTGAGTATGTATGAGGGATGTAGTGTCGGATATGTTCCAAGATAAATTAAATAGTAAGTTGTTTAAATTTGCGGTCGGACTGGACGTGTGGTAAAGAACTGACTGACAATAGGAAGAGATAAGTTGATGAGACAATTGATAGTGTGAGGAGGATAGGGACATAATTAGCAATTGCTACTAAGGATCCTGCAACATTTAATAATTTTGGGGGGAATATGCATGGAGGAGATCGAGGGACTGATGAATTGGACTGTTAATTTTGGTGAAGGCTTTGTGTTTTAATACATATTAAATATTTCAGATGGGGATGCGAGGCTTCGGGATCCCGTGGATGTACATACATAGGTAGGGTTTTGGAGAGTTTTGGGCACTTTGATCAAGTTCTGCGGTTCCTGGAAGTTACTAATGCTCAAATGTGAAGTATTAATACGTTTGTATTACCTCACCCCACGGAGTGAGTCTGAAGGCTGGTGGGATTCGGAGCGGAGGTTGCCAGTAAGTTGAATCTGCGGTTCTAGATAGTACATGTTAAGTCTTGGAGGAAGGTACTTCTCTCATGTATGTACTACCTGATGCATGGCTAATGGAAATGTGTCCTGGAACTGTCTATCTAGGGGATGGAGTCGGAGAGACGGGCTGTCATAAAACTGTACACTGGTACGCCTATCTCAAATTCATCAATTTTAATGCCTAGGCATGTTTTAAACTTGTGAGAATTTTAATTGTGGTTCGTCTCTCTCTCTCTCTCTGAAATGACTGTATAGGATTGCGTGCGTACGGGGATGTGCGAGTTATTGCAAGAATATCAAGTCCATGTTATGTACGGACAATGGAGAGAGAGAGAGAGAGGCAAAGAAGATATTTTTATTATGACTCAGGTTCGAGAGTCACAGAGAGATCGGAGCATGGATCTTGCGAAGTGCGGAGACGTGTAGGTGTTGGAAGGAGCTTCTGTGTACCGAATGGGATATAGCACCTGCAAATTCTACAGAGATGTAGTGAGAAGATGGGAACAATGTTATATCAAGAGGTAATGAGTAGTGCATCAAGGAGTTTTAAAAGTTGGAAGATACGTGATTTCCCCATGCAGCTCATTGTCTTATTATGTGATTATGTAGGAACAAGTGATGGTATTGATGCTTGTCAGGGCTCTCAAGTTATATTTAACTTTGGTAGAAATCAATTCCGCTGAGAGTCTTCGGTAATGCTGGGGTTGTTGTAGCACACAACTTATTATAATTGATGGATCGTAGCGGATTACGAAATGTGCATAAGTGACGGGATGCCTATAGGACATGCTGTTGCTGTTGTGTTCTTGAATGGTTTTAATTACTAATCAAGACATGATGGGATTTTATCCTTGGGAATGCCTATTTGAACCCCTGAATATGATCCCAGTGTAATTAGTAACAGTAATGTATGGATTTTGGGAGGTTAGTGTAATTTGTTTGGAAACTGCAACTCTGCCATCGGCTGTAGGCCACGGACTTGTATTGTGTTTATGTATTTGTACTGATACAGAGTTGTGAGGGGAAAAGTGTTTGTATACATGAAATGCTAGGAGCGACACTTTTTTTTTATCGTTAACAATTAAATGCAAGTGCCGAAACTTTGTCCCGTTTATGTGTACCGATACTACACGATGCTACAGTATATATACCTGTTGTTTGTGCGTCTCTCATTCCTGATGATAAAAACTTTTGAAGAGCCTGTCCGAACTGTCAACATTATTAGTTTTCAGTGGCTCTCTATCAACATCAACTTGCAGTTTCAATCAAGAGATTAGATTCCTTTTTACATTGACCCGATTAGGAAAAATCTCTTGCCGACAATTCCTGTTAGTATTGGTTCATTCTGTGTACTTACTTACTTCAGGGGAAAATGATACTGGAGTCTACTCTGCTCGAAGTATTAAAATGTCAAATGCCTGTGGTAATACTTATGACTTGTGGTATGCCAAAACTTTTAGCATATGTTAAAATTTGAAATTGTAACCAACAGTAATTACGTTCCTTACTCTCACAGATTAAGAAATAAACTACAGTGAAATTAGAGACTTAGCACCCATAACTTCAAAATTACTCCAAGTGTGTCTTAAGTAATCACAACAATCATGTATGACACCATTGTCAAGCTTGAAGAGGTGATTAACCTCCTATGAACAATTCATTACTATGCTTCAGCTCGAGCTTTTGTACACAGTATGGAGTATTAAATCTGGGGGTTTTTTATGTGGCAGCAATTAACATAAATAATAATCGCAGCGTCAGCGTGTGTGTCCGCACATCATACAGGGAGGAAAAGTAGTACATATATTTGATGAAGGAGTAGTATATTTGTATTCGACTAAATACTACTAGAAGAGATATATGTAGGAGTGGAAAAATGAAAGAAATTTAGGAAACAGAATAATTATAATTAAACGAAGCTAAGAAAATGCGTCGCTGGAAATGCCAATACCAACACGTCCCATAGCTCCAACAAAGCATGACAAGACATTGCATGTCCTTCTGCACCCCATCAGACAATAGATCAAGTGTCGAGATTAAATTCCTTTTCAAGGGATTTGATACTCCATGGAAATTTCCCACAGGCATAGATTTACGGGCATGAAATTCTCCTCCAGAAAACTGTCATCAAAATCCTCCAAAAGTTAGATGATCATCTGGCAGTGTCCATTTTGAAGAACCACTCGAAAGGAAATAAAACAAAGGAGTTGACTCCCGAGAATGTCCAAATAGACTTGAAATTTGATTTTTAAATTACATTACAGAAAATTCTTCAAATTTCATGGAAGTCCAGTGATACTACAGAGCAAGAACATGACTCCTCTATCCCTTTATATCTGTAATTACATACATTACAACAGATACTCAGGGAAAACTTGAGTCAGTTCCATGGATGTTTTGAACGTGGCAAACATACCAGGCCTTTTAATAAAACATGGTAAAAACTGTCGAGAGGTGGGGGGACAAAAGGATATATTTATTATTATTATTATTTATTCAATTTAAGGTCTTGTAGGCTTTCGCCCATGACCCGAGGAATTATTTGGTGTTTTGAATTGAATACATACTTGTACATGATTCTCTGGATACACTTTAGAGAATATAAATTAACATTAGTATTAGACCCCCAATTTATATTGGTATAGCTAAATACCAAGTAAATGCATATAGTACATGTTCCAAGTTAATTAACTAAAATCACTAAAGAATTCTCTTCTTCTGAGAAAATTGATTAGTATCTGAAGAATCTTTAACATTTCTTCACGGCTAGTTGGGTTAAAGTTCCTCCTAAATTGCTGTGCAAAGTATCGGTTCTGACGGTTTTGTTCTTGCATAGGGCAGGTTAGTAGCATATGTTCCAAAGTATCACTTGCCTGAGTATTGCAGCATTTGCATGGCTGTGGTGCGAAGCTATTTGGAAATTTGTACACATCCATTCCTATTCTAAAGTATGTTCCCGACAATCTGGCTTGAGCAAGCAAACGTTTATATCTAATTCCTACGTCAATGCTAAGGTATGTTGGAGGTATCCCAGGTATGTAGTTGAACACTTGATAAGCACTGTGTCTTTGCGAGTCTTTCAATTTATTTAGGTCTGTGTTGCCAATCATAGTACTGATATTCGTGATTATTTGGGTAAAGTTCTCCTGTAGATATGCAGAATTTTGATCGTTCCACAATTCTTCAGAATTGTGTTCCGCTAGAATTTTTCTTATCTGGGTCACCCAGTTATAATTTTCAGATTTGTAGCCACCGTCAGGATTTGTTAGGCTGTCGATTGAGCATAATGCATTGTATGTGCATTTTGGGTATCTTGAGTCATCCATATTTTGCAGTACAATTATGTAACGTATTAGTTGACGAAGTATGTTTAACTTTGTGTGAAGCTGTCCCGTTTCAAGTCTTACCACATAACCGGGAGTTAATTTGCACATTACCAGAATTCTTTTAAAGTAGTATTGTTGGATGCTTTCTATTTCAGTTAGATAACGCAATCCCCAAATTTGAGCACAATAGAGAACGGTGGTTCTAATGCATGCAGCAAACATTTTTTGAATATATTCCCATTTGTGAATTTTGGCATTTGATAATGTAGTAAATGTTTTACCGCATGCCGCTCTTCCTTTTGCTTGAAAGTATTGCAAGTTTTTCCTAAATATCCCCGATGAGCAGAACTTTACACCTAAGTAAACATATTCATTTACAATAACCACCCTTTGTTGTTTATATTCGAACCAAAGTCTCGGAGAAAGCTTTGCACGGCTTTTGCGGAACACAATCATTTGGGTTTTAGCAAGGTTTACCACCAGTTTCATATCCTCAAAATATTCAGTAAGCACTAAAATATTTCGTTTCATGTCAGCAGCTGTTCTTGTCATAAGGACCATATCGTCCGCGTAGAGAAGAATTAAAATGCGCAGTGTAGGATTAATTTTTATGCCTCCACTTCCTTTGCTTTTGAGTAATGTTTCAATATTATGTATGAAGAGTGAAAACAGTAGAGGACTCAAACTGCAGCCTTGGAGCAATCCTTTTTGTATGGGTATGGGATTCGTGGTGCCACCTTCCACTCGGACCTTGGTGCTAGCTTTTGCATAAAGATTTTGTAAGATGCGGATGATTTTGCCACTGGTTCCAATGTCGTTTAGGGTTTTCCATAGCAAATTGTGATCTATGGAAGGGAAGGCCTGTTTGAAGTCTATGAACAGAGCATATAGTTTGCCATTATTATCGTTTAAAGCGATTTGGATTGCTGAATTCAGTGTATGTATATGATCAATACAGCCTCTTCCTGCTCTAAAGCCAGCTTGCGCTTCTGGAAGGAGTTTGTTGTTTTCTGCCCATTTTCTGAGCCGCCTCTCAATAATGTGTGTAAATAGTTTCATGGTTGTATTAGCCAGTGCAATTGGGCGGTAATTTTCAGGATTTTCAGCATCACCTTTTTTGAAAATCATACAGGTTTCGAACTCACTCCAATCCGCTGGTGGTTCTTCACTAGAGAAAATTTTATTTATTGCCGTGCATAACAATTTGCCTCCGCTGGCAGGGAGATTTTTGAGAAACTCATTTGTTATTTCATCCGGCCCTGCCGCTTTCCCATTTTTAATGTGTTTCACAGCTTCGTTATATTCAATGACGCTTATTTGTTGATCTAGAAATTCATGGCGCGTATCTGAAATGGCTAAATAGGTTGAACTCTGTTCAGCCGGGGCCATGTATGTTTCCCAGATATGTTTTTCTACAGTGTTAGGGATACTTGTGGATTTTCTAAAAAATTTAATAGATTTCCAGAACTGTGTTAAGTTTGCGGAATCGGCCACTTCTTTAATCTTGTTTTCCCAGTAAAGCTTCTTTCTGAGCTGTAGTAATTTCTTGTAATTCTTTCGTTGTTGTATGTAATTGTCTCTAATTGTTGGGTCCCAATTTGTGGTTCTACAATTCTTCAAAGCATGTTGAAGGTCTTTCTTGGCTTTTATGCATTCATTATTATACCAGGCAGGATATTCATAATTATTTGTGCGCTTTGTCATTTTTGATGCTTTAGCTGCTGATAAAATTGTTTGCTTTAATAATAAGTACGGATCACTATTTACGTCACTATTTCTAATCCTATTATCAACCTCTTCCATATATGCTTGTTTACGGTATGGGTGCCATTTTAGTATCAAGGATTTTTCATTTGCTAGTGGTTTGTTGTTGTGCCGAATATTTGAGGGTAATTTAATAGTTAGTACTCCGAACAGATGGTCAGACTCATGCAGGTCTAAAAATTCCAAATGAGATACTTTCTCTAATGATTCGTTGTTGATGACAAAAAGATCAATTACAGAATTGGACTCTGGTCTTGTTATTTGCCCCGGATAATCTCCATTAATTCTACCGTTAATAACTGACATGCCTATCTCCTCCAATAACGAAAACAGAAGCTTGCCCCTTTCATTGATTACGTTATCTAATGAGTCTCTTATATTTTGGATATTAGATGATTGTACGGGAAAATGTAGTGGATTCATATTACCAATTCGGGCGTTGAAATCTCCCATAATGATTGTAGTGTCTGGGTTAAAGCTCGCCGCAGCGTCATTAATTTGGAACTGTAAATTATTGAAGGAACTTTGTTGCTGCTCGGAGTTAAAATAACAGTTCACAATTAATATTTTAGTTGAAGTAACAGTTTCAGCAATATGGATTAACCATTGATTGCTCCTACATACTTCATACCAGTTTTTAAACATTGATTTTCGTAACATTGTAATTAATCCTCCGCTAGCTCGTCCGTGAATTGAGAGCCTGCATGCAGGAGTTTCCAAAATTTGGAACTTGGAGAAGATTAAACATAACTTTTCGAGATCACTATTGTTTTCATGCCAAGTTTCGTTGAGGCACAGGATACTCGTTTTTGTAAGATAGGTAAGGTTGGAATTTAGCAGATT
This sequence comes from Allacma fusca, assembly GCA_947179485.1. Classification (NCBI taxonomy): domain Eukaryota; kingdom Metazoa; phylum Arthropoda; class Collembola; order Symphypleona; family Sminthuridae; genus Allacma; species Allacma fusca. Next base: position 19,856,182 of record OX359248.1, on the reverse strand, counting down.
CAAGATACTTTTTGCTCCCCGGCAGTTCCAGAATCCAATTTTACAATTATTTTGAATAATTGTATCTTCTGGTGTCAGGGATGGTGATTCTCAAATTATAATCGGTGTCCAATCTTTATCTTTGAAATCCAAAGTGTAAGTTATTGTTGTCCCATTCGTGTATGCTGCATACATTTTTTCATAGCGGATTTTGGTTTTCACTGTGTTGTCAGAGCCCTTTAGTTCTCTTGCCTTATCTGCAAGCTTCTTTTGTATTCGTAATTCTCGTGGCGTTTTCTCGGGGCTGATAAAAATACCCGCTAGGCCAGTTAATTGCCTGTTGTTTGCTTTTGCAGAGAGTATGGCGTATTTGTCGCGAGTGTTGTATAACGACACTACTATTGGTCTAATTCTTCCGGGCATTTTTTTACCAATTCTTCTTACGCTATCATACCCAGTTCCTGTCAGCCCTAACTTGGTGAGTAGATTTGTAACACCCTGTTCTAATTTGGGGTACGTTTCCTGCGGGTCTTCTGTCATTCCGAAAACAACGACAGATTTTTCGTTCATTTTTCGCTGGAGGTGCTCCAATTTTGTTTCTAGAGATTCAATTTTTGCTTCTTGTTCTTTCAGCTTCACCTCCACAACCGAGTCTAGCTTAAGGGTCAAATCCATAATTAGATCCCTCAGGTCTTCTAACGTAACCGCCATATTCTTCGGCTTTTTTGGAGGATTATGAGCGAGGGGGTAATCTGTGGTATTGGTTTTATCAGGTGGGGTAATGCTTAAGTCTCTCTTTGATGTTTTATTTTGCATTTAACGTTATTGTAAGCACTTGATATAACTTCGACTAGTACTATCTACACATGTGAGCTGTGGGGTCGGGAGCAGAAATATTATGCGACTGTTCGCTTCAAGAGTCAACTAGAGCAATCGACAAAAGGATATATGAGTATATTACATTACGCACCCACACATGCCCAAATTCCTAGTTACTCTACATCTATGTATCTAGTACACGTTCAAAAGTTACATAAAGCCAACCACATCAGACTACTCCAATGTCTAATTGAAAATTCTACCCTGCAACTCCAGCCTCAATTTTTACAGTTTGACGAACTCTAATCCTAGATAATACTTAATTGTCTCTAACATTTTCCTGCTCTGCGTCCCCCCTTTGTAAAGCCTTCTTTTTTTTTTTTGCTTCAAACAGAAAGATTCCTATCCGTATATAGAGTCAAAACCAAAAAGAAGGCACTCCAGCATGCATATATGCCCTCAATCCAGAATCCCCAACTATCTCTTTGGAACACATTATTTGAATTAAATTTTAATACTAAGTCATCCACGACAAATTCCCCACTTGTGAGGAACTAATGGTTCATGTAGTTAACGCATGCATAATTAGCAACTAGTCGTACGTGAGCATTTCCTTTAATTTTTCGCACATAAATTTAAATTGCTTCCCATTGATTAGGTAAACATCAAACATTAGGACGCAAGCACGGTGTAGGAAATTTGCACGAACTGCAACCGCAACCTGGGCATGATAAAACTAATGTCAAAAAGCACTGTGTATGATTGTGTGTGTGTGTGTGTGTGTGGATTTAGCACCACACTCTGATATACACTCAATGTATATCACACGGAGCACCAAGCAAGGACGCAACTTCAGTGTTTATTTTTTGTTGGAGCTCCATTAGTAAGTAGTAGCCTCGTCAACTCTATATATGTAGCTTGAGAATATTTCAAAGCTTACAAATCTATAGGGATATTAGAGATTCTCAAATATGCTCAAGTACTGTCGAAGGTTAACTTTATGTATATGGAAAGCTTACCATTCACGTGCATTCAGAGTTGCTGGAGGTGCAACTTTTTCAAAATCACATTTACAAATTGTAGTTGAGCATGATGCTCTTGAGAGTACTGTATGTACGTAACATTTTTTTTATCACGGGATAAACTCACATGCATTGGCTCTATTATCACTTGTGAGATTTACTATTTCCATTCCCTTTTTACATACATGTAAGTACTTACCTACACATTGCTAATAATCACATACAAATGAGATTGTTTGAATACTGTGAGAGGGATTTTTACGCCGATTCATCCTTTTGTATTTATTCCATATTCACTCATTGTCAGTCTGTCCTGTGTGTTGTGACTTGTGGAATCTCATGTGCTTTTACATAATATACTAGTCACAGGACTGGAGTGGAATTATCTAACTTAGTTCTAGGAGGCAATTAGGTTGTGTAATAGGAGTGTATTACGTATCCCAGAATTCCTCTGAGTCATATATATAAAAGTAAGTACATTTAGAGCTTTCAGCCTTCCCATGTGTTAGTGCTTGGACCAGGCATATGTAGTAAGGATTTTATCACATCAGTGTTTACGCCTCGCGTGTGTCCAGGATGCAGACATAAGTATTGTGCACTTGTGATCCAATAAAAATTTATTGTTAAAATTCCTTTATAAAAAGGCTTGCGTGAGCATTGTTTTATTTTCAGTATTGTTTAGATACTCTTCCTTTTGGAATATTTCTAAGGATCTTTTTAATTGACTCAGTGATGAGAGGGGGTGATTTCCTGTGTGCCAGGGAATAAAACCAACTGGTGAGAACTGTCAATGGACTTGTATGATGGGAAGATTGTAAGGGATAGTGTCACAGGGGAGTATCAGTCTGATATCAGATAAGCGGATTTGGTCTCTGGTGAGATTCTTTACAGTGTATTTGGATTTATAGGCGTCTATGGGGTTTGAAATAGAAATTAAATAACAGAGATATTGGATTTGTAATAATCATTTTACAAACATTTGAGTCATACTGTAACTGATGATACGATACACGGAAAAATACTATTCAATTATACGCACAAATTACTTTCAGAGAGTTGCTGATATTAAAATAGTTTTTAAAATTAGGTTGTGGTGTTTGTCACAGCATTACAGTATATTCGAAAAAGGCTATAAGTCTACAAAATATACATGTATATAATATATAATTACTACCAAAAGGAAAAATAAAGAGTACATTAGGACTCAAAGGACTTTGTTGTGTTCCCCCACAAAAAAAACTGTTTAGTTTCGGATCCAAGATAGTGTTAGTTCAAGTGACGAGGAACAAGGAGCAATCTTCCTTGAGGAGATGCATTAGGACCTGCATTCTGTGAAAGTTGTGAGAGTGGAAAAGCCTATTGTAAACTTGGTAATTTTCTCTTGCTTTACTTGATTTCCTTTCTTTTATTTTAGTTCAGCTCCCTCAGACAATCACCACAGAGAAATACATATAGTATAATCCGAGAACAATAATTGGCTGGGGCAGAGTGAGAGAACGTGGATGAAGAAGCAAAGTGAACGTGTTTATCGGAAAGTGGAAGATCAGTGGGACTCTCTCCTTCAGCTTCCCGTCTTTTTATAGGAGGCCTGTACAGTACATACATACATATAAAAACACCTATAGAAGACCCAAGTTCTCACCAACATTCAGCCTTCCCCCTTTGAGATTGAGTTTCATTAGACAGATTCAATGGGTGTGCAAACTCAAGCTGATTCTGGGGATGATTGCCATTTCAACTATGAAGAAATACTTAGTCCTGAGGAACTCCAGGAGTTGGAGGAGGAATTTCGTCCGAGACTTAAGAGTGAGTGTGATTCCGTCCAGTTTTTGAGAATGAGCTACCTTTTTATGCAAACCTCATCTATCTCCCATCAGTTGGGATCTTCAGTGTGTCTAATCTATTATTAAACAACCTTGAGACGCAAACTGACACAACTCTTTCCCCCCCCAACTTTTGTCAAATGAAACTTATTACCGAATCAGAAAGTCAACAGAGTAGAGTCATAACTCCCTTTTTATTAATGTTCAGCGTCAAATGACCTGTATGACGATAATTGAGTTGAGCGTCTCAAAGGCCCTGTATACTCTTTTGAGCTAAATAGATGAGAGTGGTTTTGAGAGAGAGCTCAAACTCTTGGATCTCTCTCTCTCTCTCTCTCTCTCTCTCTCTCTCTCTCTCTCTCTCTCCTGTTGTAAATTGTAATATTTACATTGGGAATTGTAAGTTGGGGGATTTATATGAACAGTTATCGTTAATCGATGTGTTCAGTGAAATCAGGTTGAAATCATAAAAGATAAGGGTTGAAGAAACAGGATAAAGAAAAGGGACTATGGGATGCTGACTGCCAAAGTGAGTCGATTGTCAATTCCAAGGTAATGTATGGAAGGATATATAACTACGGGATACCTATCTATATCTACTTATATGTATGCAGATGGGTAAAATAGTGTTGAATGTTTGAATAACTTCTGGTTGGTTGGAGGAGCTTCTTTAAGGAGTATTTGATGATCCGTATGTATGTATTTGGATTAGGATGTCCTTGGAATTGGGTGAACTCACCGCCTGTCTGCTCCCTGTCTAGAAAATGGAATTGATTTGATGTAATTAAATTATTGACATTTAAATGGGGATGATGACTGATGTCTAGGGCTCATATTTATTTTTTTCCCAGTTGATGCTGAGGCGATTTACTAATAAAGTATCATTATACTTTTTTTTTTCTTTCACGGTTTATAGATGCTTGCTTCCTGGATCATGCTGGAGCTACATTGTATGCTTCGAGTCAGATCGATGCATACCAGTCGGAGTTGCAATCTAACCTTTTTAGTAATCCCCATTCAAGGAATCCATCCAGTTCTATTACGACGGATGCTATCGACTGCGTAAGACTCAGGTAAGAAAAGATCTCTCTCAGTCACTCTCCTATCTCCTCTTCTTCCTCCCTCTTGCCATCCGTTTTCATTTTCCTATCTCCCGTATATATACACATCTATCTCCTCCCAGGATCTACCTTCTTACTTCTCTCTCCCTCTCTCCGCTCTCGCACTCGACTTTTACGGCCGTAATGTAAATGTTCCTCTCTTAATGTGCTCTTCATCCTCTCCGTCCTTCTCAATCCTCCCGTCATTTCTCTGTAAATGCCAAGATAGATTTCTCCACCAATACTTTTCTGGCCGAATTTTAATTTATCGTTTTCACTCTTGATTCTGAAATGGGAATCTTCTCCTTGCTTATGGTCCTCGGCTCGTTGCCTTTTGGGGATGGCCTCGTGGTATGAAATCTTCTCGTTATGAAACTTACTTGGTGTGAAGCTATATGTGGGATCCTATCTGTAGATATAGATAATTATGTATGTGTGCACGTAAGTTGTATGTACGTGTATCTATCTATGAATAGCGTACTTCCTATGAAGCCTATTTTTGATAGATACCAAATGCTTCTATAACGCGGGCTCCTCACTCTCACTCTTTTGCTCATCTCACATCTAGCCGTCCTCCTATGTATGTATATAAATTAGGTTAGGAGTCCTTATATACTATTCCCTACCTTCCCTCTAAGCCTGCACTTTACATGTAAAACTTTTGCATGTCAAGCGTTTCTTTTCTTAGAGAATTTTCTTGGAAATTTCTATAGATCTGGGCTATTGTTATCCCCTTGTTTTTTGTTTTTCAAAATGGGAGAGGAGTGCAATGCAATGGTAGCACGCCTTTTCGGTGCGGGTAGTTTAATTTGGAATTTGAATTGGGAACCCCTCCTAACTAATGTTCTCCTTCTGCTCGTCATCATTGCACTCCTTGTTTATAGTTTAGTGGGAGAGAGAGAGAGAGAGAGGGGGAAAAGTTTGTATTTTAAGCCCTCGGTAAAAATCCTCGGACTTGTAATGGTGAACCAAGTGGTGCTGCTTTGCACATCAAATTCATGATAGTTCGTTACAACTCTCGTCAACTGTTGTTGTGTCCCGATGTTTTGTTCCATTACTCAGATTGTATGTAATTATACATATGTGCACAGTGTTTAGAGTAAATAGTGCCTGCTTGCTTATACTTAAGGGGTAGCTGTGTGCTGGGGGGATAGGTAATAAGCTTGTCATGTCTGTGTATACATACTGTAGCTACTGTTGCTACTACTATTACCTTCATTCCTATATGTATCTATAGCTTGTGGTTCGTTCATTCCCTTTTTCGTGTGGCTGACACTTACAAACACACACACACACACACACACATACACACAGTATACTCACATTATAAAGAACTAGTCATTTGATTTTATTGTATGTGGTACGTCGCGTTTTCCTTCGCCTTTATCACTGACAGATTCTTGGGCAACCTGCCGAATCAGGCGGATGGAAACTATAAGACATTGCGTTTGACTTTCCTATGCGCCGCTCTTGATTTCTCGTTGTTAATGAATCGCTTTCCTAACTTACATTGTACTTACACATTATTATTATTATTATCTGCAAATCTTAAATTGCGTCTTTAGAAAAGTTTCGACTAAAAAATGTAAGCTCTGTAATTTTTTCCTCTTGTTTTCCTCTTTCTGTCTCTCTCTCTCTCTCTCTTTCTGGTGTAGTACCTTCGGATGTGGGATTTCATATGGGGTTTAAGCCACTACTGTAGTTTAGTTTTTTGGGACTGAACAGCCTACTCTGTAGTTACAGAAACAGGGATTGAGGGAAGGATCGGGACAGTGTAGTAACACTTTGGGAACTGAGAGGCTATAATATGAACTTACTCGTAACAAATGTCCTTAGATGTTATAAATGTGGATGTGTACGCATTTGAGGAGAGTAACAGGATTACTAATGGATGTTAATGGGTTTTTTCCAACGTCTTTTCAAGCGTTCCTTGCGCTTTTAATAACAATTGACTATGTATGTAGTGGAGTGTACGCACTGTTCAGGGCATTGGGGAGAGTCATTCTGTGATTTCCTGAATTTAGCTGTAATAAAGCATCCTAACAGGGGTTTAGCATTAAATGATGACATTATGAGTTTCGGAATTTTTTGAAACATTCCTTTCATTCTGTGCGTCTCTCTCTCTCCCTCTCCCCTCTCAATCTTGTCGCACTTATACGTACACGTTCAACATGTGCAGTCTCATTTGGTCTTTTCGTCTCTCTCTCTCTCTCTCCCTCTCTCTCTCTCTTTCTGTATGAACAGGGCCAAAAGGAAAACTTTTTGCTTTTTCCGAGCTTTTACAACCTCGAGGCCCTTTATTGTTGAAGAAACAATGGGAAATTGTAAATACACTTGCGTGTTATGTTTCCAAATTATTTCCTTGCCTCGAGTCATTTGAAAAATGTAGGTTTTTACTTTTTTTTTGCTCCTGTGAAAGTTACATGGGCGGAGAATGACGTAATGTTTTACCCGGCTCTGTAAAACCCTGGATAATTTGTGGTTTCTATTGTGTTGTTGACGTTAACCTGACGGCTCTGAGTGTGCACAAACTGTCTTTATAATTTATGAAAATTCTATTTAAAAATGTATACCTATAGAGTATATTGTATCAGGAGCACACGTTGACGACGTACTACGTACATACATACATACATACATACATGGGAACCACTTGGTTTTTTTTTCAATTTAATTTAACCCTAAACCAAATCATATCATATTCTTAGTAGTGGCACACACATCTGTTTTACATTTGAGCTCGGAGCTGTACCGTGCCGCATTGCAATCACAAATTAAATGAGGTTTTTGTATTTTGTACTTGTGCCACATAGTGGTGGAACTTATTGTTAGAGAGAGTTGGGAATTATAAAGTGCCCTTTTATTTATACGGAAAATCATTTTTTACACATCTGCTGAGGAATTATGGAAGTATTCTCTTTATGACATTTCCGAGACTGCACGCCTCAAATTCGAAAAGAATTGTTGCATTTTTCTCCACTTGATCCTCCCTCCTCTCATCATCATTCCCTACCTCTGAGTCACTTCTTGACATGCCGGAATGTCTCCGTTTACTCGAATATTTAAATGTAAGTTTTATAATTAAAAGGACATCTCCTCCAAAAATAGGTCCCTGAGACATACTGTAGAGCAACCCAGAGGTTGGATTCAATTCCAAGGTGAAAACTTGTGAAATTGAGAAATATGGAGAGGAAATTCCGGTAGTGGAAATGAAATAAAAAATATTTACTGAAGGAGCCCTCCTGGAAAATCCCAATTATGTGCGACTACAAGAGAACGCACATATAGAGTTGTCATGACATGACTCTAGAACTGAAAATGTACCGGGGGTAGCGTGTGCTTTTCAAAACTGGATATTTATCCAGACTGGACTGTAAAAAGACTGTATGAAAGACAGGACGGAAGGAAATAATTGGAACTGTACTAATATCATAGAGTAAATAAATAAAATGTTCCAGCAAGATATTTAGCAATTCTCTTTGTTTGCTGTGTTTACTTTCATATTTTATTTGTTCTTTCATGCACTCCCTCAGTACTAGACGAGACGTGGACAAATAATTCATAGATTCAGGTCATATTCCCTTTTTTGTCTTCCATTTCATCCTTTCCTGTTTTATTTTCCATACCGGAGGAAAGGGAAAGAAAATAAGATGAAAATCCAAGCCGCCCAAGAGGTACAGTGTCCCATTACGGCCCTACGTTAGGACATCCTCCTCCGAACATTAGAACCTTATCATCTTCAGACCTACACGTACGAACATTCATATGAACATAGGTATTAAAAACCATACATTTTATTTTATGGAAAGAACGACTCGAACTTTTGAAATTATAAGGAAGAATATATCTTAACGATGGCTCATGTGGGGATGAAATTGTCAAAACTATTTTAAAAGTTGAAGACGGATTTGCAAAAAATTTGCAAAATTGTTTAACTTCTTTTAAACTGAGTCCCTTCAGCACCGAAGGGTAATCATCTCCTTGCCAGTTTAACAGGAAAGTTTTTTCCGAGGTGATTTTTTACACACAGTCCAGTCAAAACTTGTTGGCTTTCCATCGAACGATTTTTGACTCATTGAATTTCCATATCTATAGTCTCAGTTTAAATTTCATATGAAAGTTTGTACTTATAGTAGCTTACATGAGGCAATGTACTACCTACATACATACGTATCTACATATTAGTACACAGCTCTAAGGACGTAAGACGTACATAAAAGTATGTACCTTGGTTTTGAAACTACACAAAAGAATATTCAGTTTGTGTCCCATAAATTGATACTGGACGGTTTGAACTTATCACTTTTGTGTGTACAGATATACTTACAGCAAACAGGGAATAATTCTGGACGTGTGTACATATAACCACGTAGTTAGGTCAACAGTGGGAGTAAAAGAGCCTGGTCATAAAATAGCTACCTGGGCATGTCGGAGGGGTAACGAGAAATGTGGGTTTGGGAAGTTTAAATGAGTAAATATAGTCTAGTCTTGAGCGCTGAAGAAACTTCCAGTTGAGTATTATATTTATAATATTTGCAAAAGCCTATAAACTTTTCCACGCTCTCTGCTGATCATGCTTGATTTTATTACGTGCTTTAATGTGGGCTTGGTACAGCTGGAAGCTTTATATGCACATCATTCCGGCATATGGTACGTTCACGTGGAATTGCAAGGCAGATTGTATAAGTACAGTCAACTTCTAGGATTTACTTCATTAAATCATTTGCATGCTAATCGTGCTACAGCTTCCCTTTTCCTAGGCTTCGTGAACGTAAAATTCCTCCTGTATATATATTCCTCAATGGGGTCCAACTATCAGCTTTTGTTTCGGTTATGGCCAATTATCAAAATTTGCCTCTTCGTCGTTATTGTTATCGAATATACATATATGCTTTCCGTAGAAAATAATCAGTATTCTCTGCTCATTATTCCTCTCTCTCTCTCTCTCTCTCTCTCTCTCTCTCTCTCTCTCTCTCTCTTCCCCCCTCTCTCTCCCCAGCCTGTCCCTCACACAGGTCTTAAATTCGTTCTAGCAAATTAGTTTTACTGTAATGACAAGCCATTTCTGTACGGTTTAATGATCTTCCGCCGTAATTTTTTTGCCAGGAGTTTTACGTCCTTTTTTTAGAATCAATTGCAGAACCCAGCATGAAGACTCGGCTTATATAGTTAAGGATACAAGCTACAAAGTAAATTTTGGTGGGAACTGTCTTGTGTTCAAACAGTTTGATATCACCGATTACTAAGAAAAACAAGTTTTTTTTTATGTTATATAGGCGTGTGTATGTGTGTGTGTGTGTGTGTGTGTGTGTGTGTGTGTGTGTGTGTGTCTGTTTGTTTTGTAGTTCTATTAGGGGACATAGTGTAATTACGTTCGAGTCAAACAATGTGAATGTAGTCTGGGGATGTTATAGTAAGTAATTTGACTGGAATTATTTGAGCAAGTTAGTATCTTTCCGACTCTTGTCTCTTTCGGAACAAGCCTCAGTATCTACATATAATGGGACTTTCTATGCAGAATTTCCTTTGGGCTCACCCAAACAGAGGGTTCAACGGGGAGCACCTCTTTGTATTCCAAAGTATTATGCACGTACTTTTCCAGGGGTATCCACTGGGAAAGTACAATGACTATGGAGGAGCCCAACTATAGGAGATAGGGAATGTGTTTTGACGAACAATGTATAATTTTCTATTTGTTCATTAGGTTAATTCTTGTGGAGGCTTCGATGGACGTACGTATCTATTTGATGTTTAACTAGATATGCATGTATGTATTTTGGCAGTGGTAAATTAGACTGTTGTGTCCTGTAGACTTGAACTTGCTTGTTTTAAAGTGTACTTGTGTAGCAGAGTGTATGTAGGTACATGTGTATATAGTTAGCATTGCAATGACATTGAGAGACGGTGTGATTGAGGGTGAGAGACTAGGCAAGTCAAAGTGTGGAACAGGAGTATGGCAATTACTCAATCACAGAGGAGTCTAAATATGTATAATTACTTATAGGTACTAAGAGAGGGATAATACTGGAGTAGTGTTGTGGGAGAGGGTACGGGAACAGGCTATTTATAAAGACAAGATATAATTAGTGGAAAATATAAGGCTAGTTGATACTTCCATGGGATTCTTTAATCAAGAGCAGTTAGTTGGAGGAGTATGATTTCCGACAATACCAGTTGGTGCATTGGCTATTTAGTGTTTGGCAGGAAGACGAGTTTTACGTAGGGAAAAGGTAGGGGAGGGCTAGGCTCGCTGAGGACTTGGTGAGAGGCTGATAGCGTACGGAGAAAAGACTTTGGGTCTGATGATGTTGTTGTTATTATTGTAGGGAAGTTTTGACAGAGGAGCGGAGCAAAGTACAAGCTAGTGTTTTAACTTGGCCGTGTATTCTGCTGGGTAATAATAAATAATCAGGGAACCATATCCTATTCTATTGTGGAAGTAAATCGACGACAGAAAGTTACCCAGGGCTATTGTCCTCGGGTGTACAACATGGGAAATGAAACGAAATGAAAATACTTTATTCTCTCTCTGTCTCTCTCTCTCTCTCTCTCTCTCTCACTCTCCTCTGTTCTAAACTTTAGGATTCTGCAACATTTTGGAACGACTGCTGAAGACTACTCTGTCATCTTTACGTCCGGTGCGACTTCCGCTCTCAAACTAGTAGCTGAAAGTTTCCGCTTCAATGGAGGTAATCTCTTCACAGGATATCACCTTTTCCCATCATCTCATCACAGTTTCAATCTTTCTAAAGTCTCAACTTACTCATCAACTGGTCGGATCTCTCTGTGTGGAGTATGTTTTTTGGCAAATGGGTGTATCTCTGGGGGTAGTGTGCATATAGTTTGTATAGAGAATTTCTTACGTTCACTGCACTGCAAATTACCTCAGTGTATGTATGTATGTATGTACCTGCCAGGGAGATATTTACATAGAAGTGAATACCTACACATAGATAGATACAGACACCCCATGAGGTACCTCAGGACCTTCCTGTAGTGTGTACTGTACCTACATGTGGCCCAGTCTCCCTGTAAAGCTTCCATCCTGACTGACACCATATACTCTGAGCTCTGGCTCATATGATTTCATATATATTTGTAATGTGTTATTTTGTAGGAACTTAGAATTCATATTCACAGCTAACAGATACATCGGGAGTTGGGGTTCCGTCTGAGTACCAGCAAAGCTTTTGGTAGTTTCGAGTGGAAGGGAGAAATGGATTTGTGAATGCCAATTTTATTCGCTAACTTGCATATTATGTGGGTACATCTGTGTCTGTACATACCTTGGGTGGGTTTATGAAAGGTAGAGCCTTGTGATATATATAAGAGGCAGGGTTTATATAAAGTTAGTTACACATCGACTCCCGTCGCTCGATGTGGAGAGGCAGAAATGGATTTTCTTTAAACCTTTACTCACACACACACACACACACACACACACGTTATGCCTACATTTGTATGCATTTGTGGCTTTGAGTAAATGTCAGTCTAGATGTATACTCAGGGCAGGTTTTCGGTACAAGTAACGGTGCGAGCCGTGGTTGTAACTTGTGTGTGAGTGAGTGCATACATACAAGGGAGTGCATATAGTATGTTTTGGGAAATAGCTGGGGAGACGAGGGACATTTTATAATCGGATAGTCATGTTCATACTTTACTGGCGTATAAAAAAAGTTGCTGGGCTTCCCTCCTCATACAGTTCTCTCTCTCTCTCTCTCTCTGTATGGATTTATATTCCTTTTAGAATTCAATCCAATTCATATATTGACTTGGATTTCCTTGAGGCTATGCACGTTCCCCATATTTAGCATTTTCCCCGTTGTGTATCATATATTTTGTTCCGTTCTGAGCTCATGGGCTCTCCAGTCATAACTTGTACATTTCAGAAATTATTCACTTGTTAATTTCATGTTCCCTAATTGGAATTTCTAGTCTTGGCCACTGGAAATGCTCCTGTTCGAGGCAGAATGGAGGGTTCCTTCGGGGAGCGGCTCCTGACAGATCGGGTGTATAGTTATTGAAAGGCGAGCATGGGATTGTTTTTGAGCGTCACTTCTGATTTTCGATTTGCTGTCAAATTAGGGTATGCCAAATGTGATTAGGTAATTTGATTGCATTTTTTTTTTTTAAAAAAAAGGGTTTGGAATTTTGGATTAGGGGGACTTCCCAGGCAGAGAAAATATCCCATGGTTGGTTGTCGTAATCTCTTTACGAGTCTCTTTCTCGGACGGGAATTTTTACTAGATCAGGACGATATATAAGGCGGACTTATACGTACTTTCCCTGACTTTATGGACGGTTAGGAAATTTTGAATGGGATAATGCGGGATAGGTGTATGAAGGCGGCATGAATAATAAATTTAATTTACTTTTCTTAATGCTTAAGTACTTGTGCCTGATTTGTCAGAGAAGAAGCTGGGGTATTAATTGTGAATAGGGAAGTGTATGTAGTCGTCATGTGGAAGGAAGAGAGAGAGAGAGAGAGGAGCAGGGGAGAGGATAGTTTAAGTCAGCTTGGGAAAGTGAGCTAAAAGTTTCCTTAAAGGATTCTCATACTAGCATTATCTCTTTCATCTGAGTTCCGATCTGTAGAGCGGATCGGGGAAGATTAGATCTTCTTTGAATTTCCAAGAATGAACCACTCGCTTCCTTCTCTCTCTCTCTCTCTCTCTCTCTACCTATTCCTATGGAGGTAACGTGGATCCTTACTCCAAGCCTACTCCTAGCCTCCCATGTATCAGTAATGTATGTACATCCATAGAGACTCCTACCTCCTCCAACTCCGACGCTCCATTCTTAGAGTGTGAGTATTGAGAGGAGAGAGCTTTTTGCCAACCCTAATGTAGTAACATGAACGCCTTCATCTTATCAAAACGGAAGATTTTGTATAAGGAATAAATTCCATTGAAAGTGTTCCTTTAAGTTTTAGGGACGTTTAGCAGGTGGGACAATCTTGCCAATTCACTCACTTCCCTCCATCCATAATCAAGATCCTTTCAATTTGAATAAGTTGTGATACAGAAGTGAATACTTTTTAATTGAGAGAGAGAGAGTTCTAAGTGGGCAGACGGAATTCAAAATTTCAATGCCCATCCTCACAATTTATTACTAAGGATTATATACTGTCCCAAATGGGCATCTCTCTAGTATCTATGTTATCTTCAAACCCTGGATATGTACATGTCCGTGTTTCAGGAACCCCCTCCCCCTCCTCCTTGTTTTTACAAAAAGATACCTACTATTAGTTAGTATATGTTTCTACTTGCAACAGTTTAAATTTAGAGCCTCCCCAACTTTTGATTCATCCTGTCATTACTAATTAATTAGTTTCCGGCAATTCCGACTCCCTTAATGGGCAGGAGGAGGATGTAACCATGTTTATTTCCATTGTGCAGATGTAAAGTATCCCCGAAAAGGTAGAAGTTAGAGGGAAATGAATCCTATCTCTGCACACAGGGTCTAGATTTAGTAGATGGATGGAGAAGTCTATGTTTTGTTGGAATCCTGTATCTATACCTTCCATATTGTACTCCTTCAATGTTCATAGTACTAGACAAGTATCTACATGTTTTTTTAGGTTATGTGGGGGTACGGAGCTGGAAAATATAAAATTATGCTAAACTGACGAACCGCTTGTTTTGAATTTGAATCCCCGTAGGAACTTTTGCCTACTGTGAGGAGACTCATACGTCTGTGGTGGGTATGAGAGAAGTGGTTGGGGCCATAAAACCCGTCGAAGATCAAATAAAGGAGAATAAGAAGACACCGGTGAGACGGGGAGAAAAAGTAGGATCTGATTCACCACCGAAGGTTTACTGTCTTGCCAAAGCCACTTTGGAGAAACTAATGGATTCCGAGTGTAGCTTGAATTGTAGCAGTCCCAACCTACAAACCCAATACAGCCCGAGTGAGGCACCCGACACTCTAATGTAATTATACTACTTACTACTTACTTTCTTCATAAAGTCCAACTTGTTCGACTTTTCTTTTCCCTATCTACCTCTCTGTATTTCTCTCTCTCTCACTCTCTCTCTCTCTCTCCCTCTTTGTCTTCCCTACCCACTATGTGTTGTTCCGCATCCACATTATTGCTCACCACACTCTCACCCAGGTTACCCAAGTACGTACATAATTACCTGAAACCATAGCAGGGGCAAGTGAAATTGTCGGAACTTCCAACTCAGGCCATGTCTCAGTCGCCTCTTCTCCTACATACATACATAGTTACCTCTGTAAACCTTTATTTTAGCCGGAGAATACCCCGAGTCTACTGTCTTATTAACAATTTCGTTGTTTTCTCCCTCCTTTTATAAAGCACCAGGGTCTACCTCCTATTTCCAGACTACCCAGACTCTAGTTTATATTATGCATCTCACAGTACAGAACTGAGCATCTTTTGAGGTTACATACACACTCCATACACTTTCCATTTTTTGTTCCAGAAAATCTCGGAGAGACTGCACTTATTGTTTTAGTTTTCCCTGTGAAAAGTTACTTGTACTGTTATGTATCTATCTAGTAGACCCATACTTATAGGGTTTCACATCCAAGCTTAATGGAACCT
This sequence comes from Allacma fusca, assembly GCA_947179485.1. NCBI lineage: Eukaryota > Metazoa > Arthropoda > Collembola > Symphypleona > Sminthuridae > Allacma > Allacma fusca. Next base: position 19,840,872 of record OX359248.1, on the reverse strand, counting down.
TACGTGAGGATAGTGATTGCCCAGGAAAAAAAAACATAATGGGGCTGGGCCTTGGATTACGGTCCTTGTAAATATTGTTTACTCGCTGGAGCTTCAACTTTTATTTTTCTTCCAGTAACTAGTGTGTAGGATGCCTGGGTGCACATTCCTATATTACAGGGACGTAGTTGATTTGTGCCAGGCATTGAGACAGTTTGCTCATTTCCTAGAGGAACTTGAGGAACTTTAGGCTCCTGCCATGACTACGAGGATATGTATGGGAGGGATGGATGGGGATATCAACTTACCCAGAGTGTGCGTAAGTGTGAGAAGGCTACGTTGAAATATGTCCGGTTGCAAACAATAATTCCCAGTCATGTAACGCTATTAACCAGACTGTTTTGTGGGGATATTAATTGTATTCGAACACGAACTTGAAAGAATCACTTGTTTTCGCCAATTTTCTTGTTCACGGAGCTCCGACGTACAAACTCGCTTATATGTACATTTGGCTTGAGTCACAAGGCTTATTGTATGGTGAATAATTTTTGAGGTTGGAACCAATTTATACTTTATTTTTCCTTCTTAAAGCCCACTATACATAGATATATAATCCAACATGATAAAACTGTCAGATTAATATAACGCACAGTACAGGAATGCTCATTAATTTTAAAACAAATCTTAGCTGGATCTTAAAAATTTAAATGTTATGGGTGAGATTAGGTGCACACTAATTTTGGTATAAATTTACATATGTTAAATATGGGGGAAAAATTGTAGTAATGTGTAATCCAACCTTATGATGAGCTGCGACAAAATATGACTCTCGGATTTGTTGGACACTTTGGACAGGACTGGACAGGGACTGCTAACGAGTGTCTGCGTCACTCTATACGTCACACTGTACGATGTTTTTAGGAGGGATGGAAAAATTTAAGGGAATGAAAAGTGAAGGAATTTGATTGTATCGTTATATATGTAATTATATATACACGTAATTTCCAGGGAAGTAGTTCTGCCTTAAAATGGGACACGTAATGTAATTTGAAAGGAAAATTGTTTAAGGCAAGTTTAATTGCATGTTACCACATGACGGCCAGACATAATTGCTATATTTTACATAAACTAATAACATATGATTTAGTTAGCTTCGTTTTCACATCTTGATGTCTCCCATCTACTCTGAGCCACTCTAAATAATTCAATCTGTAAGCGCACAGTGGAAGGAGTGCTGCTATGTAGTGTCAACTCTCCCTGTCAACTCTGCTGTTCTGAGGTTTCCCGGGTTATTATTCCCAGACGACGGATCTTGTAGGAGTTTTAATGCTGAATTTGAGAAAAATTTCCTGCTGATATGGCTCCTTTCATGCATAGTCTGCAAACTTGTATGTATTTGCAAGGTTGATACCCCACTAAATACAAGGGACTGAGAGGGGTTGACAAGAAATGCAGAAAAAACTAGCAATTAGATGACTGCAAGGGGTATCTATCTATACCTAAATTATTGCGTATTTAAATGCAAATGTATAGCTCTTCCCCCTAAAATTGATTCTTTCAGGATCAGTAATGCCCTAGAAATCTCCTGAATTTATAACAATTTAAATCAATGTAATGTAAAAGTTTTCGTCAGAGCTTCCCAAAGATCAACATTCTCACACAGGTCCTGCTAACTGAATGGGCATTTGCCACATTGGTCATAAATCTGAAGGAGGAAGAACATGCTCCAGAAATGTTGTTTACAGTGGAGTCTTCATATTACTATATATTTATTGGTGTAACATTTTTTTTTCTTTGCATGCTGCACTCTCAAGATAACACAAACACACTATAGTAGACTTGAAGCATACAGAACATTACAACATTTTGACAGTGTACTGTTACTATTTGTATTGAATTTCCAGTATATGATTTGGATGATAATGGTAGTGGAGAAAGTTACGGTGTTTGGGAGATGACGGAGATAAAAATAGACGAGGGTCGTTAAAAATTTGTGAAGAGTGATCGGAGAAGGGGAGAGCCACTCGAATCCCATAATTTGTATTACATTGACAAGTTTTTCTTCTGAGCTGGCAAATAGGAAGTCCAAGTGAGGAGCAGTAGTTTTTTTTTCTCTCAAGGAATGGCATGATTTGTTATTTTGGAAAGAGATAAAAATGATTTGTTTACTCGTACCTCCGCATATGTTTCTTGAATATTACAAAGCACACTGCTGGTTGTCTTCCTTGGAGAAAGTTATATATGGGTAATGGAGGATCTTATAGGTATAGGTTCCTAGCAGAGGCTTCCATGTCCCCAGTATCTGTCTCTACTGTATACATACAATTGAGGAGAGAGCAAGCGGAGGGCCAAAAAAACTCTAGTATTCATGTTCCACTACTGAAAGTGGCTTTGAGATGACAACAAAAGCAGAGTTGATCCGAAGCTACAGGAGAGTACAATGGGACGTACAAAGCCATGTGACACCCTCTGCTTCCTCCTTTATCCCTGGCAGGGCAAGGTCTACTACTACTGTATGGTCGTGTCTGTAAATACTGGTATGCATTTATTCATGACCCACACCTTCTTCCCTATGTACACTTGTCATGGTCATAATGACGAGGATTTCCAACTGTTCGGGTATTATTGTGGACTTGTTCCATCTCCCGAACTTCCTTTCCCTCTCTCTCTCTCTCTCTCTCTCTCTCTCTCCCCCACACTCACTTCCTACAAGAAGAAAAAAAAATCCACCAAAGACTTTTGAGACCTCCTGATATTATTCCCAATTTTCTCTGTCTCTCCTTTCTCTCCTTCAGGGAGAAAGCTCTCCCTTGTTCCGCTTTTGTCAATTGTGACTACGTCCCTGGCCTCCTGTTCTTCCACCTCCATCCTCACACCAATAATTGTTAGAGATTCTAGGGCACTGACGCAAGCACGTCCCTTCCAGGAAAGTACCTCTCCTGTCGGAGCTCCAAAGCACCATAGTTGGTATTTTGGTAAAGAATTAAAAACCAAATTGAAAATGATACAGTATAACGGGGGGAATGGGTGGCAATAAAGAGTGCTCAGGATGTCTGCACTGATCCTTATAGGTTAATGGCAATGGCTCTAATGTACATAAGGCTGTAATGCAGAGAGGGATCGGGCGTGCAGGAGGAGCACTTTCCATTACCCCAAGCCAGCCCGCACAGAGTGTGATATCAATATAGAGGGACGATAATTTAACTAAGTAGTAACTGTCAGCATGTTTGCATTATATAGGGTTCTCGTCCTCTGGTCAAAATTGTTTTTTCCTGCTCGTGACTTATTGAGATGAGAAAATGAAAAAATAATGGTGGGTTTTTTTTCTTTTTTCTTCTTCTCCTCCTCCTCCTCCTCCTCCTCCTCCTCCTCCTCCGTGTAGGCCGCCGCTTGGTCACCAGGAACGGAACGGACTCGTGGTTTACCCCGCTCAGTGTAACTTCTCAGGCTACAAGTACCCACTAGATTGGATTGTAAAAATTCAGCATGGTCATTTAGATGACATCAACGGAATTGACCACTTCTACATTGAGCCACATCAAGTTGGAGGAATGGAGCCCCATGTTGTTGGAGCCGGTCGGCCTGGAGAGAGGCAAGGGGGCCATAACAAACAAGGGAACAACTGCAGCACTCCAGATCCAAAGAACCACAGTTCAAAATTGGAATTGAACGAATTACGGAAACAACAGGAGGAATGTGTACAATCGGAGAAAGACCCTCCTCAGATTAAAAATGAATGCAATGGAAATGGGAATATCAATGAAAGTGCAATTCCCTTCATGAGACCCGCTTCAATTCAGGGAAAGGAGGGGGTAGTGACTGAAGCCTTAGGGAGTGGAAGAATAGGAGAGAGGGAGGCTGGTGCTGCTGAGGAGAAAGATAATCATTACATGGACGGGTCTAGTTGTGGGAGCAGCACAAGAGGAGGAAAGTCTTCCAACTGGTACGTCCTCCTCGATGCTGCTAGTTACGTTGCCACTAATGCCCTCGATTTGTCTCTCCACCCGGCTGATTTCATCGTCCTCTCCTTCTACAAAATGTTCGGTTTCCCTACCGGTGAGTCTAATAATGCTACCTTGGTTTCTCTTTTTCTCACTTGCTCATCCATATGCATAGTGTACTCCTACTGTATTGTGTAGTACTAAAATATATACGAAGAGCCTATGCATAGATACATATATACTTTGGACCTACTCTTTACCTTCACTCTGTCAAAAACTTGGTAGGGTCTGGACCCAAGTTTGGCACACATGCATGGATACCGTGAGTGCCAAAGGTAGGGCCGGAGATAGTGAGAAGGTGTATCTGTAGTGGAATGTTTATATGAACTATTTACTATGAACTATCATGTAGATATGTATATCTATGTAAGTATCTACATCTCAAAGTTGTATGACTCCGACGTCATTTTATATGTAAGGTGTGTATCTATAGATAGATGCATGAGTAGTAGGGAAAAAAGCGAGGATAATAGTAATAGCAAGGAGTATAATGGTGAATATGAGATTAAGTTTTTTTTTATACTTGAACAACTTACTTGATCCCAAACTTTTTATCGCTCCTCATACTTGAGTTTACAAGCAAAAACTTTATATATTAGGTTGGTCTCGTGTGTTTTTTTTACTAGCCCGAGCCCTTCCTCAGTGTTGGAGTTTGGGTGGTTCCCTATGATTATGTATATGAGATTATGGAGGGAAACCACGTGTTGCCATCATTTTTTCATAGCTCCAACTCATAAAACTTACCTTATGCTTTTTATTCACCGCATTCGGTTTCATTTTCCGCTATGTGCTTATGACTGGTCATAATGTGGAGTTTCTGTAACAGGAATACTAAAAATAATTTCAGCTTTTTTTTTACGTCTTCATTACTTCCCCCTTTGTCCAGGTGTTCTTTCAGGGGATATTTTTTTTTGTCATCCCATTTGAAATTGACTCAGTCCTTGGTGTTTGGGTTTCAATCCCGAGGATGGATAGATAGATAGATAGATAGCTCTGGAGTAAGATTCCATTCAATTTGAAAATTGTAGATACAGTAAAGCGGAAAAGCTCATTATTTACAGAGATTTCCCCAAGTATTTTTTTTAAGGGGTGAAAGTCAGTTTAGTCCAAGAGGTTTAAATCTTGGGATATATACATTAATACAACAAGATCATGATCTTTTATAAATGATAAGAACTTGAGTAACATTTCTGAAAAAAAAATGAAAGGATGGGGAAAATACAGTTGAAAGTACAACTTTGGCCAAGTATCAGGAGACCGACCGTCCCTTGATATTTTATGAAAGGTGTGCTGTACTAGCTGGAGCTATCATGTCTAGAGCTCACTCACTGGCTCTGAGGAGTGTGTTTTTGTGTGCGTATGCCTGTCTGTCTCTATGTGTTCTTTGCAGAGATGAATGTAATTCCCCTGAGGTGGGTAGCTAAGCCTGGCAGTTCATGATGCCCGAATTAATCTCCTTTTTCTATTTCGTTTTCACTTAGTCAGCGGTGAGTGACTGAGTGAGCTCACCGTTCCCTCTCCTATGGGCTCACTTATTTATAAGGAATAGGGTGATGAGGTACCTTGAGAGACGTACTCTTTGTATATACTTAAAATATAGATACATATACAGTATCATACAAGGCGGTAATATTTTTCAATCTACATACTCAAGGTAGTCCATGTATTCTCACATATTTTTTTTTGCAGCTTGGAAAAAAAGTTTGAGTGTAACTGGAGTTATACATATTGTGTGGTTCTAATAAGAAATGGGACGAGCCAGGGGAAGTGAGAGGAAGGAAAGTTATGAAAGCTGGAGGATTTTTAAAGAATGAGAACTTAAATAGTGAGTTTCGGGTAATAGGAAGGTAGAGGACAATGCCAGCGTTTCCAATCCTTTCACCTCTTGCTCTTATACATACTTTGGAAGGTAAAATGTGTGGAAAATATTGGAGCCCGGAAGAGTGAGAATCCAGGAGAGGAGAAAGTACAGGAAGAGAAAGCGTGTGAGATGACTAGGGTATAGAGACGGAGGAAATAAAAGATTTGAGGCCACATGCATGGATGTGAGTGTGTGTGTGTGTGTGTGTATGTGTGTGTGATTGTATGTGCTCAGAGAGCAGAGCTAAAAGTGTGAGCATAAAGGACGCACACAGCTGTCGCAATTCAAATAGAATCATACTATAAAAGAGCTACCACTCTTTATGGTATAGTTTGGGGCTTGCAAAACTACACCAGCTATTACGTTTTGCTTCATCTTTTAAATTCATTTTCATTTTCTTGAAATTATATGGAAAAAGGTATTAGCTTTCCCAGAAAGACCCGGAAAAGGGTGCAGAGAGAAAGAGAGAGAGAGAGAGAGAGAAATAGTTGGTATCTTTCATATTGGAAGAATGAAGGTACAAATGTGGGGTTTTTCCTCATGGACCATATGCAGACTCCCTCCTCGGAATAGTCTCCCACATGAACGGAACCGTCTGTGTCGAGAAGATACTCAAGTAACCTTTGAGCTTAGCTTTGTTAATCTTCCCCGAATTTCCTTTTCACTAGGAGATTAGACTTCTAATTAGATGTGAGAGTAATGGCGGGCATTAACTTTGTTTGATGAGCTTCATTTGAATATGATTTTATGTATTTTCTTATGAACTTTCTCTTCCTCTCTCTTTCTCCCATTTCCAGGGGCTTCCCTGGTCCTCTTTTCCCTAAAATCCTCCATAATAATTTTTCAACACAAAGATTTTCAAATCAAATGGGGCGGACTTAATTGAGTTTCCTCATATTTGTAATGCATTGAGGCTACACACTCCATCCCGACTGTCTGTACTCACCCATAAAACGCATAGAGGTAAATTTTAATTGGGAAAGTTCTCCTTGAAATTTGATCTCCTCCAAATAATATAACCCGCTTGATTTCCAAGTCCAGGATATTAATTGCTCTCATTCCTGTTTACGCTAGATCAACGCTCAGACAGGGACAGAGACAGAGAGTCTAACCGGGAGGACACTTTCTTTCCCACTAACATATCACCCCATGTTTACCAAAAGATTCATCCCGTTATTTACTTGTAGAAAGTTCCCTCCAAATATACGACCTAACTGTTTTCAGGTAACTAGTATCTATCTATGTGTGTACTGTATGTGTAACCCCTGTCCATCATGTACTTACGTCCTCAAAATTTCCCTCTTTAATTAATTAATTTTAGGATATTTAAATTTGAAATGGTACCCTTGGAAAATCCCAACGATTTCACTCAGAAGAGAAAAGGTGGGGGAGTGTGGGTTTCAGTCTGAGGGGGAGAGGAGGTTCCTGAGAACAAGCACGCTAATGATACTTGTTGTGAAAAATTGTAATATCCTGATTTTCATATATATTTGCTTCTGGAGGGAAAGAATCACCTCAGTTACTCCGTTAGCTATCTCTGCTCATGAGGAGTATGACCTAATTAGTGAGGAAACTTGAAAGGTTAATCTTTGGAAAAATTAAGCTCACCCCAAGGCTCCATGATGTAAAACTCTCTCTCTTTGCTCCAGAGCCTATCTCTATAGCTGACTGAGCAGCAAGGTTTGGATTAGTCTTCACCTCAAAAAAAGGAGCATCAGAGGGATAGAGAGAGAGAGAGGTGGGGGGAAAAACTATAGGGAAGTGTGTGTTTGAGCAAAGAGAAACATAAAGAAAATGTTTTCTAACATATGATTATGCTTTTGGAACACAAACGAAAACTAAGAGCTAAGAGGGAAGCGGAAGGAGACGAGAAAGTCCTGCCAGTGGCATTTATTAGTCAGGCAGAGACGGAGCTCCATGAGAGCTCCTTTAACCTACACGCTCTACATGCTTGACGTCGGCTTATACAAAAACACAAGTCCTAATGTATCTGATCGTCGTGGCAACCGAACCATAAACCGAAACCGCAGTCGGAGAAGAGCTTGTAGATAGATATAGCAATCCACTAAGAAAATTGTGAGCTGGCTCAACCTCCTGCCTGAACCTGTGGTTCAGAACAACATCCGGACAAACTCTCTGTAGAATCATTTTTATTTAATACACCCAGCTCCACACACACACACACACACACACAACTCACCTACCCATCCTCCCAAAATCTAATCCCCAGCCTTGGGAAGCATCCTGATTATTGACATTTTCCCACTCTGTATTATTACTGTCCCTGTACATCTTCCTTCATTAAATTAGTCATTATTGCTATTTGTCCCTACCTTCCCCACCCCCAACCCCACCGAGTCAAATATCCGTCCGTGTTTCATTTATGGAGTCATTTATTTAATTGAAACTGGAGTTTATTTTTGTCAATACTCTTAGACTATTATTATTATTATTATTATTACCACGAGTGCATCCAGACTCTGTTTATTTTTGGATTGAATTAGATAATTCCAAGGTAGTGGTCTCCAATACTAATTTATAGTGCACTAGTATCTATTACTATAGTATTATAGTGGGATTGATACCTTCCTTTATTCCTGTGCTGATTGGGGATGGAATTTCATCAAGGGAAAGATGACTGAAAAATTCATAATTTAGCATGGACGTCTGTCTGTCCGTCCCACACGAGGGAAGATACTTTTGGTATGCATGACATGACCTCCTTTGCAGCAGTGGGGAAGCCACTCTCATGGGAATCGAATTCCAATTGAATTTCCTACCTTCCCTTGAGGTATATATACCTTGAAGGATTTGCTTAGTATTTTGTCTCTGACTTTCCTGTCTTCTTCCCATTGTTATTTCCTCCCTTTCATCTCATACCACACTTGTTCTGTTTTAAAGCTTCGGATTAACATGACTAAGTAAATTGATTCTTGGGTTTGTTTTCAGTCCTGGAGCTACTCGGGACTGTAGTTCTTACGCTGTGCTAGGCTCCCTGTCAGTATCTACTTGATGTTTGGTGATGCAAAGAGAAATGGAGAAAGCAACTGCATTAGAGCTTGACTGCGTCTTGGTTTCCTTTGGATGTAATTTCAGGGATGTACATACATACATATGTATAAATATATGTAGATATATCTATACATACGTAACTAGTATATCCATGAAAGACCAGCAATGTACCTCTTGGTTTCGTGGGAAGATTTCCTAGTGTTTGAAACAGCCCAGTGGCACCTTATTTATTAAGGAATGGAATATGAGATAAAATTGTAATAATATTTGAGGCTGTGTGGTAATGGAGTGTGATATTGTTAGAACAGAAGTGAGGATTTGGTTGGGAAAGAAATGCAAACAGAGAGAGAGAGAGAGAGAGTGGGAGAGGGGATACTACGATTAGGTAAAAGACTATATGATATATAAAACTCAACTAAAGACTATTGGTTGCTGAGCTTCTGCCACAAGTCAGTGTATGTATGTGTGTGTGTGTGTGTTTGTGTGTGTGTGTGTGTGTGTGGACATATAAAAATACAGGGATTTTATCCTAGTAGAGAATTGTTAACACTCAAGGTAAACTACATGGGTTCGTACCTATGCATATATGCACAGCATGTATGTATGTATGTATATGTATGTGCATGGGTAAAATAGGAAAACACTCGAGTACAAATGTAGAAGGGGACTAGGACTACTTTGGGTAAAAAGTGCGGCTGAAGCTAAGAAGGGAATGAAACAGCGAGAAAATCCACATTTACTGTGTCTATGCTCTCTCTCTCCCATTTGAGGAACGACGAATCTCACGAAAACAATCAGAGAGGAAGGCGTTTCTGCTGAGCTCCTCGTCTCGACTGATAATTGAGTTCCCAAAATAAAATCACATGTAATGGGGAAGCATAACAATTTCCAGCAGCTTTAGACTTCTGGGTGTACTGTTGTTGTTGCTTGAGAGAGCAGGCCCCAGCTTTGTACTGCAACGTCCTGACGTCCATAGTTAAGGACGTACCATATAGCCCGCAACTTTGACAGCGACGACGTCATCTCGTTCCATGATCATCACTCCACTACCAGCCTTGTATACCTTAATCCCCACTCACGTGCCTTGAAACGATATAGATAATTATATGGATATCTTCAAAATTGCAAACGTTTCTGTCGTAATAGGGCAGCTTCGCCTGAACAATCCCTGAGCTTTGCGACCGTTCCATATCCGCACCCAACTTGTTTTCCGCAATCGTTGCTCCCAATTATGGCCTCGGAATTGTGTTTAAGTTGTTGTAACTATGATGAGCGTTTTAGGGCAGGACTGGAGCATTGATTGGGAAATTAGATTGATTGTTATGTCTCTCAAATTATTGTGGCTGTGGTTTTCCCAATGGTTTACTTCAGTTCCAATAAGCACGACTGTGGGATTGAGTGCTGAGTTGGGGATCCTTTGAAGGCCGGAGTCCTGGGAGGATGGAGGAGGACTAAGGATGTAATGGCATTTGTTAATTAAAACTCAGCATATTTCAACGATAATGGCTTCCCACCCAATTCATTCCTGCGAGCATGCATTTTTAACTGCAGTGTCTCTACATGCCCAAATCATGTACAGGACTGCAATGCAGGAAGGGACAGGGGCCTTGTCTTTAAATTAAATTACAATTGGGTGGTCTCACATTGTAAAGGGAAAATGCACCGCTGATTTATACTTATTTTTAATTATTGTCACATTTTGTACTCACAGTCTCTCAATGTTAGTAATTACTGTTCCTCCCATTGCATTCTCTGACTATAGTGTCCATCCCAGTTTTTGCTTATGAAACATGACACTCTACCTCACAATACTCCCTCCAGGTTTTTTTCCCTCAGAGTTTCTAATTAAAGTTATTTTGTTTCCTTGAAAATTCAAAGGATTGAATTTTACTCAGTTTTTATAGATTTATTACTATACAGGGTGTCCCAGCTGTTCCCTTATCACTAATAAAAATTTATTCCTGAATCAAACAGACCACTGTTAATGTTCCTAGTATCGGAGGAGAAACAAGGGGTTTATAATCAAATACATTTAAAACTACAAACTTTAGTATTACTTCCAAAGACCAGGCTTGAGTCCGATGTAGGTCAAATTTCCCTGCACAGTATTTTATCATACATTTCATTGTGTGTGTGTGTGTGTGTGTATGTCTGTGTAATACATGAGTAGCTACTTGATATTGTTAACAAGTGCTTACGAAAGGATTGGGAGGAGTAGGTTGTTGTTGGCCTTGGGATGGGTATACTTTGTATGTCCGTACATATGTAAAAATGGTGGGTTTTGAAGGAAGAAGAGAGAGAGAGAGAGACAGAGGATTGGTTCCCACTCATAAATATATAAATAAGGAAATAATGAATGTTTTAGTGGTTCGACTTGGTGAGCATTACATGCGAAAGCTAGAGGACTTTTTCCTTCATTTTATTGTGTTATTTCGCCTGCGTGGCGAATTTAGATAAACCCACGGATGACTTACCACCAGACTATTGACAAGTTACTCTTTCTCTCTTTCCCCTCTTTCTCTGTCTCCCTGTCTGTCTCTCTCCCTCTCTCTCTCTCTCTCTCTCTCTCTCTCTCTCTCTCTCTCATTCTGCAACTCTTTACATAATACAATAGTTTCTGTATCACCATTGTGTAAGCTCAAGTCCAAGCCGCTTTGTACTTTTGTCTCTTGTTTTTGGTCGTCGAATGTACCTCCCCGTGGTTTCTCTCAGTGAATTTTCTCGTATGCCCATTCTACCGGAGTCTCTCACTTGTTCTTGATACTCTCAAGTGTAGTAGACTGGATTCTGCCTCTGTACTTCCTCTCTCTCTCTCTCTCTCTCTCTCTCTTCTCTACTCCTTGTCTATCTGTAGGACCCCGCACATAAAACATATACATAAGCTTAAAAGAGTGTGAGTTTACACGTAGGGGAACTCAATTGGGAAACCTATAACAATGGTGAGTAGAAATAATAGGAAGGAAGACGAGAGAGAAAACTTAGAAAAGCAAGACGTGGAGACAAGCTTGTTAGTAGGAACCACCATATCATCTTTGTATTCTTTGACCAAGGAGCTTTTGTGCTTGATTTACTACCAGGACTCTCAACAATGTATCTGTATCTATCTGTATATATGCTTACTTACTTGGAGGTAGTTTCACTTGACTATTTAGGAGCCCATGGTAAAGTGTTGGTAGTCGTTGGCCTGAGAGGAGCTAGATATTCAAGCTGCCAGTCAGGGGGGTTCCCACGGAGTTACTTTACTCCGCTGGCCTATTTTGTATATTTCACTATCCCCCACTACAAATTCCATCTCCACTGCTCAGTTCTGTGGATGTGGTAGTTCCAGGCCTCATTCCGTATTTATATTTGCTTCCAGTATTTCCATTCCCCTTTGTCCGATCATTTCCATTGAAATACACTTGGGAAGTCACACAATTTCCTCTGCAATGCTTTCTCTCCGTAGCCTAATTACTCCGAGCACTGGGACGTTTAATGTAATGTGCCTATCAAGTGCATGGACTTAATATTGCATACGGTCTCATATATGCACGTGATAATTCTCTCAGTATCTGTAAATACATTAGGGTCCTCCGTAGGCTTTCATATATTTATCTGTATGTATGCAGATAGATGTAAATTAAATAGTATAGGGCAAGGAGGCTGCGTCGGAGGTCTGGAAATATATAATTATTCCAAACGTACGGAGACATACGTGTATAAGATGTATACCTCCGCTTGTTGATCAATCAGTCGTATGTAGTTAAGCCGGCACTCATGATGTTCATGTCTGGTCCAATGGACTCTCTTTTGCTTACTTTCTTCCCTTGTGTTTTATGACCATGTCGAAAACCCCAGGATGCTCCACTCCTTTGTGCCCAAAGACATACACACATGCAGAGAGAAACAACAATAATGGTTGTTTTTGATTTTCCAGGAAAATATATTTTTCTCCTATCCCTCTTATGGCTCTGTAGTTTTGATACAGCTCAAGGGGATTAGTATTTGTTAGGGGTTCAGTGTACGAGGTCATAATGTATTTTAGAATATTCCCCATATTACACTAGCAGCTTTCCGGGGTGTAACAGATGGTTAATTTCCGGATTAAAATGTTTTCTGGAAACAGTAAATTTTTTTGACATGCCGAATTTTTCTTTTTGATACTTTCACTATCAGCTATATACAAATCCTCATGGATCTCTGTGCCTTGTGGGAAAAGTTGGCTTTGAAGAGAATTGCATCTTCTCCTTGCATCTTGCAGCACATATGTAGTCCGGGTGGTTCGGAATCTGCATGTGTGCGGGGAGATGTAAATAGAAATATGTACATGGGTACTACATTACCCAGTAGGGAAAGTGTTGATCAAAAAGGAAATGGGAATGAGTGCCAACCGTTCATATAGGCATGATGCGGTTTCCATGTGGGTTCCCTCATCTCGGACAGTAATAATAATGCGAATTTGAGCAGACTCGTTGTCATCAATCATGTTTCCCGTGCGTGTTTTTGAAATCGTAATTTGATTTTCACCAGTAATATTTGTAACATGGAGGAGAAAAAAACGGTTCCTTCTCAATATCCCCATTTGTATCTAGTTGAACTGAGAGAGAGAGAGAGAGAGAGAGAGAGAGAGAGAGCGAGAGAGCATTACTTTGAAAAATTAGATCCTGAAATGGAAACTGTCTCGTTCGATGTAGCTTATTTTCAGGGGAGGGGGACTCACACAATCCTCTCAAATACATGGAAGCCTGTGTATAGATAATTATGTATATGGAACGCTGGAATTAATTGGCAATTGGAACTGAATTAGGAGAAGAGAATTTTCGAAATTATTTACGTTTCTACAAAAAGGAAATTAAATCAAAACCAAATGGAAGCGTAATAAAAAAAACAAAAGGGGTTATGTAAATATCTTGCGAGAAAGCTAATTAACCTCGAATTCAAAAGTCCTGTAGCCCTTGGAGCATGTGATGTGTGTGTAATTGGCTCGGAATTTATCATATCTATAATTAACTCATGTTATGTGTACAGGAATGAAAAGTGGATTTCCGGGGGTGGAAAAAAATCTATGTAAATATTTTGATGAAGGAAACGATGAGGAGTAAAGAGCAGCTCAAGCATGGAGCTATTGTTTCTTACGGAATGGGCTCATGGGCTCACTCACAGTCAGTATTAAGAGTATATGCGAGTGCAGGATTCAGTCCCATTTAACTTTATGAGCATATGGACCCACAAAATATGTATGTAGATACTTACATGTGAGTAAATGATACACTCGAAGGGAAGCGTTGATTGAAAGGTGTTTTCGGACGGCAGGTCTGGGCGCCTTGATAGTTCGAAATGAAGCCAGGAGTTTGTTGGAGAAACGGTACTTTGGAGGCGGAACTGTCAACATTGCGATTCCATCGAAACCATTCCACGCCAAACGACACCTTCTGCATGAAAAGTAAGTTTTGTCCCTTTACACATTATATGAGTGTATCTTCGACAGTCCTATATGTCCCTATACAATAGTATTTGTGAGAGCTACAATCACCAACTGTTGTTCTCCGTCTGGAGCTGACTTTATACAATAATGAATATTTTAAATCTCCTTGATAATGCTTTAATTAGCCAACAGCTACATCAGGGAAAGCAATGGTTCAGGACTGAGTTCATGCTCATGCGTCTCATGTCCTTCACACACATAATTAACAGAGGAACATCAGTTTTTACTATCTCATGAATTTTCTTTGCTACATTAAATTTCAACTTGGCTATGCCGGAAATGTCAGGGCTTTTATCAATTCCAGACACTAAATGTTAAAGTACTATTGAAAGAGTCTCAGCTAAAGGCATCTAAAATAATAGAATTTCCAGAAATAGACAATAGGGAAAAATTTAACTGTCAACTCCATCCATGTCCGTCACTATTTTTATGATTTTTAATAAGCACTATGGAAATCAATGGGATTTAAATACATTTGGGTGTATAATACTTATTTGCAGATTTGAGGATGGAACGATCTCATTCCTATCCATTATTGCTCTCCGCCATGGATTTGACACTATGAATAGGCTGGGACGCTCATTGGACACAATTTCAACCCGAGTCTTCCGATTGGCCCAGTGAGTAATTATAGGAATTTTTTTACTGTCATGTACACACCTGAGTATTGTCCCTATGAGTTGCTTATCTCCCATCTTTTTGGTTTGTGTACTCTCCAGGAGCAGCTCTAGCTCAAGTGTGTGTGTGTGTGTGTGTGTGTGTGTGTGTGTGTGTGTTTGTTTGTGTTTAGAGTAGTAGGCCCCGTACCTTTTATATACTGTTTGAGTGTGACAAAGGAATGTGTACCTAGTGTGGATTTATGTTCAAAATAAATTAATAATTTAAAGGAGTATTATGATTCCAAGGTTGAGAAACTATGTTTGTGAAAGCATGCGAGGCTCTGCTAATTATATGGGAAATGTTATCTATTCATTATGGAATTCCATCTAAATAACTATTTGGTGGAATGTTCTGCCGGGGGTTAGAGCTTGATGTATCATTCAGCCCAGCCATTATGAATTTATCATCAAATGTGTGTTTCCGTAGAGGGAAGAGATGTTCAGGAGGTATTGAATGGATTCCTAGTAAGTTCTCATCCGTATACAGAATGCCTTGAGCATTTGAGAGAGAGAGAGAGAGAGAGAGAGAGAGAGAGAGAGAGAGAGAGAGAGTTGAGGATACACAGTACATAGGAGTTGCAGAATACCTGGAGTATTAGAGATGTACCGTTCCCTCAGGATGTTATGTATTGAGGTAGAAAAAAATGAGGAAGGATGTGGATAATTTAAATGTAAGCTGTAATTGCTATGAGGAAGTTAATTTAGGTAGTTTGTGAAGCCTGGCTGAAGGTTCAGGTCTCATGGTTCCATTGGCAATTTTTATTTGACCGGCATTCCATTATGAGGGTATCCCTTCCACATATAATGGCCACTCGCGTATTTGATTATGAAAGGGATGATTTGTGACGGTGTGTGTTTTTTTTACAATTTTGTTTTCAGAAGGAGGGGGGGGGGTAAATCTATACGGACTTATATTTCCCAATGAGATTATTTCTGGACTATCTATAATTATTTAGTAAGTAGGAAATCGAGAATGTCCCTATTTGACATTAGGGATAGTCTCTATGAGTGAACAATGAGAGGTTTTCGGGGGGAGCAGGTATCATATTATGTATGTAATGTATAGGGGTGGAGAAAGTTGGGAAATGAAAGGAGGAAGGAGGATTTAAGGGGGAAACTGAAGAAAAGAGAGCATCATGTATGAAATGAATTGAAGCATCTCGAATTGCCCAATTTTATTATTCAACGAAAGCTTAGAGAGATGCAAAATTCCTTGAAAAAGGATTTATTTTTTATGAGGGGAGTCGTCTACCTATATGAATATATGTATGTATATGTTCCTATCTATAAGCTAGTTTTTGTAGATACCCCAAAGAGTAGGTCGCTACTCCGTTCTGGTATTACCTCTTGAAGGTAAATTGTACTTGAATGGATATGTACCTCCATTCCTCTCCAGTTCCAGGGTTGTTAAACTATCCAAGTACATATTTTTCCACATGTGTGCCTATTGGAGAGAAAGTACTTATACGTAGGTTTACTTTCTGAGCTATTATTTAGATATACCTCACTCCCTCTCTCTCTCTCTCTCTCCCCTCTCTCTCTCTCTCATAAGCTTTCTTTCTTCACTATCAATGGTCCTTAGTCAAATTTAGCTTCAGGTATTTCAGCTCTTGAATTTCACATCTCCGGAAAAGTAGCTCCTCACCCACTTTTTTTTTTTATTTTCAAGGAGATACCTTAGCATGTACAGTAATCAAATTTTTTTCCCCCGCCAACGGATATCTTGTAATTATTAGACGTATGTCGGAATTATATAAATATAATAAATAATTGTATATGGATAGAACTGGCTCTCCATCTATAAATTGTTTTCTTTAGCGTCATCCTCAACAATTTTAAAGCTGACTTCCATTCCAGGACCATTCAGATAAGAGCTTTTGCCTCAGGACCTTTTTTTCAAATTTTGACAAAGTCCTATGAAAACCTGGCTCTAGAATTCACTCCTTTGCAGGAGCACATTTCAATAAATAATTATACATTTTTATTCGAGCCCTTATGCATATAATATTGGAGGAGGAGGAGGAGGTCTCTGGAGGACTAACAATAAGTGTAAATTGCGGGTGAAAATTTAGGAATAACTTTGAAGTATCTATCTATAGGAGATTCGGGAGAAATTTCCCTGGCTATAGGGATGTACATTAGGAGAGAATCTCCGGGAGGAGAGATTGTCTGAAATGTCCTGATTTCGATAGGGATGGTTGTCGGAGCTATAGTCGGGCTCTGTCATAGGAGTGTGTGTATGTGTGTATGTGCTAAATATGAGTCCATATGTAATGTATGGAGGATGTCTGTGTCTGCGGAGAGGTATAGTTGATCTGTGTAGTATATGTATATGTACGTGTACTCTGTGAGCAAAGACACATTTGGATTTAATATGAATGCAGATATTTCTACAAGAACCTGGTACGTATGGAGTATTCGAATGGACAACCTGTCGCCGTAATCTATTCGGACACAAAGTACGACTCCCAGCAAACCCAGGGCCCTATTGTGACATTCAATTTGCTTCGCCGAGACGGAACGATAATCGGATATTCAGAGGTAATGTATTTTCTCATCTGCCGTCGTCGTCCCTATTTTACTTGTGAGGAGTCGGAGTTAGTAGTACAGCATGCAGGGCTGTGCGGAATAGGGCAATAAGCACGTTCATGCACCGTAGATGCATTACAGAAGCATAATTGTAGTCACTGCAGACGCAGACAGTGTGGTCTATGCTGTTGCCAAGTTCTATTTGATAATTTACGTGGACAGCCAATCCTCAAGGCTCAATCTCCGTTCCATAACCCTCCCCATTAGGATATTCATTATTGATGTAATTTCGTACGATAATGCCGTCCCACATTAGCTGTGATTTAGGGAATCCACACATCTCCCTTATATTTTTATACTCAGTGGAAATTACCCCCAGATTTGTATATTAGCCGCACTTGCTCAGCTCTCATTGTATGCACATGTAATGCACTTTCATAAGTATGAGCCTCGGATTTTTTTTTTTAATTTTTGCAGAAACTCGAGCACTAAAGGTCCCTCCACTTGGTAGGGAAATCACGGTATCCTCAAAAAATTTAACCCATATTTTCATAAGAACATTCGTAAGTACATTCATAAATACGTTCATAAGAACATTCATAAGCACATTCATAAATACGTTCATAAGAACATTCATAAATACGTTCATAAGAACGTTCATAAGCACGTTCATAAGCACAGTCTCCTAGATATGCAGGGTAGGATTAAGGCTAAATTCAAGGACAACATAATATGTAATAATTACACAACCAGTGGCAGTTCAATTTTTTTTTCTAGCTTCAACTATCTACTATTACGTTCGTGAGCAATACCCTCTGACAAGCTAGTAAGGAGAGGTTTGTGGTAGAGCAAGAACCTCATGTGCCATGGAGGAGCCACTGTGTGCATATCAATTATTGTAGAGCTTGTGTGAGCTTTAGTCAAAGAGTGTCAAAATATTTGAAATCTTTGCTCAGTCATAGTTTCCATTCTTGTGTATTACAGTACTAGGAGGAGAGTCTGCGGTGCTTGCCATGACCCTCTACTTTGAGCTTTAACACCTCTCTAGTATATATATCTCCTAATACCATAAGCACTGGGGTATCCATCTCCGAAACCCACCCTTCCTCATCACTCCAAAGCTGCATGTTTAGTACGCACTTGTGGCAATTCCTCTATGGTATTTTGCACCGCACTCAACCATCATGCAGACAGACACTTGTGTCGGATCCAAGATCCGAAGCGGTTTTAATAAATGAGCACAATCAAGGCAGACGTATGCATGTGTATGGGATGCAGGAGGAGTGCATGCAATGGGAATAATTCTTGTACAACAAATGGACTTTGTCTTGAGAGATACTACGTGCTAAATAGGTCGCTACACTTCCCGTCTCGGTCTGCTTCCAATCATTCACACTAGTTGAGAATCCTTTTTGTGATGTTCATGACGACCCCTGATTTGAAAGTGTTTTATCTCCGAGGAGGAACGGCTCTTGTCTTAGCATGTGACGGTGTCTCATGTATAAATGTATGGGGATATTGTACAAGTGTGTGTGTGTGTGTGTGTGTGTGTGTGTGTGTGTGTACATTTTTCTCTGTGGTTTATAAAATGTAAATGTAAGACTCACTCCGAGTCTGTACACAGGGTATATAATTAAACGGAACCACAATGATATGTAATCATTATGGATACATTGAGATAGCTTATTGTTGACTGTTCTATTCTCTCCGGTTCGGAACTCCTGCTACTGGGGCCAGAGAGCGTGGTCGGATGGGTACGCCAAGTAATTTTTTGGTGGTCTATAAATGGAACAGAGTCTCTCACTGTACTGTACTTATGAGCAGTCGTGGATGTGAAGTCCGTGGCGATGATGGTGAGCTGCCATAACAGTTAGGAGAAGGAGTAACTTGAGTAAGGTTGTTCTTGAAGGTTAAGTTAATAGCTTGAGATCTGTCTTGAATACCATATGGCTCACCTCAGAGTCAACTTGTCCTTGCCAAAATCCTCACTCACACATACATGGAGGACCCAACCTGCGAGGAGTAGGACTTCCCTCCCCAAAAACCTGCAGTTTTGTTCTTTTGTTACTTGGAAATTTCCTCTTATAAAATATTTCCCACTGCGTTTTCCTTTAATTCCTCTCGTGGAATTCTGGAATGTTGTTTACATTATCTGGGCTCTGGATGTATGTATGTACAGTACAAGCACACAACATGCTGAGGGTGTTCAAAATTATTACAGAGCTATTCCAAACAAATACTCAAAAGGGAATTATGTTTATTTTTAAATTCCTCCATGCATGTCTCATTCAGCACATTTTTACAAATTGAGTAATTCACTATACAGCCGCTCGCATCTGACTTGTTTGGAAAGGTAAAAGTGCAGCTGGAAGTCACATGAGCTTCGTATCTGTCCCTTGGAAATGTACACAATTTTTCCCAGCTATGTGGAATATCCCACACGCTTCATTTCTATCTCATTGAGTCCTATGGAGGCTTCCTTCATAGTATAAGTATTTACATTACAAGTATATAGGGTACATTTGACGGTAATATTACCATACCTCTACAAATTGTTTACCCCAAGAGACTTCGGTTCAGGAGTAGTCCCTTGAAATTATTGAAGTCGGAAATTGAAACAAGGATTGGGATTGAAAATCGTCCCAGTTTTGGTAGTTTTAACAAATTGATTGAGAAAACTTTCAAATTGGATTCTTCTAGTTTCCTCCAATTGACACTGATTCTAAGACCAGTGGCTGAGAGTTGGGATGGATGTGTGTGTGTGTGTGTGTGGTTTTTTGGAATTGAAAAAATATGTCCATTTAAAACTAAAAGTCCTTGAGGCTTCCCATATGTATGTACATATGTTGAACCCTGACTGGATGCTCCTCCCTGTGTAAAAAATCTCAGGTACATTTGTCAAAGAAGATAGAATCCCATAAGCTCCTTGGTTCTTTCATGGGCAAGGGAGAGAGCCGGGAGAGTGGAAGGAACAAGAAAGTAGTAAATGGCGATGAAAACCTGAGGATGGAAGAAAGTTTTATTGGGTAGCCTTAAGGTTTCCCGTCTCTCTTTTTTTCCCGGTTTTTTTTTATCCCGTCCCCCCCCATACTCTGCATGCGTACACACTTTAACATGTTATCGAAGATACTCGAGGAAAAAGCAGGAAGGCAGGCCGAGCCAATAAGCCAAAGAGTGTTACACAGACTTAGAGTATTGAAGCAAACATGTATAAGTAGCTTGGACAAACGTGAAGTTTCACAACGACACTCTCCGTGTGTGTGTCTGTCTATGTGTGTGTGTATGTGTGTGTGTGTGTGTGTGTGTGTGTGTGTGTGTGTGTGTGTGTGTGTGTGTGTGTGTGTGTGTGTGTGTGTGTGTGTGTGTGTGTGTGTGTGTGTACAGTGAGGGCACTTTCAAATACATGTACATTTTAGTAGCTCCCACTGCATTATAAACAGAGCCCATCTCTTGAGCTGGCCAGTAAGGACTGTACTGTACTAGAGGAGTTGGAGATTCCTTATAAAACTGGACTTCTAAGGTTTTTTTTTCTCGGGAACCCAACCACAAGGAAGGGACGTACTTAGTTGAGTAGGTTGTATACATTGTACCAGCGAAGCCTGGAAATTCGTTTCGTGACCCAACATTGATGTCCAAGGAAATATGTCGAGTTTTTTTCTTCTCCCGTACAGAAGAGGTAGTAGTAGTAGATAGTAGTAGGTAGGTAGTTATATCCCTCCACTGTAAGATTTTCTCTGGAGACATGTTATGTTTTTCTGAAAATAAGAAGTCTCCTTATTATGGGTTTAAGTCTTCAGACAGATTGGATTGATTCCTCTATGGACGTGGTTCATGTCTACTTTTTCCTCATTTCCCCCGGTCTTTCTCTAGCCACCGTCGCTGGGCTCTCCCAGGGACCAACATATACATACACACTCACACACACACACACACACACACACACACACACATACACACATACACACTGTAAATACATTAGGGCTTCCCACTAGTAGCTATCTCTGACTTTTCTTCCCGTATCCCTGGCCTCGGAGTCAACCCTTGGCATATAGATATCACCATGCATGCGGTTGGGCTCCTGTGGAGCATACCATTTGTACAACCCCGGTCCTCTATCAATCCCTGTACTTAGTTACTCAAAATCCTCTAATAACACGCACAGTTCTCGGAGATGCGCTGCAAAAGTCAAGGGAGCTTCCCCATCGTATTTTGGGCTTATTACATACAAGCCCGCTAACGAGCAACCGTAGGACATGAGTGTGGCTTCGTAATAGAAAAACTAAGTATTCCAGCAAAACTCGCTTCAATCCAAATCCTATCTTTATTCTATATTGGAAAAATCTCCTGTGTGAATTCCAAATTCATGTGTGAGAGAACTCTATACAAAATAGCATCCTCTTCCCCTCCTATCCCTATATTTTTATGTCTGTCCCTGTATATCTCTGCCTAAGATTTTGGTTTTGAGGGGAGGAATATAGTATATGCCAATACATGTGTAGATATAATTATATATATATATACGTACGTGCTCGTTGTAGTACTATCGAGGGAAATTTTATGGTAAAAGCGGATGGTACTTATCTTCGGAGAGTAAATAGGTGATTTGTGGTGGGACTTGGTATTTCCTCTTTCTCCGAGATACCACTCACAACTCTTTCTATTCCGAACAATAGCTCTGGTGGCTATGGGGCTCATGTAATATGCTCCCTTGCAAAACAAGGGCCCATTTGGCAAGATTGTAGAAAATTTCCCCCTCCAGTTTGTTATTACCAAATAGTACATCTTTTTTTTTCTAAAGTGTCAGCCCAAAAGAATAATAATTCGGATTTAAATTTCTAGGAATATGTGGGACGAGGTGTATAATGACGGGGAATTTTGTAAACCGAAACTACCTTTCCTGGAACAAATAGGTTTTGGGTGGGGAGTACAAGTTGGGTTTGTTTTTACTTCATTCAGCGAAGTAAGCATTGCAAAATAGGGCCTGGAGCTGTTAGCTCAATAATTATTTATTATTTCTATCTATGTACATACATATGTATGTACATACGACTATACGTGACCCATGATGTAGCACAAAAGTTGGTCAGTGAAATGACTGGGTAGGAAGGGGTAACGGGGTTTGGAAACTTATGTATAATTAGATATTTATATGATGTGGGGGTTACGAGAGAGATTTTTTATTTTCCTAGAAAGATTTTGAAACATGTCTTGAAACAGGATCTCCGTTTACCTTCCGCGCGGTTGATAAAATATCTGCTCCAAGCTACCTGAACAAACTCAAACATGGAATTGTTTTGGGGAAACTTTTTAATGAGTGCTCTTAGGCAATGGTATCACTCCCGCTTGTTCGTCTCAGTTATCCCATGTTTATTTGCGGTCTGTGAAAATATTCGTTTTTTTTTAAATTTCAGGTAGAAAAAGCTACAGTTGACGTCGACAGAGCTCACGCTGTTATTTACGTGGAAATAAACGAGTAAAACAAATAGGAGGTGAAATCCTTCCAGTTAACTTGTGAAAGAGAAAAATAATGATGTGAAACATGTCTGTATGCTCTACTGCCATAGATGTAGATATGTATTTGTGTCTATACTTTATTTCCACTATAACTATTAATATCTGGATTATGTACAAACGAGGGGAAAAAACTTAATCTTGTATTAATGCTGGGAATATCCGAGGTTTTTCTACCTTTTCCGGGAGGCTTTGACGCTCAAGTACTCACATTTACAAAGAAATGTAACTTTTATTCATGGCAACAACTTACCTTGGGAAACATCCCCCCGCACAACTTTTCCTCATATACGTAGATACTTCAAACAGTTTGTGTGCAATATGTACTCAAGCTCTATGTACATATGTGCTCATTGGGCTTTTTTGTCTGGAATCAACGGACATAGTGAAAGTTTTGAAATCCTAGGTCTCTAAATAGAGCTGAAGGTTGAGGGGGAAACTACATCAACTATATTGTATCTGGAGTACTTGTGTTCCTAAAAAAAAATAAGAAATGAAATTGTGTGACAAGATCAAGTTTTTCATACTTTTAAAAAACTTTTTGTTGCTTGGGAACATCACCTCCGTCCAGGAGTTCACTCTTTCCATTAAGAATGATGAGGAATATTAAGTAGTCTTGGAGCTACTATGTATGGCCACTGTAGCGGGAAATTTTATGCGTGAGGCTGGGAATAGTACAGATGGATATAGGAAGAGCATTAGTCATATGTATACCTATATATAATAGGAGTTACTATAGCTACAAATTTCCAAATAGGTAGATACATTTTTCAAATGAAGTTGTTCCCTACTATTTTAGCATATGAATAGTTACTTATGTATATATGTATGTAGCTATGGTAGTGGGTTTATAATAGGAAGGAACGTATTGTGTGTAGCTCAGGGAATGGTTCTCGAGATGAAAAATGCGTTTTGGGGAGAAGTTGAAATTTTTATGCACAGCACTTCACTTCACTTGAGTCATTTCCCTTGCACATTAAATTACATATGAAAGGAGGAATTCATAAGTTGTCAACTCTCTGTCCACATTCTTGAATGACATCAGTGACATGACTTCCAGTCACAGATCAAATCCACATACATTGGGCCGGAGGAAACTCCAAAAAAAAAAGTCCATGGCTTGACTTCTGACTCAAATTTTCTATACAATTTCAACCGTTTTGACCTCATTCATTTTTCATGGATTTATTATATTGTAGGAATCTATTTTTGTAGCTTTTATATAACTCCTTCCTGGGGACTCAGTTCCGTTCACGTATGTACCTACATATACTTAAATTTATTCTGAGGAAATTAGAATTCAAAATTCAATTCGGGAACTTCTCTTGAGTCCCTGAGAGTTAGGTATACTGTAATGGGTTGAAAAATTTAAACAAGAAATACGGAGTTGATTTTGAAAGGTAGGCTGTAATCTGAATTTAGGAAGAAACAGGACAGGTTGGTTTAAAGGAAGAAATATCGGGAAACATGCTCAGGAACGTGGAGGTGGGGAGGACTGAGAGGATCCACACGCACATATTTATATTCGAGTACACATGGAAGGTAGTATTCAAGTTTTATGTCAAGTTTACACGATTATCCTCAAATATGGAAGAGCTTTTGGTATTTTCTCGGAAATTTTACTCTCACTCTCTCTCTCTATCTCTCTCCCTCTCTCTCTCTCTCTCCACAGTCAAATATATGGAGAAACTATGTCTGTCATGTGAGAAATGATGTATGGCGTTGGTGGAAATGTGGAGTGAGGCCAAATGCATGGGAGAGACTCGGAGAACGTAATACTTGCTACGTTTCAATGCTCCTCTTATTTTCTTTCCTTTCCCTTTTACTTTTTCCCATCAAGAATTTTTTTCTTAAGATCACTCCATATACAGAATACCTCTTGTATAGATTTCCTTTCAGCATATTTGCAGTTTGTTTACCCAATTCTCTAGAAAAATTCATACATTTTACATACGTATTCAGGAGAGTCTCTCTCCTCTCTCTCTCTTTCTCTCTCTCTTTCTCTTCCCCTCCCTTTTTTCACCAATAATTTAAAGTCTAGATAGTGAACCAAGTGACCATAGTTCCAGCTCTTAGGCAGGGGCTACTCCTAGTCAATTTATGCCATAAGTCAAAATAAGAATCTTCGGGGCTCTCCCTCTTACTCTTATTTTTCTCCTGGAGATAACCCCGTAGATAGCCTTCCTCTCACCCATACTTCTCCTACATAGTTAGGAATGTGTATTACTTTGGATAAAAAACACCTGCTAGTTACAAAGTTAGAGTTTTTTAAAAAAAGGCTGACCTTCAAGGTAGATATAACTGTCCAAGTTTGTCTGGAGGATTTAACTTTTATAGAGCAAAAGGGAGTTTCTCTTTTAGATTTGCATTCCTCTCGGAACTGGGTGGAGGCTGTTAAGAATCCGGGTTGTTTTTTTCTCGCTAGATGTATGTACACACAGTATGTATGTTCTACCCCATACATGGGCATACGTGTAGGGATCTATCCCCACTTAAATGTATGAGGCCAGGCTTAGGGTGGCTGCCGGAACGTTTGTTTGTACAGAGGGAACAACCTTACATATTAGACTCTTGCCTGCCTGTCGAAGATAAATTTGTCGCAAGCGATTACTTCCCTGGCTCTTCTTGTCGGTGGGGAGAAACCGAAAAGTGCACTGAGAACCTAATGTACTGGTAGCTCCATAGTTTTTTCTTCAACTTGAGATCTTCGCCTTTCTGAGTTACTCCTATCTAGGAGTTTACATGTTCCGTGTTCGACGTTCTTTAAAATGTATGGGCCCCATGGAAAGAATTCCTATAGTAGAATTTCAAAAAAATCTTCCAGTAATTGCTACAATTTTTCCAACCCTATCCTTTATAGACATTCCACGGAGTATTTCATATGAGAGCCAGAGAGCTTGCATAATTCGACGACAGTCATAACAAATCAAACAGTTGGCTATTTATTGGCTCAATGGCTGAGTATAAAAATGGATTCTATAATGTAGTCAAGGGCCAGGGGTATATATGTATGTATGTATCTATGTATATTGTCTATGAGTGGAACGTTACTTAACAATTACACGCGGATGGGTGTGAAAGTTCGGGCCTTTTACCATCCTGTGGTTCCTTCCCATTGTGACTGCTTCCGAAGGCACTTGTTCCATTTGTGCTGGATCCTAAATACTCTTGTGCCCATATATGTACATAGCAGGGCCATGGGAACTATGGGAAGGTTGAGGAAGGAGTAAATGGGATTTTTTTCTCTTGATTTAACTTAAGCCAGAGCATGTATTCATATGGGCATGGGAGGAAGATAGGGAAAAATATGATGTGTTGGTATGGGGAGGCCCTCCCCATGTCACCAAATATGAATCATGCCTAGTAGGAATGTACGGTGTGGGGCTTGTCTGTGGAAATGATGGGAAATGAATGCGCATAATATGGGAAGGAGCTTTAGTAATATGCGATAATGAAGGAGCTGGAAGTTGAGCTATTGGAACTTTCTCCGTCCCATCTTCCTCCCTTTACAAGTGAAAAGTAATGCTTTTGTATGGATATGGGTTAAATGTAAATTCTTACTTTACTTTTAGTTTCAATTTTTTAGTTCCTCTATGGATAATTAAATGTTTCCATGCAGAAGAATACATCGAGACTCTTAATTAAATTTCTGAGAGAAGACACACACAGACACACACACACACACACGCACACACACACACACATGCACATACACTCCCACAAATTATGCATTTTTCTTTTGGGTAAGACTATTCCTCATGATTTATACCTCATTCGTCCATTCCCTCCTTGGGAAATGGAAGTGTCAGGTGCTATGAGGCTTCCCGTTTATTACTTTAATTTTTATTACCAGTCATCTCCAGTTATCTCCGGGATGAGGGATCTCTCTCCTTCAAGACATTTACTGAGGCTTTTGTCCAAATTAACACATTTCATAATTGCCCCAAATTTGTTTAAAGGCTGGATATGAATTACTTATAGGTTTTAGTAATTAACTGGAATTTTAGTGCATTAATGTAATTATGTGCTTGCTTTGATCATTAATCATGATAAAGGCTCGGGAGTCCCTCAGAGAAGGGAGAGTGTTTGTAATTGTTTAAATTAATTATACTGAATTTTGAATGTAATAATGTCTCACCGAACTTGTTGAGGGACTTGTTGTTTATTTATATGTTAGCTGTAGGTAGAAGTTTATGGATAGATACGTGCCTGTACACACATTATACATACATTGGGTTTGTGTAAAAGTGAGACAATACTTACATTGAAGGATTTCACAAGTTGAAGGATTCTAATTGCGGTCTTGAATAAATAGCTGGATTTCTACATTTGCGGCTTTTCTGTTTAATGTCCGGAATGTAATGTTGGCTCCTGATGTTCCTCCAAAACAGGAGTTGCTTGCATGTGCTTTCACGCTCGGCTGGTGTCCTGTCCTACGTTATAGGAGGAACTGAACTTGTGGTGTTTGTTTGTTGTGAGAGAGAGAGAGAGAGAGAGAGAGACAGGGTCGTCGAGTATTTACAAGCCTTTTACATTACATTTCCGTCTGTGTGGATATGTGCTGACACTCTTTCGTATTATTTACATTCATTGGAAAGTAAAATGTCCCAATGCTAAAATTCTCCTACTTTTCCAGTAGTTTTTGACTCTGCCTCTCTAGTCCTCACATTAGTCTCTGTGTCTGCATTATAGAGGAGGGGGAAAGGGAAGGTATGAGGAGATAGACCTCTTGTATTGAAAACCATTGGGATTCCATGTAATGCTGGACTGGGAGTGAGAGATTGAACGGAATTTCATGTCGAAACCCCCCAGTATACTATTTCCTGGTGTAAAGTGTTCTGTCGGACTGAATTGGTCCCATACAATAATAAAAGGCACCATACCGCACGGAGGAAATTAAAATGCAAACTTTTTGTTCCGTAAAATCTAATCCACGGGTACACTCGTCCTCACTTAGGCACAGGTCACATGACAAGTTCTACTTGGTATCTACTAATAGTAGAGACACAAACTACGTACGTATGAATGCTATATCTATATATATATATGTACATACATATGTTGATAGATATACCAGGCTTGACAAAAGTTAAGCAATCGACAAACTTCGGTGGTAATTACCTTTCATCCTTACCATACCATTTTTGTAGGAGGATCAAGCCGCCGTGCCCAAATCCATACCACATACACATGCACACATGAATACAACTTTGGTATTAGTCAAATAAAAAAGGAAAAATTGTGTTTAGGTAGAATATCCCAAAATTGGATTTTTGTTTCTAATTTTTCCCATCCCAGGAAAACTTGTCCCGTGTAGTTTTTATCGTTGGATTTTTGATATTAGGAGAAAGTAAGTTTTTTTTAGGGACAAGGTTTTGGATTATTTTTAGCATTAGTGTAGACACAGGAGAAGGTATCTATCCATCCACCTATAGTAGGATTGGAAAGTTGTATCTCTTTTGTGTTTTTTTTTCATTAAATGGTGGGAATTCAAAGTTGATCCGTTTGTGTGTTTCTTTTTGCAGATGGAGCAAATTGCCTATTTGCACGATGTCCATTTGCGCTACGGGTGTTTCTGCAATGTGGGGGCGTGTCGACGGCATTTAAGACTGGATCCGGAGGATGTGCTTAAACATTATGAGGTAATTCTTTCACATATTACGCCTTTCATTGCATTGACACTGATTTTTGGGAGCCTCCATGACTTTAAAGATTATCCTTTCCCCAGGACTCCTGTAAAGTCCGACTTTGGAAATCCCAGTTTGTTGGGGCGTATGAAATATGCGGGAGCAGGGACACTAAAAAAAATCGGAGATAATGTTAAAGTTACAGGAAAGAAATTGCTTGATTTTTTTGCGTGTGTGTGGCGGTGTATATAATGTATGGGAGAGAAAGTGGAGGAGGAAGCGGAGTTTCCTCAGTGAGGCACAAACTCGTCGTTTAAATGTAAAAACGGAGGGAGAATTAATGTATCTGTGGTGTACATAAGAGCAAGTGAAAGTAGACCACTTTAGCCGCACGAGACCTTCCAACTGCGGGAGAGAAAGAGGGAGAAAAGGAGATTAAAAGTGAAATTTTTTGTTTAATTCAATATACGGGAAAGAGAGAGAGAGAGAGACAGAGAGAGAGACGAAGAAGAAAAAAATGTAATAATACGAGAGGAGGAATATTTTTCTCCAGAAAGATGGAATAGAAAGTAATTGAAAAGCTAATAGGAGAAATCTCGGTTTAAGAGCACCGAAGAGCAAAAATCTATGCAAGATTCAAATGCAGAAGCATCGCGTCCCAACTCTAATTTATGAGACACGACAATGAATATGAATCTATAGGGTTTAGGTTCCCTATAGATATTATATCTACCTAGAAATTATTCTTTATACATCGTTACGTATGTATGTATTTATATGTAGATGCATACATATATATACATGAACAATGTTACACAGAGGAAGTTTCAAGAGCTTCCTCCCTTTCCCTTTTCTCCCTCTTTATCCTCCAGATAGTTGTATACCCTTGGAAGAGTGAATGGAAGAGAACCACATAGACACAGAGTTGCTAGTTTCAAAATTCATACAAGCGAAAAAGCATATTCAGGTTCCCACATCGTCCGCATCCCATTCCGCAGTACTTTATTCTCAGTCAGTACACATTTCATCAACACACAGACACACACACACACACACACACACACACACACACACAGATAGACTCATGCACTCAGCAAGAGCAAAAGAATAAAATTCATGGATGGAAAATAGAGAACTCTTTCTCTCATCTCTTCTCCTCTCTAGTCTCTTAAAGCGAGGGAGAGAAAGAGAGCAAGTAGATACTTACAGGCATAGTCATGCTATTAGAATTTCGCATTTTCGTTTTTTCTTTTCTTTCTGTCTCTCTCTCTCTGTGTCCCGGAATTCTCCCTCCCTTTCTCCTTGGTCCTGTTGAAACTCTGTAAGAGTTTTACATGATGGAACAAAGGTAATTCATTGGGTTGAGTGTCGGATGCTCCGACCCATAAAGAATCCTCAGTGGCTGAGTGAATGCGAATTTTTATTACTGGAGGAATTACATTTCCCATCCATATGAGTGTCATCATTCCAACCCCTCATCTTCCTCCTCCGCTGTCTCCATCATATGTCAAAGATTTTGCCCTCGTAAGTGCACATTATTTTATTACCCCTTTTCTCATGTGTGAGTTTCTCTCCTTCCGCTTTCACTCTCTCTCTCTCTCTCTCTCTCTCTCTATTTTCTGCCTTTCACTTTCCCCTACCCCACGCAGTTCCTTTTCTTCACAGCTGTCCCTGCTCTCGGGGTATAATTTCTAACGCGTTTAAATAACGGGCTTCATTCCACCTACTTGTGTAGTTATTATGGGATTTTTCCCCATGTCTGTACAAGTGTGCTTAGTTGGTTGGACAAGGCCTGGAATTAGGCTCCTTCACATGTGCCTCTTCCTTCTTCGTGTCTATTTGTACTGATTGCGTATATAGACAGGGAGACAAGTGTCTTTTTATATGCTAGCTGCCCTGACTGTCACGGGCCTCAAGAGCAGGGAAAGTAGGTATAGCTCTGTAGAAATGGAAGGAAGCTATGGAGATATGACCGCAGTGCCCTGAGTTAAACTTCTCAAGTAGAACATTTCCTTGAAAGTCAAGAGCGCTATCTTCAATATCTGGTTTACATTAGGAATTACGACGGGGAGAGAGAGAGCCTCACATTCTCCAGGCATATACAGTAACTTTCCATTTTTGATATTTTTTTCTCCTACACGATTCCTCCATGGTTGGGAGCTAGGAGGAGGACAAGAGTGGAACTGGAGGGGAAGTAATGACTGCATCTTTCAGTAATAAGTGCTCATCTGTGAAACGTATTTAGTTCTTGTATGGTGCAATAGATAGGGATAACAACTCTTTATTTACTGAGCTGTAATGACACTGTAGGAGTTGGAGCAGTAGGGAAAGAGAGAGAAAAATAATTACACTGCTCCCTTCCTCCATGTTTACTTTTAACCTTCATAAATGTCTTCATCATTTAGTATAAAGGGCAGTGTTGCGGACCTAAAGGCATTTTTTGACTCTTCGGCAATAGGGATGTAGCCAGGACCTGTTCGGGCTCAGATGAAGAGTTGTTATCTACTACTGGTTTAATAAAAGGTTAGCATATGTGAGTTTTTATGTCACCATCCCGCTCTCCTCACATTACTATTGTAGTGTTTGTGCCTTTATTCCTCCGCAGTCTCCTCAGTTTTGTTTTTTTGCAACTGTGTGTTCATACTATCTTGGTGGCTGTAGTGTTTTATATTTTGAGAATAAGAATAGCTGTAGATACATATGTGTCTGACTACAGGGAGATACATATATGTAGGAGATACATACATAGCCTGGAGGCAATCATCGTGCATGAAAACTGCCAAAATTGAATTTTATGCTGAAGCCCAAGCTTTTTTCAACCGGCTTCACATGAAGAAAGTCTACAGCTAACATGAGGGAAGGAGAGATGAATGGAATAAATTTGAACATGTTTCAGAGAGAAAGAGACGTTGGGAGGATTGAGACAAAGACGGATATTATTTGGGAGAAAATTTTTCTACCTTTTTCCTGTCCTTTATTGTTTCATATGCAGAAGAGCTCATATGACTTGAGTAGTTCAAGCTTTGGATTCAAACAGTGGAAAATGGATGGGTAAGATTGAGATGTATTGTTTCTCAAAGCTTACCTTCTCATCCGATAGTATTTCCCTCGTCCTTTCCTGTAAGTGCATTGTTCTAGTTATACTTACATAGTCACGTATGGATACTGGAGATATAAAAAATGTTGATTTTTCCCCCAATTTTTCTTCCTGAGTAGCTCTAAAATGCATCTCTGTATGGATCCCTATACTCCGATTACTTCAGTTAACTCAAGCATAGCTGAGTTCCACATATCCATATGTGCCTGATACTTGTTGGAGGACTAACTTGTAGTAATTCATGTATGAATTTCCAGCGTTACCACTCACCTCACTCAGCACATGGGACATGTGGCTAAAATTTTTTTTCTTTCGTAAGCAATTCTACTCCACCCGTGCTGCTTTTCTCAGAGGACTCTATAGTAATTTCCGTGTATGTGTGTGTGTCTGTGTGTCTGTGTGTGTACGTGTGTGTAAAAACCCGTCCCTGAAATTACACAGATATAACATGAGAGAGATATTAAGTTCAATCCGCCCAAATGAATGAGGAATGAATGCACACGGGGGAAAATGTTTTCAAACCAGCGAGTCAGCCCTGTTTTGAAATTCGGAAACCAGAAAGCCATTGGGAACCTTAGAAGTGGGCTGTGTGAAATTATATACAAGGGCTTTGTTCCAAACTGTGGTTTTCAACTTGATGGCAATGATTTGAACTGGAAGGTGAACTTGGGAATTTATCTGAAGAGGGAGGTATGTATGTGCATAGGGAGGGAAGCGGGATCGGGAGGACCTGGTAAAATAAAGGTTTTAAATGGGAGGCTTAAGGAGAGAGATAACAGGGGAGATGAGGAAGGTGCGTATAAAGTGGTAAAGTTAGTCCTTCCCTGCCTCATGTATCATCACGGAGTATAATTTTGGACACCACTCACATCAACGGAGGATGAGTTGGCGTTAGTCAGTGGTAATGTGCATTTCTATTATAGCTGCTTCCAAGACTTTCACTCTGGCCTGCATATCTCCATGGGAGTTTTATTAATGTGTATGGACAGGGAGAATTCTGTATATGTTGGAGAGAGTGGGAGGCAGAGAGAGAGAGAGAGAGAGAGAGAGAGAGAGAGAGAGAGAGAGAGAGAACGAGAGAACGAGAGAGAAAGTAAGTGAACGATAGTGTGTTATAGGGAAGAGACAGAAGGGCAGTTGGATATGAAGGGAAGAGAAAAGAGACATTAGAATCATTGAATGGTAAAAGAGAATTCCTCAATGTCGGGCTTCTCTCTCCCCGTACAAAGGATATATAGACACGTCCTCCTTTTATAAAAGTGCGCATATAAAAGGGAGTATTATTTTAAAAGCGTAGTCCTGGCAATCAGGTATGTATTAGTGGGGTGGTAGTAAGTGAGGAAACGTAGCGGAACGTCACCATCATAATATATCTAATATAATTCATTCATGCATTCATTCGGATTTATTTTACCGGCTCTTCAAAAACGGGGCTTCACCGCGCTTTCTCTTTCCACTTTCTTCTCCCTTTACTCCCAATTCAATTGTGCCTTACCTTTCTCCGTTTGTCTCTCTCACTGTCTTCCCCCCTCGTTCCTTTCACAGGGGCTGTGTCCTACTGTATACTACCAAGGATACGTTTTTTTTTATTCTTATGTTTGATAAAAGAGTCAAAATCTTTGAAGAAAAGTTTGTTTGTGGAGTGAGAAGGAGAAAGGAGCTGTCCTGGAGTTGAAGATAGGGAGTAGTAGCTGTGTAACTCCTTGTGACTTTTTCATGTTTCCCTTTTTCTCCTCATCCAAACAACAACTCAAATTTAACTTTACTTAAATTGCTCAGACAAATGTAATAAACATGTTGAGAAAAATTGCAAGGCATATCCTCATGTCAGTTCAAACCTTGTTTATTCCTTGGGAATCCTTTACATTCCCCTTCTTTTCCAGGGATTTACCTCTTCATATTCAAACTTAATGGAGACTTGCTAACGTGTTTTCTTTTTTTTTCTGTCTCCAGCTGTTTTTCCTGTGTTCATCGTGAAAAATGATGAGCTTAAGGTTCAACATTTATTTCCCTTTTGTAATGTTATTTGGGGTGACTTTTATTTTAACTTTCCCCACTTTCTCCCTCTCTATCTTAATACTCCCACATACTTGAGATTCCCTTAAGAAGCATCTAGAATTTTTTTGAAATGGTTTAAAATTTTTGCAATCAAACATTTTTGACCTCCTAATTTCTAATATTCTGTAGCCAGTTCATTGATGTAGAAAATTATCCGTAATAATTTCAATGTAATTTGCACGTAAACAGCTACATAAACATAAACGTTCATTTGCTCTCACGCCGGTCCTTTATACGAGTTTTACATGTACGATGTACAGAAGTGGATATAAGGTTGCCGGTGTCATCTGCTGTACAATATTCGAATATAACAAAAGATGATTCCGGATGGGCTTGGAGGAGAAAACTAATTTTAAAATTGTTGATCAGACCCTCCTCAGCAAACAGTGTTTGACCGAACTGATAATGACATTTTGTAGGAACAAAGCAGTTAAACCTGGAGTAATTATATGTATGTGGCGTACGTGGTACTATACAGATAGTAGCCATGTATATAAAATGATGTACGTATTTAAAAATATCAGTAGGTAATAGAATTGAATGGAGCCACTACATACATAGAGAGTTCCAAGTATTGAATTGGTTGACGTGCCATTAAATTGGCTCAAGCTTTAGATTCGCTTGCCTTTGAGATTACATGTGTGTGTGTGTGTGTGGTACGATCGTGCGGGTCTTCTACGACTACTATTTCTCTCTTGTGTGTAAAAATTAAAGAGCAGGTTTCTGCTCCGCAGCTCGCTCAATAGGCAAGGGAGATTGGGGATGTGGCACATATATCATATTGCCAAATTATAAGGTGTAACTTTCCACTCTTTTGTGAACCTGCGGTGTAGTTTGTGGGCAATAAGTTCATGGATGTGAGTCATATGAGACCCGCATGTTCATACACCCACGTCTGTAGATACTCTCGGGACACATACTCATACATACCTTTTAGCTTGTGTATATTTTTTTTTTGAAATGTAAAAAAAACCTGTGGTTACGTTTTTGTTTTTTTATAACAGGCTGGACATGTCTGTGGTGATATGAAAGATTTGATCGATGGGAAACCAACTGGAGCGGTTCGGGTGTCATTGGGCTACATGACAGCACAAAAGGATGTCGACGTTATCTTAAAGTTGATCCACACATGCTGGATCCGTCCTTTCCAGGTAGAGACAACACTTCCTACTAATAACTTCCCCTCTATAAAGGGTAGTCATGTTTCGGAATGTATATTTCGGATTCACTTTACAAATACATAGGTAAGTTGGGGTAGGAGGTGGGGAGTAGCCTTCTATCTATATCTATGGATATGCAATCCGTACACAAATTGTGTTATTCCAATCTGCTCTCTCCTCCTCCTCCTCCCCGTCCTGGTTGTCTTTGTTGTATCCCAAAGCCAAATTAAATCAGATTACATCTTATTTACCGCAACAAAGAGAGTTCACTCATGTCAAAAAGCCAATTAAAAAGTTATCGAAGTAATGAGATTGTCCAAATATCATCAGCCCTCTTAAAGGAGCAAATACCATTACCTTTGTAGTTTTTTTCCGAGCAGTTTCACAACAACTGGAACAATAGCATTTCCAACAGAATATGCCCCCCTACCTGCGTCTTCCCTCCAAACTCCTAACTTTCCAAGTCAATTCACCTCCTAATCATGTCAACCTGATGGTTCCATTCATAAGCAGAATATCAGGCTTGTCAAAGTGTCTCTGCTTTCTCCGCACTGTCATATGGACAGTAAGACTTGGGAAAAAAATACGAACAATGCCAGCAAGGCTCCTTTTATTTCCCAGGTTTATTTTTATCTCCATAGAATTAAGCTCGCTCTTCATACCTCCTTTACGCATAATTCTCTAAAGCTACAGTAGGCTTTCACTCTTTGGGAGTACAGTCCACTCTCTTTATCAGAGAATCCCTAAAACTGTCCAAAGACACTCACAGGGCCTTACCCCTATAACGAAAGCAATTCTGGTACATGGCATGACTTTCCCTTATGGAGAAAGTCCTCTGAAAGGGGCTCTCTTAAGACTAGTGTCTCTGTACTGTGAACCTCCCATAAATTCAGAATTTTCTCCTGGACAGATTTTGTATATTCTAATCATTTCTATAGTAATACTAGCAGACTTATTTATTATGAAGGTAAAATTTGATATTTTTATGTAGCTTTACTACACGGGGAAAAGTCTCAGGAATTTCAGTATTCTTACCAATGTTTCATTCAAGGAGATATATCTGGTATTATTTTACCAGCAGAGTTTTTTTTCGGTTAGGAAGGTTTTAGAGGAAAGCAGAGCCAGAGGCTAGGAATAAACCATGTTTCGTGTCTCATCTTCCTATACGGAGTCAGCTCCCAGCTCCCAGCTCCCTTGGATTCCTCTGATCCTGTTTTGGATTTTACTTTTGTGAGCTTTTAAAAACTCACTTTTCCAGGGGCTCCGTATATAGAAACCCTGCATGTAGTTATCCTTGTGGGGCTACAAGCTCTACACATGTACACTTAATCATGCGTGCCTACTGAAGGGAAGGTGTTGGTATCACTGTCAGATAAAGAAAATGATCTTAAATTGAATACTGAGTACATGGATGTTTTCTCCATGTACAGTATACAGAGGGAAGATCTTATCTTGGGCAATTTTTCTTGCTTTATTATTGGGTTTCGTTCCTTCTGTGTGTGTGTGTGTGTGTGTGTGTGTGCACGTTCTACATTTCTAACTTGCCTAGAGGACATGGACGTGTGTGTGTGTACAGAGTCCTGTAGACTTTGTGGAGGGAAAGTAGCTACCTTTTCCTTGACTGTCTTTAAGAGCCTGGGCAACACATACAGTGGGGAGTTCCCTTGCCTGTGTACATTTTGGTACGTGCATATGAACCCAGATACGTAAATGTCGAGGAATGAGGTACATAAGCACGGTTATCATTTACATTGGAGATAAAGTCAGTGCACCTTGTTGTGAAAAAAGGAGGCCGTAAGTAAATAAATGGAGGAGTAGTCTTGTTGTAGATGCAAACTGCCTATACTAGAACAGGAGTCTCCATGCTAGAAGCTGATATCGGAGTAATTTATAATGTAAAATATATGTATATCCCTGAGTCGAGCATATGCACGTCGCATTTACAAATTTTATGGGAGGAATTGCAAAGCGGGGAGAAAGTCTTGTACTTGGAGGGTTCGGTTCCAGTGCATTAAGTATAGCCTGTGAGGGTGATATAAGTATAGGTATAATTTATACGTGCAGGGATCTACACGTAGATACCTATGTATGTATGCGTATCTGTAAGGAAGGGAAAAATGAAATCTTTCGCCGGAGGTGGATCATCTTGCCGTTTCCTATTCCTCCTTTGTAGTTGTCTATCGTTATGCTCATTACATTTACATGGAAATAGAGCGCTTTATCCTGATCGATTTACATTCCCTTTTCCCCTGGATCCCCTCCCATCAAACACAATTTTAGTTTAACTTGGTCAAATTCCCCTGAAATTATTAAACTTGACGAAATCAACCTTCCAGAGATATCATTACCTGTAATGAACTCTTCCCTTTGTAATTGTATTGGGAACCATGTCATTTCCCTCAGTGAAAATATTTCTTTATTTTCTCCTCCCAAAAGAGCAACATTGAAGCTCCCCAAAAGTTGTTGAGTATTTTTGAGTACCTATGTATATATGGGGATATATATAAATCATCCTGGATTTTGATATTTTGTCTTTTACTGTTTTCCAGACAGCCGGTTCCTTGTTCTCGAGTAATCTCAGGACTACGTTGGGAAGCCAAGGGGATGACAAACGCCTGAGAGGTGGTTTGCGGGAAACTGCTGGCGCCTCACACCTCGGAAAAGGAAGTACAAGGAAACTCTCGCGGATATTTGTGTATCCGGTGAAGTCATGCGCTCCAATTCAAGTACCCATGAACGCTCTTACTTTTTATTTATATCTACAACTCCTCGATAGGTTTTTTCCCCAAAGTGTGCTCTCCGAGATGTTTGTTACCCGATTGTGTGTATGCATGGGAGTTCCTTTTTTAACACAGGGAAGAAGAAAAAAAACCCTTGATTTTTATTGAAGCATGCATTCCAAAAGCTGGGACGCTTGAAAGCTTGTGTTTTCATTGAGTTTTCACATCTCCTCACTCGGCCATTTCAATTTCCAATTTTCTATAAAACCATGAAATCTTGTGAGTTGAATGTGTTGGATGTAACTGACCGTGAATACTGCATTTTTCCTGTCTATCTCCATGAGAGACCGAATTTGCTCAAATCTAACGGATCCCCTGGACATATAGTTTGTCTTCCCTCCGGACGTGATACATTGCTTACGAGAGGTTTTACTACTGTTTGGAATGCATTGTGAAAGTGTGAAAGGGCTATATTTTACGAGATCGGATTTTTTTACTCTGATTTTTTTACTCTCTCTCTCTCTCTCTCTCTCTCTCTCTCCCTAAACTGATACGCTTTAGAACACTGTAATATACTGGGGCTGAATGTATAGTATTTATGGGATTTATTTGTACTTTCACTCCCAATCCGACCGCTTTGAGATATAATTATAAGCAAATTTACATTTATTACCAATTGAGTTATGCTTGCTTTCACCCTTTGTGAGGAATTAGTGGTGAAGGAGGAGGGAATTGCTCTGTTAATTTACCAAACGTGTTTGCTTATGTAATTCTTATCGGCAGAAAGGAGAGCCCTGTAGCCTTGGGTTATAATGAGATGATAAAACAATACTTGTGAGAATGATCCTCTGAACCTTTGCTCCCGACTCCTGTGTGTGTGTGTGTGTGTGTGTGTCCCTTCCGGAGGAATAAAATGATGCTTGAGTGTTTGATCCCTTTGAGGAGCCATTCGTTCCATCACAAGTAGGTAATGGGTGCAGGGAGAGGGAAAATTTGATTGTAATTTGAGCAATTAGCTCAAGGAGTTCTCCGTTGGTGTTGTGTAGCGGGAACCGAGCCGTGGCCAATATATTCTGCTTGAATTATGTTTCTCCAGGATCCGATCCCTCCTTTATGGTCCCATACATTTTCCCTTCAGTCTCTGTCTCTCTTTCTCTTTCTCCTCTGACATTTCCCTCCCTTCACCCATTTTACTCCTGAGCTGTGTCCCACTCTGAGCACATTTTCGCGCCCTGCCTCTTGTGTTGGTCCATGTCGCTGGCTCAAGTGTTTGGTTACGTAAGCGGAACGGATAATGCTGGAAATATTTCTGGATACTTTGTTTGTTTTTTTTTGTTCCCTCTTCCCCGTGGCTTTGTCCACACTTCCTCCTTTACACTATGTGCTTATTGTGTGTGTGTGTGTGCCTGTATGTATGTACGTATGTGTGAGTGAGTGGGAGAAAGTATTTGGTGAAAGTCTTGGAAATGTTTCGTCGGCTTGGACACACTGCTCATTTCCTGCTGCAGTTGTTGAGCAAGGCGATGAAAAATGACGGAATGGTCGTTGGGCAAGGGAGAGGGAAAAAAGCTTCATTTGCTACTTTAATGGATTCTCACTTTCCTCTCTTTCTCTCTCTTTCTCTCTCTCTCGCTCTCTCTCTCTCTCTCTCTCGCTCTCTCTCTCTTGCTCCTTTCCCTGTGGCGAGAAAGTGAAAAGAAAAGAAGAGTTATTCCTTCCCTTTCTAGTTTTACGCTTTTTTACTACTCCTCATTGCAAAGGTCCAGTAAGGAAGTTCTCACAGATTTTTCTGTGAGGTGTAATCTATAGTCATTTGAAGAATGGAATGCTTTGCTTTAGTGATTGCCATTGATACTTGTAGGTAGTTATAGGAGTTGGAGGGATAGTTGTGCAGTATGCACCTATGAGCATATACGCTTCTGTGCATGTGTAAATGTCTTATTTTTTTAAGTTGCTTAAGTGGTTATGGGCATATATGTATCTATCTTACAATGTTAAACTATCTTGGAAGTTGTGGACCGGAGGGAGAGAGTGAGAGAGTGAGAGAGGGAGAAGATGTGGGAGAGAGGAAGAAAGAGAGGAGGGAAGACATAATGTCCACACGTATAATATTGTGAGAGTCTTGAGTATTGTGGCTATTTCTCAGGTGTCCAGAATGTGGGCAATCGGGAGTCGTGGTTTGCTTTATGATCGTGACTGGCTCATCGTGAATTCCTCTGGCGTACCATTGACTCAAAAGCGAGAGCCCAGATTGTGTCAGCTCAAGCCCAACATTGATATTAGCAACAGGAGATTGGTTCTCTCCATGGAGGGTAAGTGGGACTAAAGTCATACGGACGTGAAGTATTCAATTGTTAGTAGTAGTGCCCATAGATAGATAGTAGATACATACACACATGAAGAAGACCTTATTCTACTCCTACTGCCCCTCGTACTACTGCACGTCGTATTCATAGGCATCACATCCTTCCCCCTATTATATAAGCAGAGGAGCTTCTATGTACAGTATGTATTGAACTCACATTGAGAAATCCAGTGGGGCTATCAGGACCGGGTTACCCAACCTATTAATAAAAAGGTATCCTCCCTGTGGGTAGAAGTAGTGGCAGAGGTGGTGGTTATTGAGCTAGTGACTTTTTCTTCCCATAAGTATAGAAAAATCTGGATTCAATTGATTCCTCATCGCTTCGATCATCCTTCCATCACCAGTAACTACAGCTACACATGCAAGCCCTGTATGTGGTGTCTTGAGCTATTATAAGACACTCCCGTGAATTTTCTCAAGTTGAGTATCCCGGCCTTTGAACTTGCTCTAGTCATTTCCCGGTCTCCTCATAAACTCGACCGAGACTGGATAGGAAGGAGTTTGGGAGAGGATGAAGTTATGAGGGGAGATGATGGAAATGGTCATAATTTATTTCTGCTTCCTCTCTCGCTCCTCCCGTGTGTATGTTCAGTTCCTCTCGGGCTCTACTAAAGACTGCCGGAGAGTGGGAAAATGGGAGGGTTTGAGGAGCGCGTAACCCAAACTAGATCATTAAGTGGAAGTAAAGGTCAGAATACAAAGCAAAAAATATGGGCCATCAAAAAGTAAAGAAAGTGTTTTTTACAGCTACATATACTCCCTTCCTCTTTAATAAAGTGGCCGGTAATAGTTGATTGACTCACAAAGGCAAGTTTTTAACCAACATCACGCTCTATTGATTTCTTAAAAGGTTGAGAGTGACTGGGCACAGGGGAGTGTACTTATAGGAGCATACATTTGGGTTATAGAACCTCAGTGAGTACTTGGAGTAGGGAAGTAAGAAGGGAAAAAATTAAGAGAAAACGAGTCAAGATTTATGTGACAAAGTCTAATTGTGCTAATTCAATTGAATGGCATTTTCTCTCTTACTCTCACTCTCTCTCTCTCTCTCTCTCTCTGTCTCTCTCTCTCTCTCACACTTTCTCTCTTCCTTTCTGTCTTCCTGAAAAAGAAAGCTAAAATGTCCAGCGCATCGTTGCAATTTTTGATCAAATTGAGTTCACTCCTTTATGGACACCTTGATTGTCTCATAAATCCGAATCTTCCCCCTCTTATCTGTAATTCGATAATTTCCTGTAAAATGACAAATAACCTGTCTCTTGTCTCTGGACTCTTTCCCCTGGTATCCCCGCTCCCGTTATGTATTTACTATTTTATCTGCTTCCATAGTCCTCCGTCTTCCAGCAGGGCTCTTGCACTTGGGAAAATTCCCTGCGAGCCAGCAGCTGGAAAAAGACTTGAAAAATTAATGAGGACCAAATTTAGGAACATTATTCAATTCCTTTTCATATTTACAATTAAAGTTGGACATGTAATATGAATGTGGACTCCAAGTTTGTGTACTTGTACTCTGTATTTTAGAAAATACTATTTCCCTTTTCCTCCGATTAAAGCTGTTTTGTTAATGCTGAGCTGAAGTACTGTTGATAGCCAATTGGAATTGGTATATTTGATGGATGTTTATGTATGAGTGGGTTTTTTGAATTGATAGTCTTAGCATATGATTAAATGAAGGGATAGAAAATACAAGGCAGTATAATGCAAAGTAAATAGAAGAGAAAGTGAAGGTAAACAGATATGCAGGGAAAGTTGTTAAACGTATTAATATTAAATTTTCCCATGAAAGCTACACAAGCCGAAGGAAAAGTCAGGGACTTCTTTTTTTTCGCTACACACTAAAAGAGCATTCTAGAAGTTTTTGTCAACAGTGGCTTAACGGGAGAGAGAAGAGAGAGAGAGAGAGAGATGAGAATCCCGGGAAGGGTATGAAAAGCGACCACTAAAAATGTATGAGGAGCAAGTCACAGTTGAATAAAGTCAAACATTTACCATTGATTTGGACTAGTCAACCTTTTTTCACTAGGATGAAAAGACTTGATGCATATATACTCCAACGTTGGAGAAAGTACAGAAGAAAAGTCCAAAAATATCCAAAAAAAACTTTCTTTCATCTCCTTCCTTCTTACACATACACATAGGAGGTACACATACACACACACACACACACAGGCACGCACAGAGCTCAGTCAAAAGGAAAAGTAATGTTGAAAATTCCACCTTTTTTAACTCCCCTCCCCCATCGTCTCCACCTCCTTGCTCCCAAAGAAAAAAAACCAATTCGTCCTTCAGACTGTCAAAGTTTCATCACATGTATTTAAGAGACAGTCAAAGTGTAACGTACGATTTCACGTAGGATTACTTGACGAATCAGTTGTGTCTGGAATGTGTAATGTGGAGAGAGGGGGGATGGATTTGAACCAGGACGAAGAAACAAGTTTTTTCTTCGACAAGTCTTCAAATAGAAATCAAAAACCTAGTACCTATGGCAATCATCAGCTCGAAATTCTTTGAGCTATTGTGAGTAAACAGGATATGTGAAAGGATACTTGATCAGTGAGGCATAGGAAAAGTACAAATACATGTATCTCTGGATCCTTCACGTCCTCCCGAACTTTCCCTATGTGAACTACAGTAGTGGTAGTTTCGAGTAGGGCCACACAACAGGGAGAAAGTTAAGAAAGTATAGGGACATGCTATGGAGGGGAGAGATATCGACACTATTTAAATTAGGTGTTGTTGAAGAATCCTCGAGTGTTCATCTGCTTCCAGGGATATGGGATAAAATCTTCAAAAATAAACATTTCTCTTCAAACCTCCCATAACTTTCTCCCTTGAAAAAGTCCTTACGGGATTTTTCATCTATGAAATTCAATTCCACAATAAGTTAGTATTTTTTCCGGACTTTCCCTCAACCAAATCCGACATACTTTTTATTCAAAACTTGATCTTGATTTTCCCACTTTTTCCCTAATTTTAGCAACAGCCCTCCTAGTCCTTTGCACTTTCGGAAGTAAATCTCGAGTCAGAAACCTATTTAAAACTCCGTACTGGATTTATTCTCTGAAATGAATTTCTGTTCAATTGTTCATAGGTTTGAATTACTACCCTTTAAAAAAATCCCATCCAGCCCCCTTACTTACGGTTCTCACACTCAGACAAGATAAAGTACATCAATACCTTTCTATTCTGTATGCATCCATCAACTTCAGGCAAAACAAAGTTTTCCTCGG
The DNA here is from genome assembly GCA_947179485.1 of Allacma fusca. Lineage (NCBI taxonomy): Eukaryota > Metazoa > Arthropoda > Collembola > Symphypleona > Sminthuridae > Allacma > Allacma fusca. Next base: position 19,797,599 of record OX359248.1, on the reverse strand, counting down.
AATGAAATTTTATACATATGATCTCCTCCAGATAAAAATGCATGCTTCATATATGGGACCTCTTAAAACAGTATTTTCTCTACAGATATCTATTCCAAACTATTTTTTTTAGCGATTACCATTCCTAAATTTTTCCCAAGCATTTTATTAAATACTATTTTTTTTTAATTTCAAGAGCACTCCTAGAATGTGAGAGTGGCTGTCAAGTGTGGGAATGAATTGAGTACAGAATTTAATGTGAAGCCTATATCTTAAAGCAGGAAGGGTGATCGTCATGGGTTAAATCAGCAAGGTCATAGTTCTGGTAATAATTGGGGCATAAAGGAGATATTAAAAGCGTTATTGCCGTAATTTCCCTCGTTTTCATTATAGACTCTTTTGCATTTATGCATCTCCATGATACTTTCTGTGTACAAAGTACGAGCGTATGTACAGGACTGAATAGTGTACATACAAGCCTCTGTATGTACGTCATGGAATCTTCCATTGACGAAGAGGAGCAGCACTAAGGCACTAAAACTCTTCAAGTTTTCTTCCATAGGATCACAAGTACTGTCGTTTGTTCATACATAAATACGTACATACATATGTGAAGGTATGCAGTATTATTGTATCTGCGGAAGTTAGCTTTCCATACCGAGATTCACTTTTACTACTCAAGTACTTATCACACATGTGCACACTCTGATGTGCACACTGTGCACGGTCTCTATAGCTTTTGAAGACTCAGCTATGTTTTTACATGGAGTTCCTATAAGCTTAAGTCGGAAGGAGAGGGAAAAGTAGGGGTGTATGTGAGGCTCATACTATACTGACAGAGTTTGAATGTGGAGCCGAGTAATGTGTATTATATTCCTTACATAAATTAGATATATACACATATAGATTGAGGGTGAGGGTTGGGTGTGTTACAGTACATCTTGGAGATGATATTGTAAGAATTCGATGGCTTAGAAAGGAACAAGGTTATTTCTAATGGCATTACTGTCGTTCATGGGAGCAATTCAGACGCCGTCTTATTCAGTTTGTATAATTATATTACTATCGTCATGAAAGGGATAAAATGACATGTAAACTTCCACCTCGACATACAATAAAAGCTGTCGTAATGAGCCTCTTTTAGCTCCTATAACCTCGTTAGCATTCGTATTGTGTGAACATTAACTCCGGATAGGATGGAGGGGGGAAAGTCCTACAAAAATAAAACGTTGGGCGTGCATACCTATTTACACTCATGCTATGTATCTACTTCTGTTCAAACTTCCCCAAACCTTTTCATACATTTATTATGTTATATTAACTATATTTCCATATTCCCAGATTTATTTCCCCTGTCTCTACAAAATGTCTGCAATTATTTATAATCAGTTTGAAAGTTCTTCATTGTTTTTTTTTATTTATTTGGAGGACCTTATACCTACAAAAATTTGTCAGCTTTTACATATTTACAAGTTTGCAATTTTTCCGAGTATTTTCTCCAGAATTAAAAATTCAAGGGGTTGGATACCTCCTTCGGGAGATGATAATCTTCCTTTCGTCTTTTCAGTAAGGACAAGTTATGTATTTTTAATGATTTTTACCCTTTTAATCCATTACCATAGAAATGTGTGAGTACAGATTCATTTGCGATTCTAAAAGGATATTTTGTAATTTTCAGCATTGCAAGAGAGGCAGGAGAGTAGAAATTATAGGTACTTTTGCAAGGGTCGGAATTCATGGAGTATCTATCTACTAGGACTGTAGGTAGGAGCGGGGTTCCATGTTTTGTGCACATTTTTAATACCCTCATTTTGTATTCACAAACACAGGATTTCCTTCTGTCAGCCTCCCTTTGGAAATGAGACAAGTTGAGCGGGAGCGGGGACACCGAGGGAAAGCCTTAAAAGCCCATTTGTGCACTTCAAAGGTAACTTTACATTGTCTTAATCCTCTCTTTTTTTTCAAGGATTTTAAAATTATTTTACATTTAGTAATGCTCCTATTTTTCCCCATCTCATTTTTACATCCGCGTTTATCATCCACTGTCAACTCCCCAAACCTTTTCAAGATGACTGTTAACCATTTGAAATCCTTTCCATGAATATACATACATACATACATACATACATAGATTCCATATTTTACACAAATACGAATCTAAAGCATGAATACAGAATTCCACTCGTGCATACACAATTACATTTATAATACTTCCCAACAAATTTTAAGCCTCTTTCAATTAAAGTAGCAATTTATATTTTACAAAGCAGAACTTACATTTGCACAATAAACAAAGCACTTGGAGGAATATTACTCCCGAACAATTCTTAAGTAGTTTCCACTCCCATGGAAAATTAAGGGTGATCCATATTTTAGTAGGGGCTCGATAAAGCCGAGATATATGGGATGGTCAATGGAGAATAGTATGAATTTATTACGTGGCATGAGAACTGACTGAAGCGTAGTTTTCCATTGTGGAGTTAAGCGCAAATGGAAAAATACCAAATCATTATATTCCTACTTGTAATTGTACGGCCCAGTACCTAATACTTTGTAATAGTGGATACATATATACAAAGCTATATACAAATATATATATATATATATAGATACGTACGTATGCTGAATATTTTCCATCCACAATTCCACATATGACAAGTAGAGACTGAAGCCCTACACAGGACGAGGAGTTGAGTTCGTTTCACCAAGGACATATACATTTGAGCCTTGAATTATTAACATACTCAAAATCTTATGACTTTCAGTGGGCTTCCCCTGCTTTGGATTAATTACCTGAGCGTGTTGTTCTGTCAATGTAGAGTACCCCAATGAGTGTGTGTGTATGTTTGAACTGGAGTGTGCCTCTGTGGTTAATAATTCACTTTTTTTGGGACAATTTTGAGCAAAGAAAGCTCCGGTTTTGTTTTCCTGGTGGTTTTATCCAACCCCACGTATAATGTATTAATGAATATTTGCGAGTGGTTGTACACCTTATTGGAATCTGATGGGAATCTCAAATCCCATTTATAATAGAGCAAGTTTTCATTCGCAGTGTCTACCTGGGTGTTGGGAGCGTCCTTTATTTATTTAGAGTGAGCTGTTTAGAGGCCTCAACACCCGTTTGGGTTTCCTACAGGAGAGAAAAATGAACAACTTCTCAATTTCAGAGTGTGTGTGAGCCTGTCTGATGAATCTAATGAAATGATTATTTGCTTACCATTGTCCTTTGTGGATCCAATGGATCCGATCCATTGCCCGGGATTAAGTGTCAGTGGCGCAGATATCAAGTTCCGTTTGGATTTTGAAAGCTAGGATAATACTGGGGGCTAATATTTATGTAACAAAATTATTATGAATTTGAGCACAGCTAGAAATTCTCATATTTCACAACTAGGATTTCCCCAGCCCTTCCCAGAAAATCAAATCGTGAGATGCTTTCTCCCTTTATTACTTATTCTTCCTGTAAAAAGATCCAGAGCATGGACAAATTTCCAGGGCTACTTAGGGAATTGGTTTTCACCTGACGTCTCATGTCATGAATCTTGTATTGTCTGAATTTTCTCACCTAATTCCTGTACATACTTTATTGTGACAGTCACAATGAGGACAGTAGTATGAATGGAAGTTGGGGCAGTGAAAGTGGTAGCATGTGAAGCATGTATTTATAATTTATATATAGATATAATTATCTGTATCTAGATATGTATGGATTTTCTTACAATAGCAGATTGTAGTGTAATCTACTGTTCAATATGTTTATAATTCAATATCTACAATATGACATTACAACATGGTTCGGGAGTCAATTTCAATCTTAGGTATGAAACCACCAGTGAATCTACTCATGATTCTATCTTTTCCTCGTAATTCGCACTTAAGGGGCATAGCGGAGCAGGAGGATGGGATATCTTCGACGCTCCAACCTCAACTGTATCACTTCATTTTAGGAGGATGGCTCATATGGAATTCATCTATTTAGCAAGGATCCCTATACTATAATATAAATACATACAAATTCTATGAGTATTCATAAAGCTGTCTGTATGTTCCGAGGAGGTTGGAGTTGCTTCGGATGTGATGTACTTATGTACATGTGCCCGTCGGAAGATACTCAAGTTGCTGAAGTCATCGGTATAGTTATGTACGGGCTGTATGTCATCTCACAATTATGTACAAGTTAATAAAAAAACATGAGGACCCCGTTTGCCTCGACTGTACACCCATCCTGGAGGATTTTCCTCCCATAGTGGAGTAAGCTATCTACAGATAGTGTGAATCTCCTTTCCCCTGAAAACATTATTATTATTACCACTGTCATGTCTCAAGCTGATCGGCTTGCAAGCCTGTGCACTGTACTGCATGGATGGATTGACGTTTTGAAAGGCCTAGAAAAATACGATACACACGTCCAATGCCCGTATCATATGTGCAAAAGGGTGGTAATAGGCTGGCAGCCCTTCATGTTGTCCTTTACTCTGGGAAATGGAAACCAGAACCAGGGTTAACAACTCCAAATTGCTAGTGTGGGAGAGATACCTATAGGCTCTACGTGAGAACGTGCCCTTAACCAGTTATACATAGAGATGTTGTAGGTAATGTAAAAGTGAGACGGGCTTGTCAGGCCGAGGAATCCATCTTTCCCTTTATAGACAGGCTCAGTTAACCTATACAATTACCACTAACGTTTACATATGAACAGCGGCTCTCTCTCTCTCTCTCTCTCTCAGCTATAACCCATTAAGTTTGGATCTTAAGTATAGATACTGTAGTCCTAGATCCATAATAAGGAGTAGCTATGTACATATGTACATCCCATATTTACTGAGTATCATTCCAATGCCTGCCTAGGAAAAAAATAGGTGTAAATATCTATCTTTATGGAAAAATTCTTGAGCAGCCATTACTAAACTGGAAAGAAATTGATACTGGTTTCAAGAGGAGTCATACACAGTCTATAGGAGGGTTTGAAGGCCAAATGGATCTTCATTCGTATTTCATATTAGATGAGTTTATGGCAGTATTAAGAAACCCATCATTCTTGCCTGACTTGTTCTAAGAATTCAAGCCCTCTTATTGTTCATAGTAAATACAGATAATACATTCGCTGTCCTTTTCTCCATATACATATGAGCTGAGTCAGCATAATATGGAATTACAGGCCCAGGTTTTCCCGTCTTCTTAAATCATTATTGAAGTATTAATTACAGTCCTATTATATTATCGCCCTGAACCAGGACGGATTTCTAGAGATGAATTTGTGGGTAACACCATCTGCACTGCCTTTATATTGTCTTGTTGTAGATGTACAAATTTAATAAAGATATTGGAAATACCTATTCAATGCTTGGTTAAGAGCCTGAGTGAGACTTAGCTTTTTTTTAAACTAGTAATTACTCATACAATGAAATATACATACCTGAAAGGAATACCTTCACGGGGATATAATAATAGGAGGTACAAACAATGGAGTTAGTCTGTTCAGATGGACAGTGAGAATGACAAGGGGTAGGGAAAGTTCCTTCTCTGAATGGGATCTAATGCTGAAGAAGAAGAAGGAAGCATTTAAACAAGAAGGAAAGTTGAATTGGGAGAGTAAAGTCTCGTTTATCATAGTTACTTTTTGTCCTTTGACTATTTCATGGTGGGTGCTTCCTTGATATTGTCATTGCATGTCAAGCAGGGGAGAAGGCGTGGGTGAATGACAGCCTTTGAACCTCCAATAGGCCTTGATCATGTACACAAGGAATATTTGTATGCTGGAAAAGAATTTCTAGATGAGTTGCCAGCTGGAGAATAAATCATTGTCAAAATCTGTCCTCAGCTATTGTCACAAGTGAGACATTTTTCTAAGCCTGAATTACTAGTCTCTTCCGGGGAAATTACGTGAAAAATTGAACTTTAATTTGACATGTTCTTATCTTATGTTTCTATACAATTTGATTCGCCCATTTTTGAATTGTCCATTTCATTTGGCCCTATATACATATACTGTAGTAGATATTTATATCTACTGTTGGCAGTTCCTAAGGCAATCGGATTCGATTGTGTGATCTGAAAATATGACAAACCCCAGGACTCCTCACACTCTTAACTACTTCTCAGGGAGCCAGTACACTTAAATGTAGATAGTTGTAAGAGTCATTGCCAGGATTTCCTCATTATTAGTATGTATTTGTTCGACGGTTCCCTCTAAGCTGAATGTTGTCTCCGGAGTCTATACTCGTCTTCCAAAATTCCATGTATTCGTACACGTAATTACTGTATGTCAGTGCTGGAAGTCTTCCATGTTGGAAGAGCCATCAGGGAATTTGGGCATTTCTTAAGGGTTGTTACAAGGTCAGGAGTTAATTTGATCAAAATCACATTAAGTTAGCCTTTTCATCATGCTCTGACCGTGGAGCTTTCTTATATCTATTTATTCCACGAAATAGATAGCATAGATTTCCTTGGAACCAGGAGCTGGAATGGATCACCGTGGTTTTGTAGTAATTCTTTCGTATTGGGAGAAAGTTACTGGAGGGTTCCAATATTTTTTTTTACTGATACCATTGTCTTCTTGTCCTACTTGGCAGGAGGCGTCCTTGAAGTCATGGAGATAAAGATATTTTTTCTTCATGGACTAATCCTACATCTACGTACCATAAGGAAGGAAGACGTGGATATTATAGTTATAATTATTTTCATGTGGAGGAATTCTAATGCCAATCTCATGACATTTGATGGGACTGCTCTGACTTTGACTTGTATTTTGCTATTCCAGGTATGTGGTGACACCGTGACTGGTGTTGAATGTGGCGAGGAAGTGAACAATTGGCTGTCAACTGTCTTTAATCGACCGGGTCTTAAATTACTTCACATGACTCAGGAGCAGTCGAGGACTCCGCGTAAGTTCAACCATTTGATTCTAATTCATTTATCATCACATATCGGAGAAGTGGCTCGTCTCCTGACTCTGACAGCCATGTCTTTGTTGTCGTGTTACCAGGACCGGAAAATGGATTATTGTGATCTTTCGGCAGGGTTCTATGCATTTTGTACCTCTGTGAGTTGAGCATGGGGAGGAGGTTCAGGACAGTATGTCAAGCACGATGTCTCTCTTGGAACTAGATCAGGGAGGGAGATCATGTTCCACAATTAGTGAGATTTCTGCCATTTTAATCAAGAGCTGTTCTTTGAGGTTGCTCATACAGTATCTGGAGCCAGTGCTTTTAACCCTGCTCCTAACATTAGAGTCTATTTAATATTTCCGAAGGGATGTCCTTGACGCTGTCAAAATGTTACCGGGCAAAATCCAGTCCGCTGAATAATTTTGGTTTTGTGCAATAATTCAAGAGAAAATCTCAATGGTGAGATTCCTCTAAAGGGTAATAATATTTGAAGCCTTGAGTAACTTCCAATGGGGGTTTTGTTTTTTCATAAAGTGGGAACAAAATTAGGTTCGAGCCTTTAAATAGGGAACTTGTAAGGAGTCACTTTTGAAGACAAATAAATGTGAGGAGAGTAGTTTTGTTGGGAGGAAGTTGAGTGTGAAAAATATTGAGGAGATTTATCCTAGACCTTTAATTCAGAGGTTTGACACACAACAACATCCCTGGGCCGGAAAAATACAGTCCATTGACATGAGTCGGGTTTCTACTATTTTGGGGAGAGAAATTCTCCGGAACTTCAATCGTCCCCAGCACCTTTTCCTTTTCAGGTGGAGGAAATAAAGGCTATCCCAACTTGCTCATTTATTTTCCGTTTTGGTTGGCAGCAATTCATTTGCTAGGTTTGCTCTCGGACTGATTTGTTTGCATTTAGTATCACTACATGTTTGCAATGTGCTGACAAGGACATTTTAAAGCAAGCAGAATTGATTCTTATGTGACCATGGGAAGGGAAAACGTGAAGGATGCTTGCTCATTCAGCCAACATATTGGAATCGGAGAATGGAACGACGAAATGGAAGTGGGAAAAGAATTACCTCATGTTGGAAAAGCTAATATTTCATGGGATGTGTATGCTCATCTATAGGGATTCCCCCTCTCTCTCTCTCTCTCTCTCTCTCTCTCTCTTGCTCTTGCTCTCTCATAGTACATACACACACACACACACACAAGCATACACCAGCTGCTTCTACTGGACACTGTGAATATTTGAGCGGCTAAGGTGGTAGGTGGTAAATATTTGAACGGATACTCGGGCCGTTCTTCACACAAATAATATGTCCTTCTCTTCAATAATATCTATCAGTATAAATCTTGAGCCCTGTGTGGGAATCAAATTCAGATAAATAGTCTCCGACTCAACACATTTCACATCTCAAGTGGGACTTTCCCTTGCGTAGCCAATGTGTTGGTAAACATTTACGTTGATGGTCAGCAGATTTCCCTATGCAAACGAATCATTTTTTCGGATCCCGTAGATATACCGTCATCTCTGGAGCATCTCTGGGCTCTTCCCACTATGGCTTGTTCGATGGTTTTTATATTAGCACTTATGTCTAGAGTCTGTATCTCTATGTATATATATATGCTCATAATATCCCTATATGATTAATGAATTTTCCACCGACAGATTGTGTATTTAATCCGGACGATCTTCGTATCATATCACATCTACATATGTATGTACGTGTGGGGCTTGAGAGCCCTTTATTTGTGTAGGATTTTCAAGGGCTTCAATTTAATCTTGGGTCATCCCGATTCCCATGTGCTCACTCACCAGACACTATTCTTTTTGTGACTGTGCTTCAAAAGTTAATGCTCTCAAATCTACATATAGTTTTGATGCAATCAAATTTTCTGAACTCAGTGTAAGCTTGTGTGATTTTATACTTGAGATCCCTCTCCACGCTGACAATTTCTGTGGACTAAAAACAATTGGGACACATATATGGGAAGGGAGGCTGAAGTGACAAATACATACAAACATTGGAGAAAGCATTTACGAAAATACTCGGGTGTGTACTTAAACCCGGGGAAAGTTCCCTCCTTCTAACTTTTTCCTCGGTACTTTTTCAATAAATTTAGTGGGAACGAGTCCACGAAGGTAACTTTGTTTTTGGGAACGGTGCATGTCTACAGGTAACAGGAAATGAAGCGTGCATAGTTGTGAAGTATAACGTAGATATTTATATACGTACATAAGTGTAGTTATGCTATGTACACCGGTAATTTAAAAAAAGTAGGTACGAGGAAGCCTTCATGTAAGATCTCCACAGACTCCTAAAGTAAACGTGAGTGAAAGGATTCCCAGGAGTTTTAATCTCTTGTTATATCTTTATTTTGAATCGAAAGGAGCTTTGTAGTACTCAAACGTACATAGGAGTAAGTTGGGTGAAAAAAAATAAAAGCAACCGGAAAAAAATATAAACTTGGTGAGGAGGATCTCTGTCCTATGCTATTATATCTATAATAAGAGGACTGTCTGAAATAGTTCAAGTATATCCCTGGAAACTGTTGGTCGTGAAGAAAATCCGAAGAGAAATAATGAGGGACTTGTACTTGAGAAAACCCGCCTGCGGCTTCTCCCTACTCCCTAATAATGATTAATACTCTCTGGATACTTATTTTCAACCCTGACTTCCTTCCCTGAAAATTTTTGTTTTCCTCTCCGGAAACTATTTATATGAAAGCATACCTACCCTGGGTTAGTTCTACAAGCTCACGTGTGTACTGGATACATGTAAATACACTACCTATAGATATATGTACATATATAATGGTAACAAATATCCTTTTGTATGTATATTGAGCCCGGCTTATCTCAAGTCCTAGTAAAACTGTACTCCTTGAATTCAGGATTTCATGTATACGTACTGTAGGATCAGAGGAGGTTGGGTTCAGCTGATCTAGTGTGTCGTTCTTAAGTATGTATATCTACATGAACAGTTGGTAGTTATTGTGAGGGAGTCGGGAAAAAAAACAATCCCTGGGGCTTTTGAGGGAGTATATTTAATATAAACTCTTGTTGTGGGAATCACCGCTCATTTTTAAGGATTAATGACGCAAGAGATTGCAATTACTTGTGAAACATCACTTGAGTACAAATGCGGGTCCTGGTGATCTGACCTGACGGGGAAATAGTATTTCATTGGGGGTTATATATAGGAGGTTGGCTCCAAGATAAAAGGAGTATATCATTATGCTTGTAATGTCTCTCATTAAAATTAAGCATGTCCTGAAATTTTACCATTTGCTCTCACAGGGAATGCAATTGATGAGATTTCTTTGGCCAACTTCTCACAATTCTTACTGGTCTCAATGGGAAGCTTAAGACATTTAGCGGAGGAACTTTTGGACAGGAACGTCGACTTCATTCAGTCCTATTCTTCACATGAGGACTCCCAAATACAGGAATCTTCCCAGTCTAAACTTGACTCCCCAGCTCATAATGAAAATCAAGACAATGGAAGGGATGAGGAGAGTGAAAGTGAAATAAGGACCGGCTGTAGCAGGATTGATCAAAATGGTGATCAAGACCGTGTTCGATTACAACAAAAGCCTCACATAGGAAGTTCACCTATAACTACCTCAACTATCGGCAATGCTGGTCTGACTCCACTCCCCAACGGAAAGATGAGGAAAGTTCATCAAAATGAAAAGGAACGTCTGGAGATAACAAAGGTTGGACCTATTTTCCCTAGGGAATCCTCCCCTTTTCTCATTCTAGTGATGTTCAACCACTTTGTGAAAGAATGAAAGATGTTTGCTTCCTAGTAATTTTACTTTTTTTTTATCCCTCATCTCCTGTCAACGATATCATTTCGGTTCCTTTTTTTCTCTCCCAACTTCTTGCGTGTTTCTCTCTGTGTCAGGGCTCGGCCTACCCAAAGGAATCTGGTGTAAGCAAACAGACTAAAAGGCCCGTATACACATCGGGTCTTTTATACAGGCATCCACACTGGCTGCAGCATTTTCGTGAAGTTCTCAAGCTTTTAAGTTGAGCTTCATGAGTGCCTCTCCATCCTCATGTAATTTGAGCATGATGCAGTTGATGTGTTTATAATCGTTTGTGAAGAAGTCGTTTCGCTCTCAAAATTGCAGGCTTTAATGCAAAATAATTTTAAATTGCAGTGTAATCACTAGTGAATGAACTATTTCGGAAGATTTACTTCAACTCGAAGTAGAGTTGGGAGTCATATAGAGTCATATATGTTTGTGTGTGTTGTGGATGTGCTCACTTATGTACACATATTTCTGGTACTACATGCAGCAGTCACTAAGATGTGATCTGTATGTCTTTGATTATATGTATAGATATTTGTATCTATCTACATTCCGTCGGACCTAATTTATTTTAGTTTTGAGAATGTAAAGTAATATTTTCTTGCGTCCTTGCTGAGTCTGGAGGGGCTTTAAATTTTGGGAAGTTATGAAGTAGAGAGACGTTCACTGCTCCAGTGAGAGTAGTAGTGAGACAGTGAAAGTAAGAGCATATGTGAAGGGGGAAGTGTGGACGTTGGGGAGTGAGCCGAGAGAAATGTTTTCTTACAGTTAATTTGAATTTGTAATTAAGGAGGTCAAAATAGTTGAGACTCATTAAGTAAAAGGAAGTTTATAGAAAAAATAAAATAAACGGGGTTGTCTAGCCTGCATTTGCTAATTAGTAGGAGCCCAGGCCTTGTTTCCCTTTTGGTTCATTTTGTTTATCCGGGGTAGCGGGGCATGCTTTGGAGAATGAACATGTTCTTTTCAGACACTTGAGCATACAATTTGCTATGCATTTAGTATACTTGTGTCTTCTCAATACTATATGGACTCATGTATGTCATGTGTGTTTTGTTTTTACATAGGAGATAGTGGAAGATCTAATCGGGCGTTTCCGACCTAACTTGGTAATTACAGATGAAAGTGATGATGGTGCTGGTCCGGACTCCCCGGCCTTGCTCCCTTATGAAGAGGAATCCTGGGATAGACTCCGGATTGGGACCGTTCCTTTGAAAGTAAGTAAATTTGAGGACTGTGTTCTGTATCTACTCTTGGAAAATTTGTGTTTTCCTACAAGAAGAATCTTTTCTCCAAGTTGAAGTATTCCTGGAATATAATCACAGTGAAATGGCCTGGATATTAAGGTAGTGCCAGTTTCAAAAGAAATCGTTTGGGGGAAAGGAACGATGAGAAGTGAAAAGGTTGATGAAGAAGGCTCCACTCCATTTTGTACACAAAAGGAGAGGAGGAAGATGGGATGATGTTTTTGTAAAGTTATTATCAAATGTTATAGGTTGGGATTTTCCCTCAAATAGCCTATTTTGGAGAGGATTATATTTACGCTGTTGTGTAGCCCAAGAGCGGGGAGGGAGAAGTGACACACACACACACACACACAAAAACCGGAATTTTTACGAGTATACTATAGAAATTGAAATTCTTGTAATAGTCTTTCGTGCCTTGGTTTTTTTTTTTTGTCGTTGGACGGAGATGCATGGTGTTAGTAGGAGTGGTACGGGCTTTTCTGAAATGAAATAATAACTTGACTTTTCAGTTTTCTCATTGTGGCGTGCGGGAACGAAAATTGAAAAATTCTTATCAAATACTTCCCCAGCTACATTTTTTTCAAAGACTATTCATATCCTTCAGCAGACACAAGAAAAAAATGTTTATTCTTGGCTTTCGTCGATACTTAACTCTTAGCGGTGTATAGTGCCGGGATTTTATTCAGTGTTAGAAAATACATAGGAGCAGAACTAGTACTATGTATAGATAGTATATGTATATAGTAGAAGGGGGGGAAAAATCGAACAAACAGTTTTCTCAGCCATAGGCTCCGCGTCCTTTCGTCTGAGGTGTAATATTGTATTAGATTTTGTGGGGAATGTGCGGAGTAAGGTGAAGAAGGAAAAGGGGAAGGTAATCTGAATCACGTTCCTGAAAAGATTCATAATATTTTATGCTATTATTCATTCCACTGCTCAGAAAGTATAATATGATAGGTGGATTTTTAATACAGCTTTTTTTTTATTGTTGATATAACCCCTTCAGAGTGGTGGGGCATGCATGAGATGTGCAACTATCTGTATGGACCAAAAAACGGGTCAAAGGGGTTCCGAACCTTTTCTAACATTGTCAGCAACTCGAGAAGGAACTCCCAACTTTGGGATTCATCTCTACCGAAGAAAGGAGGATTTTGAAGAAGAAGACCGTCAAGGCATCAAAAGAATTGTCAATGGAGTGAGTATAGACAGTGAGAGGGAAGACAAGACGGAGCCAAGAGGCAAGAAGCGAGGGTTGAGGATGATCTCGCCTCACTCATCCCTGTCGTCCTCGTCATCATTGTCGTTGGAAGCAACGTCATCTTCTGCTTCAGTGACAACGATTCACATCGGAGACCCAGTGTTCATTGAAACGAGTGGGGAATCAACATTAGATTCCCTCCAGGATGAGCAACATTCTTTTCCTGGGCACCGGCTGCACCATCATCGCAATGCTAATGCCTCACATACAAATGCAAATGGAAATCTTTCTGCCACTCGAGAAAACAGGAAGATAATAGATAGTATCGATTAGGTTCTCCTCTCTCCGTGTCACCATTCCCTGTTTAAATTTTCTTCATTTTCTCGACTATTATGTGGGTACTTTCCCCCTAGTCCGCTTAGAGCACTCATACTTATTATCTTGTAGTTCTTCATTTTATGTTCCTGTAACCAACACATTCCCGCTGATTCCACTATCATTTCCCCCCATCAAACCTTTATAGATTGCAAATGTATTCAGCGAACGTTCGGCATGAAAATGCATTCCCACAGTCATTTAACGTTCCGAGTCCTCATAAAGTTCCAATATCCCATGTTCCTCCGTGTTGCGTACATGTAAACTACACGAACGTGACAATGCACACAGGGTGGGTTCCTTATTACTCACAAAGAGTGTCTCAGGGTTTATACTATCGGCTGAGGCTCCACGAGAGTGGCTCATTTTTAGTCGACATGACAAAAACGCAACATTATTATTGCAGTATTAGAACTTGCATTCGTTAATTTGTAATTAATATTAGGTCATTAATTACCTATAATTGGTTGTTTAGTTCCTTCCTTGACAGTGCAGTGCTGAGTTGAGCTCCTTGCTATAATTATGTATTTCTGGACATGTGACAATGCATTCTGTAACATTGGACATTGTTACTCGTAGAATAATTGCACGAGAACAATCATTTATTATTGATGGTGTTAATTCGTTGTGTATTCGCTTGACGTGAGTACGACTAGACTATCTTAATAAATTAATATTACAGCAGTTACTAGTATCTAATAAAATTAATAAGTAGTGAATCTCTAATCAGTTCGAATCTTCATTTCAGTCATTTTGATTCTGTGATTTATACTGTCAGTTGATTATTAATTTGTAGTTGATATTAAATAGGTAATTGGTACGACCAATTTAAATCTGTTGGGTTTTCGAGTGGAACCCAGTATCTAAAATGCAGACTATGTATTGGATAAATAATTAATTATATTTCTGAATGTCAGTATACGAGGATTGTATTTTTGGAAATAAATTGTCGAAATTCAAAAGATTTTTCTGTTAAGCTTGTGATTGTTCATAAAAAGGATGATCTAACGGGAAATAGGAGGGATAACACTTGTTATTTTCATATTGGTACCTAAAATATGATCTGTCGAGGGACTTTGTTAGTAGCTCATGCTAGTATTATCCATCAAGAAAATAAAAGGGTGACCCAATTTATCAACTTGAAATGATTGCAATGAAGCAAGAAGCAATATCATTTTTGTTCAGATAAGGCTTTTATTATTCCCACGTGTAACCTTGAAAGACTGTATCCTAGCGTTATCCATCATATTTTTCATAGTTGCGTTACCTAGAGAGATTTTAGACTCCTACCAACCAGGAAAGTAACGCGACAGTAGGGATGAATGTTTGGAAGTGACATTTTTTATGGCGTTACGTCTCCGTAAAATATTGTACTTGATATGTATAAAAAAAAAGAAATTTTCCCTAGTCTTTCAGTTATTTCCAATGTAGAGATTTCCTTTTTGATACAGTCTAATTAGTTCTCACTCAAGTATGAAAATCTTTACAGTGAGTGCTTCAATTTGTCAACAGGATCTCTCCTATAGGAACTTATTTATACTAAACGTATACTAAAATTCAAAACTACACGAGTGAAAGGTAGATACTTGAGATTGAAGATCTTCAATATCTTCAGACCACTTGAAAGAATTTTCAAGTATACAAATTTTACGGGATGTTTCATGCAGAATTTGTGTAGTATTGAATTCGTTGCACTGAATAAATTTTTTGGAATGAAGAACCTATGAGTAGATATTTTTGCCTGGGAAAAACAGTGCGTCAACAATCGATGGTAGTACTCAAGCTCTTTCAGAGATATTTTAGCTAATACCAGGATTCTCTCAAAAGTTTTGCAATGTAAAAGAATGTAAACAAATTCCGACATACATACAATTCCAGTGTTCCTTCTACAACACGGTGTAATACCTCCAAAATGAGCGTAAAGACTAGTATACTACTCCATTGGCACTCGACATAACATAACTGCTTACGTGAATGCTCGGGGCTGACAATGAGTTTAACAGACACAAGTGAAATGATGATAATAATTATGACAGGAACAGAAGGCAAGCATTCAAAGAGTGGTTTAAATCTCTGCCAGAATTTACTCCTTTCTATCAATCAATCAGGCTTTCTAGCTTCACTCAAAAACCTTTTAAAGGCAGGGAATACTAGAAATTGAAAATACCCGAGATCAGTAGACAGAAAAGTATAGTGTTGCTGGGTAGATTCGATGATTTTGGTCAATGGAGTTCGTCTATGATACCAGGGATTATGACAGCGTACTTATGTACATATGTATGTGTATGTTCGGGGAAAAAATCAGGAATTCAAAATGCAAACTTTCAACTTCAATAACTTGGGATTGTATGCACTAAACTTACAAGCGTCTGAATTACGTAGGCAAAATGTACAGCGTGTGTGTGATGGAACTGGAGTGCGTGGCATTATTGTAATTCTATATGTCCCAGAGCAATATTACCTCAGTACTTTTACATTGATAAAGTCTGTCTATATAATTCTGTAGCAGCGAGTCAATCCTTTATCTCTTTTATGCCGTCGCCCTCAGCTTTTCTGGTAGGTTTTCAGTGGCTGTCAAAAGTTGAAAATAAATAAGCGTGCTCGTTCGAGGCGTACAAAATGTACAGATTATCATTTCTCACTTCATTGAAATTCGTCAGTTTGTCAGAGGCACACATGAGAGCCTTCCAGTACATTCATACGGACATTCACGTGGCACTCGCATAAACTCAATTCATACAGCCACACATTCAGATATGATTATTCTGCATTAAATTACTCCCCTAAATGTGCATCACGTTCCACACTTAGTGAGTGCATTGAGAGCTAACTTTTCATTCATCTTTATCAATTCCTAATCCATGACTACCATTTCATGACAAATAAATTCTTTGAGCAGGCTGCCCGCATTATATTTTTCAGCATTTC
The DNA here is from genome assembly GCA_947179485.1 of Allacma fusca. NCBI lineage: Eukaryota > Metazoa > Arthropoda > Collembola > Symphypleona > Sminthuridae > Allacma > Allacma fusca. The sequence goes on along the minus strand of OX359248.1, from coordinate 19,781,163 downwards.
TTCACTTTTATTCCTGGTCACTCGACTATTAACAAAACATTGGGGCTGATTAACTTTGCCACGATACGGCTAACCAATATCTATTAACCATAAGAAGTCAGCATGGCTACACTAAAAAGATTCGTACCTTACCGTATATTCTATTATTAAACGGTTGTACCATTCCATACGTATGTAGCTAGTAACGTGATTACTCTGAAATGTGGCACGTCGATGATAACGTGCTTTAGCGTCGTGCACAACATGTGTGCCAAAATTTTCAAAAATATAATAAATTAATACACATAGGCCACACTATAGTAACATCCAGCACATTGCTAACGAGCTACCCATTGATTTTAAAACACATTCTTCGGTATTTTCCACAAGTTTGTAATTCACAAAAAGTAAGCACTTCTCCTGAAGAGTGGTACACAACCGTCGAGAAGGGAAGTATTGAGAGAAATACTGCTTCAGTATTATTTTTGGCCACGAAGGGAAATTATTTTTGCATATTTTCTTAAATAATCTACGAACCTGACACTTAAGAATTAGGTTCCGGGAACCATCGTTAATCAACATGAACTATTTCGAAGCGACGCGAAAATATTTGAGTATGATAATAGGTTGGGGCGACTCCACCACCATGATCCACACAAAGGATGAAGATAGGCATGGTAACCGACCACAAGAGTGAAACCGTGCGTTGTCTCATGTTTCCATTCATTTGTCCACAGTTGTTGAAGATCTTACACTCTCAGAGGAGTACTGTATACATAGTAGGTACACTTAAACACGGACGTTTTTCGTAATAAAACACAGCGTGACATCCACACCACACTTTACCAATTGGAAATGATAAAGTGAGCCTTGAACGAGCTTTCTTCTAGGTGAAGATGTTGGTTGTTCCGGCCAGATGTTGATATAATGCGTTCTTTCAATGGCATCCGAGCCTCACAATCAGTTTTCTCTCGGGTTGAAAGTAATTAATAAGGCACATGACTTGACTTGATAAAACTTTCTTCAACTTTTAGTCCACACAAAGTTATATAGAGATACGCATATATTATAGAAGCTCAGTCATCTGAAATATCATGTTGCCGAATACTTACTTAAGAGATAGATAATTAAAAAGCCGGCTTCTACCCTTCCTTCTACAAACAGACACCCTATAGAGAGAACACACCCTAGATATACTTACACACTGCATAAATTCACACGTAATCGAATCAGAAAACGATAGTCTAAATTAAGAACAAAAGTCGACACAATAAGGCTCTTAAATACCCACGTATGTTGTACAAGAAACTACTTTTATTCCACAGGGACGTTGAGTGAAAGAAGTAAGCATCTGCTTACAGTCAGACAGTAATCATTAATTTATTGTTACTTTTAATTTATAATATTACAAAATAAATCCTAATATCATTTATTACGATCCACGTCGACCCCACTCCTTCAATATTAATTATATTAATTAATTAACCAGGTGGAAACGGATTTTCAAAATTAATTAAAAAATCGATGGGCTACAATATACAGATAAGTACAGCCATTCCCATCAAGGAAGTCTGAAACAAGGAGGACTTCTTAAATTCAAAAAATTAATACCTTCTACTAGAATATTGAGTTGAGCAGCTGTGAATATTATTATTCAAAAGTAAAGCCAGGTTTGCACAAGGCACAGAGAAAATCTATAACTACCCATTTTCCTTCTACTCGTCGTCGTCAGTCTGAAGTGCATTACCTGGACTCTCATCATCTGTTAAGTATTCATTAGCAGCAGCCCTACTAGTACCGGCTTTAGGTTTAGATCTACTTCGTAGACGACGTGAATTATTTTGATTAGCGGGAGTTGCAGGAGCAAGAGGAGGACGTGGGGTCCCTTGACGACTGGGAGATCTTGGCACAAATGTTGGAGTATGGTTCTCATCTCTCCCATTACTTTCATCATCCTCATCACTCGTTTCTTCAGCTTGAGCATCTTCAGGCACGATCTCCGTCTCGTACGACATCAGCTCCTCATCACTGAGATGCGAAGAACCGTCCATGAAAGACGCAAATCTGTACCAAAGCATAAGATATACCCGAGTAATGAAAAAATCTCAAATATATGGATTTAAATTAACAAGAGCATGAAACAAACTGGAAATTCCCCACTCAGCATGGATGAGCTTGAGAGAGGTATGTGCACACACTCGTGTTCTACTATTTAGCACCGCAGGAGAAAGATGCGAGGCGGAATGAGTAGACGAAAAAATCTACGCCATAATAATAAGATACAGCAAGTTGATTACGATGACACAAAAAATTCTGGGGGAGAGGAAAAGAGCGGAACAAAAAGTATCATCATACTTATCTCACACAAACCATATAATTTACTCCACACGGCAAATACTTGCCAACTTTTGAAAACTTGAAACTCTTAAAACAAAGGTAAATTACATGAAATTGAGCCTTGTTTCTTAAGTGTATTATTCTCCTTGAAACTACTGTATTTTCGAGTATATGTTTTATTTCCTAAGGAATACTCCACCTAGCAAGTGCTGATGATGGGGAAGTAAAACCCGGAAAAACTCACAAACATAGAATACTGAAGATATACACACAACAAGAAGCATGGGATAACTCAAAGGAAGGATTCAATTCCGTACTTCTTCCCGTCTTCCTGGAATGTCGTAACTACAGTTAAGTTTTTATTTTGATATTTGGTGCTTCGGTGCTAAGAAGGAAAGCGTCCGTGTCCTCAAATATCAAAGGTACGGAACGTCGTCAGGAAGGAGAGGCAGTGCCTTCAAGAAAACGGAGAAAGCGTTGCCAAAGAAACTTGAAGAGTTTCAACAGTTTAAGTATTTATGATTATAGTGCATTGTGTGTGAATTGGTACAGTTACACATAAAACAAGAGCAAAACAAATAACATGAAACGAGGACCTACTCCTACGGCTAAAGTGTACTCAATATAACAAAACTCAAGGACCGTTTGTACACAAAATAGGGAAAGTCCTTGTGAAAAAAAACTCTGGAACTTATGTTACACATCCACTGCCACTACTTTTGATAGCATTACATGCTTTATAACCGCCTCAAATCTATACATCCCCATAACGTGGACATTTCAACTTGAAGTGGTAGCTCATTTTAGTTACAAGGTATCTACTACTTTTATGGATATAGATATGCTCATGTACTCCGCTTATTAAGACAGTTACATTACATAGGTATCTATCCCTGGAACTTGTTCCTGTATGCAATAAAGACGTGGCCTCAAGTGAAAGTACATATATACCTCAACTCCGCATCTAAGAATCCCTCTCTCCTTCCCTGTCTTTGTTTCTCTCAAAGCGGGAAATGAAAGCCCAGAACAAATATCAGTACATTTATTTTTTATGATTCCGTTCCTACTCCTTGCTGCTACGTACGTAAGGTACACCGTCGCTCCTGTGTTGACCAAACGCATAATTTATGAAGTCAAGAAAACTAAAGTTGATACGAAACTCACTAAATATTACATTAGTCTCTTGACAAGTATGTATAACTTTCACAAGATAAACACACTGGAAATGAAGAAAAAATCAAAGTTAAACTGGCCAGAATCAAGTCATTTTCCGTACTTTCACACACATACATACACACACATACACACACACACACACACAGGATCCCCATCCCGTCTCTCAGAATTGACTCCGCACTTTTAGCTCCTTTCTCTCTGTCAAGTGGCACTCATTTCCTCTAAATCATTCATTTTGGGCTCAATTACAAGCACAGATTTGCATGTCGTACATAAATTAAAAGATACCACTTCCCTCCTAGTAGTAGCTAATTCACAAGCTTTCTGCAGTCACACAAATCCAACGTATCATCCATAAATAAATAAGCTTAAGTGGAAACTGATTCATTCCTAAAATTTGCTAAGCTTTGAATTAGATATAATCTGTTTAGCAAATAAACAGAGCAACTGCAGCCGAGCAGAGAGAAATCAAAAGGTTAAATTACGTGACCTGTGAAATGTAGATACATATGTACGTACAACTCTACTGAATTTGTTTAAGTTCGACACAGGGACAAACAATGCCGAGAACGGAAGTCGTTCCAACTACAGTATTACAAATGCTCATTCACTAACTCAAGAGTAAAATCATAATGACATTTACTGACAGGACAACCATTGAAAACTAATAAACAGCATGAAACATCATCTGACACTTTAATGGAATCGGGTGAAAACGAGCAAGCTTTCTCCTCATGACGGAAAACTTTTCATGACTTTTTTTTTACGTTTCACTTCTAGTCGGTTCCTCTTTTCATGCATGTACAGTACCTAGTACTTTATGTATGTATATTACGTACATTTGCTGTCAGCGTATGAATTCATACTAGTTATGTATTACATGCATAAATAACCTTCTGTATATTTAATAAACATACATGATGTATGTATGTAGTAGTAGTAGTAGTAGTAGTAGTGTAGTACAGAAGCGGGAAAAAAATTTGGTTCATTGTGCTGTACATGATACTGATATATGTTGTCATATATCAAGCACGATTGGCCCGTGTATTTACAAAGGGACTATATGGGAGACAGAAGCAGGAGAACATTATGCTCTCCACTTTGTTTCCATTTTAACAAATTCGCTTTTTAACTGGATTCATGTATATTTAATATATTAATGTTTTTAGTCTGTCCTGTCCTCCAAAACTCATTTATTTTCTCCTCTTGTCCTACAACCATCTCTGTAGCTACATCCGGAGTTCCCTTCCCTTTCCCTCCTCCTAGCTATTACGACATGTTTAATTAATTCCCCTTGAAACCGTCAAAAGTCTCGAGAAGTCGCTAACAATGACTAGGAATGGAGTTGTTATTGCTCTTCTAAGCGTGCTTAAGTACCACTGTATATCTTTCATTCATGAAAAATTTTCAACCTTCACTTTCTACATAATATTTTAATACTTAAGCAAACTGAAAAGATGAATCTAGCTATGCACCTCTATAGAAGTTACTTTCACTCGGTACCCTCTCGTCACTCTCTTTTGCCGTACTGCCACACGACGCCCAACTGTACTAATAGGTACACAAGTTTCAAATGGACATACAGAGTTACATATGTATATGTATCTTAGTATACGTGTGGAGTGGATGCACGGTTATGTTTAGTAACAAAATTTAGCTCGCTATTTAAAAAAAATGAAGACGAACAGAGAGTGCAGACCCATGAATTTTTAATATCGGGTACTTTCAGTATCGACTTTCAATAAGTTTTACGCTCCCTGTTTATGTTGCTCAATCTTCTCTCTGCCCTGGTAGAGCGTAACTACTTTCCCCAACGCTTCCTTTGACTGTTACATCATTAAACCTTCATAAAAATGGTGTTGGGGAAAAAGGCAACAAACTCACTAAGCTCATTATCAGGATGTATAAGTTTGAAAACACCCGCGATGACGATGAGTTTATCAAACAAATAGTTTTTCCTACCGTGGTTATAGATGTAGAACATTGCTGCAGGAGTAAAAAAAACTAGGTTTACCGTCAGCAGAGTAATATTGACTAGATGAAGCCACACCATGATGAGCTGTACAAGTGTCCATTAAATATGACTACATTTCCCACAAGAAGAAAGTTGGAATGAGAGTGAACCAAAATAAGTTGGAAAGTTTCAAATAATGGTCGTTGCAACTTAATTAGATGGCGATTAATTAGGTGCAGGAAGATGACTGCTCGCCGAACAGAGACCTACGGAGAAAGTTAGAGTCAAGCGAGTATACACACAGAAAATAAGCCTATTCCAAGTAGTTAATTCGATACGCGCACCTATGTATCTTCATGTATACGGAATGTATATCTATTCTATATAGAGAGAGAATATCTAGATATGTTTACGCCTGCTAGAATGCCAAACAAATATAGACGGACATGGACTAGGCATGTATGTATGTATGTATATGTTCCTTCCGGCTAGATTTTGTAAAATTGACAATATTTGTTACCAAAATACCCTGGATAGTATACCAAAGGTATCTGTCTGTACATCACATATAGCTACAACCAACAATGAGTATATTACATTCGTAGTGGGTTGCGCTACGGAGTGTGTCTTCAGAAATAGCAATCAGTAGTTGCACTGTTGTTGGAAGATACCACACACAAGGATATTGTACTATAAGTATTTCTATCTACCATACATGGATTTAGAGTCAAATTCATTTCATGTCCTTAATAATGAACTTACAAAAGGCACGGAGATAGCAGAGGCGAGCGTGGAGTTCAGAGGTTATCATAATATTAAATAGAAGCTTATGAAAGCTCCTTCATACATACATGTTGAAGGTCTAATAGATGCATTTATGGTATACAGTAATTCAGAAACAGAGACCGACTAGAGAGAGAGAGAGAGTGAGTGAGCGAGAGAGAGAGAGAGAGAGAGAGAGAGAGAGAGAGAGAGAGAGAGAGAGAGATACAAAGTCAAAGCAGTGAAGTAGAGTGAAAATGAAGAAAGGAGAACATGCCTTCGAGGATCTTTGAGACGACTAACAATTTTCCATGAGTTGCATTCGGGACTGCTGCAGTATTCCCGGAGTTGTCTCAAGCTCTTTTCAGTCTCACGGGCTCCTTCGGCAATGTACTCTTCCTCTGTCAAGAGCCGTACTTGAGCTGGGAACACACGCCTCCTGTATTCAAAAGTCCATGAATATTTTATCAAAACAACAATAATACTCTGTTTCTACCTCACTTCGTCCAAGTACTTTTGTATTATAACCATACCTATGTAACACTCGTGGTTGTAGTAGGGACGATTCAAGTAAGTGTACATACATACATACGTGTAGCCCCGTACTTCTTAACTTTCCCTTATCCTTCCTTTTACTCATGCACTTACATAATGTACTACAGATACTACAGTATAGCACACATATCCCGAGAATACAGAATTACACTCAAAACAGTGCCTGTTTACTTTTATAATCCACATCTCCGACTTAACCTAGTACCTATCTACAGTATATACACTAAAAGAATAACGACTCTACAAGCCAGAGCTGCCCCCTCCAAGCCATTACTATTGTCTTTTGGACACTACTTCGGCTATCTACTTGTAAGAAGCTTGGTAAAAGAAACTATGGAAATCTTTATACGTGTATCTATACACTTATATAATGCTCGACGCGGTCTATACAATTCCTGAAGTTCTACTTTCTTCTTTACTGAGCTTAATGTATCCCTTAAATGCACATTAAATGCATAATAACGGACTGTATAAGCAGAATATATGTACACTACCTGGTGCTGTAAAAAGATTTTGGAGTCATCGTAGACTATACACTACTAACTACAAGTAAGCTACCAAACAATTCCATAAGTTTTTTGAGCATAATTTCCGCTTCCGAAATATATATGTATGTAATTACATGTATGTATATAGGTAAGTAGATACATGTGTGTATGGAGGTAGAATATGTAGGGAAAGTGTATTGTATTGTTCCTCCCATACATACTGACTAATACATGCGAACAATAAGGGAGGCTCCCCCGAGCCAAGTATGTGTAAAACTCTAGTAGCTGTATTTACTTTGGGTTGAAGATAGAAAATGCCTTTACGACGCTGTATTTCACCAGAGTCGTGGAAAACGACACCCATGGAATTCATTTCATACATTTGTACCTCTTCAGTGATCTGTCCTTTGCGACTTTCTGCAGTTGCTAAATGCTTCCAATGTGAATTCAAAAGGAAATAAGAGTCAATTTCCACCGATTCAATCCAACTATTTGTCTGAGTTCAACTGCCCAAGCCTCACACTTTTTTTTTCCACCCTCCGTAACACTACACCAACAGTATCAAATAAGAAATATATGTTTTACATCATGGACCGAATAATACTTCCAATGACCTCCTAAAAGCATACAAACTACATGTTCAAAAGTGATATACACAAGTAGTAGTTATTTACAGGTGGGTAATAGCTTATAGTGTCTAATACTCAAGTATATGTGAATCGATAGAGAGCTGGGCTCTTGACTCAAGCCGAGGGCAAGTGTACGTGAGTTAGTTGAAAAATAGTCACGGAATTGGTATTTATTCAATACTGACTGGACGTGAAACACGGCTGGGCTGTTACACATAAAAAATATATAATAGTCAGTCAAGAGAGCAGCATCAGGGAGACATCACGCACAACTGGGGCAATCAGCAAAACGAACTTTTGTAGGACTTTTACTCACTCCGTTTACATTCTACGGAGGAAGGTGGAAAATTGAGTACCCAAACTTCTCAAGATTACAGTTACACACTACGCATAACATTTATATCATGGCATTACTCTGCAGTACTTTAGAAGAGAACGGTTGAAGTAGCGATGTCTATTGTGGACCTTAGATTTGATTACCAAAATTGCATACATGTCGCAGACAAACTGGTAAAAGCACATCAACGCACAAATAAAGCATGTAATCAAAAGGCAAATAACAACAATATCACCGCCAGATTTCTTTTTAATCGATTAAACATAAGATAATTTAGTGAAAGAAGCAGGATAAAATATTTCTTAAAAATCTTTTCCATGCATTATTAGTATGATTTACGATGGCAGACATTTCTTTTTTTTTTGTTTCTTTTCACATTGTCAAAAGTCGTAATTAAATATACATATAGCGATGCGATGTAATGGCTCTAAAAATGGGGACAAGGTTAATTTAATAGTATAAAAGATATATCATTACATTCAATTAACACCAGCCGGCACATTACGGATTCGTTTAATGTGTTTTTAAGGATTAAATCCAAGATATACAACAGAAAGAAGACCATTTAGGTCGAGAAAAAGCAACTCATTACTTGGGCCATGTTTTATCAGCAGCTAGGGTGCAATAAGCATGGGTGAAGGCACACGGTTTATATGTGTAAGTTAAATTTTCTGTAAGAGCAAACAAAAAGCATAAAATACTTCATCTGTACATACTCTCTCTCTCTCTCTAACCACGAGGAGTCCCAAAAGTTGATATATTTCACCCCAGTAAATGAATTATTCCCTATACAGAACAACAATTCGCCAATTCAGCTGGAAATCTTTGACTTCCCAGCGCCATATTAATTCTTGAGAAAGTGACGGGAAGTTACACTCATGAATGATTTTATTTTTGTGTTGTCTTCCCAAGCAAGATTTTTTATAAGAAAGCAATCGCTTTTGGAGCATCACTACATGCATATTGGAGTTCTGTGGAAGGAACTACCTAACAGCGAATTAACTTAGGTACACTGTGCATGCAACCGATGATGCTGTTAATCAAAATCAAAGAGCGTGAACGTATGAAGCTTCCATAATAAATAATTCTGTTAACTTTGAAAGAACTTAGACACAGTATACTAACAGATACAGACATACAACAAGTATGAGGAAACTTAAGAAGACTTAAGACCTACAAAGCAAATGTGGTGGTGATGTACAACATAACACGAGGGGGGAAGAAAAAAAAGAAAACAGGAGCTAATAAAACAAGGTGAAAAGCTCACAAAGAAACACAAGAAAGAATTGCGGATCCATAAGGCAATTTATTTTTTCACTAAAGTCACCTTCGGTGGAAAGATAAAGGCTTCACAGGAGAATTTGTTCTAGTGCAAAATTCAAAGCAGCCTGAGAGGGAAAGTAGCTTTTGGATAGACAAGGAAAGCTAGCGATCACGTCATGCATGTGAGAATTTTCTCTGAACATTACAATCATATGATGTGGAGAAGAATGAAAAGAGAAACAGAAGTGAGGGAAAAAGAGAAAGTGAGAGAAGGGTTCGAGAAACTCATTCGTTGCTCTAACAAATTACACACGCTTCCTTGGTTGACTTCAACTTGGTATGTCTCTGTACTAATGGCTTTATTACGTCACATTAGAAAGGCAGTCAGCTTTGCACCAAATTGAGTTTCCTTTCTAGTGTAACTTTAATTGACAAGTGTACGCTTCTAACTCTGCTCTTAACTAATAGAATAAACACGTCAAAGTGACAATCTAATGCAAGCATTTAATTCACAAGCTAAACCTGTTCCCACAGACACACAGCTCCAAGTGACACTTTGGGTCTTACCATGCATTACAATTGAGTACAACGTGGATGTTGCAAAAGCATATGTACAAAAAAAAGAGGATTTGATTACACTGGGAAAAGAGATAAACGAGAGACACGTATTACTCACCACAGTCCTCGACCACATAGGATCAATCGACCAGCAAAATGGTAAGAAAACAAGATGATGACAATGATGGCTGTTGAGACTTCAACTAGCTCGCTGCTCAGATGGATTAACCACAGGCTCACCAACTGTATATATATAATGAAATCATCCGCAGATAAAAAACCCATTCGTGCAATTCTCTAAAGTACACGAAGTTTTAATTGCATTGGAATTACACTAACACTTAGCAAATACATAATGTGATCGCATGCCATTCTACACAGTCTTGCAAGTTTTACCAAGTACTTTACGGACTGAAATTGCTACCCGTTCGTTATTTCACTTTGCTTTGGTTTTCGTTTCTAATCTTTCTGTAGTTCTGAGCGTGAAACCCAGAACGAACAGAAACTTTACGTTACAAGGTTTAAGTAGACAGAAATTACAAGTGTACAAGTTCAAGTATCTATACTAGCAATGGCAATTCGGATCATTAAATTGTAGCGGCAAGAAATTAATTCTGACCATCAAGACTGAAGGGAGGCAATAAAAACGACACTTTCAAAGTGTATGAATGCACATCTTCGTATGAAAACGAATCTATAAATTATAACCATAGAACAATTATTCCAAGAAAAAAATAAACTTGTTGGTAACCTGCAAAAACCACCTAATGATGTCTAGAGTTCGAGGGTGTGTTGGCGGGCCTAAACGATAGCATGTAATAAAGGCAATCACGGCACCCGTGGTCAGGTAAACCAAAATGTAAGGAAGTTTTTCATGAAAAAGTTCTTCCAGTCGGTTCCAGCTCTCTCCCGCGAAATACAGACACATGGACCACAAAATACTGATTGTTATGTATGAAACTTTTCCCTGCAAAAAGACCAAAACTTTGATTATCATCGAATTCCTTTGGTTAAAACTTCTTATATCAGCCAAGAGACTTATTTAAAAACAAAACGTACAACTATTTGACATGATTAGTAAAATTATTTTCATGATTGAGGATATGTTGAAAGAAAGGACGCTCTACAACGGCTGTAATTGATACACATAGTAGTATTGATCGACACCGACTTACTTTTGGTAAAGCTCGGGACAATATGAATAACATGACGAGTACAGCAGCAACTGCTCCAAGTAAAGTTCCTGAAGTGTAGAAAAACATTGTTGATTCTGTCAGCCTTGGTGACAACAAAAATAGGATGATACCACCCATAAATAAAGCAAAATTCCACGGATCGATTGCTGAAAAATAACACCAGAAAATTATAACTACAATATTACTGCGATTATTTTCCGTAGTTACAAGTCCGAATAAAAGTTGCTGTTCTTACGCCGGATTAGAAGCATGGCAGAAAATCCTTGGCTGGTTGCAACACCGATACATGATGAATTAAATGTTGGGAAACTGGCCTACACAGATATATATCAAATACACAGCACAATTAAACTTTCATCAAATTGTACTGCCAAAACGTTTCCATAAGTATAGATACATGAACACGAACTTTCTACTTTTACATCTGAGTAGCCCCTAATTAACTTTCTGCGTAAATTCATACAAGTTGTAACCAATCGAATCCTAATAATAGCAGTATCTTTAGCGATGCAATTTTGTCCTATCATAAATCTTCATAAAACCGGTACTTTACAGAAACGCTGTATAAATTGTGTTCTAAAGTTGAGAAAATCTCTAAGAAAAGAACTAAACAAGTCATTTTCGTGTAATAGATATAGATATATACAACTACATACAATAAAATTACAATATACACACACATATATATACGGTTGGCGTGCGAGTAATATCCACCATTCCTTTAAATACTTGAAATAAACAAACACTCAGTCAAAAACTTCTTCCCACCATTACTCAGACATCTCTACTGGAATGAGTAAGTGAATATCTCCAATCCTCGAAAGAATTATGTCATACCTCTCGAACTCGCCAAGGTAATAAGTCAGCCGCCCAGAGATACCATTTCGAAGTGGACAAATATTTAAAATACACCTCCGAGGATGTGGCTCCTTTGAATATTTTGATGTCTTCCGACGAACTCACAATGCGGAGCTGAAAGATTTATCAAACTTAGTTTCAATATTGCCTCCATACAAATAATAATAATTCTTAAACGAATTGGAACTATGTAGGACGCTTCAAACATTGTACCACACCACTAACCACTGCAAATCGATTTAATAAACTACTTACCCGGGCTGTGCGAAAGTAGTACCTCAACGACTTTGAGTCCGCTTGTCTGCAAAATATCTCCAGAAATTGCTCACCGTGTAAACCGTCAAAGGTGTACCTTTTCGGAATTTCACCCTCACTAACATTATGCACCTGCCCCACGTCCGGCTCTATATAAAAATAAAAAATTTATTATTTATATTTAAAAAATTAATTTACATTGAGTACACCAATAACTCACCTGGTAAATTGCTAAAACTTGCGGGAGTAGCAATAATTGCTACCACAACCAAATACTTCAAAAGCCCCATTTCCCTTGCACTGGATAAAGATTATTTTGCTACAAAATTACTTCTTTACAAACAGGATCCTTATTAAGATTTGCAACAGAATAAGACTCAAGGTTTGTGAAAGAATACAGGAACACGGGAAGAACGACCTGGCGTCCTTATATTTCTTAACTGCTTTTAAAATCCATAATTAAACGGAAATTATTGTTGTAGCTTTAGTTATCCGATGGTGCTCGTCACGTCTCTGAAATCCAAGTTGAATAAATAACAAAGCCTGCGAAAGAAACGCTATCGAAATTACAACCTCAACTTTGCTCATTGCTCACTGCTCCAAGTGTCCAATGCTCACTAAATATTTCCGCACCGTCCAACGAATATTCAAACCGTTAGAAAAAGCGCCGCCGCCTATACAAACTGAAGTACATTGGCAAGCCTTGGACCCATCCTTGCTTGCATTGTCTCACGGTGCCCCAGTCTTGCTAATATGCAAAGATGCAACATGCAATCAACATTAAGAAGTTAATTATTCATCAATGTCTCGACTCTCAACCCTGGCTCATAATTTTCCCACCTAGCCCTGGTTTCTCAATTTATGAATAAGTAAATTAAAAATTAATTTAGTATTATTAATCCTTTTTTAGAATGATATTACAGCAAGTATGATATTAGTAGCTGTTTGATTGCTTGTGCGAAATAATAATTGCAACAGCAGTTGTTGGTGTTGTAGACTGGCCCAAATTTGCAGCTGGAGATAGATATGTGTATGTTACTGTAAAAACCTACTAGCTGTAGCTAACCAGTTAGCTGTTTTATTGCAGAAAAATAACTGTAAAAAGAGTAGTAGTCGTATGAAACATTCTTGGAATTGAACTGGTCGTAGTCCTTTGGAAGTAAAAGTAAGACTGGGACACTGAGAATCAAAATAACAAACAAACAATGTATGAAAACATGTAACAAATGTATTTGTATATATCTGGAATTAGAAAATTCTTTTATAGCTAGATAAATTAAATGTGAACCAGGGATCCAGTGCAAAGGCAACATAATTGATATGCTGAGCTTTGACCGGAAGTAGTATGTTGGATGAACAAGGGAGAGTTGGGGTTTGCGGGTGTTGAGGCTTCGTAGACATCGAAGGAGTGAAGATATTTTGTGTGAACTTATTTCGTATGTATATCAAAGATTGCGGTGAAGTCAACTGACACTGACATGTAGTATCAATCATGGAGGAAGAAATGATTAGGATGGAACTGAGGGTACACTGTGGTGGGTGGATAAGCAGTTGGTCGACAATGAAATGAAATTCATGAAGTAGGAAGAGTTAGGAATCAATGTCATGGTAATTGTATGAATTTCAACGGTGCGCAAGAATTTCTTACTAGCCAGCTACCATTTTATTTACGATTGACGATCAAATTCAGATCTATGCAATATGTACACAGAATAATATGTTTATCTGTTTAAACAACGATGAATAACTAAACACAACTACTCGAGGTACATTTTGAGTGGTGCAAACTTGCTTGCACATTTTAAAACTCCATGAATCACATAATCAAATATACGCACCGGAGTGGGTTTACAGAGTAATTATTACTATGTATAGTGTAATTATTTGTTTTTAGGATATATTGTTTTCTTCTGGCAGTTCACGTGAACTCATTGATAGTTTAATAATAATTCTTGCAGTATTCTTGTTGATTATCATTATGTTTCATACCCCTGAATAGTTTACTGTTGGTTAAGGTTTTTCAGGATATTCGTTGCAGGAAAAAAATAATTAATCATGGCTAGACCATATCACCTGATTTTATTGGTTATCGGACATACGATACAATACTCTATGTATATTAACTACTTGGTTTTTTTTAAGTCGCATCGCAACTTACTTCAGTCCCTAAAGTTCATTAACTTTTCTAATTTAGTTTACGTATACAATACGCATTGTGTTGGTGAAACCCGAGCCCTTCTGCCAGCCAGTGACAATAATGAGGGGATCTCCCTTCTTCACCATTCCGCGCTGCTTCGCGATGTCTACTCCGTAATTCACCCTGGCTTCAACATCATCCATCCAGTCGGAAAGAACTTCACCTAAAGAAAGTTAAAATGATTAAATCATGTACTTCTTTTTTTTTTTTGGAAGTTAAAAGTCGAAAACAATTTCTTCTTTGGCTGTGCAAACAAAATATAACGGAAAAAAAGAATGGTTTAATTACAGCTTGCATTCCCACCTGAAAAGTGAATTGGAATAATGCCCCGATACAAGTGTGCCTGTCTGGCAACTTGTGCGTGGCGGGTGACGGCGATGATTGGGCATCGTGGTCTATACTTTGAAATTAAATGTGCTGAACGTCCAGTCGTGGTGATAACAATAAATGCCGCAGCCCTGGATTTATCAGAGGCTTCAACAGCGGCAATAGCAATAGTATGGGCAGAGTCTACAGGTGGGGTGACCTTGCTGACCAGGTCGTTAAAAAGATTTGTATGCCAAAGAGCGGCTTCTGCTTCCTTGCAGATGTTAGCCATGGTCTTAACCTGAAATTAAGCACCAAATTTTCATGAGTAATTTGGGAAGTTGCCGGCAGATACAGTTTTGACTTTTCGAATCAACTTACGCATTCCAACGGGTAATCTCCCTTTGCCGTCTCTCCGGAAAGCATAACACAATCTGCACCATCCAGAATAGCATTTGCAACATCTGATCCTTCAGCTCTGGTTGGGCGAGGTTTCTTTACCATGGATTCCAACATCTGAGTGGCACAAATAACAGGCTTTCCTTGCTGCAAAGAAAAGTACCGTTCAAATATATTATTTCCGACACCAGTCACTACCTCAAAGGCACATTGTTCTTTGTCATTTCAGTATTAGGGATGAACTGCTGGAGTATCCCATAAATCCATACCTTGTTACATTTGGCAATCATAGCCTTTTGAGCCAAGAACACTTTCTCTGGAGGAATTTCAATACCAAGGTCACCACGTGCAACCATAATTCCATCGGACTCAGCAATAATTTCGTCCAAATTTTTCACTCCTTGATGATTTTCAATTTTGGAGATGATCAAAATATTCTTTCCCTTTTCACCTGCGAAGATTTACACCAGTTACTTATTGTAAATACATCAACACAAGTTAACATAAACACAGTTTAAGGAATTACCTCTCCTTGATAAGTACTTAAGACCAGGACTAGGTTAGTTAGGGTGATTGTCAATTACCTAAAATTTCTCGAATTTCCCGAACCCCTGCGGCATCACGAATGAATGAAGCAAAAACCATATCCACTCCTTGTTCAATACCAAATAAGAAATCGGATTTATCTTTTTCCGAAACAGCTGGAAGATCCACAGGAACTCCAGGTAGGTTACAACCTTTTCGGCTACCCAGCAGCCCTCCATTTTCGATTTCACAGCTAACAAAATCACTTCCTACAAAAGATTACACCTTCATAAGTTGAATATTCAAATCGAAATGAAATAAATAATGAATGGCACCCAGTCTGAAATTCATGATCGAACTTCAGTATGTGTTACATCAGTTACTCGTTTTGCCATCAGATTTGAATTACCTTTGCCGGTTTTACCAACAGTAACACCACTGCCTCAATTTACTAATAAATCACTACTACTATGTACTAATATGATTCCAACCAAGCCATATTGGCCGAAGATCCCTAACCTTATATATACATAAATAAGAAGAAAAGAAAATCGACAATGAAGATTCGTTTATCCTACAATAAATCTAAATTCAATAGCTACATGGTACACAACCCTATACACACAAACACATTTTAGAATCATTAATCATGACATGAACCAAAAAGGAGTTTTATTTTCAGAGTAATAAATCAAATGGCTCGATATCGATCTGCCCAGATAAGAAAGCTTGTAAATGCCCACAAATGAATTGGCAATCCTATTTCAAGTCTAAGTTAAGTCTGGTATTATCTATTACGTTATACATCCCCACCATAATGCATGTTGTTTTTGCACTACAAATGCTTCCTAAAGGTCAAATGAAAGAAAATGCCGCTCCGTCAGTTCTACTTGCAAATGGAAAGCCTAAAATTGCAAAAACGTACACGTAGTACTTGCAACGGTGACTCACCAATTTCTTCCACAACCAGAGAAATCAAACCATCATCCACAAAAATGCGATTTCCAGGTTTAACCACCTTTGTGATATTAGCGTAATCAACCCACAGCGTGCTGGCACTGCATTTCTCCCCGAATGCTAGATCCGTTGTAATTTTTACTTTTGCTCCTTTCACCATCTCTACTTCAGCACTAGCACCCTAAACATTGAAACATCAACATTAGAATTTAAATAAAAGTTATAAAGATGATTTGATATTTTATCGCTAAAAATGTGCAGCTTACTCCTTCAAGCAGACCAGTTCGGATTTCAGGTCCTTTGGTGTCAAGAGCGATAGCAACAGGAACATTTACACCCAATTTTTTACTCAAACTCGCAGCCGCTGTACGAACATTAGCAATGGTTCCTGCATGGTATTCGTGTGAACCATGAGAAAAGTTCATCCTGGCAATATTCATCCCAGTTTCAATCATTTCTTCCAAGATTTCAGGTGATCTTGAAGCAGGTCCAATGGTACAAATAATACCAGACAACCGGTTTCTTGGCGCCTTGGAATCAATGTCAAGGGCGCAGATGTGATCCAAATGACAAACTGCCCGGGCAGCAAGGAGCTGTTGTTGGGGTACGGCATCTCCACTGGCCATCTAAGAAATCCAAACAAACCATAAACCATGTGAAATAAACTACAGAGGCACATGCGTACATGCATGTTACAATTAAGTGATTATATGTACTGTAATATAACCCATACACCAAAACAAGTAAGATTATGAAAACTGCTTAATCAAATGTACAGCACTGGTAAATCATGAGACAAATCTGAAATCCCACCCATGTAACTCATTAAAGTAGAAATCAATCCATAAAATGTATGTCTTGAGTAGACACAAAGAACCTATCAATTCAATTTAAATGTCACACTAAATTCAGATTTCTACATGAGAGGAGTATGGGAGGTATCAGATTACACAGACTGAAACAATAATTTACTGGACAAAAACGCGAAAAATTCAAATAAAAGTAAAGTTTAGTACCGTGTTGTCAACACCATCTAAAACAGAATACCAGACCATATTTTCAATAGAGCAAGAAAAATATTGAACGGGATTGAAAAAAATAGTATTTATTCCAAGTTTTCTCCTCGTTAAGTATCTCGAAGTGGCGTCAGTATAGCAAAATGTTAAGCCTTTTATTGTAGTACTGAATCCTGGGAAGGATAATTTACAGCGTTAATAATAATACACCTTTGTATGAACGCAGGAAGGAAGTGTGATTAAGTATTTAAAAACCATGCGATTATCTAATGGTTCAGTATGACTATGAGTTCCACAATAGAATCACAGGTTAGTCGTATTAATTATGAATCTGCAGAAATAACGACTTTTAACACTCGGGATGGTTAAAGGATTACTATTCCAGGACCACAATAAAATTTCACTACTATATCTATATGTTAATGCGAGTTACTTGGGATTCACAAGGAACTTCGAGAGATTAAAGGTGAATGTTAATGAGTGTGTAGAGTGTAGATTCAATATTAAACAACTATGTATTACTTATGTAGAGCGTGTATAAAAATATAATTTACGACTGTAAAACTCTGCACTATTGTCTAAATTGTTGAGAGTGAACACCGGAGAGGGACAGAGAGAAGACAGGGAAGAAGAAACCAAGTTCTTTTGGTTTAGTAAATAAATATGAGGAATTTCCGCAAAAAAATCAGAAATAACTATTTCAAATTATTTGCAGGAAAGGAAAAAATAGCTACGTTATTAAAAGGCAAAAGTGCAGGAGAGAGGAGTGAAATATAAGGTTTATACTACAACAGCAACGAAGATGAGTCGGGTAACAGGAAGGAGAGTGCGAAATCGATTTGGGGATTTCGGGGATTCCTCTACTCGTCCCACCCGCCCGGTTCCACACTATGGACTCCGAAGTTTTGGTGGGAGTTCGCCAATATCTGAAATGTGACGACAATATTCGCAACCCTGCGAAAAGATTATTTTGGGTTGACGCGGGTATTTGTGTACCGAAGAATCTGCACATTTTTTTCTTACGTCCTAGCACACGCCGTGCGCTCCAGCTGTACACCAACCATAACTTTTGCTATGTTATGCAAAACTCTTGCAGTAAAAAAAAACTAAACCGAATGACGTCTGACGTCGGCTGTTGGATTATGTAAACCTCTGTAACTTTTTTAACATGAGAAATATAATATCGTTTTGAGAATTTACTCCTCTCAAACTTGCTACTTAAACTGCGACAGTCGTTTTTCTGGACTGTATTCTATTAAAGTTTTGCATTAAAAATTAATCCCACTTTAGCTTTCTCCTAAATTATTTTCATTGTAGGACAAGCAGTGAATAGCTGCAATAACAATTTGTAGAATACGTCATTTAACTTGCTCAAATTTCATTGTTTACAATTATTATTAATGTCGTACATTTTCATATTCATTACTTTCTATAGCTCCCATACACCCATGGGAATGGATTTAAGACTTTTACACGTCATTCAAATGTAATCCCTGGTAGGGAATAAGTACTTCTGACCTAATATGAACAATTTCTATCCTTTATAAAACTGATAATAATAATAATAATATTTTGGTTTGAAATCAATTCTCACTGTACGAGAAGGTTCTTTCCACGTATCTCCTATTTTTGTTATTTTTATGTTCCAGTACCGAGTACCAAACCACTAAAATGATCCCCAGAATTCCAATCGGCGCTCTACTATCGACGTTGGTAGAACGTCAATATTATTATTCTTTAAGGCCTTATTTTTCTCCTGTCGATTTTTACACTTCCTTACTCAACCCCCAGAAATGTAACAAAAGGAATCGTAGAGAGTGAGAATGGGCAGCGGGTGAGTAATGCTATTGTGGTAACTACTACCACTGGTTAATTGTAAGCTAAATCTTCAATGTGACTTGTTTACATGTTCATGAGGAAATAGTGAGAGGGTATCCTATCCGAGCCTTTCATAATCTAGGAAAAATACTTCTCGACTTTTTCTTATCGTTTTGAGTCGAAGGAAAAACGTGCTTGATAAATCCTCTATTTACTCTACATACACCCCAGGATGAAATAGAAAAATCTTTCACACGCAAAGGCATTACCTAACAAAGGACGGGTCAACATCAACTAATTTTATTACCATTTTAATGTTTTTTTCTCCAATGGCAGATGCAAAACTTTGCAGCTGCGGAAAAAAAACATTCTAAAATAAAACAGACTTAATACTATTAGTCCAAAATAAAAAAATACAATAATCAAGGAACTACTGGTATAAAAGCCATTACTTGAGCCTACTGTATTTTCCAATTTAATACATTTTCGTTTCCTCGGACATTTATTACTTGTACTATATTAATGAGGCTGGAACACTGGAAGTTCTTCATGCCGCAGTGGTACATGCCATATGATCAGCCCAACCGCTCGATACTGAACAATAAATCCACTTAGCCTTTTCCAGGAATTACCTCGTATAAAAATATCTAACATTTTAGACAATTATGGGCTAAAAATATGGGAGTTCTCACAATCACTACTGAAAGTAAAAATATCTGTTAGTCCTTGACAACGATGTGCGTGGAATAGGTTATCCATTATTAAAGATAAGTAATTACCTACACACATACACACACGGTACGAGCGAAGAGATATGAGTTGAACTTAAGTCAACAAATTCAATATTATAATGCCACCATAATAGAAGAGTATACTAATAATAAATGAATCCACTATCATTAATATAGATGAAACACTTCACAAATGATTTCGTTCATAGTTAGTATGTTACCATTTCAAGTTCGAGCAAGTCAATATTTGATAATGAATTGAGTATTCTCCCTGAGCCAGTCTAAACTATAACTATACTACAGTCAGCCGTCATTGATTGAACGATGTTTTTATATTATTCCTCGTAATTCATGCTGCAATGGTGTTGATACAATTAGGTAATATTTACACATTTCCAATATTGAATATCTAGTTAGTGCTCGGGTCCATTCTTAATTCCGTTCTACGTTAGTAAACATCCAGGCATGTTTTCGAACTTCCTAAAACTCTACATCAACGCGTGGTAGGGTGCTTTGACGGAACTTACTATTACTTCTGTAAATATTCCTCAACACAGCCATAACAATCAACCCATTTCGGATCGGCATCGGTAACCTACATACACTGCCTTTCGAATGTACGGGTAACTGTAGCCGGGGATCCCTAAACCTAAATACAGTACAAACACATTTGAATACAAAGTACACTCTTACATTAGATCCTTCCTCCAATATTACGACCTTTACCTTGAAATCAACCTATATGTGATCACATTATTATGTATGTAAAACCCAAGTCCGCAAAAAAGGCGTGACTCACCCATGGATGTTAATGTGCAAAATTACCTTGAAGGTTTAGGATCCCACGGAGTAATTCAGTTGAGAGTTCCTTAAAAAGTAGGTCGACTCGTTCCTCGGAAACAGTTCACTCGGAAGATAATTTCCTCAAAATGATAATTTCCTGAGAGCTCAATCGGAAATGGGTTTCCAAGAAGAAGGATCACTGTCTCTTTCTGTAATAGGTTTTAGCTGGATCGTGAAGCTGGAATTGAAGTTGAATTTCGCCCACTCGTACTCCGCAGCACCGTTGAGAGAATGTCCGTCAGAGGAGCTCGTATATTGGTTCCGAAGGACGTGATGAATCTGGAAGGAACAAGATCCCCAGTTAGAATTTACAATTTCAATTAATACTACAGTTCAATAACATCCTTCAATTTACAACTAATAATAACAATACTAATTACTCCAATTAACTTGTCTTCACCGTTAA
Source organism: Allacma fusca (assembly GCA_947179485.1). Classification (NCBI taxonomy): domain Eukaryota; kingdom Metazoa; phylum Arthropoda; class Collembola; order Symphypleona; family Sminthuridae; genus Allacma; species Allacma fusca. Next base: position 19,759,618 of record OX359248.1, on the reverse strand, counting down.
ATAATTATATACCACAAAAATAATATCCACCTACACACGCAAGCCTCAGCTCAAAAAGCTCCTGTCAACAACTGATCCCCTATAATTAAATCCAACAACTTTTCATTAGAAATAACAGATAACTAAATACTCACGTCAATGTCACGACATGACCACCAACAAAAAATTCACATAAAGCAAAACATAATGAAATGTACACTTGCTATTAAATTTAACTCCATAAGGCAAACAATTTCTGACAGATGTACAGTATTGTGTGTATAGCTCTTGTTGTATACTCCGTCCTCAAAAAAGAAACTTTGAAATATTTATCTTGACAATTCAGCCCTTTTTATCTAAAATGTCTCGTGTCCAAGGCTAATCACGGGCAAAAACATCTGGGAAATGAATGATACTGTAGATTAAGTAATTCAGAAGGCACTCATTGTATGTACTTTTTTATTAATAACAGATTAACAGATACTATAATCCTAATGCTTCCTTTAATAATATGCTAGTTTCAAAATTATTATTAATTAGTAACCATTTGGGAATATTTTTTTAGCAGGTAAGTATACTTACGTGTCCAATTTAGTACAGTTGTAAAAATACTTTGGGTTGGAAGAGAAAGGGCAAGGAATCTATTGCTGACGAAGGAACTAATTTGCACGAGTTGGACCGGCAAGAATAAGCGAAGTACTGACGACTGCTGCGGCTTTTGCTTGGAGCTTTCCCTTTGATAAAAAAATAGATCTGCCTTTGGGAAGAACGTATAATGGGAATAATGTGCATAGGAACAGCCTCTGCAATTTGCAAGTTGGCAGAACCAGATTCCGCACCCTCATTAATTTATTGCTGGATTTTTATATACATATTTATGGGAGTACAGTATATAGTACAATCTTTATGGAAATCAAGGCAAAAGTTAGCTGTCCTCCTGAGGGCAATATGAGCATCAGTTGGTAGAAATGTGTAGATGCAGCAGCATAGCATATGTATAGGGAAATAAAAAGGAGGAAAAAGTCACTCATCTGCATACAAGAGCATAAAGTACAGGATCTAGGGATTAGTCATTAAACCATGGCCAGGTGAACTGGACGTGACTGGAAGAGGAGTTGCTGGCGTAGGCAGGAAATCCTACTACAGATGAATAACAAGTTCAACCGACGTAAATAAACGCACACAAATTTATGCATATTAACATCAATCACATATAGGAAGTTCCATTGCGATAAGCTGATCAGCAAATAGAACATTGGGGCTTGCTGTAATGTGACATGCTACTAGCGTGGTTGGTAATACTATAATACTTGGTGTATTTGCTAGCTAGCACACAGAATGAGAAAAATTGCACATCGCAAAATACTGGCTAAAAGATCATCAGGCCACCATTCTCTGCTCAAATCAGCAAATGTTCTGGAAGTTGATGGTTGTAATAGGTATGAGTACAATTAAAATTGTTGGAGAGTTTGTCTGTACAGCTGGTTTATTGCATTGGACCACCAGTATAGCAGACTATTTAGAACGTGCGTTCTGGCTCGTTTTATTAAGTACTTCACTGACCTTGCTTAAGTACTTATTGAACAGAATTCGTGTATGGTTGCGTTTTTTAGTCACATTGCAGTTTAAGTAAGTCCATATATGTGGTTGTTGGAATCAAGTTCACGTTCACATGTCTAGCTTGAGCTGGTTGGGTGACGTATACGTTACATTTTCTCACGCTTTGGGGCATGTACACGTCCAGTGTCTGGATGAAGTAGGAATAAAAATGTGCACGGGAGAGGGATGTCATTGTTGCTGACACTGCTAACTCTATAGAAACTATGTAACTAAAGACCGTTCATGTTACAAAGTTAATGCACCTAGTTGAGTATAGCACGATAGGAGAGGAAATAAATGGAAAGTAAGCAGATGTACATACTAGTAATTAGTGTTACCTTATAGCATAGCGGAAGATTCCGCTATGCCTTATAGTAAAATCAAATAAATGCATTTTAACAAAAAATTTGGTTTTGGGGGTTTTTTGGATTTAGATGTTTATTTTCTGATTCGATTATGTCAATATATAAAAGTATTGCTTTTAAGCATTTTCAGCTTTCAAGATTATACAATACAGAGTTAGAAGGATCTGAGTTAATGTTGACCTTACAATAGTGTTAAATAACATATTTTTTGTCCTTTTTAAAATACGTAACTGGTATGCATTGTTGTAATAAAGTTGTACAGAACACAAATGATTGAAAAGTAATGATAAATGCTAACTAGGTTTCTGAAATCGGGTGGAAACCCATCTCACTTTCACTGTAATGCTAAAGTAAGAGTAGATATCGTCGCCGAAGAGGTAAAATGGTCTACTGGAGCATGCTTTTGTACAACACTTAGACCATATTACCTCTTCAGCGACGATATAAAGATAAATATATTTAATATGGTAATAAAGTAATATTTAAAACATTTTCAGAGAGATACAAAGTTAGGATTATTATCCACTGGGATTACAACATAATCAAGATGTGAATTGTCAAACCTGACAATTGAGCCTAAATAAACATCTACAATTTGTAACAGTCATAGTAAGTCTAAAGGCCTTCCAAAGGCTATTTATTCTGCAGCCAGTTCTCTGGCATAGATACATTTTATTAAGTGGCCTAAAAGGCATCTTTTCATTAGTAAATGGCCTGAATAATCAGGCATATTGTTACTAGTAAATGACCTTAATAATCAGGCATATTGTTACTAGTAAATGGCCTTAATAATCAGGCATCTTTACGTATTTTCATGCTTTCATAGCATGTTTTGTTAGTTTCCATATATATAAATTCGACAATTAGCAATATAACATATATGTGTGTAAGCAATACACAATCCGTAAGTATATATCCCGTAAAAAATCTAGAAACTAGAAACAAATGATTGCGAAGGGATTTCTACCGCTACCATAGTTAACTAAAAAGACTACTTGAAATACAGGAACACACTATGTTATGAAACCCATAAATATATACAAGTTTATTAAGTCTATACTAAATTCTTCATGCTGATGAATTCTTCAGTTTAATCCAGTTGATTTCATGACAACGAGAGACCTCCATCTAGTACGACTTGAATGCTTCGTCGACACCAGAAGTCACAACGGTCTTCTATCATCTACCGATTCTTCTCGAGCTACAGGAATGATGTCTCCGTTAAATTCAATAATCTGTTATTATAAATTAAAAACAGGTATTAGTACTTGAACAAGTTGAACATAATTCCAATTTGGTATACACACTCCCTGCATTCAGTATAAATGCAGACCGCCTTATGTAAAAATAACTAAAGCTCCAAAACTCCTAAATTTATGACCTCATTGAAACGAGAATCTCAAATAATGACGAGACATGTTACAATGACATGCATACCCTTAACCTCCGTATGCACTACACAAATAAAATCCAGTATTTCCCTTCCTACATAAGTACTTCACTTCCACTTCCCTCTACAGCTATACCTCCCACATGATAAACTATTAAGGACTATGTGGAATAATCATGTATCGCTAATATGGTACAAATTAACGATAACTACAATTATCCAACAACTTATTCACTAGAATTCTTAACAAATACTGTTCTGCTAGCAAGGCCTCCAATATAGCTCACTGGAGATCAACTTCGTGTAAAATCATCCAGAATGAAAATTAGAAATATATAAAAATGGAAAAACATGCAGAAGGAAAGAGTATTGATTTAAAATAACAAAGAAAGTTGCAACAAACAACGAAGAGTCTCAAAATACAAAAAGTTTTGAATTACAAGAAACTTCAGAAGATTAAGAAAATAAGTTTTAAAATCATAAAAATGTATACGTGACTTTGAATCCGAAGAGGCCTTACTAACCCACGAACGGCGCTGGTTTGATCTGAACCATGTAGTAACATATTATCAGGAGTAATAGCACCGACGTGCATTACTGTTCTCATAATAATGGTTGAGATTCAAACTCAGCTCGTTAAAATTCTAAAATGTAAAAACAACTCACCAAGTGCCCTGTTTCACATTATATCACTACTCAATCAATTATGGACTAAGAAATGTTTCAGGGTATAAAATAGGCAGAGAATCAATGAATTATTTGATAAAAATTGGGGGTTGGTTGGAGCAACGAGAAACATGGAAACTTCGCTACATCAAACAAACGCAACTGATAATGTGCGCTGTTCATGTTATATCATTTAATGATTCAAAAAATATGGGAGGTGGTATTAAGGATGGTAAGGAAAAATGGAATGGCAAAACGTGATTTGTGAAAACGACGAGGGTAGAGAGCCACTTGATTGTTAAACTTCATCGTGATTCTTTTTAGAACAGCTTCATAAGGGGCGTAAATGTCAGTCACGTCCAAGAACTTGCAGCCAAGTCCCATTACCGACAGACACTTTTCAACTTCGGTACGGTCCTCCTTTGCCACTACTTCCCCAGGTCGGTGTGCCCCCTCCGCTTTCTTTTCCCCTCACATTTTCTTTTGTTTTTCTCCATCCAATGGCTTTCCTCTCTTTCATCCCCGCAGCAAAAAATTTATCATGCCTCTCCCCTACCTCAACTCAGTTGTTAATTAAGTTTTCCATTTTATATGCATTTAGCTCAACTTTTTTATGGATTCAATTCAGAATCCGTGAGCTAAATCCATTATCTTTTTTCGTACAAAAAAATTAGTTCCAAATCGAAATCCATTTAACCATAAACAGTTATTTCGAAAAAAATCAAATCCCACCCAAAAGGAAAAAAGACTACCCACCCATTGGAGTACTAGCCATTGACATTGATTTAATCACATCCCAAAGATTTGGAGAACCTACAGGAAAAACAATCGTGTAAATAAAAAAGTGGCTTCTTTTCTGAAATATCATTACACGTCTTTCAAACAAACAAATTAGTAGCAGTCATTTCAAATTTACCAACAAAATATTCATTTTTTAAACTTCTTTTGTTTTTTTTATAATTCGTTTTTGGTTTATCTATCCACCGTTCCAAATAGGGAGCATCTGCATTTCAGCATCATTGCATCCCATATTTAGAAACAGCTTCACTTAAGAGGCAGATTTTTTTGATCGCTGACGATTTCCATCGACCAGGTCCGGGTGCTGTCAGAAGAGGCTGGTGAAGCTACACAGGCTGAAGACACTCGAAGACATCCAAGCCGAAGATGTTCAGAAAAAGGTACTTAAACAGTATTAGGTTACCAAAGGAGTCAGAGGGTTTTTGATTCATAAACTTCCTTAAAACGATCGACACATTGTTAACTCAGTCAAGTTTGGATAATTTAAAGAGTTAAACTTAATCTCTTAACATTACTATTTATCTTCCGACTGAACACCGGGAACAAGTCAAATTTCATGCTAACTCACTTGAGTACACAGACAGTACTAACGCTCATTCCGAAACACATAACATTTCACAATTTCACTCAACCAATGTAATAAATGGCATGTAAGGTACATCCAATTTACAAACTCGAACTATCATGGAGTCACCAACTAAACTTCAACTCACCAATTGAAACTAGATCTATAACTTAATTGTAATTCATTTACATTCCGAACTTTCAACAATCACTGCTTTCCCTGACGCCTTGACCAACAACTCAATCCACAAGACAACAATTTTCAGACTCTGCTTCCTTCAACTTTAATCAATTAAGAGCGCATCCTATTAACAGTCGAAATTACTCACAATCAGATTCAATCTAAAGTTGCAATCCTAGAAGAAAAATATTTTCTTACAATCTTGCGTTATTACGCAAAAGGTTTCATGTATACGAAAATAGCTATAATTAAAACTTATTGCAGGAACTTGACTTTATTTTTGAACACGTTCTCATATAATAACCTGACTGGAAAACAATTGCATCAATTACAAACTTGCATTTCAAAATTAAAAACTACACCCCACTGACTGAAGAAAACCAAAAACCTCCTTTATTTACCATTTTTACCATGATTAACTGTGGCACGCAATCCGAAATACAATTGATAAAATGAATATGATCCATATGAGCAGCCACTATAATTAATACGCTTTCAGCTCCTTGCTTGAAACGGTGTGACAGCAAAAACCATGAACCAGACCCAGATTTGATACCCATAATAATGATTATTTGAAAGATAATATAGAGTAAAAAAAAGAAGGAAAATCATAAGGCATCTAAAACGGGATTAATATACTTACATTGCATCCGCTCATTCAAGGACTCGCACAATTCCGCGTTGCTGGACGGATTAAAGTGCAATGGCAGAAGCGGATCCTGGGTATTTGTTTCATTAAATAATGTCAGGCATTCATCTATAGGTGTTAACGATGGTGGCTTCTCCAACTTATCGGGTTGGGACACGCTGGGAAACAGCGTATATGCGTCTATATCCGAAAGGTTGTCTATATCCCAGTTGGAAGTGTCGATATCTTCAAAATTTGTAGGGTTCTCAACTGGGATTTCAGCCATTTGGGATATATCGCCCATAACAGACTGGAAGAATGAATCCACGGACTGTTGAGGGAAGGGTCCTGTGCTCGCCCCAGTATTCTTCGTACGCTCTTCCTCCAACAACCTAGCCAATTCAGTCTGTCGTTTCAAGGACTCCTCCAGCTGCTTCTCCAGAAGGGTATTCTCTGTCTTCAAGGCATCATTCTGCTCCTTGAGCGCCATCTCCTCACGCTTCTTCTTCTCTCGGTTAGCTTTAGCTGCAACAGCGTTTCTTATCGTGGGGTCAAGCGAAGGGTCCAACTCATACTTCTTGACTTTCTTCCTGTCCTTGACAGTGCTTGTGACCGAGGATGAGCTAGACCATGAGACTTGACTTAAATTCCTTTTTCGGTTGGCCCGAGCCACGGCTGGACTCTGTGGCTCCATTTTGCTCACAGACATGTACGTGAAATCTGCTGACGTCATACTAATAGGTATCTGCAAATTAATGAAAAAACAAATCATCCCTTTAGTTCAAAATCCGACTCTTCCAATTAAAATCCTCATACACACACTAACACTTGAACCCCAGTATAATCATTACTCATTAAGGTCAACCTTCCCTCTAAATTCCATCTTAAAAATCCTACACATTTACTTACACAAACCAACCAAAGGGGTAACGTGAATTCACGAGAAGGAACGATATGTGGCACGAATTGAGGACGAATTCTAGCTAAAAGACCTGATGATTCATCCTCACTCTCAACTCTCCTCAAAAACACCTACCACTGTGCCATACAATGTATACACCAGCACACAAGTCCCTCTATATTAAGTTCCGTCTCCATCCACATATACCCACTTTTACACAGGTACATTCGCCTTCGCTAACACTTTATTGCATCAGCAAATTCCCTACCTTTCACCTTCAGCCAAAGGCACTACTAATACCAAGAATTGACACCCCAAAAAAATTCCTTTGCATTATTACCATTAAACCCTTTTTTACTGACTGTCTAGAATCATATGTACATCCACAGTCACAGTCACAATCACAGTCATATCCCCAGCCACACATTAGTCCACTAATTAAACACCCACAAACTCCCACCAACTCCTTCACATCCCGACTCCCAAATAACACCAAGTCCTTCCAACAACAAAAACAATTTCTCTTCAAATTCCCAAAATTCATTTCCAAATTCTATCCCTCCACTCAAATCATTTCTTCAACTTTAACTCCATACTAAAATTCCAAGTATGATCTCCCATCCACAAAACGTCCTCCACCTAAACTGTCCTTAACTCTTTAATTTTTATAAAAATAACAAAATATATACTTACCGCTTGGGAGTTATCCAAAATTATAATATAGTTCGCCGTTGTTGCTTCTTGATTGGAACTGTTGTTCACGTTAACCGCAATTGTTGCAGTTAATAAATTATTAATTCACACAATGTTATTTTCAAGAGGAGTTTCTCGGCACCCCTTCCTTCGAAACAGTCGGACGTTGACTACTGCCGGAATACGACCTCTCTTCCCTTTATAGCTTCACTCATTGAGTCTCGCCGAGGGTTGCCGCTCCGGTGTTTATCCTTGTACCTTCGCTAGGTCCCAGCCTTCCCATTGGCTTTCTCCTTTCCCCATTTGTCAACATTGGAGAGCTCTGTCCTCTCATTGGCTGAGGGATGGAAAGGTCTTTGGACACTTGCTGACAGAAAACGTTCATTTGAATTCCCGCTATCACTGAGCTCATTGGTCAGTTGTGACGGCACAGATTTTGTCTCTCAACAGACGTGTATGAACAGGAATGAGATTGCTCCTTGCAAGTTCAATCATGTCAAAGAAAAAAAACAACTTTTTTTTTTGTAAATCCTTTAGAAGAAAACAAATGAGAGGGAGAGAAAGCTTGGGTTATGTTGTTCCTTCCTATTGCGTAAGAATGACTTGGGGTTTTTTAGCATGTGCGAATATTTTTGGGGTCGGAACATTCTGGATATTGGGATTTATGCCTTGAAAGGACTTTTATAGATTCACTGATTACGTCATTATAATGTGGATCTTTTAGCTTAGCTTTTTGACTACTAGATATAGTATGAGCTATGGCTATTGCATTTTATTTCAGGTTGAAGGACTCTTTTTGCTCATTCACGCCGACAGCTTGTAATATTGCATGCCTGTGGGACATTGGTTTGGGATGGAAATGCAGATTGGAGTGGACTTTGCTCAGCAGAGTTGTCAATGTTAGTGCTCAATTATGTGCCTCTCTGTATAGGGAGAATTTTGAGGAGCTGGACAGATTTATTTGGATTGGATTGAGGTGAAGGGTTAAGTAAATGCAAGGCTGAGGGAAAATTATGTAAGGCTCTGGAAGCGTTCATTATAAATGAAATAAGAAATGTGGGGTATTTTGTGTGAGTGTGTATATTGATAAGTCTATGGGAGAGACAAGATCTGGGGAAATCCGAAGTTTAATCGCGAGTCTAATTAAGGGGAATCATATCTGAGTATCTGTAAATGACTGGAGAATGTACATAGGTATGTATGACAGTGTATAGTTAAGTGTGTAAAAAAGCACTCTGATTGTGCGTCTATATAGGGATTTATGTGGTAACTTATAGTACATTATTGTGTAATAATTATTACACTTAGCAATCAATACAGAGGAAGTATGCATTTTTTTATGTGTATGTATCCTGATGGGATGGCTTGAGGGAGGTTGAGTGAGCAGGACGAGAATGTAAATACATGTAATTGAGAATGAGAAATGTCATTTGAGTTATTAGGATTAGAAACAAGTGTGAAGTTTTTTTGTAGTTTGTTTGCTGGAGTATGTGTATTTTTAGAAATGTACTTACTTGGATAAAGTGTAAGCAAGGGAAAGTAAGGATTAGTATGGTGTGGATGGATTGAATGGCGTAAACGTGCGTGGTCTTGTTACGTAGATATATATGGTAATCTTAGATACGGGTTTACAGGGTTGAGAGAGTCTGACCTGGTCTGACCTGGGAGAGGGGAGATTGACATGAGGAATGTGTTTTATAAGATTTGGAAAGGCTGGATATTTTAGGCAAATTAGAATGGCAAAGGTGAATGAAACGGTTGTTGAGACTGTTGCATATATACATGTGTAAACATTGAACACTGAAGGAGGTGACCAGAAAAGGTTCCGGTGGGGAATGTGGGAAAACGTTGGAATCCTGATAAAATAGGCAATAGTTAAGAAAAAGTTACATTTTTAGCATGCAACATGCTGACCATGAACTCCAGCCGCAATTGACGGCTTGAATGAAACAAAGGCTCCATATGGTTATTGTTTGCAGTTATTTTAAAACTTCTAGTTATGTTACACTTTTACGCACTCAAGATGTTTTAGCTCTGGGTTCACCGCGGTGTGAGGTGGTTCAACGTGTTTCGACAAGAAAAATAGAGACAAAGCCTAGACGGAAGAAAAAGACTTGGGAGCGAAGTCATGGGACTCGCCATCAAGGACGGTAACATTTCACGTGGTTTCTTTTTCTGGGTCACTGTCTTATGATCGCCTGTATCCTGGCCTAGGGTTGCAGTGGATAAGATGATGAAATCACTTTAGTATCTATGTACATATGCATGACGATTTCATGGGAATGCAAATCATATGACTTGGACACTTCCCTACCTTTGCACCTGCATGACTGCATTGTACATAGAGATACTTTCAATTCCTATGATTCAAGAGATGGAATGTGAATGTGAAGGTGAAATGACCTTAAAAGCTAAAAAGACGTGTATTTGATGTAATTGTACCGTTATTGGAATGCCAATACATAATTAATTTCAAAAGCAATGCGAGCGTGTTGATTATCATGTTCATCTTTTCAGTAAGTATTACTTCGCGGGGATACTCGGAACATTATAAGCTCCATTACAGTAAGTATGGACAAATAGTCTCTCCGATCAATATTTTCCGTCTGAGTTTGCTTGAGAGGGAATTGAACTGTGGTGATGACAAAGTCCTCCATAATTTTTTGAAATCATAATGCACTCAATTTTCAAGGTTATGTCAGAATACAGTACTGCAGTATTGAACGCTTCTTGGTATAACTCTTTTGGCTGCACGAGCATATGTGGACATAGTTTTGATGATAAGAAAAATATCACGCGAGAAAAACACTTTCGTGGAAGACGGTCGATTTCAAAGCATCACTTGTCTATGTTGTGTCCGTCGTACTGGGGACTGCCTGGTACATGAATATTTATCTTCGGAAACGAGAAGCATGTTTGCTGTTTGCAGTTTAATAACACAATTACACCATTACATGAGTTACAGTGATGGTAAGGTTGGTGAATTCCCGCATAACGGACGGCATATCCTGAATCCATAGGAGAAGCAAATGATATTACTCTTTATCCATGAATCATCTAACTGTTGTTTAGGAAAACCCAATGTTTGATTTGACCTCATTCTATTTGTAACTCATCTCCTAAACTGATCTACTCGCATATGATATGCGTTTCTCATCTATTAATTATGTTAAACAAATACGGAACTTGAGACAATACCGGAGTAGTACTGCCAAATAGTGAATTAGCATTTTCCCCATTTCCCTTACAATTTAGTCTCATAAAGAAATTATTGTTTCTTATGTGTTAAGTTCTAATAATTATAAAAACCACTACTTTATGGAAGGGTTACCTTTATGATAGGTACTTGTATTATTATTTAGTAATTACCTCAATACACTATTACACGGGTTTTAAGAATAGTTTGCGGACGATCTCCAAACGTTAGGAAAAAATATGCCTGAAAGACCTCAAATATCCAGAGAGACATTTGAAAACGGTCGAAAACACGCATTCTAGTGCTCATAGGAATCTGTAGCCCATACAGTTTGCTTTGTATCCACAACAGAAATAGCAGGTGTAAGCCAAATGTTTCTTCTGTCACTGGGACAGGAAAACATCCATGGTTTTAAATGCATCAGCAAAATCGACGCTCTTACGTTTTTCGCTTTCTAGTGGAGAAATACATTACTCTTGGTCAATTTCGGCTGCATTAACTGGAGGAATGTGTATTTTTTTTCCATTTTCCAAATACGGACTTGGGTTAACAAAATACAAATAACTTTCACTTATTGTTAGGGCAGCCTTAGCCATGAACATGGAAAATGCAATAAATTATTAGGTTTATTCGTCTTTTCTTGTGTAAAATGCTGGCTTGTTGTTCATTTAAAACATGTTTGATATTTCTATGTGTATGCTATCTACCTCAACGTGTAGACCGTTTAGTAGGGAGAAAAAACACGTGTCAAAAGTTGTTAGGAAGATTTTTCGTGTGTGCTCCGAAAGAACATGCAAAAGTACATGAGTAATTGCATTGGGATGAACAGGGAGCATTATCCTTGAAGTATTGTGAGTGGATTCCGAGCTTATCGGACGTGGCTTATATATTTCCAGCTTGTTTATCCAGTTTATAAGCCTTCCTATAATTACGTGTATTTTCCACTATTCTTAACAATAATGTAGAGTGTGATTACGGCAAATAATATGTTCATGTTCTGATTTATCACAATTATTTATACTTCACTGAAGCATATTCCCTACAAATTTAAGCAGACATGTCACCGTTGAGTAGCAAACTATGTCGTAATCAATACTCTTTGGATGACTTGGATGTGTTTATATGCTTACACATATACGCCGTGTCACTCAGGTAATGCTTAAATGTCAATATAGGATCAGAAATTGCAACTATGACGGCATGGATTGCTGAAAGTTATTTTTCCAAGGGATTTACCAGAATTCGAGCATCTATTAACTAGGATACATATCTTTTTATTTAGACACGTAATTAATTATTTATCGCTATCACAATGATGGGCTTATTTGTGAGCTCATGGAATTGAAGGTGTCAGAGAGAAGATTTAATGACGACTTCAAAACAAAATACTTGACTGTAACAAAGGCATGAATTCAAAAAATAGTGTCAGCCCACCTGTTATCAGGGATCCGTGACTTCACTTCTGAAGTATAAAAAATTAAAACATTCACCTACAGCCAAGTTGATAATAGCCTTGGTGAAGTGTTGTATGTTGTAGACCTTCATTTGACATGAAGCTCACTCGAAATCCGACTTCATAAATTCATTCCATCATTATTTATCAAATATTAGTGATGTCCATTTTTCCAGTCCTACAATGAGTACTTCACTGAGGTGAATTACTGTATTTAATTTATTCCATTTATGTGCGTATGTACATGTGCAGCAGATATGTTATGAGGTATGTATTGGGCAGGTTTGTTCCTATAATCAGTATTATCATTAGTTGATTTGATTGTGCAATGAATACCACCAGAAAAAACTGGAAAACAATAATAATTGTGGGGAATAATATTTTTATCTATTAAAGATGCATTTGTGTATATGAACGACCAAATTAAAATTGAAACATTGGTAGAAAATATATTTTCATCTCTTTCTATCATATCCTTTAATATTTAAGGCTTAATGTATGTATGTATGTGTGTACTAATTAAGTTCTTAGACTGTGTTTAATCAAGTACACGCGAAGTTAAAACACAAAAAGTAATACTGCTGAACTGCATTTCCATTGTTTCAGGATATCAAAAAATATCACAATAATGTCTTTTTGAAGAGCTGGTAGAAGGGGAAAATTCTGCAGAACTGAAAATAATTATTAGAATTAAGTATATGTACATATCCTAAACGAGAGTATTCTTTTATTATGCAACTAATCGTAAGTTTGTAAACTGTAATGCAGAAGTATGACATTAACAATCGTGTAATTGTGTATTTATAGTACATCCGAAGGTCATAATTAAAAACATTTCTTTTACTGATCCCAGTTGTAGGCATAAAGCGTTGGTAATTAGTAAATGTAATTGGTTTACTAATTCTTCACGTGAAAATAATTTAATTATTGGGAGCTAGTATTTATTCTACGCGTTAGTTTTCCAGGAAGAACATTACGAAGAATTTTTGGGGAAAAGATTAAACTTGTGTACTACATTCACCTTTGTTATACTAGAATTTACTTTTAAAATTAAGAGTTCATGGTCCATGTTCTCAGAAATGCATTGAAATTCTTAGAGAAACACATAAGCAGTACGGGTATAATCAATTTTGCAGGTTTGCATAATGACATTGGCTTACACTCTGTGCCCTGCAGCGATTCTATAAATATAAAATGGAGGCATATCGTACACTATGTAAATTCAGCCTGAATATAGATAGACTCAAAAAAAATTTCCTCCACTGGAATTTTGTCCAGTCAACGAGTTTGCTGTATACTTTAGAATATAGATATGAAATACACCATTGGAGAGTTCGATTGGATAAATTTGTTTCTTACATTTGGAATACAGTATAGCAATAATTCTGGTTGTAATTGAATGATTGGTGAGATTAAAATATATCGGGAATTAATTTTGTTCTCAAGAATTTTTTTCCTGTACTTGTGTATACTTACGTAAGCACATATGCCAGTTTATCCAGCTCAAACTTACGTATGAACAACCCAACAAGGGTAAAGCTCACTCACAATGTCACAATCAGAGTTGCAGTACGAGAAGGTTTCAGGTTTACACAGAATTATTATGACTCATGCCATTTTTGCATGTAGGAAGAATGTTGGGAAAATTATTGGGCAACAGCACCAACGATGTATGAATTGGTTCTATGCATGATATAACATATGTATGCAATTAAACTGTCATTTCCCCCGCAATGAGCATGTGCACAATAATTAATATGGTATAAAAACTGGTAGTAGACATAAGTTTATTACACACAAACTACACACAAATTCATCTCACACACTAAAAGAAATAAGAAATAATTCGTGCTAATGTGTTCCAAGTCGTATGAACATATGTTGGTAAACAAAGGAATCTTGGAAATTATATGAAAGCTTATGCATTTTTGCTGTCATTCCCCAAAAATATTTACGTATTGCTTCCCTTGTGGTTAGTCCCCAAAAACCTTCCTCGCTGTAAGTTTATTTTTTTTGGTTTCATCTTACATCTATTTTAAGTGGTTAGTCAACTGCAACTCCTGTAAAGTTGAATAATTATTGTTTTTCGGTACTATAGAAGTAGGAGTTATTAGTTTGATTTAATATTCATAGTGTCTATCTATATGTATTGAACTGTGGTGTGTTGCGTCCCATAATTTATGCTTATTTGCTAGATACAGACGTATTGGTAAATTATATTTCAAGCAAAAAACGGAAGCAATTAATATCCAAGAAATCGATTTCTTTCGTTTGTATGTACATATAATATTTATATGTACTAATAATGTACAAACAACAATATAGTTCCCCTGGCTGAAATGAATGCCCTAAATGAAGAATGTTGTAAACTGCAGACAGAGATATATAGAGTATACACAAAAAGAAAGTGAATCATTAAGGCCATGGTCTATTGACAATGTCATGACGGCATGAATTCGCACTGTATTGGCTTATCAAGGTGTGCACTGCAGAAAAATTATCTTTACCAGTCGGCTACAAATTATGAAGTCAATAGAGCTGCCGAGCCCTTACAGTTTTACTACATTGTTGACTATTCGGTTAAGTTCAAATATTTTTAAACCACTGTATCTTCGCATCCAAAATGTAATAACTATGAAAATATTAACGGCATTATTTGATGTATGTACAATTGTGTGTGTACATACTAATACTTAATTCAAATGCATGCTCGCATCAACGTGACTTTAAATCCACTTGACGAATCCACTTGTTCATCGGTCAAAATTAAAGATGTCATAAAAAATTAATTCCGTGATCGATTTGTTCCAGAACTGTTTTATCTCTACTGAGTTCATTCCATCATTAGTAATAATTATGAAATATTTTATAATCACACTCGATTATTACTATTACTGCTCCAGCACTGCAGCTAAATATTTTATACAGGTTAATGAGGTTGCTAAAATATACAAATGGGTACATATCCTCCAGACGTCATTGTTAAATTTGTAATGGAAGTACATGCACTCCCTGAATTATATCTCTCTGGCTAAATGGACTGACATTCAGTGTGTTCCTGTCCCTGCGCTTGTTGTGGAGTTCACAATTTCCTGGATTCGCTTTCCTTTCGCTGTTATTTTGCACATGTGAATATATGTACATACATATATAGATACAGAAATAAACTTGATACCACGTGTACTTAAGTATAAGGTGTATGTATTTACGCATGTGTATAACTGGTGGAGATTAAAAAACGAATAAAAAGAAAGCAGGATTAAAAAATACTTTTACTTTATACGTACTTATTGTATGTAATGTACATACTTAGAAATATTTTAATAAAGCCGCTTATACACTGAGACGTCTGACTGACAGGAGTGAGAAGGCACTGAAACAAATGTTAATGAATTCTCAGTATTAAGTATAGAAACAGTATTTACACACGTTTAAGTACTCCTTCAAAATGCACTAAAACCAGCTGTCAATTACCGTAGCCCATTAACCCACAGCCTATATATGCTGAGTAATTGCACAGAATTAGACATCTTAAATCTTGCTTGTTCCCTGAGTATATATCTATAGTTTCAGTCTGGAATGAAATCCTCCGGGAAGAAAAGTCATTCACTTTTCATATTTATCAATAGGACACTTTGAGAACACTTGGAGCACACTTGACTTGAGCAGTAATCAGTCTACGGTAAAGACTTCCAATGGATTCTTTATAGCTTTATGGCCCGTCTTTACATACAGTCAGTGGTTGTAAAGACAAAAATAACTGATAAGTACTACAACTTTGGGAAGATTTATTTGTAAATAACTTATAAGCCACGCGTGAGAAAACTAAATTTAAACGACTAATATCCGTTCCTACAGAAGTCGTGTGCTAAACCATGTACTAAAACTTGTCAAGTTGTCAACTCTAAATCAAATTTTAATACTTTTATAATCTTAATGCCCCGCCAGTCTCCATCCTTTTGACAGCGTACACCTTTACAAGTGATTATATTTTTACTTGGAAAAGAATTTATATTAATACAAGACTAGGGTGAACAAGTTGCACATGTATATATGACTGTAAATTTTGCTGCTCTACACTTTACACATACTGTTGTAGAAATAAAAAATAATTATATATTCTCAAATAAAATTTATCACGGTCTAGCTTATCCCATAAGAAGTATCCTCCCAAATCAAGATGGAAAGGTAAGTGATGCGGCGTTTAGACGTCCAGACAAGAGCAATAAAGCGAACTACAAATCCTTCCGAAAATACTGTAGTATTGAACCAATAAACTGAGACAAACCATGTTGACAATTTCAACCCTGATAACTTCAGGGATGACTAATAACTTCAAGGATAATTGAAGAGCCGAGGTTTAATTTAATTAGTAGTCATACCCGTCTTTATTTAAATGCGGGTTTAGGCAAGACGCAGTAAAAAAATGCACATGTTTTCAGTCTCTGGAATGTCAAATTTAAAACCTGTAAGTTGGTTCGTTTGTAGTGTAGGTCGAGTCGAGAAGAAGAAACACTCACACAGGTGGGAGTTGTAATTTATAATTTACAGCATGTAAACCATGTTATTGTATGATGAATATACTTAATACATACATTTGTGTGCATGCACCAACCAGTTCATTCTTCAAACTAAGAAGAGTTTTTACGATGATTTTCTTGACAAAATTAGAATACTCAAGTAAAAACGAAGTATGTACCGGATGAATAACGATAAAACGACGTTTATTGACAAACAACTTCAACTTGGATTTTTTTCTTACATAATGAATGACCCTTCGCAAATCATTAAGATACATTTTAAAAATAATACGTTTGACAACTTTTTTTTAATTTTTTTTTACAACTAATAAAAACTTACACTATTCGTAACATGCTGCTGCATCTTTGCATAAAACTAGACAATCCCCATAATGAGGGAGTTACTTAGTGTTCATTCAAGCTGACAATATTTTGTTAATGGGAATACAGTAATCATAATTCATAATTATAGCATAGCGACAGAAATGGATTCGCAGTAATAATTCCATTCGTAATTTCCGATTTAAGCCAAACACGAGTGAAACTACTCGAATTGAATGCAAAATGTATTAATTTTGCGAATAATTTTATAAGTATATATTATGCCCTTATATTATGATTTTGGATCACTCCTGTTACATCGCAGTAGTTATCCGAAGACATAACTCAACTTCACAGTGACGGGCAAAATTATTTTCGACTAAACACTCATAGCCCGATGGTTTTAAAATCCTAATCTCACATTTAGCTTGCTGCTGCAAAAACTAAATGAGCTCACAATATAATAATTATTCTTATTGACATAAATACGTTTTACTCCTTTTCATTCCTAAAACTACTGTGCCGTTTCGTCCATCAAAAGATTCCATATGTCAACCAGAAGAATAATTTGCATTATTGGTTCAGTAATAATAATTTATCAAATACATTACTTATATAACAAATGTCCTTACTTTAAAATTTATGCATATAGTTTGATGGAAACCCTGATCTTATACAATCTGATTGCACCATTTGGAAACAAGATGGAAAAACACAGTAATTCATAATATTCCACTTCTTTAGCTGTAACTCATGGAAGATTGCGTTATTATAATACATGCGATATATATAGATTTATGTGCTGTAAATTAGTGTAGTAAGTAACTCGCAAGGCGAGCTGTCCTCTTACGATAAACAATTATCTCTAGGTATACTACTGACTCCTGATTGTGTATGACAGTATTCATTTGTTACTCGTATGCATTTCCTTAACTTTCTAAAAACTTGTACATAGTAACTCTCACATATCGACTTCATTCAAAACAACACATCTAAAATATCTGTATAACTATTTAAATATACACTAGTGCCTAAAATTAATAAATTACAATACGAATGTACTAACAGTACTTAATACACTGAGTATACAAAAGCAAGAGAGGGAGAGAGTCAACATGTTGATGTTAGAATGCCCTGTACCTTTACACCAACAGTCATTTTTGGTATCTATGAGAGTAATATAGGTACTGATAATTCTGCTGTAATTAATCTCTCACAGACCTTGCATTTTTTCCCAAAAAACTGTCGTGAAATAGCTTACATCTGTTAAACATAGTCTTTGCGAAAGAAAATAATGTGCATATAATGAAAAACAAGAGAGGAATTTTTTTTAAATGACGTGGCATGTTATTTTATAAGTATTGATGGAAGAGATGAATAGTAATCGTTTTGTGGGTTGAAAATTCCCCGTGCCGTTGAATTTCCTCTCGTGAAAACAACAAATACAAGTTAAAAACATTTAGAACGCAAAATCTCAATCATATTACAAAGGTAAGGAAGGGTTAGTAAAAGATAAATTCAATTTTTAATTTTTGGCTAATTTAAATGCTACACACGATGTCCCTTCAAGCAATAGCAACCAAACCAGGAGTTGGTATAATTACGTTTCAACCATCTTCATACGGGTTTACTCTCTATTTAAATAACAACAACGACTCTCCTTTAACTAACGACCCGAAACAAGAGCGAGAGTAGAGATATCATCTCGGGATCGAAAATAATTATTTTAGGATACAGAGAAACAGTAATATCAAAAAAAGCAAAATCACCTGCAACGTTACTTTCCTCAACACAGAAGTAATGTGCAGTATCTTCAACAAGTCTTCAGAACAACGACGATGATTCCATTAAGTATGTAAATCAAACATTTATATTTAGATGATGAAAGTTGTACATATGGCAAAGTAATATGTAGCCAATATGGCTGCAACAATAATACATACAATAATTACCTAAATATAACGACAGAGTAAGTATCATTATACAAAGTTTAAAAACTATCGACTTGAAAAAAGTAGCTCTGTAAAATAAAAATTTCGAATAAAAGCATAATTAAACTCTGTTTAGCAGTATTTTTTTGCAGAGACTCTCTTCGTACTCTACATAAACATTAATATTATGATGATACATAGTATTACCGATATTTCGAATCGGATGTAATAACCAATATTACCAACACCATTTAACCCATATATAAGGTTTATATAAAGTGGAGCAGAGACAATTTTTTAGAAGGCAATATATACTTGTCTGCAAAAATTAGAAAACAAAAATAATCACCAAATACCTGTCTATTATCAACAAACTACGGTAATACTACCAGTATTAACATATAAAAGTACATGTGCACACGAATGTACACGTTATCTGTGAAATACCTTTTCCTTTTCTTTGTATTATGGCAGTAAAGTTCAATGTAATTACCTATACTGCACTCTAACACAAAAAAGTAACTAGAATCAAAATTTGGGTAGCATGACAAGGTAAACAAGTTGTGTGTATGCATTCTAATAACAATAATAATATTTATCAATATGGGGATACAAAAATCCCTCTAACATCACGCTTTATGCACCAACACCAATCAATCTAATTTACGCCTAAAGCCTAAATTCAATTTAAGTTAATGTTTTAATGCATAATATTATACCTATAATTATTTCCACAATCCAACAACATTTTGAACGATTTGAACTTGTCTTGCCCGTTTCCAGATTCCTAGTCTAGGTATTTAGTATAGATGCAGTTAACATTATTTCTGATTACCATTAATAAATTACAAAAAAATCATTATTTGCAAGCCTTCCCTGACAAATAACATACCTCACACAAAGGCTCAATCCGGTGGAAGATACGTGAAGAGTTTAAACTTGTCCCGGATATGCGGTCGCACGTCTTCGTTCTGGAAATATTCAATACGAAAAACCGTTTAGAATTTTGAAATGACAATGAATTATATCTTGATTGATTGTCACACTGAATATCTACGTTCGGCAGGCGCATTCATTGATGATTAAATACGCCAAACCTTGATAAGCATGAACCCAAAAATATCTACAAGGGTAAATATTTCCCATACTAGCTACGGATTTTGTGGTGCGTCGAGTACTCACCAATCTGACTAAATCCTCCAGGAAAGGAACCAGTTTCATCAGCTCACAATCATTTTCATCCACAAACCAACTTTCTATGGGAATTCCATTTTCAAGCTGAAATTTAGGAACGCGTATCATTACCAACTATTCTTAACATAACGTCTAATGATTTATACTTTATGCCGACAAAATCCCACTTATTGTTGATGAGAATGACTACTCTATGAAGACAAAAATCGCACCTGATATCCGAAGGCCTGAGGAGAATTGTCAACTATTATGACTCTGGAGAGATCCCGTCCAAGTATACTTAAATCCTTGATGTATTTACCGTTTATACACAGACAATGTTCACGGAACAATCGGTACCTGATACATAAATAATGAATTTTAAATAACCTGCCTTCTACAGTTTTGTTTGCACCAAGCAAGATTATAAACTCAGAATCTGAAATTGATATAGCTTCAATGACACAGAATGCCAGTGATCTACAGACTGGAATTTAGATAAATAATACTGTTAAATACTAACTTGATCCATTTTCGAGTGGGATCTAACAAATCCAAAATTTTGTTTGCGTATACTTTCTTGGAAGCGGTAAATAGGATAACTTCAAACATAGATGACACTCGTTCAAGGAACTCCCGGAAGTACGGTCGCGTTCGGCCATACACCTTTGACAATTAAAATGATGCATTTATTAAACGACAGGCAAAAATTTGGCGTCAGGAGAAAACATTGCCACAAACCCACTTTTACCTTTTTATCCCCATTTTACGATGCAAAACTTCTAAAACAATGACCTTTTTAAATAACCTGATATCTATGTACCATTCCTGAGACACCCTGGCAAAATAATAAAGCGTTAAAGCACTGACTGCAAAGAATGTTTGCATTTTCGATGCAACGGAATCGCAAAATAAGTATTTCATTTATGAGTGTAACGATTTAAATCAGATAGTTAAGAAAACGATACTAAAATAATTTTACAATAATCCTTGTAATTTTAAAATACATAAAAGTATTTTGATTTCAGCTGGCTGCTTTGATTTCTAAAATAGGTTTGATTAATAGTTTATCCAACCTTCAACAATCCATGTATCCATTATTAAATTTCCAAGAATATAACAGGGATTTACACGGTAATCCACAGAACTGAAATTTTATCTTTTCTTGCAGTTTCGTGAATTAGTGGACTATTGTAGTAATAAATCAAGACCAAGGTTGAAATAACACAATATAGCAGTTATTACAGCTGCTATAAACTATTTTTACAATTATAGACGGAATAAAAACGTACTTGGTAGGTGCAATCCTGGCAGAAAACCGGGAATGAGAAGGAAGCATCTGTCATTTCTTGTAGACTGCAATGAACCAAGGTCTCGTCCAAATCCAGAACTAGGCTAAATTTCGGGGAACTTCTAGTTTTCAGTGGTAACACTGGAATTCTGGATTTCATTTCTTGTGTCAAGGGAGGAAGATGCTTGATAAAGAAGTATGGATTAAAATTATCCCAGTAATCTTCATAGTAGAATTCTCCGGTAGTAGGATCTAACAGAAACAGCAAAGATTTAAATAAAGTATCAAAACTGCATCCAGTCACAAACCCAAAATTTCATAGAAAAAATTAGAACGTACTGGTATAGTAACCATAACTCGGCGCCTGAGAAGGTACAACCATAGGATTTTCGCAGGAAACAACTAAGTTGTTGTTGGTATTATTGATCATTTGATGATTGTTTGCCAAAGTTATCATCATATTACTTTGCTCTGAATGGTCGTCTTGATTTTCGTTGGAAGGCACTTCTCCGATACAACTGACTCCTGATTTGTTAGCGTAATGAAAAGCAGGTGACAAGTTTGAGGATAAAGCTGAAGACTGCGTTGATACACAAGATCTGGCCGAAGAGGAAGGCATAAACTGATTGTACTCAGTGGCACCATGAATCGATTCAGTAGTGGTGATTATAGTGGTAGTTGTGGTAGTGTGAAAATTAAGATGCTCATGGTTGTTATGAATATTCTGTAACGAATTTTCAAAAGCAGGAGAGCGAAGGGACTCTCCATTGACATTCCAACAAGAACTGGATTGAGGGAAAAGATGATTAGCTGAGACATCATTACAACTTGGTGACTGATTATCCTGCCGATGGATTTCTGTGGAAACTTCGGTACTTTGGACTAAGTTGGCCATAAAGTCCGCCTGCTGGAAACTCTTTGATGATTTCGTCAGAGAAGAGTCGTACATATGATTGTTATTGTTACCATTCATGTTCACATGTACAGGAATAGGCATATTAAATGAATTAGATGATATTCCTTCAATGCCAGCTAGTCCTACACCATTGGGGCAATATTCATCGGGAAACATATCAAAATCTTCATAACTCAAGTCATCCTCATAATCTCTTAAGTTAGTGCAGTGCAAGTTAGTGCCAAAAGACCCCGTAACGACACTTATTGGGTACTGAACCACAGTTGGTCCATCATCCGTTGACATCTTATCAGTATCGACAATATTACTTTTATCTGTGCCCGTATCTACACTAGTATTGGAAACTGGTTGGTTCACAATCGGAACAGAAGCATCAATCAACGAATTTGTACTCTGATTGGACAAAAAATCTTCACTATTGGAATTATTACAAGGCTGAGAAGATACAGAGTTGAGTCCCAAGAAAGCAGTCGAGGATTCAGAAGTTAATTTTTCCTCATTAATCTTATCCTCATCCAAAATGTCAACCGTATCCTCTGTAAGGCTACTAGTAGAATTACGAACTCTAGGTATCTTCAGCGAGGAGGAAGAGGGTGACTCAAGAGTGCTACTAACTTGTTTCCTAGATCGCTTCCTACTCTTATTACTAGACCTGCTATTAGTTTTGGGCCCGCTGGTTCCAGTACTCTTGAGTATACTTGGAGGTATTGGTCGTTTGAGAACAACGTGCTGCTTCCTTGAATTAGCTGTGGGTACTGAAGGTGTGTGATACTTTTTAGAACCTATCCTATCACTATGTCTTTTCCCTATGAAAGTCTCTTTACTCAAATTATTCAAAGTTTTTAATGCACTTGATGTATTCGTTGGAGCATTAAGATTTCTTGAACGGAGAACTCGCTCAGGTTCGATGATTTCACTGGTACTCACGAGATTTACATTATTCGAGATGGTGGCCGCCGACAGGACTCTACTGGAAGATCGACGCGTCGAAATACCAGCTACGGAATTAATATTATTGCTACATGACAATTTTTTCTCTTTGAGACTCCCGCAGGTCTCCTTTCGAACAGCTTTTGCCTGGAGCTTGCTGACAACGGGTGACTTCCGGTACGAGCTCTGTGGCGCCCGGGCTTTCGGGATGTTAACCAGCGCTGAAGCTTGTCTGCGCGACACTCGTCTTGAGTTTCTTAATTTCATCAATCAATTTTTCAAGTGTGCATTCACAAACGAATGCACTGGGTTGACTCAAGTCCTCTTCTTATCATCCACCTCGCTCCAGACAAGAATCCTACATCAAGCAATTAAGATTACCACGGGATCAGTCTCAACACAAAAATACTTCAAAAACAAATCTCTCTCCCGCTGACTCACGTCACACAATATACGGAAGCCCATTGACAATGTCTCAGCCCCACTACAGCTAATTAGTTCAAGGATGTAAACAAACCCATGTCGAATAATGACTCTCCTTTTGCACTCAAAATCAAAACAACCGTTTTCTTTTTCTTTTTTTTTTTGCACTCAAGAAAAGTGATACCACATTACAACCCTACTTAAACACAAACTATGTCATACTCTCACCGATAACAACTAACTAACTACACTCAAGAGTCAAAATGTATGAACTTATCATTCCCCCCACCAACACACACACACACACACGCGCGTCATAACATATTAATTACATCAACTCCACAACCCTTAATTTTATTCTAACCCTTTTTCCCTTTCCAAAATTCCGGATTTTATCCATAAAAAAAAGCTTTTCATTTCATTTGGCGCACTATCAATATTTCCTCATCAGACTCCCCCCCCCGTCATCCAATCATAATTACACTTTAGCACTCCAAAATCATCACAAGATAATCCCCTCGATAAAAAGTTCATTACAACCTCCGAGTCATGTGTACCCACATTATGCAACGGACACACACTCCAATGAACTATTAACCCTCCTGATAAATACAAAATGCTTGTTCCTATTAATAAAAAGAGCAACAACGATAATAAAAAGTGCCGACCTTTCCAGTTCACACACAAATGTCACGCGTCCCAATATAATAACGTCAAAATGTCACCAACCCACTCTTCATCCCCATTAAAATAATATCTCAGCCGGAACAACCACATTACACCCCAACTAATTAAACATTTCATCCCATATTACATCTTCCCAACAAGGAATATATACCCTAAATAAATAACAAAAAAAAATTCCATCTCCCTACTAGACACAAACTTCAAGATTATCACATCCTTTGAACATTACACAGACTACTACTGTACATTCTTCCCTTGGGAATTCTCATGGAGCATTATTGTCTGGAAGGAGGGTCATTTCCTCATTGATATCTGGACATGGGAAGTTACACCATTTTTTTCAATTAAATCCATAAAAATAAATAATAAAAAAATTTGAGAATCTTTTACCATTAATCACAATAGCGCGCGCTGTCTGAGTCTGGTACGGACGGCGGGTACTATTTTCCCTCCATAACAAATAACTGTTTAGTTAAGAAGACTATCCTCACAATCACAATATTACAGATTAATCAATTTCCTCCTCTGAACTGGTAAATAACTCGTTTTTAACTGACATTCGTCAAATGTTTGGGTCACTATTAGCGTAATTGTACGTGGTTTGTAGTTGATTTGCGTTGTTTCCTCTTCCACTGCCTCCATCCAGCCATTATGATTATTTTGATTTGATGATGAAACAGGTTGGGTGCTTGCTCTGGGGGCCTTCGGGGGATATCCCACAACCTTTTTTTTCCCAAAGATTCATCAAGATGAGATTATTCAGAGACGCATGCCGCTCCATCTCCTACATCGAATATGCAAGATTTTTCACCAACCTCCACTTTACATTCAAGGAGCTCGCTCTTTTGCTATATTCCTTTTTTCTTAATACAAAATACGAATCCCCTTTTTTTTATTCTAACATTTAAGAACTTATGTCTAATTTATTGTAAGTACTTACAATTATTAAGCATTCCGCAATAATCTCTGTACATAGAAACTTTTACAAATTATTGTCGTTACAGTTCAAAATAAACAACTTAGTTTGTTTTGCTGTTTTTCTCTCTCCCTGATTGTGAGCTGAAAAATGTAATGTATGTTATAACACGGTTAGGTAAGGGAGGTGTATTATTTTTATAATGACTGAAAGCTAAAAGCTACAACGACGATGATATGTATGACTTACACAAATGGTGAGATATTTCTCACATGTTATGTAAGTTTAATGTGATAAAGTTGAGAGTACAAAAAATACATGTATTTTTTAGGTGCTTTTAGTCCTTACGGCTTACTATAGTTGTTGTTGTCTCTGTGATGAATGACTCAATCCTGATGACGAGTTTGTTTGTTTAGTAAATTCAAGGAAACAGAAAAGTTTAATGGAGGATTCGTCATGTATTGTCATTTAATGTGTTTAGTCTAATCAGAGACACTTGCGGAGTTGGTTTTTATTAATGAGCTTCTGATTTGAAGGAAGCAATTTGTTGTGATGGGCTTGGGCATGGGGTGAGGAGCACATGCTCGGTGATTTTTGGTGAGATAATTTTTGGTAATCCGGGTTAATTTTAATATGTCATGAGGGGGTTAGACAGTGGGTAGGGAGAGCTGTCTGTATTGGAGCTAATAATATGGAGTTGAAAAACTCTGACGAAGAAATACAAAAAATCAATCCTTATGTATGTGATTGTAATGATTATTGTGGGTCGACAAGCTCTGTGGGGGATTGATGGTTGTGTAGTAATAATTATGTATACTGCGTGTGTTACAGTGTTTAAATTGATAAATGTACTGGCAAAAGGGAAACAGGGCTTGTTACGGGAACAGTGATTTAATACCCGTTTTCATGTGGATGCACGTAGGAAGTAATATTTCTGGAATGTTGTTGTTCCTTTCTTAAGAACATTTAATATTCGGAGGTTTTCGTCCATTCGGGGTCCTTTAATCTGTTGTGTTAAGTTATCATGTGTGTGTAATGGACATTACCTTAAAATGGTTATTTAAATTAGGAATTTTGTTACTGTTCCCGGCTCGAAAATTAAGTAAGGCTGGAAATAGCGGAAACCTTTGCAATTACAACATGTCCGTTCTCGCATGGACCTCGGATTCCAAATATTTGTTCCAAGTTTATTAACTGTCCTGTCACCGTTCGTTTTCCCGTATGGAAACACGCAGATTGTATCCGCCTCTAGGACAAGCACTACTGGCCATGACTTACAAGGGTGGGCACATACCCTGGCCACTATTAGACAAATTCAGTTCAATGAATTAGTTACAAATTTTTCAGGCTACAAGTATAGTGACACTGCGGGATGTTCTGGGTTTTTAATATACATGTATAATTTATAGAAATATATATTATTTTTGAACGGGGCTTGCAATTTCACGGTACAATAACCCGGGTCATTTATGCAGTGGATAGGACAGGGCATGGTGCAATGTGGTTAGACATGGATTAAAATGTCGTTGAAGTTGGCCATAAAAGAAGGAAATGTTTTGTAAAAACTGTATCAAAATGTACGAATGAAACATTTCACTGACACTGTCATACACCGGGTAGGTAAAAATAATTGGACATGATTGAGTTGGTAGAATAGAAAACGTTCAAGCCAAATATGGAATACACGTGCAGTTCTAAATCTGCATACAGAGTAGTTGTGGTTAATTTACAAGTGACTAATGACTAAAAACGTAAGTGTGTTACTGGTTTCAGGAATGCGTAATCTCATGTCATTAAATAATAATTTCAATACTATCCGTGCTATGCCGGCAGCCTACACCTAATTAAAGTCACAGAAGCTCATTTTTGTCAAGATTTCATGGACCATATGAGGACTGGACAATGGACAAGACGAAACTTTGGCTTATTCGTGTATAACATGCAACAAAAACGCTCCATTAATCAAATTAAAGACGTGAATATTTAAAGAAACCATGATCATCTATTTATCAACAAAATTAATCATTACTAAATTTTTTCTAGGACTATATATGACCATCCTATTTGGAAGCTTTCAGTTACTTTAACAGTAATTTCTCAATGTACAAGCCCATCCTGTAATCCCACACCAAAAATTACAGTACACAAAACAAAAGTTGCCGTTACTGCAAAGATGATTTTAAGCACTGTACGAAACACCTAATCCCAACTCTGACAGTCTAAAATCTAAAAACATACATATCAAAAGCATACATCCGTACCGTAATGCTTAACAAAAAACTTCAAATTTTTTAACAATTCGAAGTAAAGTTAGTATACTCTAGCATATGTATATTCATACTCACAGTAATTGAATATCCCAAAATACTTTCCCAAAACTTTCTTATCCTCAACAATCATTATTATTATCCTCCTTAACGATTTTTACCCATTCAATACTATTCCATCAAAAACCGTACACTTTACCCGATACTCTCCTAGCCCCACTATAATGTCCATACCTCTATTGACCTTAAATCATAAATAACCAGCAAATTTACCTTCACATGCACACACACCTACACATACACGTGTACTCAAATTACTGAAATAACGCTTCTATCAAATCTTCCTGTCTCTCTTCACAAGAGTTATTATTGCTTCCCTAACATTACCATACACCAAGATAATCATCTTCCCAATAATTTCTTTCGACCCCAGCCCCTTCCCTAAAATCAACTTCATCTATATTACACCAGCGCATAAAAGCATACATAAATTAATTATTATGCCCCAGTATCTTTACCTCCATCATCACATTTGCTCTGCATCTCATAAAATAAATTCCAGCTTTCCCGATTTGCTTATTTTGTCCATATGAGTTATCCATGGAGATGACCCTAACCCTAAGTCCTTCCTTGGAAGTTCCAACTTTGAACTCATTCTAAATTGTAAACTCCAACTTCGAACTCATTCTAATTGTAAGCTCCAAGTTGGAACTCACTCTCTAAGCTCCAAGTTGGAACTCTCTACATTATTGTAAGCTGAAGCTCTTATGTGTAACTGAAGGCAAAAAGAGTCCCTCAAGCAGATTGCTCATAAGCAATAAAAATATGTAACATTCAATAAATTATTACTCATTTAATATTTAATTAATTAGACTATTAAGAGCCAAACAGCTCCGACAATTATAAGGAACAGCCAAGAGTGACGCAATCGGGGGATTTCTTTCAAATAATTTATTACTATTTACATTTCTATAACATGAGGGAAACATTTTTTTTTACAAATACCTGCGGACGGACACACAACTTATATTTCGAGAGGGAAGCTTCGTTTCGTAAAGCAAAGAACAACAAAGCCTCTGACATAATCTGACGAGCATACACCGACGTATGAGCCCCTGTATGTGATTACACACTATATATGAGAACACATATGTCATATGTGTGTATGAGCAAAAGCGTAGGGCTAGACTTGCTATATATGAGCTCCATGGGAAATGATAGAACCAAAGGTTAGCAAACTTGAATTTCCGCCGCAGTCAAAAGGTGCGTCCATGAGAGAGATGGGGCAAAGGGAGGGAGGCAGAAGAACAGTTGAGACTTTGGAGGTAAGTCGTTCCATTGGTTTCACTCCATATCAAAGGAGTTGTCTGTTTTGAGGGATTATTAAGAAGCAGTTGTTCAAACCATCCTCGAATGACTGGCTAACTGAGACACACAATCATCACTTGATGCATAAACGAGCCCTTACTTTCTAATTTTCAGGTTACGATTTTCAATTTTTAAATTGTTCTTTCTTCAAGTTTGTAACCTTTTCATTCTACTATATTTTATTATTCAATCCAAGGAATACAAATTCTGGCATTTCGTGGTCGTTCCAAATTCTGAGCTGAAACCCAACTGTACTATTGAGTGGGATAATTTCCGTCGTTTCTGTAGAGTAATACCTAATTCTAAGTCAAA
The DNA here is from genome assembly GCA_947179485.1 of Allacma fusca. Lineage (NCBI taxonomy): Eukaryota > Metazoa > Arthropoda > Collembola > Symphypleona > Sminthuridae > Allacma > Allacma fusca. The sequence continues at coordinate 19,730,150 of OX359248.1, read as the reverse complement.
CGTTGACCATCTTTGGAAAAGAGGAAGTGAAGTTGGATCCTGGTGTTGTTGTTATTGTTGTTGAAATATTAATATTGTAGAGTCAATTGCATGTGAGGAGACAAAAAGGTTTGGAGACAGGAGGTAATTTTTATTTTTTATTTTATAAAACTACGACGAATTTTTATTATTTTATTATGTCGACTTTACTCTGTACAGTATATTGTAGGTTATCCATTATGTGGGAATGTTCCCATCGTGGTCGTATTATACAAACTTGTGGGCTCCGTCGTGAGTCAGGCAGACATGGATATTCTTGGATTTTCATGGAATTCTATTAATTCTGTAGTGACTGATTATAGTGTGTTTCTGGGGAAGGGAATTATTGGTCTTTTTTGAGAGCTTCAGTGGAAAGGTATTTTTTGTTGTCAAGTGAAGGGAAGGTTCAGTTCGTAGTTGATGAGGTTCCAAGGGATTAGATTTGCATAACGTTTTTTTTAGTTTTACCTTGGAATTGGCTCTGTTGTGGGGATACATTGGAGGTCCTTAACTGGGTGTCCAATTTGACTGAAGTTACTTATCAGTGTTGCTTCGGTTACCTTTGGGACGGGATTTATCTTGGGGTTTCCTAGGCTGAGGGGTGATATTAACATTTTGTGAAATTTTTTCTGTCATTGCATTATAATATATACGGAGGAAGAGTGAAATTTGATTGTAAAGTTATTTTTTTTGTGAGATTTCATAAATTTGATTACCGTTATTTTAGGGAGTGCTGTGCAGTGCATGTAGGATTGATATATTGAATTTAGTAGCTACTTACGTGCCGTGTCATTTCGTTCCATGGTTTGAGAAAAATAGAGAACATAGGCTTAATAATAGTAGGAGTAGAGTAGGACTTTGGAGGGGATTGCGTTGAGAGAGTGTTGAGGGATATTTTTATGTATGGTAAACTTATTGAAATATTTAATTGTTGGATAGGGCTGGGCGGGTGGGTACTTGTTGGGAAGGGAACTTGTAATTTAGATTTTTAATTTAAACCCTAATGCCACGTAATTTCTTTAAAAAAGGGCCCACTTCCTTGCACCAACCTGGAAAAGTAAGATTGCATGAATCCGCGATGTAATCGTATGCGGGGTTGTATCACTAATACAAAGATATATTTGTGTTATTTTCGTGTTTACCTGGGTGGTCTCCCACAGTGTTTAATTATTGAGGCATGGAACCTTTTCTGGAAAATGGAGAAAGGTACCGAGTCGGTGTTATAATTGACAATTGTTTTTATATTTTAGGATAACAAAATGACGGCTGCTAGGGTGGGTGGTAATAGTACTGCCAGTAAAAGTATAGATTTAGACCAAATATGGGATGATTTACGTCAAGGAATCGAGCATGTGTATGAACAACGGGGAATGGCGAAACCACGATATATGGAGTTGTACACGTGAGATTATTTTGATTGATTTGATCATTTATTGCTATGATGTTGGCTAATTCATGGGAGCGACAATTACAGGTGAATATCTGAAAGTCATAAATGTAATTTTATTGTTTCTACTACAGCCATGTTTACAACTACTGTACCAGTGTACATCAACAAGGTGGGCAAGTTCAGGCGCAAACTGCAGTTGGAGGAGCATCGAGAGGTGGGAACGCTACAACTGCAGGTCGTGCAGGGCGTTCTCGGACCGGTAACAGCACTGCTGTCAACCATAACAGTGGGGCTCAGTTTGTGGGACAAGAACTGTATAAACGACTGAACGAGTTTTTAAGATCATATTTAATGAAATTAGTCCAGGTATCTCCTTTGATCTTTCTTGTGTTTTATGAATCGGTAATTTTTATGTTGTACTAAAACATTGTGGTGAATAATTACAGGAAGGAGAAGATTTGATGGGAGAAGCTGTACTGACCTTCTACAAGAAACAATGGGAGGAGTATCGGTTTAGTTCGAAAGTCCTGAACGGCGTGTGTGCCTACCTGAATAGGTTAGGGTTAGTTAACCATCTGCATTCCTGTTTCCTTTTGTCTTCCCTAAGTTTTGCCACATCCTGTATTTGTTCATGATCATGGCATACCCGGCATCCCCGGACACATCTATGTAAATAGTCATTCCCAATTTTGGTGAATGTATGCGCCACTGCATCTATTTTACATGAACTTTACCTTTCGTTCGTTCCTTATTTCTTACCTATCCTCAGACTTACCAGCAGGTGGAAAAAAATCACATTTGTATATCCAGATGGGAAGTTACATGTTGATTCTAACCATAATTTCATATGAATTAGGCACTGGGTCCGGAGAGAATGTGACGAGGGGAGGAAGAATGTTTACGAGATCTATCAATTAGCATTGGTGATATGGAAAGACACACTCTTTGAAAAGCTTCACAAACAGGTTCGAAGAATCAGTGAGAACATGAGCATATCATATTGTGCAAAGGCTCTCTGGGGTTTTGATTTATTTTGAAAATATTTCGATTGAATGTTCATACTTTCATTGAATATTAGGTAACTAATGCAGTGTTACAACTTATTGAGAAAGAGCGAAATGGAGAAATGATTAACAGTAGTCTCGTCAGCGGAGTTATTGGATCCTACGTGGAATTAGGTATGGATTAGTTATTATATGATACCTTTTGGACTTTTAGGTTCACTGCATGTATTTTGCAAGAAATATGCCACATAGTTAATAATTTAATGACTGATAATTTTAAAGGTTTGGAAGATGAGGAGCAAAACGGTCAGTGGAATCCCGCCCAATTAGCGTTAGCTAGTACTCGCGTAGGACCACAATTAGGAACTTACCAGAAACACTTTGAGACGCAGTTTCTTCAGGACACTGAAAACTTTTATGCAAAGGAATCTGTTGAGTTTTTATCGCAAAACCCTGTCACGGAGTACATGAAGAAGGTAAAGTTGCAAAGATTATAATTACTGGTTTACGGAGTTGGGTTTGTGTATTATTCTGGCTGTCATGTTTTTATGTTGTATGTGAAAGTTTTTCAATATGTATTAGCAGTAGATAGTTGTTACAATCGTAATCTATGTTTCGGGAAACTAACCTTTGTTTGGATTCCTCTTTTTGCCAATTGTAGGCCGAGTTGAGACTAACCGAAGAACAGAAACGCGTCGAAGTTTACCTCCACAATAGCACCCTACCACGATTGATGAGAGTCTGCGAGAACGTATTAATTCAGAAGCAGCTGGATAACCTTCACCAAGAATTTAAAAACTTACTACACTTTGAGAAAAAGGATGATCTTGGACGAATGTATCAACTCGTTGCTCGGCTCGACGATGCTTTGGGAGCGATGAAAGACCATCTTGAAAATCACATTTGCTGTCAAGGTTTAACTGCTCTGGAAGAGCTCGGAGAAGCTGGGGCATCTGTAAGTTCATTAGCTTTGTAAACGTTTGTGTCTTCGTTGTTATTGAAGAAATAACTTGAAGAGATGATTTTTTATGGTTGCAGGACCCCAAACAGTATGTAAATATGATCCTCGAAGTTCACAAGAAGTATAACAAGCTAGTGATAACAGCTTTCAAAAATGATTCTGGATTTGTGGCCGCCTTGGACAAAGCTTGTGGCAAATTCATCAACAATAATGCTATCACCAAGTAAGTCATTAATCTGAATTCTTGACTATCTGAAACCAGGTCTGTTGACCTAGTTTCAGGTATTGAGTAATAGTAGCAGTAGGAGCACCATAGAATCACTGATTTATTTTCTTGTGAATTTTCATTTTAATACGTAATTTGTGTTCTACTTAGAATGAGTAATACCACTCAAAAATCACCCGAACTTCTGGCACGATATTGTGATCTCTTATTGAAGAAGTCAAATAAAAACCCTGAAGACCAGGAGTTAGAGGATACTTTAAATCAAGTGGTAAGTGTTGTGAAGGGATGAGTTCCCAACATCCCAACATCAGAATCAGTTTAATTTTTTGAGCTTTTAGTAATGAATCAATTTTGTTTAAAATTGTCAGTGGAAAAATGACACTGTCAGATTTTGAGTGTACGTATTAAAAACATTTCTCATTTTTTTAGATGATCGTATTTAAATATCTGGAAGACAAGGATGTATTCCAAAAGTTTTACAGCAAAATGCTTGCTAACCGTCTTGTCCAGCATATGTCAGCGAGTGATGAGGCTGAGTCATCAATGATAGGGAAATTAAAACTCGCCTGTGGTTACGAATACACGTCCAAGTTGCAGAGAATGTACCAGGTATGAAGGCTATAAATAAATTGGCACCAGTTGTTACTACCGCCACCAATCGGTTTTCGACCTTGAGCATTATTTTATTTTTTCAATATGATTTCTATAGGATATCGGGATTTCGAAGGATTTAAACGACGAATTTAAGTCGTTCCTGAGCAATCATAATGTTACCTTGTCACTGGATTTCAACATACAAGTTTTGTCCTCAGGATCTTGGCCATTCACACAATGTGTTGAATTTGCTCTCCCGTCTGAAGTATGTGATAAGTTGTCTGATTACTGATTCCTCGAAATATCGCTGTTTTATTTAAGTCCGCTCACTAGTAATTTTCGTTATTTGAATTTCAGCTCGAACATAGCGTTAATAAATTCAATGAATTTTATAACGGAAAGCACAGCGGTAGAAAACTTAGTTGGCTTTACAATCGTTCTAAAGGAGAAATTATAGCTAGTGGCTATAAAAATACGAAGAATCGTTACATTTTCCAGGCTTCTACTTTTCAAATGGCTATTATGCTCATGTTCAATGCAAATGAATCGTATAAAGTCAGTGAGATTGCGGATGCGACCAAACTTAAATCAGACATACTGCATCAGGTATAACTTAATTAAACTATATGCAGGTAGGTAACACAAGAAGCAAATTAACGGGATGCAGCTTGGTTTGGGTTGGTTTCTGAAATCGCTGTTTGTTTCTACAGATTCTTCAGATTTTCTTCAAAGCCAAGCTCCTGGTTTGCTCGGATCCTGATGATGAACTGAAGGATGACTCAGTGGTAACCTGGTTCAAAGAGTACAAGAATAAAAAGCTTCGTGTGAATATAAACGTACCTTTGAAGGCTGAGGTGAAACAAGAGCAAGAACAGGCCCAACAAGGAGTTGAGGAGGACAGAAAACTATTGATTCAGGCTGCTATAGTGCGAATCATGAAAATGAGGAAAGTTATCAAGCATCAAAATTTAGTTGCGGAAGTCATTACACAATTGAATACACGATTTAATCCACGTATTCAAATCATTAAGGTAAATCTGAACCATATATTCCTACCTTTAAATTCAAAATTTCATTCGCATTGTGGATCCACAGCCTTTGATTGACAGTGATAGAAGTATAACTAATGTCTTTATTTTGTTCCCGTTCCGCAGAAATGTATTGACATCTTGATTGAAAAGGAATATCTGGAGCGTACGGACGGTCAAAAAGACACCTATTCATACCTGGCGTAATTCATCTCAATTTAGCAAAAGCATTATTTTGTATCTACTACCTACATTCGTTCAAATTGTAAGGCTTTGGAAATGAGTCTAAGTGTGAAAGCGAGAATTTAATGAATTGATTCTTATTACTGAATATTTCATGAGTGGTGTGGCGTGTGTATTTTATCTATGTGAAGCTAAAGCCCAGAGCAGTTTTTCGCCTCGAGAAATAAAAATATCTTTATTTGTAAGAAGCTTTTCTGTCTTAAACAAGTAACCTTAAGTTTGCAATTATTATAGTGAAATCGTGATTTGATTTTAAAAAGCTTCGATTGGGGAATAAAAATATAATGTAGCTACCCGCACCAATTATTACCACTTATCTTCCCTTTATTTGTATATTTAATACGTTTTAATTTAGCCGTGTGTACGAGATGGTAGGGTGGTATTTGGAGTTGGAGTTAGTTGTATTTTTTTAACAATTAATTTCCGTATAAAAACTAAGTGTCGAAATGATATTGCCGTTTCTCTTCAGTCCGAATTTCGATACTTTGCTTCTGTGTAAAGTTATGCAGCGTTAATCGTGGATAATAAAGCATTAAATTATTTTTCTTAAAAGTTTTATGTGCTTTCCATGAGTTACGTATTACAGCATGTCTGAAATTAGTTACATTTGTAATAATTCAGTTTCAACTTACATATCCATTACTGCATAGTAGATTACAACAATCAGTTTCATTTCAGTACCAATCAATCCTACATCCTACGGGAAAGGAGCATCCTAAAGAATTTAGATTTCACTTTTTACACAAAGTCTGCTGAAAGACTGACCACAGTAAGTTTCCATCAGCTTAAAACCGAACAGCAGGGTAGTGTATCAAAACAATTTTGACGCTTTCTCATCTAATCCCGAGGGACGCTAAAAGATTGAATACGTTACACAGTTTTGATATTATAAATACAGACTCTAAGCTTCAACATTACTGTTCTCCGTTGGAGGTTCTAGTGTTTGAGTAGAATCAGGCATTAATTTGTTAAGCAAATTTTGCATCATTACTTTTTGATTCGTGAGATTTTTGAGCAAGTGAGCTTGCTTAGCCACTGTTGAACTTAAAAGTGTACGTTCTTGTTCCAAGTTTGTTAAGCGATGAGTGTGTTCGTCTGATTTTGATCGGCATTCAGCTTGCACTTCCTATGTATGAAAAAATACAATATCAAGTAGTTCTTGCTTCAAGGTGTAAATATTACGAGAAAATAAATATTCTCTTAACCAGTATCCTGAGTAAGTAAATACTCGCTCATCAAAATATTATTTTAAAGTAACATGCGCAAAACAAGGTTATGAAATAATATATATTTTTTGCTACTCTCAAATGAAGACTGATAGATTTATTTTGTGTCTTCAGCTTTTCATTTTCCTCCGCTGTTCGATTGAGTCTTGTTTGCAGAGATTGGACCTGAGCATTGCTCTGTTTCAACTCTCGCTTCAAACCATCTATTTCCTATGTTCAATATTTTAAAAAACACAGAGTATAAACGTCTGGTCGCCATACTTAATCAATTAATTTTTTAGATCTTAAATCATATGCTAAGAACAAATTCAGATGGATAATTCTAGAATGTCTCCGCTTACCTTCCTCATGGACTCTACAACCTGATTTTTTGTACTAGAATTGCTTTTACAAGTATCCAGCAATTTCACTTGTTTATCAAGAGATGTTTGAAGGGATCCCACGCTCCTCAATAATCGCTCTCTTTCCTCCTCTAAAGCTCGTACTTTTGATTCCAGCATTGTATTTTCCTGTATCTGTAATAATTAGAAAGTTGCACACGAATTTTAAACACGAAATGTCTTTGGTGATGGAATGAGTAATAATTATTATGCTAAAGATTTTATTACCTTTTGTCTATGCTGAAGATGAAGTTCAGTAAGACGTGTTTCATAATTTGTCAGCTTGGATTGTAAGCAATTCACAACAGACTCTGTAGCTTTTTGAAGGCGACTTTGCTGTCTAATTTCGGATCCGGTCAATCCCGGAAGATCTATGCTAGGACCGCCCAGAACGGTCGAGGATCTGGAGAGAGGACGTTCCTTCCGGCCTTTGCTATTCAGTTGCTTGCAAATGGAAGATGGCATGGACGTAGCAGAGACTGCACTGCAAGCTCTTCTGTAAAATTAAGTATTAATATTTTAGACAAAGTAATCAGACATTTCCACAATAAAAAAGTAGAGTTGGGCTGCACTATACCCAACCACAAATATTTCAACCCTGACCTTAATTCTCGATCCTCTCCATTAAACAATGTGATTAGTTCAAAGCTATCATCTTTTGAGATATTTATGGAATTTAACGACTCAGAAAAACCACGGAGATTTTTTGCTGGCTCGGCGTCTCCACTGCCCGTCAGGTCTATCTCAGGCTCGGATCTTACTTTGACATTATCGGCCTTCAATTGCTTCCTTGAAGCCTGTAAAAATAATATTTGCGTAATTTTCACTTAAAGGTTACATATGAATTCTTTGCTTACTATAAAGTATAAAAATCATTTACGGAATATTTTTCAATTTTATCAATTATTGCTGATGTTTTCTTTTCCAATTCCAAATTAATTTTATGGTATGCGTCCTCCCGTTCGAGTAAAGAATTCTGTCGCAGTTCATGGAGAAATGTCTTGTCCTCGGGAGTTAAATGATCCATTTTTTAGTCTCCTTGTCGCATTCCTGTGGTGTTCGGTGATGTAAAAGTTGCGGATGGGTGTTCAATTTCTTACAGTAATCAAGAATTTACTCACCGTGATATGAATAATTAGATTGGAAAGTGGAACGCGATTTACTACACGGGTGTACCAACGCAGCAATGTTGAATCAATAAGCAAATATGTAAATTGTTGTGCTTGGTAAAGAAATACCCTATTTTAAAAAAATATTGAACGAATTTCGAGGTTCAATTATTTTCGTTGCTCGTAAAGTATTTTCAATAGATCGATACGTTTAAATTATTATTATTGAAATAAAGATGATAATAGTCAGAGGTAATTTATAAAATTCAATATAAAGAAAGAATGAAATCCATGAAGTTTGTTTGGGGTTGCAAGGGTGGTTACTATAGCTACAAAACAGGAAGCAAGGGTGTGGGATGCAGCAAGGGTGAATTGGAAAACAAAAAGTAGATAGAAACGTGTGAGTTTAGGTCTGGCTAAAATTCCTGTAGAATTAACTGAAAAATGCTTTAAAAAAACTTCGTATGCCATGATTGATTTACATACTTTTATTTCTATTCGAATCTATATCCTTTAAGAAGAAAACAACATTACAATGTAGAAACAACAGCATAAGAGAACACTGTCAGTAAATTAAAAATCATCAGCGTATGTACATATACCAATAACATGGCATTCTATCTCATGGATTTTCTTCCTCTTGCCGGTCTCGTTGCAGTGGATTTCCCCCGTGCGGGAGAATCACTGTATCTAGCAGCACTACGAAGTAGCTTGGGAGAAAATTTGGGATTTTCTTTATTTTCTCCTTGCTGTTTGGCAGGGGCTTCTGTCTTTGGACTTAAAGATTTCTGAATCTGCGGAGTAGCTTGAGTGGGCATGGTCTTGGTTGCTTTGCTTCGAAGAACTTTGGGTGAGAACTTCTTGGGTGATTTACCTACTTTAAGAATTGGAACTGCCTCATTGACACCATCTAATTTGGCTGGTTTCGGGGATTTCTTACTAAGAACTGCACTAGGAGCTTCGCTTAGTTCAACAGCTTCACTCTGACGTTTCTTACTTCTCAACATTTTAGGCGATATTTTATTGTCTAATGATTTCTTCTTGTTCTTGTTCTTCTCCGCAGGTTTTGTTGCTTGAGGGGTATTACTTGAAATCTCAGTATTTCCAGGAGATTTGGATTTCAATTTTGGCGATACTTTAGCCATTTTTGGACTTTTTTCCTCTTCAAGTTTCTGAACTAGACTTGAGTTATTTTTGCGCTTGTTATTTTTGGGAGATTGGGAAGGAAATAATATCTCGGCCACATCGGGAATTTCGGTGTTGGTGAAAGATACACTATCAATTTTCGAACCTTTCTTGGGTTGATTTTTTGGACTTTTTGTTGTAAGCAAATCCGTAGGGGTTTTAGGTGATTTTTTGGGTGTAAGCTTACCAATTGGGGTTTTAGGTGATTTTTTGGGTGTAGGGAAATCCATTGGGGTTTTAGGTGATTTTTTTGGTGTAAGCAAATCCGTTGGGGTTTTGGGTGATTTTTTGGGTGTAACCATAACCATTGGGGTTTTTGGTGACTTTTTTGGTGTAAGCAAATCCATTGGGGTTTCAGGAGACATTTTGGTTGCAACCTTATCCTTCGGAGTTTTAGGACTCTTCTTGGGTGTCAGTTTGCCTTTTGGTATTTTAGGACTCTTCTTGGGTGTAGTTTTAGGACTCTTCTTAGATTTGATAGCTATCTCACCCGACGTGCTTTCTTCATTTTGCAAAACAACTAGAGTCGAAGACTCTACAGAGTTACCATTTTGTAGACTTGGTGCCTTAAAAGACTCTTGTTTCGGAAACTTCTTATTCAGTTTTTTATTGGCCGAAAGTGGTTCTTTCCCAGCCTTTCCACTATCCTTAGGAGATTCCAACTTGGGAGGATTAGCTTTCTTCGACACCTCTACACTGCCTTGGTCTTCTGTTTCCGTTTTATTCGGCGCTATTGCACTCTTGTTATTTGATACAATACCACCCACAAGTTTTAGTGCGGGATTTTGAGTTGGTGCGAATTGATACTTAACACCCAGCGATTGAAGTTTCGCATTACGCCTTCGAAGGTTCAAAATTTTTCGATTGTAGTTAACCCTTTTATCCTGAAGGGTCTCTGGCTCGGACTTTTCCTCCTTCACATCTGTCTCAATTTTGACCTTAGCTTCGAAAGTATCCGCAAATATTTTCCGCGCATTCGCATCCGCCCCTTGAAGTACTTTACCTACAAATGTAAACAAAACCCGTCAAAGAATGGTCTTATGCAAGTACTTTCGGTAATATTTATTAACATACAGACAAGATTATTAAGGGTTTAGAGAAGAATAGAAACTCAAATCCGAACGCAGTACTTACATTTGACGAGTCTCTCAAACATTAAATAGTTGTTCATGGACTCAGCAGCGATTTTAGCAACTTCCTCAAATTCAAATTCTACATAAGCGTAGCCCTTGCTATTGCCCGTCTATGAAATAAACACTAGTATGAAATGACAATCCCACAAATTACTCATCACCTCAGGCAACATCTTAAAAGACAATCAATCTCGTTATTCACCTTCTTCGATCGTGCCACTTTGACCCGCATTACTTTTCCATACTGTGCAAAGAATCCCTGAAGTTCTTTTTCGTAAAATCCATGAGGAATGTGCTCAAGCATAATGATTCCACGCCGGGGTGCACCATCTTTCAACTCCTTCTTGGCCTAAAAAAACAAAGTCATACATATTTCTGGACTGAACAAACAACGCAAAATGTGACTTCTTAATTATTCTGCTTCAAAGTAATAATTACAATTTTGTCAAAATAACGGAATTACCTTATCAAATTTCTTCACTTTGGTTATAGCTTTCGCCAAAGTCGAGGTCCCAGATTTAGCTCCGTTCGCTTTTAGTTTATTAACTTTCTTTGGACCTCCTCTAGTTTTCGCCATTTTTAAGGATTAGTTCTTAAGAAACACAAATCACGAATGTCCAATGCCCCCGTAATACTTCTCAAATTTCAAGACACAATTTATAAACCGAGTATTATTCCTCAGCAATACGGAATTCAGCAGCAACAATTTCACACCACAAGACCATAAATACAGCGTGCTGTTTTAGCCCTCACAAGGTACAAGAGCACTGGAGCACTACAGAATTGCATGGACGTATGTGTTGGATGCAATGCATGCAGATGATGAAGCATGTGTGCAAGCATGTACTTTTTTAAACTTTCGCGCCTACAAATAATGCCTGTCGATGTCGAATATGATTGGTCAAGCCAACCGGTATCTGTCAATCCTTGGTTGCCTTTCCTTGGGGCAACGAGAGAATTCAATCGTGGTCTGGGTTCGTAAAAATAATTCTTTTCGGATTGTTCATCAGACGGGTCAAAATTTTGAACGTGATTTTTCGAAAAATTCTAGGGGCCGCCTAACCGCAAAATTTTTTGGGAAAAAAGTACGTACTTCTTGGGTCGTACATCTGTCCTGTGATTTGTGGTAGATGCAGGTCTATTTTGCCCCGCCAGATCAGACCCACGTCCATGAGTTGGGTTGGGATACAATTTTTCCCCAGTGGACTTCCCTGTCCTTCACAGTACGGACTTACGGACCACAAAAGTTCAAGAGGTATTAGAACCGGTTATTGTCGGGCCCAATCCACTCCTTTCATTCATTTATTGCCAAGCAGGTCAATAAAATTACGCCAGGTGTTTCGGATAATGGGTCCCGTATCAAGTTTAATCGCCCGCAGAGACTAGCCCGTTGGGCTCTAACGGGCACTCATTTTTAGAAATTAAAATGTTTCATGTTAACGAATGTAACTAATGCTAGCAGAACAAAACTTGATCTCTCCATAAAGAAGATAATTATTGTTAAGGAACATTCTGGTATTAAACCTAAAGCAGCCCTGGAGCGTCGGGTCTGTCTCCAATTTCTACGATCCTCCGCCATTTTATTCTCGGAATAAATTTATAAGTACTATTGTACTATTCTTCGATAACTTTTACCTCCTTATTTTAACTTCCCAGAACTTTGATTTGTTTCTAATATGTGTCCCGTATGAAGTTTAATCCCCCGCAGAAACTAACACGTTGGGCTAATGGACCTTTATTTTCGCCGGAATTTTACGACGTGTATAGCCATACAACAGGTACATACTTGTGTTTTTTGTGGTTTGTGGACTTCTCGTGGAAACTAATCCATCTTCAGCGTGGAAAAAGTGGAGCAATAGTTCTAAACTTGATAGCAGCACAAATTACGCAATATAAATATACATTGGCAACGCTGACGGGCTTGCGGGTATTTGATAGTGCTCGTCAGGAATTCAAATAATGTCTAGCCCGGTTATTGCCCGTATGGGATCCAAAATATAAGACCAAGTCCGCTGGTGTCCAGTGACTAAATAATAATTTGACCCGTTCCCGAGGATTTAAATTTTTCCAGACCTTCTAATGCTCGTACGGGTCGGGCCAACCCTTTATTAGGCGTGAGACCAGCTCTCAAAACAGATCTCAGAAACTCAAATGTTTTATGGAATTTAGGTTGTGAAATGTCCAGCCACACAATCTATTTATATTTCGCCGACTTTTGAAAATTTCTTTGAAATTTAACATGGGAAATTTTAAGTGAGACAGCGGGACTCTGTCCTTCGGTTTAGGAGTTGTAAAATTCGGGGTATTCCGAGCGCAAACCAGCGCGAGGTGGCCCAAACTTTCATGCGTGTGAAGGCATTGGGACCGGTACCAACACACACAAAATCTCATTTCGATCCTGAGTGGACAGTTCACGTTGTTTGCTTGTGAGTTAAAATAGTTATGATGAAATATCTTGAAAAAAAGATTTTGTTGAAACTCATTTTAATGCTTTACGTATTTTTTATAATTACTATTGCGGGGCAAGGGTCAACAACTCAACCCTCCTATGATAGCTCCCTTGAACATCAACTCAAAAATTTTCTTGGAATTTATATTTTTTCCACAATTTTCTCCGTATATCAGATTTTTGGTAAAACATTTTATCGAGTTTAGTTCGAGCAGTGGTCGGATTTTTGCAGGATTCTTCCCAGGGAAAAAATGTTTCGGGCAAGGAAATATCAAAGGGAAGGGATTTATTTTTACGAACAAGGATTTTTAAATTCGTTGACTTTTTTTGGCAGGGATCTTTACATTTGTTGTCGTGTTTCAGGGAAATTTGTTGTTCAACCAAGGATTTTTAGATTGGTTGACCTAATTTAGCAGGGATTTGACATCGTATACGGAAATTATTCTTGCCAACAGGTATTTTGAAAATCATTGACCTTTTTTCAGCAGTGGTTTTTGAAATAGTTGAGGACCTCCCTGCAGGGACATAGTATTCAACATGGAAATTCAGAAATGATCTTCCAGGGAGATTTACAAAATTTCGACCTCTGATTTCGAGTAGGTTCAATGATGCAGTTTACTCTGTTCTGGCTTTTCTTAATTGTTTTCACAAATTTTGAGTAGGAAAATCTGAGCATACTTTCTTATTGCTAGCTTCTGGTTTTAGCTATGCTCTCAGTGCAAGCAAATTATTGCAAATTGGAACGCACAGATACTTTCCGCCAGCTTTTTAATTAGGCTGATTAATCAAATTGAACAAATTAACGCCAAATTACAATGTCGCACTAATTTTTCTAATACGCACAAGATTATGAAATTCTGTTAATCTGCTCCGCCTCGTCACACTCGACCAGTGCTCGGACTGGGTACAGAAACCGTGTACCCGTACCCGTACCCGAATATTGGGTACTACAAAATGCTGTACCTATACCCGTACCCATACCCGAGTACCCGGGTAAATTATTTCAGTACCCGTACCCGTACCTGAAAGTACAATGTAGTACCTGTACCCACAATTTACCCGTACCCGTAATGTACCCAAATCCTGTACCCTTACCCGAGTATCTATTGTGTGTACCCGGGTATTACTCGGGTACTGGAAGTTTGGCCGATTTAAAATCCCCAGCGACATTAGCCTGCCCAGCTGAAAAATTTTAATTTGACAATTTTTCGACCTCCATTAAAAGTGTCCGGGATTTTGGGAATTTTCCCCAGGAGTTAAAGACATCCTATTTGAATTTTTTGAAAAAATTATTTAAGGCATTTTAGGATTTTTTTAATAAACACTGACGAAATTCAAATCCTACTACCCCAAAATAATAACTTGCTGAATGAAATGAAATGTGTTCTCGCTAATTGGAATTGGGACGGATTCTTTAATACTAAACTCTTCATAACTTGCTTTTCAACTTGGAGAACAAGAAACAATTTTTTCCCCTGCTAATCGTTTACGGCTAATCGAACACTGTGTATAGAAAATATTATACGGAAAAATTGAGTTGATCATAATTTTTCTAAGTCAAATATTGCGGTTTCAGGAAATAAATGTGGGAGGCAATATTGAATATTCATTTTATATTACAGCTTTATAAAACAAACATTCGTAAACTGTCTCTCACATTTATGAAGCCCGAGACGGAGATTTTCGAAAAATGCAGGCAAAATAGGACTAAAATGCAACCCCATGGAAGTTTTGAACGTCAAGTTCAGATGTCTGTCAAGTTCTTTTAACAACAAAATTATCAAGATTAATCAATGGGACTGAAATATAATATTGCGTACAAGGAATGATATTTTTCATTCTAAAATGTTGTAAATATTCACCTCAATAAATACTCAAAGTGTCATAAATACCCAGAATTGACAATGCTCAAATTGCCTGCATAAAATGCCTTGGCGTTTTCATTTGGGCAACCCTGGGTACTTGTAACGTTAAGAAATGGGTCTGCTAATAAATGTATATTTATTCCGATCTTATCTCGTAATACGTCTTCAAATAATTGTAATGTTACGCTCCCAATGAAGCTAATTAAATTGAATCCCAAGAACCTCCCCTTGAAATTCTTCGTTGATGAGCTTCACTATTTAAGTCGATAAACACATGAGTTCACTGACTCTACGCTCTATTTCTTTATTAGATTCCTTGGATGAATTATTAGAAGCGTTAGATTGCAACTACCACATAATCATAAATGAGACGAAGCCACTTGGCTCTGTCACTAACAGTGCTCGGCACGGGTATGGGTAATACTCGGGTAAACGGGTATGGGTACGGGTATGGATACTACCCGGGTACGGATTTTGTGTACCCGAACAATTCCGGGTACTACCCGGGTACACTTTGGTCGTCTCAAAATTTTGGGTACGGATACGGGTATGGGTACGGGTACAAGGATTTCAAAATGGGCATATACCCACCGGGTACGGGTATAATGGTGTCATTTACCCGTACCCGCGACCATTGTACCCGAGTATTTGGATATGTTGAGACTTGAGACATTTTGATGAATTTTATGAAAATAATGGAACTTCCGTTGGAAAATTCTGTCGGTATTTTTAGTAATTCTGAATGCATATAGCTTATTGTTAATACCCTTTTAACCTTACAACATGCAGTAGCTGTATTTCAGACTGTGTTGTTAATATATTTATTTATATCAATAATATATATTTTTATGGAAACAGGTTTTAGGAAGAATAATTAATAAACAGACGAGGAATAATATCAAAATATAAGTGGAGAATAGGATTCAACGAAATTTTATACAAAACGTTTTCATAATGTAGTAATTTGTTACTAATTGCATAAATAGTCTGATTGACACGTATGCACATGATACTTCATTAGCCACAATGAATACAATTTAAAAATTAGAGTTCCGATGAGTTGGATGGCCAGATATTTTTTGTAATTGGTAGTTGATTAGGAAAAGGCGGATATTTGTAACAAGATATTATTGAGTTACATGTACACAGAGCTACTGAGGTGAGAAAATTAATGTAAAAGGCCGAATAAATCAAGAAGTGAAAAATCGAGTCGCCAAGTCCCAAGCCAAAAATGCATGTACATATGGACTGGGTGCTATAAAATACTTCGCCCATCAGCCCATAAACAATCAAATGGGGATAATTTTACTTCTAATCAAAAACGCTTATAGTTTTCTACTCTTCAATAAAAATATATAATGTCAAATACTTCTCTAGCTAGTCAAAATTACCCATGTGGTGTCATACATTATTACATATAACGTACTATGTATTACATTAAAACAAATCTGGATAAAGTACCCGGCTACGAGTACGGGTACGACACTGGGATACCCGAGTATGGGTACTATTTTCGAGTATTTTCGGGTACGGGTACAATACGGGTACAGGTACATGGATTGAGATAACATTGCGGGTACGGGTACGAAAAATTTGTACCCGGATACTCGGGTATGGGTACGGGTATAGATACAAGTTATTGAAATACCCGCACTTCGGGTACGGATACGGGTACGGGTACCGATTTTTCGTACCCGTGCCGAGCACTGGTCACTAACGCAAGTATCTGTATACTAAGAAATAAACAACTCCACGGTTGGTAGGTCTTATTGTTAGCCATAGTAATCCATCCCATCAGGAATCCTTGAAGTACCCAAAAATACTCGGGTACAGCACCCACGGGTACAGGTATTTTACATAGCGATACCCGTACCCATTGGGTACTACCCGATTGCCACTGAGTGAGTACCCATACCCGTACCTGTACCCACTTTATTGCCTAAAATCAAGAGTACCCGGGTAGCACCCATACCTGTACCCATACCCATTTACCCGAGTATTACCCGTACCCAGTCCGAGCACTGCACTCGACAGCGCACTCCTCGCCTCGATCCCAGCTTTTTCGCATCGCTCTTCTTTAACTTCTTTCCTTTCATTCTACCCACCAGTCCTCCGTATCTCCTTCTCTCTGCTCCCATAAATGACTTTCTTGGGTGTTGGGATGGGATCAAAACATTCAGTCGAATAAGCAAATCATTGCTTCACATTGCAGTGCGTTGCCTGTGGCTCCCTCTCCGAAAGTGGCACCTTCAGTCGGAAAATCCCCAGTGTGTGGGTCGTTGGATATGAATAATAATTCATTGTTATTGAACTACAGTATTTACTGTCTGCTCACAATCAGTTTATGACAGTAGTACAAATCCGTGGCAAAGTCATCATGAAATCCTTTCGAAAACATTTTTTTCGAGGAGAACCCTTCTGTTGAGGTGTGTGTGACTGATAAATAGTAAAATCCCGATGTAGTTTGATTTACTATGAAAGTTACTGATTGCACATGTATTTAAGTAATTGACTTGACCGAATACAAGAATTACTATTCTAAAGATTAACAAGAGTATTTATTGAGATGTTAACAGTTCCGTGTCTTAATGCATTCTGTTACAAGCGTTATTCATCATTGCATCTTAACCAGATCAATGTACTAATATATTACATAAGCTTGCTATACTATATTTCATAATGCTTGCCTTACATTTATTACTATGAAAGTAATATTCAATACTTTTGCTATTGTCAAATAACTTAGAAATGACAAAAAATAGCTAAATAAAATAATTTCACTTTCTTCAATTAAAACTAATAGCAGTAACAATTACTACTGCTACACAGTAGCAAAACTATGCCATTTCACTTCTCAACACCTTCAAATTTCCATGACCAAATTTTGCACACGAAATGTTATTTATTTATAGAAATATTGTGCAAAATTTCTGGAAAATCTGATGGGGGAACACCTTGTAAAAAATTGTGATGTATTGTAAACGACAGTTAGTTGAGCCAACACGTGACTACGTGCAGCAGCAGGCTAAAAAAATGTTTTTTATTCTAATTGTCTTTGGAACCCTCAAGTTTTCATAAATGAAAAAAATTAACAAAAAATCATCGACGATAAGCCCTTGACGTTTGAAATCGGTTTATTGGTTTGGTTTTCATTGGGAAAAGCAGTTTTTTGAGGAGGAGTGAAAACATAATTGCTTTTTACAGCCGTCAAGACTGTAGGCTGTGGTCAATAGTATTCAATAACAACTCTCAAAAAACACTAGCCTTGTGAGCAAATAACCAAGTTCCCTTAAACAGGCTATAGAGGGCCAATTTTTCTGAGACATATGTATAATAAATATTTTAAAACCTTTATTGAATTGTTTTCGGTTCTTTGCTACTTGTCAGTTCTATGGGGCAATATTCATGTTGACAATCAAATGGTCGTGTTCATTCAACTGACATGGTAGAATATGCAACTAATTGTAAGTAGGCAATTTGGCCACAATATAAAAGTGTTTTTAAGGTTTCAAATATATTTCCAATTGACGATAATGTGTAGTTTTTAATGATTTGTGAAGAAGCCGGGTAAAGAATGAATCAATTGGTCAAAACACTACCGTAGAATTGTGACTTGTCACAAACACGTTTTTAGCAGAAGGAATAGTGGCATTACAAGACCGTAAACAAATCAAGGTAGAAATGTAGGTTGAGTTTAAAATGTTAGTAATTAGCACCCAGGTAAGTATATAAATGAAATTTGAAATTTAAATGCAATTTACTGGCTTTAAGTGGGTGCATATATCAATGGCCAACAATAAGAAGTAATGTGAACGCATCTTTTACCGGTGCGTTCTTGCTTCCCTACTTATACAAAAGTTATAGCATGTGATTGAATGTTCCAATATTGATAGTGCCGCTTTTTGATGCATAATGCAAAAACTTGTATGAAGAAATAATTGCTAACATCTTCACAGTTATCAATATACTAAGACCTACTAAGAGATAGGGTCAAGATTCTCAAGACCCCACACGAACTTTCAGTCTGACGGTTCTGCCCCTGCTTATTGGATTACAACTTCCACTACAGACTATTCTTGACATTCAAGCTCAAAAATTACAAAATCCTCTTTGGGAAAAATATCTGTGGATTACCAAATTAAATAATAATAAAATTCTCCTTCGTAAATAATTATTATGTCAGTAATAAGCTTGTCATTACTGGTGCTGATAGGTCTCGCAACGTTAATAAGTGGCTTATTTAAACTTAATTTCACACACGAAGAAATCCAACATGCACTGGAACCTGAAGCTAAATCTTGGAAAGTTATTGAAGCCCAGCATTTGGACGAGAGTTTCCTGGAAGTGGTAGAAGATTACAATATTAATACTGACACTGTCAGTCGTACAAAACGAGGTAATTCTATGGGGATTAAAATTTTTCATTTGGAAGGCTGTAGTATTATTATAACCATTATTAAAGTGCCTCTCGCAATCAGTGATAAATACAAACTTTCGTTGTAGATTCAGAACCCAGAAGCACTAAAAAGGAAACGTTCACAAAAACCTTTCAAGACATTATTGAATATGTCCGGACTGACGGTCATCCTGGTCATCCCCCGTCGGGTGGAATCGGATGGATAGCTTTCATTATTTTGTTCGCTACATTGTCTCCCATCCTACTCCCAATGTTGTTCTCACCCCTAGTATTATTTTTAATATACATCGTACTCTTACCATCAGTAATATACACCTCAGAGGCCGGAGCTGGAGGTGAATAATTCTTATGTAAGTACAGACACTCCTGGAAAAAGCAACCCTCCCAAAAATACCTTCCTACAAAAACTAACGTAGCCTTTCTTTTTATATGCCGGAATAAACAAAAATAAAGGTTTAAATTTAATTTTTTCCCATAGTACAA
This sequence comes from Allacma fusca, assembly GCA_947179485.1. Taxonomy (NCBI): domain Eukaryota; kingdom Metazoa; phylum Arthropoda; class Collembola; order Symphypleona; family Sminthuridae; genus Allacma; species Allacma fusca. The sequence continues at coordinate 19,710,439 of OX359248.1, read as the reverse complement.
TCCGTTTTACTCACACTGGATGACAAATCACAAAGAAAAATTGTTCAGCTTATTTGATTTCCCTCAAAATGTGAATAAATCCCCAGTAGTAATTTATTCCACTTCAGCGAAGCATACCAATCATGTCTGTATATGTAATTCTGCGGATAATATTCTGTTGATTTAAATGTAATCATGTTAAATCAGAGGAGAGGGAAGTGTTAAAAAAATTGGCCACGGCTGTCAAAATGTCAACATGTCAACAACCCAGCATAACTCTGGATTTGGCATGGTTTTCCTCCAATTCTACTGGCATTTTAAGTGTTTCACGACCAAATGACATGAAACTGTTATCCCCCAGACGTACTGATACACTCGTGTGTCAGTCTGGCAGCTCATCGTCAGAACTAATCGAGGTGTGATAGGATATGATTATTCTATTTTTCCAACTCTCTGGACCCAGCACACAAGTGCATATGTATATGTACACACATAGGCCAAAGAGAAAAGAAAATTCAGTCACACATAATAGCATCATTTTCATATTTCAGAGACAGAAGGGAAAACAGAAAGTCGGGCATTTTCCTCCGTTCATTTTGCATCCACTCTCTATCAAGTTTCAAGTGGGGAGAACTCACTGTCGGAGGCTCGGAGGTTAAATCTGTCACTCACAATCACAAGAGCTGTTGAGATTCCCGTATTAAGGTCTGGGATCATTCAGGCTTCAACATTTGCAGTAGAGCCATGTTCAACTAAATCTGTTCATACTTCCAAGAACTACTGCCTATACTGATTTGCTCCCATAGAGTTATCCATTTACGTACATACATAATTACATATATAAGATTCACATACATAGAAACTTGCCACCCAAAAATATCCACCTAAATTTATAGGCATACTTGTTATAGTAACATTTTGTGTGTCATATGTAAACTTGCTAGGATTGTCTATATATGAAATTACGTGACAATAGGTCCTATTGGGTGTTATAAGTTTAAAGTGGAAGTCTAATTTGAATAACAAAGAGACTGTCACAAATGGAAATGTCATGTTGTAACCGAGACCGTTTTCCGATTCGCTTCTTTTTTTATTGTTAAATTCGTTGAACTACTTCTAAGTTATTCCGTATACCATTATTTAAGTCAACGACGCTGACGATTATCTCGGGGATGTATGTAGTCGCAATAATGTATGCATGGATAAAATGATTATGTCATAAAGCCAGGAAATTTCCGCTTCTCTTCGCATCCGCCACTCACTAATTGATGTGTGCCAACAAGCGCGCCTAGGCAAAGGGACCAATTTAATGGAATAATAGTCATCTATGGAATGTGGAGGATGCAAAATTACTGGAACCAAGTCATCACTAGTGACTACTATTGGTGGGTAAGTGCATATCCAGCTTAAGCCCGAAAGTGCTTTCCAAGAACGTTCCTATCATCACATTAGCCGTTAGCACACAGTTTGGAAACAATTTGACTAACTCAATTAAAACCATCAAATTTGCATAACTATACTCGCTCCTATCCTAATCATTATGATTTAGGCACTATTATGCCTCATACATGTACAGATATTACCTTCATTCCAGGATTTACTCAAGTCAACGTTGAGAAGTTAACCGTTACGTTAAAGTCACATATTGTACAGACAGATATGTACGTGTATCTGTAGAATCCTAAGTAGGGCTTTCATATACTGGAAATGATGCACTCACTCAGCTTCAAAATCAAGCGTGACATATTACCCGGACTCGGGAGATCAAAGTCCGCTCCGGAAGTCACGCTTCCATCCATATCGCAACGGAATGTTACAATGCCACACAAATCTACAGAGTCGTACAAATACATAGTAGATAGAGTCACTGAAATTTGAAATGATTCATTTTGACATGAGTTTTCAATTTTTATCGTATAATTTGAAGCTTGGGGGATATGTTCACGCAACTTATAGAAATATTTGATATATTATTGTTTTACTACATGCAATTACCTAAGTACATCCATGCAATGTACCTATATCTGTTTAGAGAAATATGAAGGGCTGCTCTCAACATATTCGTGATTTCTTTATTCCTCCAATCTAAACTGCCGGCTGTGAACTGTTTCCTGTCGGTAAAATTTAATTGGGTCGGTGTGTTTGAAAAAGGTTGAGAAAATTTGCACGAATAGTGCGAACCCCCCTTTTAAATTGGTCATATGTAAGCCGGTTTAATATTATTTACGTTGTAACCTTTTCGTGTCTGGCATTGTTGGAGCGGAGCTCCACACATGCATAATTGCTACACATATCAATTTCACATCAATTTCAGATCCTACCATTGTCGGAGGTTGACTTGTGACCGAGTGTAAAGCTCTGTGATTACATTTTTCCCATGTAATCGTTGTACATGGGTATATATGTATGTATGTGGGTGTATGGTTATGACTGAACGTAGTATGTACATATATAAAAGGGAATTGGGGTGGAAGTGGATTCTTTGAGAGTGAGATTACAATATACTAAACGGGCCCACGCTTCTAATCATTTCTTTTGAGGTGAAGGAATTATCCTTTGTTGGTCTTTTAAGAACCGGTAAATGAAGGAACCGTCGCCACACCTTAGTAAACATGGTCCTTTAATCTGAAGCGATAATTGTAGCTTTGCGGCATGCTCTGCGGTAGCTTTGAAATCTTTCCACAAGTGCCAGGCTTTTCGGTGAGTTCCACTGACTATAGTTTACTACCTCCTAAGAAGAAAATGGGGGTAGGAAGTTCTATTGAATTAGTTTCCTCATTCAGTATGGAATTATTATTGAAATCAATGGGATAGAAAACTGGACCCGGGATAAAGAAATTTAACCTGCATTTTTATTAGGCCGTGGTTCATGTTATTGTATACTTACACGAGAGGCGGGTAAGAAATGAGGCTGATTTTGCCCGATGAATAATTCATTCAAGGAGGAGTTGACTTATTTGGTGGAAATGCTTTCCACTCCATCAGTTCTTCCGACGAATCAAGTCTTCAAATGTGAGCAAATTGAATCAATTCACTTGTCATTTTTCCTATCATTTTCATAGGGTTTATCCGAAGGACGCGTCCCTCCTCTGTACTACTAAAAAAAAGGGAATCGTCCTACCCTCCAAAGAGTTCCGTTGGCCTGGGTGACACCAACCCAAAAGTCAGTGATTAAACTCAATAAACATCATACGTTCATTGATTCTCACAATAAAAAACAGCGATAATGAACAATAAAAAAAATACGTATACTTTTATGTCGTGTAATCGGAACAATTCCAAGCCATTACTTGGGTGTTGGATAATAGGGAATGGAAATTTCGGAATCCTTTCTGCACGAACTCATGTCGTTTCATGTATGTAATTTCCCCGCGTAAGGCAAGTCGTTGTGTTGGTCAGAATTGGGGATGAAACCGCTGTCGCAGAGGAAAAAGGGAGAAAAATAGAATCAATTTTCACAACGAAAAACCTCATTCGTGGATAGACCAGTGGACCTGTACATAATGCAATATATCTATTAATAAAAAAGGGAATATATTCATAATTGGGGCGGATGTGAAATGGTAACTGTGGGAATAGTGAAGGATTTTTTTTACGGTCAAAAATACAGATTTAATAAACAAGTAAAGCTTACATTCGGTTTTACTGTATACTCGCGTGGTTTTGAAAGGTTGGCGTTAAAAAATTGAATCATTATTGTGGGGTGTTGCCGGTGACTTGTGGTGACTTATGATAAGATAAAATCATAATTGCCACTATTACTGTCCTGGTATCAGCTACCGCGACAAAACGGCCGCATAATTTTATGTACACTATTTACCTGCATCAGTTCCAGCTTTTTAAATTCACCATAATACGGAGGAAGAGTGATATTATACGATTAAATGTAGGAAAAAAATGAGAGATTGAAGCTAAAGTCCCTGCTTTACCCTACTTTCAATCCTAAACTCAATAATGATTACATATTAAGCAGTCAGTCCGGGGATGGTTGCATGAGCCGGGAAGTTGGTTTCGTGCGTGCGGGTGGCTTATGTACCTCGTACGAACCATGTTCTGGACTTTTTCTACATCCGCACCATCATCCGCATGTCATATACGAACCTCCGATTGTACCACTATACAGCAACCTGTCTACAAACACACACCTCTCCCTTGTCTTACTCGGTTTGTAGTAGTTCCGTGGTTGACTTTAAATTGTTGATGACTGAAATAGAATCTACAACAGCAAAATGATTATACGTACTGCTTGATGCCTCATTGTCAGTACCTTCAACGGCTGAGTGAAATTCTTGCAATAGAGTCCGTAATTGCACCATGTACACGTTATTTCTAGGTAACTATTTCTGCAATTATTTTTAGCAGAAATAAGAAGGTATTTTGCAAGTAGGAACATTGGATTTATTAGATTTTAAGCGGGATGCAAGATCCAATGATTGTGTGAGTGTGCTTGTGGGAACAAGTACACACATAGCATTGGTGCATTTACTTTTATTATCATTATGGGTAAAGACATGAATCAAGCCATTGTAAAGGGACGCTGTTATAACTCGCTTGAGTAGTTGAGAAGCAGGCAGTTAATCTAATCCTATAAATAAGTCAGGATGAATATGAATTGCTGTCTGCCAACCTCATCTCATCAGGATAGCTGTGTGAGTCAGAAGAAGCTCGGAGAGACATGAGTACTGGGGACAGAGACAGAGAGATAGAAAGAGAGAGAGAGAGAAGCAAGTTATGCCGACGACACTGACGACAAGGCAATAGTAGAACCCGGGAGGAAGAAATAGGAGGCGTTCCGCAACTGTGACTTTTACCGAATTTCTCGCCTTTCCGCTTGTCAGGAATCTCTCCATTGACTAAGCACTAGATGAGAGACACACGAGGAGCATGATAACTAGCACGGATGCTTAAATACTTATCACTATAGAAGCAGTGCTCACATTAGAAGTGATAAGTGAAATATTCCAACCAAAACCACCAGCGGAGTAGGGACAATTTCGCAGTGCGGTATACTTATATGTAGATATTTATATGTATGTATGTATGTAGATGCAGCGTACTATTACTAAATGCTCAGGCATGCACATGTAAGGGAGAAAACAGTAGTGTGAATTCAAACTGGAGGATTTTTTGGTTAGAGATAATCAAGCCAGCTAACCATGGGAGACATGCCGACAAGTCTATTGGTTTTAACTTCTCCCTCCGGAATTAATGTTCATGTCAAACATATGAGGTCATATCGTCAAAGATTAATTGGATCTGAATCCGGTCTGGTCGTCATTTGGAAGAGCCTATATAGGACCAACCATTTAATGCATCTGTATCTTGATGGAATTTTCTTATGCATATAATTACACATGTATCTTCACATATGTATATATGTATGGAGCTCCTACGGAGTTACGTAATACATTTGGAAAAGATCAACGTCGTAAGATCGTCTCATAAAAACTATAGATAATCCTTCGAACAGAAATTATTAGTACTCATTGAAACAAAACCAAGGGAGGAAGGGAGCAATATCTCAGGCCAATTTGTCTTCACTTTTTCCCTGCCATTGACTCTCATTACACTGCTGCACATTATCACTTCCATAACTATATAGCTGCCTCCGCCTGCTAGGATTGAGGATACTGTGTCCTCTATAGACATCATAACTATTTTTATAGGTATCCTATACACACTCCTATACACTGGGCCTAAGAGCTGGAACAAGGATTCAGGCTCAAGTGACTGTGGGTGCAAGGAATACCCAAGAACATTGCAGGTGTTTAATCGACCGTGAAACTGTCATCTCGATTCATCAGCACACTTTACTTTAGTTTAACACACACTTGTGGGGAGGTATAAATACTGCCAAAAGAAAATCCTAGTGATTTTTTTCCCCGTCGAAAATTGTAGCTGGGCAAATCATCTCTTCTAGACGATTATCACCCTTCCCTTTATCCATAGAACTCACAACTAACACTTTGTATCTAAGTAAAGCAGTCAGTCGCAGAGTCATATGTACACAATGCGGTTCACATGGGCATTCCAACATTCGAATGAAATGTGTACCTTATTTAGTGGTTCGAAGCCAGCAAATTGTGAACGTGTGAACGCCCCAAGGAAACTTTGCCAATTTTATGTATTAGCCCCCATCACTTCGTATGTACATATTGTCCTTTCTGAAGACTAAATTCCACGGAGAATCCACTCTGCACAGATCACATATGCATACATAGATACTCAAAGACCAAAATGTACTCAGAAATAACAAATTACAAGATGCTTCCCAGAATTTGAGCTAATAACATATCATATGCTTCTACATAGTTTTATTTATATTCCTTCATATTTAATGTATACATATTTTAACCCTTTTACACATGTTGGGAATTAGGATCATTGCGGGCAAATCAGTGTAATTTTGTAGTCTCTAATTTCTATACGCAGCACTACAATAAACATAGACTAGTCTAGACTTGGGATTTTATATGAAAGTAGGCGTTGATCAAAGGATCATCAATAATTTTAGGGGGAAACAAGACACAGTCTTTTATGTCGCTGCCTCCAGAACATGATACTTACCCTTGATCCGTCCTAAAGAAATAGAAGCTACTCGAACATAAACATTGGACCGCAGCACAGTCTCTACAGCAGAAATATAGCCGAATCATCAATCATTTCTCTTGCTTTGATTCCACAGTCCTAGTACTAATTGCGGCAATTAGAGAGCACTTACTTAAGTTTATTATGTGCTAAATCTATCAATTACTGCCTGGAATGTTTGCAGAAGAGTAGTGGCACTAATCAGATGCCATCAATCATTCCTCATTAATTAGTGTTGTTATACATAAATGCTACATAAATACATCTACATCTGTGTAATTATCCGATATCTTCCGGAGTCTTGCTCAGTTCTTTGGATTGGTCTTCGCTTTGCAAAAATAGTTATGAACAAATGAGTATGAGTTTGGAGCTGTAAGCACTGTGTCCGCGCCTACAATCGCTCTTTAAAGCTCAGCTAAAATAGTAATGATTCATTAATGGCATAACGATAGTATGTACTTCACAGTAAAAGGATGTAGCAATGTTGAACACACCCTTGAACGATAACAACTTGATGACGACTACAGAATGGTTCATGAAGATATCAAAATAGCATGGCAAATATTTCTACAGATCATGTAATTGCTACTTTGGCAGATTATCAGAAGAAACTTGTTTTTTCCCTCGGTGACAAATGCCGAAAGTCGTGTCGTGTGTGTCATTAGCTTTTATTGAAATGAAGAACTGCAAAATTGACATTCCAGGGAGATACTTTCGAAGCACACAGGTGGCTTTGGAGTATTACGCAAAGCAGAAAAGAGACACGTGAGGTGCGAGAAGACTGACAAACTGACAACTGGCTTCAGAAGGGCAGTTTACATATGTGTATGTTTATATTCTTACAAATAACTAGCTATACAACAATTATGCACGTGCAAGTAAAGTGAACTACTTATACATTTTATAGGAACTCTAATAACAATTGGTGCATTCAGCATATGCTACAGTAGTTTCAGGGATATGGATTCCTATCCCTGACAAGTGAAAACATGTGTGTACTTATACTGTATTGATATTTGTAATAATTAGGATAGGAATGAGGCTTTAATACTAGACAACAACATATCATCAGCTCCGATGGAATGAAAATTGCCAGGCATTTACTACTAATGACTGAATAATAATTGGTGTTCCCAGCCCATATGGTACAAGTTGATGACATAAGCTGAAATATCATCCCCTGAATTTTTCCGAAACGTGCACGAACAACATTCACCCCAGAAATTAGTGTTGTATTAAAGTTGATCATTTCTTTAATTTAATCTCCAAAGGTCAAACGATGAACTAAAGTTGTATACATATTATGGATACATTGTATACTAATTGATGGTGTATGTATAAAGGTAGCAGAGCCTATAGTTACCATGAAATGTGGGTATAGTCAGTACAGTGCGATTAAAAGTACGCGTATCAATATGCCCCAAAACAGAGGACGGAGTTAACGAGAGCCAAATGGTGATCCACGGGAGAAAGGGTTCATTAAATAAAATCCGTTTCCGCTTCCGAATTATTTGACCATGTTTTTAGTCCATGAAATGAAGCAAATTGCTTGCTGCATTTTGATAGCTGTAGGACACTTAAAGCTAATTTTCTCAACGGCGTGTTCGTTATGTCCTCATAAAGTAGGAGCAAATAAATTACCAATAATAAGAGATGGGGTGACTGGGAGGAACTAAAGGGCTTTGAATCAAGCCCGAATGTAGCCTTCCAATTTGTAAAATGCATAAATATTAAACGTGGGTCTTGTTTTTTCTGCTGTGAATACAGGATGAGGAGAGGGAATGCACTTAAGTACTGAGAAGACAAGTATTTAAACATTTTACATCTGTCTCGGTGATGACGATGACGGTGACACTATATGCAGAAGAAAGGACAGACAGCCCAAAGTTCCATAGATATTTTCACTTGGATTCGGTTCATTTCTTCCGTATGGCTGAATTACAAGATGCATGTCACTCTGTGTTGATCTCCTTAGCTAAGCGATTCCTCATGCATAGTTGCACTTATTGACAGCTATGCATCCGAAATAATATTGGAAACCTGTGTGGGAAAATTTCCTCGGGGAATAGTGAACATGTTAATTAAATTTTCCAACTCATCTACAGTATGTGACATTTCAGCCATTTATTTTTCCCTTCTAAATTAGATCCTAATAGTTCTAAACTACTAAAGATTTAAAGTAATGTGACGCTGGATTCAGGAGTTGTGAACCCAGACTGCCGGGTGGATTTTAGTACATGCCTAAAAGACATCATTTAAAGATAACATCATCCTACCTTTACGTAGTTATATAAATGATGACCTATTTTAAAATAAGTAAGTATTCAGAGAAAAGTTTGATTTTACATTTTTACTTACCCAAGGGTACGGATACCTCGTTAGTGGATGACTGACAAGCTAATTGGTTAAGGGTACCTTAAAATATTCACTTTTAAGACAAGAGCCTACATAGAATGAAACAGCTCTGGTCACGCCAAGTGGACAGGTTTCACGCAAAACTCTAAAAAAATTATTTATATCTTTGAAGTTCTGTACAAAGGCTCTACATAAGGCATGATAATAAGCGTGTGCTCATGTTCAAGAAAAAAGAGTCAAGCAGGGGGAAATATTTAGCTGAATAGGATATGATTGTTTACAGGGAAGGAAAATGGAGCTCCCGCTGCCTCTCCTCAAGTTGTTTGCAGAACATGGTAGTTAAGAGTATAAAAAGCATCAAGACATGCCACTTGGATGGATCTTTGTGCGGCACATAATTTACCAAATTAATCGGCGTGTCCGACAAGATCCTAGAACCATTATGAACTCTCAACGAATGTCTGTTTTTGTCGCCAACCCATATTTTATCCTCTTCCCAACCCTCAAAACTCCTGGTATACCAGCCCGGTCTCCCTCATACATAGATACACGGAGATGCTCATCTTCAGCCCCGGTTCTACTAATAACCGATATTATCCCGTCGGCTCACTCAGCCTCACTCACAGATTATCAACAACTTACTCAAAAGAGTGTGGGTATTAAGGACGTAACACATTTTCAAGTATAAGTAGATACTAACCACTGGCTTAAATACCTTCCCAAAGGAGTCAGCAGAGCCACTTTGATACCGGCCATAAAATACTTACAATTTGGTGTCTTCCTCAACTCGTAATAATTACATACCATCAGAATAATATCCTAATTTACCCAGCCTGATAAATGAGCCTGCCCGGAAAAGCGGTTTCATAAACCAGCTACTCCAACTTCTTTTTCTATGTATGCAAGTGCAAGGACGTTTAGGCTTAATTTTAATTTCACGACCAATTTACTTCTCAATCTACCACTACATGAGTACAAAATGAGGACAGACAGTGATTTCAAACTTAATTTTATAAAGCATGAAGAAACTTGCTCATAAAACTATTGCAAATTGTTTTTCTTACAAAAAAAACCGTTTCTTAACAGCCGAGCATCAATATCTACACTATGCAGCCTGCAGCTGTATGAATACAGTAGCTGGAAAAGATTCTTTATTCGGACATTCATTTTTAAGAATAATTCAATTTAAGGTGTCACTTGGGTACAACATCGGTTCTATAGTGACAACTGACAAGCATTGATAGATTCAATTTCCAATAATAATTTTCAGGATGAACTGAACCGAAAGCAATTACTATTATTAAAACTACAATCTATTTAAGCAGATTTTCTCTTTAATCGGACAACAATGTTGGAGCAGTTGAGTATTGTAGTCAGGCACTCGTCATTTATGTGTGAGTGGTTCCATTGATAGGAATTCGGTTGTTGCCACTGCTGCTCTGTTGATGACAAAAGAGTGTACAGATATGTTCAAGTTATACAACTCCGGGCCGTCATAATTATGTATGTATTGAGGGTATTTGTATGGGGTTGTATGCAATAATCTACAAAATATCCACACAGGCATTAGGATCTGAAGATATTGATCTGCATCAATAATAGAGGAGAAATTACACGGTAAGTGATTCCAAAGCTTGACTTTTTAAGCTGACAAAATACGATGCATTGAGTTTAGAGAAAAAGAGGAATTACACATTAGAAGACATCGCCAGGTACTCATAGTAGGAATGAAATGAGAAGGAAAACTATTTGACGTTACTTTCCATTACTGTTGCAGAGAGTATCGTGGGATGTGGTGTATGTACATGAAAGGGAATTTGGAGGGTAAAACCAGGTGCGACATGGAGAAATTCTGCCACGCCTCCACTATTTACTCTTGGAGAATTTGTCCTGTTCCAGCGTTCATTCGTGGATGGAGAAGACCGTTTGGAGTCCACATCCAGCTATAAAACTTGAGATGTGCTGGTGCTGGGCGCATGGAAATGAACACCCCAATGGTTTTCTTATGTATCTGTAATAAATGCATACAATTACACGTTTCGCCTTTTCTTTCGGATAATTTCAATTGGAAATAACTATCATTGATGCTGGGTGTTACGGCAGAGTATATCACAACAATAAATACTATCATCATGTACAAACTTGACTATTCCTATAAGTTGAGGTACATATGCCGTGTCTGTATAAATTAGGATCATGTACTTGTTAAAATGTATACGCCAAGCACACAATGCACAAGTGTAGAGTCAGAAAACACGAAAAGCCCCATGAGTATGTGTAAGCAATATGAAAATAGAATGACGCTTTGGCTCCTCAATAGAATTACGAGAGAAGTACAAATAACACGGTAATTCAGCAACAATGAAAAGGCTGTATAATGTGTTCCCTGTTGAATCCGTCCCTTTAGTCATAAACGACGCTATTTACCTACTATATGGTGACTCCCATCGAACAAGAGACCTGTGGAAAAAGACCCAAATTGGTCGCAACGCAAGTCATACCTTCTCTCACAGAGAATCCCATTCAGGCTCGAAGTAGTACCATTATTAGAATATATGGAATATATATTCCATTTGACTATTTTTTTTACCGCATAGATACTACACTGTACTGTAGTCTACAGATTAGCATAAGTATTCATCTGGGCACCCAATATCACTCGCTATTTTATTCTTCCTATTCCTACAAAACCGACTATTCTGTTGGTCACCTTTTCTTACCAAATAATTTAATGGTTTTCGTATCAAATCCAAAAGAGAGAGAGAGAGGTATCTTTTTCTATACAGAAACCACAAGTAAAAACTGGAATTGTTCGAAAATTCAATGATTTTCAGGTAAAAAAGCATGTAGACTAAGATCTATGTGAATTAAATGGTAAACAGTTTATTGAGGATTTTGTTTGTGAGCGAATAAAATAAAATACAAGCGTAATAAGTTGGCTGTGTATAAATAAAAAAAAATATGTGCGGAAGCAATTAATGCTCTTGTATAGTTGTAGTACTGAAGCATTATTGCTTGTCAATATATATGTACGTTCTGGAGGGAAATAGTTTATTCTAATGAGGCAGCCCTTTTTATATCTGCTATACAGCTGTTGTGATGTAAATCAGTGTGAATGGTATTGAAAAGGAAGCCCAGGCATGACATGCATAACAGTCACAACTTTTGATTCAGTTATGATTTATGACTTCTCGATTAGTTTCGTTCAAGATGTACTTTTCACTCTCGAGTGCAAAAGGACTAAACAGATACTTTGAGTAATTACACGCGACGATGTTGTTAATGCTCCACACACGGATCCGTCCTCGTGAGGTAGAGAAATGTACATAGTATAAAAGGATCTATAAGTAATTTTTCGTTGGGAATTTTATCTACCCTTGTAGATATTATTTCTCCATGGAAATTAATGGAAGGGCTGAAGCATATAGGGAACATACTAAATATAAAAGAAACCCCCAGGATGATAATAATACAATAAAAACTATGGAGCTTTATTGGAAGTAGAATTTTATAGTTTCCAGTAATTAAAAATACTTCTCCAGCAGTTCAAATTAGATTTTAATTTCATTTTAAAAAATTGGGGCGTAATTATTCTTGGCAGAAGTTAAAAGTAAATGAGAAATTTGACAGAGACTCTGCCGTTTTGTACTCAGAAGGAAAAACATTTTCCAGTTCAGCGTGCGCGTTTTAATTTTCTCTTAACAAGACCAAAACTGTCGGGAAAGGTAAGTGAAACGGTTTATCTTGAGTCGGCCTTTTATAATTAAAAAGTACGAACGTTAATCCACTCATCATAATTAGAACGGTGGGATGCACGTCTCGGTTCAGAGTGCGGCTTAATATGTATATCAGGGGAACTCATAGAAAAAAAGTTAATTCTCTTATCGCTTCTAAAAATTTTTTTTTCTAAACCTATTGCACATTGTTGTCGAGCTCCTCCGTCCTTACAAAAAGGAAGAAGAATGACATGCAAAGCTATTCCAATATGTGGGCATATACTTTCATAAATGCGTAGATATATCTAGGAGTAAAAACTGCATGCAACCTGTGTTACATGATTCCTGGTACGATTTCATTGAAAATGTGTAACCTTCCCTATTCCAAATCATAATTCGCTGGTTTCCATGGAATACATACATTTGTACATAGGCACATATATGGGAAGGGCTTTAATAAATTCAAGAATAAGAACAAAAGTCATGGTTAAGTAGAAACTGAATCGAGGGAAAATGTGAAACCCATGGAGTGAGAAAATGGAAGTGTTGTTTTGCTAAATTCGTCCAGTGTGAAGTGTACTACACAGCCCCTTAATTTAATTTAGGGTGATTGTGCTTTTTCATTAGTTTTTAATCCAATTTCTCACACGGACACATCCTCAGCAAGCAGAGAGTCCGTGGTGTAATTGTAAGCTCTGGAGCGGACACACTCACTGGCGTAATTATTATTTCTGGGTGCTCTTTTCCTCACCCTGATGCCCTGCGATGTCTAGCTGTGTGTGGAACTCTTTACGCTATTAATACAACTCTTGGAACTGGAAATGAATGAACAGTTTTTGACGGCGTGAATAATTATCTGACATGTAATCTAAACCCAGCTCCAAGCCCAAGTCCCTTGCTTGGAAATCACTGGAAATGGGTCAGGCTAAATATTGCAATAACTAATATTCACACACACCCTTTCCCTGCCCTTGTAGGTCCTTTCGTTATAGTGTACAACAATCCCCAATCATTTTCGTGCTGATAGAATAAACAAAAAATTTTAAATCATCCTGAAACGCCCTTCAGTTTCAGCTTGAAAATGTCAGGCAGGGCTGGAACTTTTTCGGCATGGTTTGTTCAATTGAAATAATGTGAGATATTTATTTTTTACTCTACAATATTTTTCAGATATGAGTATCTACCTATTACATTACATAATTATATTTCTATCGTACAAAACTCACGTTATTTGAAGTTACGCCACAGTTACAAGTAAAAGGCATCACACCGACGAAGCGACTGTGTGAACAGAGTCGTTTGGGGGAATTCGTTCTTCAAATGGAAATCACGAGAAATGAATTAAATCCATTCTACGCGGAACGGATCAGAGGGATTTACAAAATTTTACTAGTCACTTACAATAACCTTCTTATGTGTATATAATTGTATTACATGTGTTTCATGCATAACTATCTACTTTGATTCTACGGAAGAGTTGAAGGATACGCCTGAGCTGGATGAACTAACAAAAGGTGACTGGGAACATTTTACCCCAAAAATAAAATTATTGAAGGGTCTCCGCAACTTGCCCCATTGAAAAGGTACACACATCAATGGGAAGTGATCACACGCACACTTTTCATCATTTCGTTCGACCCCACTATTAGCTTTCTACTTCTGGTATCATTCCTCCACATTCCAGTCCAGAACCTCGGAGCTAATTCCGTAAAGATTACAAAGTCCCTCCCGAACCGACCATCCTTCGTACCTTTAATTAAGCCAACAAGGAGATTAACAAGGTAACATTATCACGTCATTACTGACAGCTGCTTTTGTTAGCGGAGTAATATGTCCTCACCTATAGACATTTTGTGCGGCGAAAATATCCCTAAAAAGAATACATAAATTTTATCACTACCCCTATTTAGAGACCTACATTTCTACACAATGCCCTTGCCAGTTGAGCCCAGGCTACTGAAAAGATTCTTAATGAAAAAAAAATCACTTTAGTGGAAATCCCAAGTGGGAGATTTAAGAAAAATAATTATTATTATTGCAAAATGGAGAAATAAGAGAAGTAAAAGTCTTGAAGGAGGAAATAATTATAGTAAAAAGTGATGTCATTTTGGTGCAGATTTTTGATCCTGGCAGAGAGACAGAGGTGAATTACCAGCAGAATAAATAAGATTTTAAACGTCTTCAGCTCATAAGGATACTCTTAATCTTCAAGTTGCTCTCTAGAGAATCTTGAGGATCTTCAGGTATGTGAGGATGAAAGACGGCAATTTGGAAGTTTGTAGTGAGGAAAGATTGGGATAAAACCTTAGGGTGGACCGAATTGAATAGACCAAGGTGGATGAATGGGCGTGCTTGGAAGAAGGAAGGGATACGGAGAGATCGGCACCAATTACAACCACCCGAGGGCCGAGCTTTTCATCAGATAATACGGGTTTAATCCCCCGCCGGGTTCAGAGCTACTACTCTCCAGGCTCTCATCGCCTCGACTTTCCCATGCGGTAGTCAAAACTTTACAGTTGACTTTCGGATGCGGTCCGATCATGCAACCAGTGCTAACGAGGATTGTCTTCAAGTGTTATCTCCTACCACTCAGCGTCTCATTAGCAACACATTACTCCTCCAACCCTTCCTCCAACAGTCCCTTCACTTCCACATCAAAAAAAGACGTGACAAAAGACAACTTTATTCAGACCCTGTCCTAGTTATTACCCTACCACTATACCGTGTCTGATAGTATCATAACACGGAGACGTAATCATAAGCAGTGATACCTTTTCAGCTTAATGGTGCAAATTGAGAAGTGTCAAAATTGAAAAGTGATTTAAAATAGTACGGAAATGAAGTATATTTATATTCATGTGTAGCAGCCCTGTGAAGACATAATTACGCTAGGGCTTAAGTCTGTCTATACTAGCTCATGGATTATTTGTAGGGACAGGAAGAAAGTTGGACGGAGAAAATTTTGGGAAAAAATTTATATAGACATTTTGTTGTATAGTGGGAAGGAGTTTGAATGAAAAAAAGACAAAAAAGGAATTCAGATATGATGGAGTCATCATCATACCGATTCTCAAATTTCTCAATCGATGCCCTCATCTCCCCCCGAAATCTGTCACTGTCACCTTTCCTCAATCTAAATCCATGGCTATTTCCTCCGGGGCATTCCGCATTCTCCTCATATGGTCTCGTTCCGTCCCATCTACATCCGAGTTTAGGGATGATTCCAACGCCGGAAGACTTGACTCTCAGTCGATTTAATTCCTCTAACCCTAGTAGTATTCATAATAATAATAACAACCATGGTTCTAATGAGGAGAGTAAAATCCACAGACAGCTGAGCAACTACTCACCCAAAATGAGCTTGGTGGACAGTCATCTGGACGGGAAACATTCACAACTTCATCTTATTAGTCATCCACATCTGACCGACTCACCGCCCACAACTCCAGGGCTATTGGGTAGCAAGTGCAATAGTTTCACCGCTGACTCACCCACCCCGCTCACAGGTCAGTGGATTATTTGAATTGTAGTAATAACATTATGACTATAGGCTGTTCTTGAAGTAGTAGTTTGTGTCAGTGGCAATAATGTTGAGATTTGGGGAGAAGGGCGTCCTAGTAATGGAGATGCTCGACGAGGGTATATCTGTATAAGTAGTAGGGATTTAATTGTGGCAGCAACCACTTATAACTCTGGACTTGTGTAAGGGCAATCAGAATGAGATTGGATGCTAAGCAGGCGTTAAATGAGCAGTTTGGAAGTGAGTGTCTGATGAGAATCGACTTCCTGCATTGCTCACACTGCATGCAATGGTTTACACCAAGCATGGCTGATTTTTTGACAAGTTTTTCCGTTTGGGCTGATAGCTTTGCATGTGGTGTCGCTTATTGATAGAGTTACTTATAATTATGATTGAATTTTTGGAACATGTTGTCTGCTCACCGTCCACAGAATCTGACACGGAGGCTTCATCGGAAATGTGTGATTCGCGGTCGACTGAGAACCTTGGGAAGGACCTGAATGGGAGTGGAGGAAACACGCCAAGTTGTTTGGGAAAAACGAGACGGAGAAGAACGGCTTTTACCAGTGAGCAACTTCTCGAGCTGGAGAGGGAATTTCATGCCAAAAAATATCTTAGCCTTACGGAAAGGTCAGAAATTGCAAGGAATCTGAAATTAAGTGAGGTTCAAGTCAAAATCTGGTTCCAGAATCGGCGGGCGAAATGGAAAAGGGTTAAGGCAGGAGGTAAGGACAGTCATTGGCTGGAGTTATGTTGCTCTTTCATTTTACTAAAATAAAGGGTTTATTTGTAGACTCTGAAAGTTCGGAGTTACTTACATACATGTGAGATTAAGTAATATGATTATTTATAACTGACATAATGGACCCATTTGCGGTTTTTATCCTCAGGTCTAAATACTGTTCCACGATCCAATGGCTCTGGAGGCACAAGTTCTTCAGGTGGCTCATCAGGGAACGGAAGAATAGTCGTCCCGATACCTGTACACGTCAATAGATTTGCAGTCCGATCTCAGCACCAACAACTTGAAAAGAGTATGGTTCAACATTTGTATCCCAGTCGGCCGAACCCTTCAGTGTTCTAAATATCTTTGTAATCATCCTATCGTATGTAATTATTACAATTGTACATACATAAATACATACATACATAAATGCTCTAGATGTGCGAGGAGTTATTTGTGAAAAATTCTAAATTGCCATTTAATGTAATATGTTATATTGTTGTACAGTAATGTATCGTATCTTCGTATCGTACTAATAACAGACACAACACGCAAGGTGACCGTATTCGAAACATGACAACTGTGAATATTTTATGATTTTCGTATCTTTAAGATGTAGATTAGTTTTGCGTAATACACTGTAATATTTCCTTGTATACATGTATTTATTACATCTACTTGTGTAAACTATAGTACTTGCCATTCGGACTGTTTGGTGTGGAATATTTAGTATGGGGAGAGCCCAAAGTACAAATGCATGATTAAGCCTGGTTTCAGAAGTATGAAACCGTATGCATAATTACTTACAATGTCATTAAAAGCAAGCCAATAAATACTTAGTGTTGTGGGAAGCAATTACGTTTATTGGCACTTTTCCAATCCAATTACTTGCTTTAAGTGATTCTCGATTGGGATCCGGGTTAGTGCCCAAAATCCTACACATGACATATTCTGCACATATAATTACTTTTGAGCGGAACTCCTGTATAGACGAATACCTTTTGCAATGAAGGATCTACTTTAATCTTCAAATGCGCACATGTTCATGGATATATAAACTGTTCTTAAACTTCTTCTCACTTAGCAATATTCGATAAGTTCATGACTTGCAAATTACTCTTTCAGTCTGATAGAAATTTAGGTTTTAATTTCAGCTCCGAACAATAGAAACTTCGTGTGGGACTCCCAGTAGTAGTATGTATGTACTTTCTAAAACTCAGCTGCTCCGCTGTTCGTGCAGAAAAATCCACTAATTTCACGCGTTTCTGTTTCCATAATTTATAACTTAAATTAATTACATGTAGAGACTGTCGTGACAGCCAACATAACAACAGCATTTCATTTTCTTCTGCCTTTCATTGAGCCAATGGGAAATCCCAGGATTAGAGTTGGATTCCTGGAGGTCCCTCCAGCCAGCTCAATTGCATTCAATAAGCTGGCATTAGCTATAAATAAAATGATAATGGATGATCACAAAGTAAAAACTAAGTAAATATTCATGTTCGGAAAAGTACTCAACCTTTGTCCCACACACAGTACATACATACTGTGTCAATGCCTGCCTCACAAAAAACAACATATGTACTTGACTGAGGAACGAGAAGAGATAATATTTGAGAAAAATAAAGTGAATGCGGTGGGTTGAGGTCAAAAAGGCTGTTGCAAAATACCCGCAATGACATCCTGGTTAAGGACGTTGAGCACCATTAATCACAACAGGCAAACGCTAATGCAGCGAATTACGGAATCCCTCTTGTTCCCCTTTTAGTATGTATGTTCACGTGCTTATTCATGTTCTTCATGGGTCTCAATATCATGTATAAACGGATGTACATATGTACTCACCCATGTACATCCAGAGGATACATACGGGTATTTTGATTTGCTTGGCACTTTTGCAACTCAAGAGCATCCCCCGAGTTTTAGTTCTCAATCAAACCCAGACGTTATGTGTAGAGGGAGAAGAAGGCAAGGGACAGTAGGTCGGTTGAATATAAGTATTAGATACAGATGCATGCCATACACACATACACCCATATGCAAGTTCTGGTTGAAGTGTATTTATGAAAAGTGATATATGTACATATATAACTATTATGTAATGCAATGGAAAGTATGCCCATGTCTGTATGTGCGGAAATAAGAAATTACGTCAAGTATTGTCCAAGTTATGTAAAGATGTCCAAATGATTTGGATATGGACGAAGATACGGAGGAGAGAAAAGGAGGAGAGCAAAAGGGAGGAAAAAGTAAATAGGCACCACATACTGAGAGCAAAACCACAACAAGCACTGGTGTGGTTCTGTAGTGAAATGGGGAGAAGACCACTAAAAATGGATCCATCAATGCAGCAATTATATTTTCGACCCCATCCCTTCTTCGATAAGTGCTACACAAGGGACTCTCCAATGATATCCGCATGGACGGAAAAGAAAACTGATTTTTTCCCTCCCTACACTACTGTTCTGTTGTTGCCCTATGCCTATATATGGCTCTTTAGTTGGAGAAGACTTCTCCTTTCACTTCATTCAGAATTAAGCGGACTAAAAGGGTGCATCCAATTAACTCCATGTCAAAACCTTCATGGACAATTCAACTACATAAATCCTCCATTTTCAGGGGATAAAAAATTTCTGTCGAATTACTATGCAACTACTAGTACTGGAGTACTGAGAATTATACATATATGAAATTTCATGTGATTTTCTCGTTGGCTTTCCAAAGGCATAGTAAAGTGCCGTGTGGCTCAATGACATCCAGAAAAACTAACACATGGCAATTATACATAGGTACTGCCTGTAGGTCTCTATCACGGCGGCGTTGGGTTTATGTTTCTAGTAGCAGTGTAGAGGTAGAATTTCACAAACACTTTGTACTTTATTAGTGCAGACCCCCATTTTATTACTCCGACATATGAAATGTACATCAAAGTCCGTTTAACTCATTATGGTGACAAACTAAGCGTGGGGATTGTTCCGAGAAAACCAAGCAGATATTAGGGGAGGGTGTGTTTGTTATTAAGGCTTGACATCAGCTTGCACAGTGTTATTGCTCAGATTCAGTCAACCTTTTGATAAGAGTACATTTCAATGTAATTGAGCTTTCTCGTCAGTATTGTGATGCTGGAGCTGTTCCGGGACCACCACGAGCGAGGTAGTACTATAGTTTCCCAAGGGCTTGGATACATAGTGAAGTACAATTAATGTACAATGCAAACTATTAGCACTGACTAAGGTTCGCTTTTAAGGAGTAGGAATCACAGTGCATCTGTATGTTCTCCAAATAATGTAAATATCTATAAATAGTAAAAATATTTAAATATAAACCATGGTGGTGAAAATTATTTAATACTTTTGGAGCTTGTCTATCCTTAGTAACGACGTAGTGTGAAATGGGAATTCGGGAAATGAAAGCTACTGGTAAAAATGTGTAATGGAGAAAGCATGGAAGCACTCTGCCATTTAATACAAGTTTGTAGTGCACAACGTTGTTTGTTCTCCTGCTTGTTGCCGAGAATAACAACTTCTTCACCACTGTTTTCCTTAAACCTTAATGTATCTCTACATGGATACGATTTGTAGCTGGATTGACCAATTTTAGTTCTAATACAATGGTATTTTTGCAGGAAATAAGAATATTCAATACAGCATTTGCATTCCTTTGGTTCAGAAATAGTAAATAACAACGTATGGAATTTTAATAATTCTTTATGTACAGGGACGGACCCAATGTAAGTATATCCGCTTATTTCATGAATTGTATAGTGATTAATACCCCAACAAAACATCATTGAATTTGGAAATAAAGTATATGCCTCAATTTACTATGAGGTTCTAATCGCATTCCAAACGAATGAAAAGGATTCTATACATCTTGGGAGGGCTTTCATGCTCCCCGACGCGATTGGTGTCCCGTACCTTTTTATTTGAATCGTATTCACAGTACATTTGTAATAGAAGATTTTTCCCAAACCACATTATTCCTGTGTAGTGAAGTGAGGAACTTATATATATATACAAATATCCATATATAGCAAAGATTATTACTTCCTACAGCACTACTACTGTCATGGTCAGTGTTGCTCGTTATAGGCAATTACTATTAGTGTAGTACTTTTGTGAATATTTGTCATTGATGTTATACAGTTTATACACAAGTGTTTTATTCTTTGTACTAGCTTAAAGACTACTGCAAGTTTGGATGCACGTGTGACATACCTACGCGATACGTGCAACGTACCAGACTACTTTTGATACTAAAAAATCAGACGACGGTCTCAAATACAGTATCCACAGAGATGGTCTTGACTAAGCGTTAAAGGGGGTTCAAATTCAAGGTCCGAAGTCCCAAGTAAGCGTGACTGGATCATATCAGAGGCAGGATAAGCACAGGGGTTTGCCTGTAAATTGGTGCGAAATTAGAGACCATTATTTTATGTCCGTATTGACACCCGCAATTTCTCCTCTCTTGGTCACTTACGGGTTTCGAGAGACCCAACATAAGAAGGTGACGGGGTATTTTGCGGTGGATGGGAGAGGAGCATAAAAAGCCAGCGTTGGTTTCAACTAGCCGAAGGCGTGGCAGTGAGCTGTGAAAGCTCATTAAAAGATGCACAGCTCAGCGGGACTGGGGTAAAACGGAAAAACCTACATCGGCAGTAAGATAGGAAAATGTGGCGATTTTCCTTGGATTGAAAAAATTAAAGTTTCCCAGCGGATTTCCGTACATACAGAGAATCTGGAGAGACATTAAGTTACACTTTCCATGATGGGATGACCGTGATGGTGTGTGTGTGTGTGTGTGTGTGTAAAGCTGCATGGAGAAGATTGCCGTAAAAGTCTGGACTACTTAAATACTTATATATTTGGCAGGGTAGCCTTGGGGACGTGTTATCGGAACAGATCCCAACGTATTTTCCAACTCCCACTGCAGAGGATGGAAATGATTTCTGGTTTTTTATCGCTACTTCAACTACAGTGTGGTTAATGGGATCGATTTCCCCGAAACCAATCATTCCCTGTAGGTAGCTCTCCCTCTTGAAATTTCGTCGGTCTTGAAACGCGATAAAAACTTTTCAATTACGTTTCAAGAAAAAGTCTTAGGTTGGACTCGGATTTGCCTCTTCCATTATGGGCTATATGTCAAAATTATTGGTCTAAATCATCCCGTCTCATCTTCCTAGTTTAGAACACTTCCAACTTTGTTTGTAGTTCCCTCTAACCTTGGCATGATTTACTGAATGGAGTTCCAAACAGCCAGTACCCTACTTTTTCCCTCTTAGGATTCAGGGTTGGATGCAATGTAAATATTGAAACCAACTCCATCACGTCACAACACAATAATAATAATAATAGGGAACAACATATAACCAAATTTTGTTTCATATTTTCTAGTGCCCCTAAATGCATAATGGGTTAATCTGACAAGGGAAAAATGAAATAATTCGGACAATAACGTTTCTTATTTGAAATTTATTTCGTTTTTCAATTAGGGTAACTTTAAAACCCAACAGAAGTTAAGTATTATTGCCCTTAAATTTCAAGAGTTGGGAACCAGTCCACATTCGGACCCCGACTTCGAGAGGGTTCTTCCAACATTGGAGGTCCTGGTCGGATTGCTGGGTAGGCTCCTCCCGTAGCTAAAGGAAAGAATTCACATAGCAAATCTTTAAAATTCCATATAATAAGCTGATTAAATATAATTTAAACTAGAAATAGTGTAAATCTTCAGATGAGTTTTTATATTTTAAGAAACTGGTGGATGGGATTAGCTGGCCGTGTGTTCATGGTTTGTTCAAAATTTGTAATGGGGTTTGACCAAAATCTATTAATGCAGAACTCCTAAAAGCGTATTAAATTAAAAATTAATTTATTCCAAAAACTTCATTAAGTTGTCAAAAGATACCTGGGCGGCTGGGTTCTTCCACTGAAAGTAACAATGTATTCAATTAATTTTTTGTGTAAGTGCTTACAATAAAATAGAACATTTAGTCTACCTTCTTATTGGCAAAATTACTGAGGAATTACCTGGACTCAAGTTAACAGGTGGAGACCGTGTAGGCTTCGGGTAGGCTACTCCGGGCCCTATAAAAAAGTAAAGCATTTACTGTAATTGTGAAAAAGGAGCTGGACTCGACTTTGTTATTTCCATAACCACAGTAATAATTGAAAGTTTATCAAGTCCTTCTAGAATCTGATGTTAAGCATACTGCTCCTAAGGACCGTGAAAATTATCATTATGAGTCGTGTCCTGTTGGAGAGCGTACAAATAACCGGAGTAAAAGCAAAATAGGTTAATTGCAATGGACAAGGACTAATGCCGTCATTTCAAATCTGATAATAACTGCAATAATGCACCCAAAGGATGATCTTACGATGCCCCAAGAAGGTGTTGGGACTTGGGACTTTGATTACCTATGTGTATGATTTCAGTTATAACATGAATACTGCGGTGGCCTTATGAAAATGCTATTGTAATTAAATGCACCCTTACCCCTCCATTCACATTTGAATGTTACAAAACAAATGATAACCGCACTTACTGATATTATCACGACCAGGTTGCGGAAATACTTCTGTTCCTACAGGCCGAGGCGTTCCAGTAGGCCCTGGAATACAGAGTTTATTCAATTTCAATTCCGATTTATTGAAATATGACACAGTTGGCTAAATCTAATCTATTTTAAAAGTTGTCTCCATGCGGGGTCAATTTTAGAACATACAAACTTCAGTGATTAATAGAACTTTTAGAAAATTTTACTTGTTCGACGGCGTCTGGCATCCACCGTAAATACTGTAGCACAGACAAGGACAAAGATGCAAGCCGTGTGGAGTTTCATTTCTACTTGACTTTCGAGAGAGAAAAATTGAATTTAACAACTAATTCACTTAAATCAGAAAGACAAGCCTTAATGTTACGAGCAACACGGTTGGAAAAAGTATGGACATAATTTGGTTAGTAACCATTGTTTTTAAACACCGTTTTTTGTGGCTTCCAAGATCATTATAAAAGGTACATGGTTAGGGGCCAAAAACAACAACCCGTTTTAACCTTGTGGTTTGGATTAAAACCTTACAATAATTTGTGGGTTTTACTGGTAGATAATATTCAGTAATGCACAATTAATACTAATGAGTGCTGTACATAGAATGGATGGAAATATTATATCTGGCGTCGGAGATTATCCTTGTGCTCATAAACAAGTCATAGTCAGAGTAGTAATGATAGCAAATCTTGGCAAAAAATGAAAGGAGTGAATTCTAGGAAAAGACCGGTTCCATTGTATGTACACACAAAACAGGGGGAGTTTTTAGATACGCAGCACATTCAGAAGTACATAAAATTTACAGATAGGCAGTAACCATTGTTTTGAGAAATGATTCCTGCGGAACCACCAAGTGTAGAAATGATTCCTTTCTTGACCGCAGAACTGTATTTCGTAGAAAAACTGGAACTCAGGAGTTAAAATCTGCAGTTTGTCGAATTAACAAAGCTTTTAATTAGTAAATAGACTTGATCATTAATTTCAATCATTGTTTGTGGTTGTTACAGATATCATCGCAAACCAATTTATTGCAAGTAAACAGGAAAGACAAATAATTGTTCTCTAGAATATAAATAGTGTTAGAGAATAGAGGATACAGTCCCCATCTTCCAAGAAAATCGTGGCATAAATCACACTGCGATCATCATTTCTAATGCCACAAAAAATACTGAAGTAAGGTGCAGAATTTAAATAGGTGATTATTTCTTTTTCCAATTAAACGAGCTACAAAGTCCGATATATGTACGTCGAATGATTTGAAGAAGTCTTCTTTAAGCAATAATTCCTGCAACCAGCTTCATAAATTCAAGGAAACATTACTTTACACCTATAGTGTTAACCTTCAAAATAGTATGACGGGCGAATGAAAAAATTTCATTTTCCCATCAACCGTATAACAGTATGATTCTAAATAATAATAACTTTGTCTCGACGGGCATATAATTTTTTTACAACTAATAACAATATTAATTAGTATATTCGCAAACCGGTGTCATTCATAGAAAAACATCCTCATTATTATATTTAATTACCTTGTATCAAAGGTACATGAAAATTATTGGTAAGGTTTTAGCAAGATATTTTAATAATAGCCATGTCCTAACACCACCGGAGTTTGGGTAGATAATGTGTATACATAGAATAGATTATCATCCATATATTTGTTCTAATTTAACATTACAAATTACAATGATTCGAATTCCTCCTATTTCAATTTGAAAGTTACAAACAATGTTATAATTATAAATATTTATGTTAAAAATATGTGCAAAGCTTGTTGTTAGTAAAAATCGACCAAATAACAACTTCCACGACCAATCAATTAAACTTCATTGCTAATGGGAAGTTACAGCTGATAGGCTTAAACTTTGGCTGGATTTTTGATGTGATGATAGTTCGGTAGAATCCTACTCAAGAAATCGATTTGCAACGTTTGAGCCTGAAAATATAATTAATCAATCAGACATCAAACCTCTGCATACAGACACATAATATTCAAATTTAAATGATGAAATTAGTAGCAATTTGTAGTATAAACCCTGGTAAAATATAAATAAAGTTCCTTACAGCCGGCCTTTCGCCCGCTATTCTATGTTTCAAAGGATCTCCTGAAAATACAGAGTTATCGACCACAGATGTCGGTTGAGTGACACGAGTTCCAGCCCCAAAAACACATCCGTTGCTAACAATCACATTCTCGCCTACATGACCTGCAAAGCAAGAAATGAAGGCACATTACATTCCACAATTAGTGATTTAAATTTATGAAACTACGTACACCTACAATAAGAGTTTTAAATCATGATCTATTTAAACAGTAAATTCACTGAGGAGAAAAAATTGGTACAACAAATAGTATCTTAACGGTTCTACTTGAACTTTCAACTGATTAGCATCATTGCCTAAACATTTTTCACAAACATTCTTTACACCTCCTGCTTGCATTACAAATTATAAGCAGTCAAGCATGATCAGAAAGGCACACTTGACCAATTTTACGATTAGTCAACCAACTTACTTTTTGTTTCAAAGACATTGTTGTCACCCACCGCACGAGCGTACACTGTGGCACCGACCTCGAAAGTATTACACTTCCCAATCACCAGTGGTTCAGTAGATCTAAGTATAAATAATAGTTGTTAAAATCAATTAAACCGAAGGAAATCTCTGAACGGACTGATACTCTACATAATGTAACTATCAGTATTTAAACTTTACTTGTTCTCAATGATGACCAGTTCTTCAATAATATTAGACTCCCCGATGACAATTGGTCCAACCGTAGCCAGGATCTTAGCACAAGGGTGGACAATGGTTTTAGTTGCAATCTTGACATCTCCTTTTACTTCCGCTTCCACACAAACCACCGCTCCCGGAGTTATCTGCAAACTGGTATTATCCCATTCCCCCAAAAAATCCCCAAAATTAATCTCACTTGACAAACTTTCCTCACCACCCGAGACATTTTCAATACTCTTGCTCGACTTTACATGCCCTTGAGGCAGAGATTCATCCCCGTGGTCATAACTCTGACCACCAGGAGTAAAATTAAAGCTCAACATGGCCTCTAGGAAAAAATCCGGTAAATGCACGCCAAAAGGAAAACGACTAATAGCACTGTACCTTTCCCAGTCTTGTACTGTATTCATATGCATGGGAATTGTTGTCACACTTAACACACGTCAGTAGTTATTAATATTCTCCTCATTTTACTTGATAATTTCCTTCGTGACTGTACCATACAACAACTTCAACTTCTTCATCTCCCCAATTCTGTATTTGAAAGATTTTCATCATCCACTTTACATGATTTTCAACGAAGGAAGGAGCATTTAAAAATAGTACGAGGTACAATAAGACACAAATAAACACAGTCAAAAGGAGGTAAGGCATCTTTTCTACAAAACCCATTGAAGCATTAACGTTCAACGATGGGGGATGAGAAAACCAGTAGCAAATTATTCTGGTAAATTACACGCCAACTTAGTGCTAATTAAGGAACAATTTAATGCTCAAAAGGACCAGCAGGCTTTTGTAGGAACGAAGTGTGCAACTGCATTGTGAAGAATGCAACTTTACTGAATAATTTCCGAGCCGATAAAACTCAGTTTAAAGAACGGAATCGTTAAAAATGACAAGAACGTGACCGTGGAGAGTTGATATTAGAATTACGCTTTATAATTAGAATACCGATCAATGGTCACACACTATATTATGCCACAGCACGAACATTTTAGCCATGATCACAGCAGCTCTAATTTTTTCCCATACAAGCTTATTATAGTCAAGAATTATTATTATTGTTACTAAATGTAATTCAGAGGAAAACAGCACTCAAGTAGCTGTCATTGTATCAACATACAGAAAGACGCGAATATTTGTAGAAACCAGAAATTCATTGAATTATTGCAAAACCCTTTCCTTCTCCATCCCCTTCAACGAAAACTTCCGATAAGTTCCATATCATTCTAAAATTCTGAGTACTTCCCTTGGAAATGCACAATAACTGACGGATCCATTTCAAACCAGAGATCTTTTTACATAGTTAAATGAATCTACTATGTGTATCTATGCATACCAAAGAAATGTACAGAATACGTATACTAGCGTGGTAATTGTAATGCTCCTTAACAAAGCCTAATCCAACGATATTTTCTCAGGTGCTAAAATTTAATTTGAACTTCTATTTAGACAACCACTACATGAAAATAAAACATTTTCATCGTGTGGGTAAGTGGAGGTTGGAGGTACTACATTCCTACATGTATGCAGTGTTTCTGCCCGTCTGCAATAACTCCATGTGGACTTTGGTTACGTTGTAAAAAATTGGAAAACTTTAGTAGACAATGCAGTAGTAGTTCTTGCATATGATTATGTATTCACGACAGCGGATGAAACTTAGGTCTATTTACTGTGTTTAATTTAAATGGTCATTGCACTATGCGCGTGTTAAATGCTAAGAATTAGTACGTGTATTGTTACTGAGAAGACATTGCCAACGGAGAATATTTTCCTACCTTGAACATTATATTAAATTTCTATATGTACCCTTACACTTACAGGTGAATTTTCAGCTTTGTTATTTTAAAAGGACCTAACTTTTGAATTTATACTCATACACTTATTCTTTGCTGAAAAATTCCGAGAAGCTGAAGAAGAGACAATCAAATGAACGAGATTTCAGTGAGCGATGAAAATCTGGATGACAATGACTATGGATGGAATCTTGGAGTATTATAAATACGAAGCTACACAGAGAGGAGAAATCCAGCCAAGTTAGGAGCATTAGTGGGTATTATATTGAATGTGACACGGTTGGTAGATTAAACAAAAATGTAATGATTTTTCCCAGACACAAATATTACCATAATTATTCCCCCCTTCCTTTTCTGAATAGTACAGTTATTCCAACGACATGTTAGTATTACCCCTCCACACGCGTTTTAAACATTACCATTTACAAAATTAGAGTCCTTCATACACTTTGCCCGCTTCAGGGTTCAACTTTGTACACGGGGAAATACAGTTTAGGAACATCTATGTACGTAATATGGCCAATTTATAGATACAAGGAAACTCTAGTATGATAGATAGCTACCGTGTGCACATCAGTAACATGAAGTTTGGAGTTCTCACACAGCAGGAAACTATCACCTCTGTTACCTTCTTTATTTTAATACAAAATGTTTTTTTTTCAACCCTAAACTCATAGGCACTAAGACAACGAGACGAAAACAAGGAAACCATTATATTTAAGAACCAGCAAAACTCCAGCAGATCCTGCAGTATTTTTGGCTCTAATATCTTCCATCATACTCCTGAAATAATTCCATTACTCAGAAATATCTATTTAACTATAAGGATTATAACCAGTAAAAATCCTCTGAGATATTATCTAACGCAGTAAAAAAAATTCCCCACAGATTACAAACGCATAAGCTCTGAACAATAATGAGTTACATTTTATTCGAATTCCTAGAATAATTATTATTATTCTCCATTGGATGTCTTCAGCCCAGATTTCTCACTACTTTCAATACTACACGATTATCGGCAATCAAGAAACTGGGTAATAACGGCTAGTACAAACTGCTATAAAAGGATCTATATAATTACTCAAAGATGACTTCGTCCATAAAGTAGATACTAGCTAGTACTGTCTGCCATAATAGGGTAAAAATTTAATCAATTGATAGTATTTCAGAATCCGCAAGGCTTTGGCCATTAGACAGAGACACGGACACATTAAGAGTCAACGTTCGACAAGAAAGCAAGTGAGTAGGTACTCACTATCTCTACATAAAATTACATACAATGTGATACCATTACAAGTTACGGAAATGCTCAGCCCTGGTTGTCAGTTCTCATCGGATAGGTTGCATGCATGAGTATGCAAATGTGAGTAAAGAAGGGTTCGTCCAAGCGCTGGAAAATAAGTCCAAAGTATAATTTCCCAGTTAGTTCGTTCGGGTTGGAGTGAGCAATTAGCATGGGAATGATCTTCATCAGAGAGCATCGAGAATCAAAATTACACAAAAGTATGTATAGCATCAGCAATTAGAGCAGGAGCAAGCAGTCAGAGATAGTCTCATAAATGTGAAGGCGAGTTGTTTCATTTCTCATGCATAATTGACTTCGATATTCATATACATACACTTATTGTTAGCTGACAACATGGTGAATATTTTTATGAACCTTATGTCCATGTTTATGAACGGCAACGGCGACGACGCTCGAGTTTCTATTTTTCTGCAGCAACCATGGTCACAGAACAACCTACTAGAACATTTATCCTTTTCCCCCTGTTCCACTCCACAGCTGTACTCGTCGAAAAGTCGAACATTATATCCAATTGAAAATTATCCCGTAAAAATTAATTTGACAAAGAATCACTCGTCGGAGTTTAACCAGCAGGTCTGTTCGTCTCTGTAGTCTCTTACTTGGACGGGATAATTTCTAGAAGCAGAATTTCAAAATTATTAGAGAAAAAGAAAGAATTCCTGTCCCCACACCTTAGCGTACCTTATGACCTACACCTTGTGACAGTACGGCCACGACATAATGGCACATATTAGGGATATTTTGTTACAATAAAAATGTAAACATGATGCGTTCAATGCGTCTTGTACCTGTAATAGAAAACCTAAGCAAATAAGGCTCGGATTTTCGACGCAGATTAGTGTCTCCCAAGAATTTTTCTGTATGTGACCTGCTCTCAAGTTTTGCTCAAGTTAGTACTATCTGTACTACATCCCCTCCACACATGCACAAGCTTCCTAAGCAAATCATTGAATAGCATCAAGGCATTCAACTATTTTCTGAAATAATTAACACCTAAAAATGTTATGAGTACTTTGCCTCTTGAACTCCCAACACATACACACACATTACACACATGAGACACGGAGACAAAAACTCCAACTTAAGACTCAGAAATGTTTTTTACCATCATCCGTTTAACCCTCTCAGGATCGCTTTTTTTTCCTGCACTTTACCATCCGCCGCTCATGTTTACCTTCCACTACCCACAGAGAAACTAATAATAATACACACTTTTCATTTAGACTCAAGCTCTCTCATATGCATACTGACAACAAACCTCGAAACAAATTCTAGTCTGCATATAAAGTTGACATATGCGGACATACCCATGTTTAATTTCTTATATGGTTGCTGGCTTGCAACATCAATTCCACCTTTATTTATTCCATGACTGTGATGCTGATGCAACTTTTTATTAACACCAACTGAAATACCAGTGGACTATTTCGTGTTGACTTAATTGTTTGCAACGACCGAGAATAGCCAAATTCATAAATGCTTACACGTCTGAACTGCACATCCCAGCATTGTCAGGTGAAAAAAAAACGCTTGGCAGTGGAATGCTAAAAAATTTAACATTATCAATCAACAAAAATTAGACGTCAAATCAAGCACAACAATAACTTCTCTTGGGAATTACCACGATAATCATACATACATAATTCCGTATGAAAATCAGAAGAGAAAATATTGGAAAAGTCCTGTATCGGCATCCAACTGACGTAACTGCCCATCTTTT
Organism: Allacma fusca; assembly: GCA_947179485.1. Lineage (NCBI taxonomy): Eukaryota > Metazoa > Arthropoda > Collembola > Symphypleona > Sminthuridae > Allacma > Allacma fusca. The sequence continues at coordinate 19,679,452 of OX359248.1, read as the reverse complement.
GGAGACTTTATATTTTGAAAATAAGTTAAAAGTAAAGTACATAATTACATGTATTATGAGAAACATTGATAAAATGATTCTTGGGACGGAGCAACACTTTCTCTTTCCCTCTCCATGTGAGTCAAGCAACTTCAAGGTAAATGATAAGGGTTCCAGAACGACTTGGCGGATGGATAATTTGGGTTCCTACTCCTAATAGCATTTCATAAGTACAGATATATTGATTGTCACCAGGAGACAGATGTCAATCTCCCCTAAGTGCTATCACCACTATGTTAATTATCTCAGTGGTACCATTTTCCCCAAAGCAGAGAGTCATTAGAATTCAATTAGAAAAGTTGAAAATTCAAAACAAAAATAACTAATTTAGATAAATTACTACTTCAATTACTACCTGTCTCACGAAGGCATGGCAACTAACTGAACTTCCACGACTGAGTGTAAGGTTATACCTTCAATACACTGATTGTGACTTGCAACTGGAAGGATTAGATGAAACAATGTTGAATGTAAACATTCGTACGTCGTACAGTGGATATACATATACTAATAACTTTATGAACATTTGGATCTATTTCCTGTCCATTATACATTACGTTTCCTACGTAAAATCAAGTCATTAACACAGGACTATTCATTTCCTCCTTAAATAGGGCAACCTTAAGTGCGGTACAGACTAACAGAAATGAATAGGTAAAAACATCAACCTATCTTGACTTCGATTTTAGCGTTATTGTGTATCCATAATAATTTGATAGATATCTGTGCATGCCAGTAAAAATGAAATTATACAACTGCAGTAAACCTGATAACCTAATGTATACACATCCTTTCATGCAACAGCTATGAGACCGACGTTCATTTTATCGCCCCTGTAATGAACAGAAACACAGAATGTTTACATCAAACAAATAAACAAAAATTGAATCAAAAGAGTAAGAAGTTGGAGGCTTCAATGACAAATGAAATTTTAAGCTTCATGTTTGTTCCTATCGCTACTCCGACTCATGCGACAGTAATTCTGAGATATGCCGTGTCACGTTCGTTGAAGTCATAATAATTGCCTGATCTGACACCAAATATCAGTTGGAACTGAAGACGTGTTAACTGCAGTGTGAGGATCAAACCGGACAGTGAGACTGAATTGGACAAGGCAGGAGACTAATTAATACGACGGATGACAACACATCGTCTCTGCATGCCAATAGCATTGGGAAAATCATTAAAACTAATGATAATGTTAATTGTATGTAATAATTCATACATTCTGGTGATATATGCTGTCTCTGAGCCTCCTCTGACACATACACTTGTGCTCAGAAAGTTTGCCTATGCGTGGGTCTCACTTATCTGACCTGCTAAAATCAGAAGGTCGTTCTGAATTGGGTAATTAGCATTGGAATGCTGGTCGTTTCCCCAATGTACCTCAGCGTCTGTGACAATCTTCCCAGGTCATCACTGTAAGGTCAGGTTATAGTCAAGCCAAGCTCCTCAGGGGAGAAAGAACGGCTCAAGTGGAGACTTCGTATCTATTGACCTCTAATGATAATATCAGCTACAAGTAATAGTAATTACGGTAGCCCCGAAATGAAAACCCTTTAGAACATCAAGGCAAGGTACTTTACCCCGGAGGAGAGACACCAATCATTTAAACAGAGATAGAGTGTAACTTGTAGAATCGAAATACTAATAGTTGCAAACGACTCTTGTCATTGGGCAATAATTTCCATAGACCAACAATTATTGAAAGGTGATGACTACCAAATAGGTTGGCAAGATGAGAGCCTAATTAGTTTCCTATTTTCATACGCTAACTATATTATGCTCGAAAAGTTTGCTATCCAAAATAGTAAGTGTCTCATGAGTTCACTTATACATCCGCCAGTAAACCCACCATCTACATATATTTTGGTATGCATACAAGAGCATCAACTCCTCCTGATCTGATGTACGGATGATGCTGGTAGTCAAACCCGTAGCAAGTTTAGTACTTAAAAAAGCCAAGTACAGCAGGGAAAACTAAATAATATCATGTATACCATTTTTTGTAGAATGTGTAACCATATACTTTTGACTAAGCGCATTCATGTAACAACACTAACAACTGTAACATAGCACGAAAAATGGAAAATAGCTATTGATGGAACACATACGTACAGAGAAGAGAGCAACTATAGCACATTTATGTCGAAACGACAATATCATAAGAGAGCTACTACAGTATATGGGCTGCGTACAAGTAGATATTCATTTCCCTATTCCCTACACATCCATGACTAGTAGTACCAAAAGTACCAACCACGGCTGGATACTATTAGAATAATGCATAAAGATTTTACCTGTACGTATACAAAAATGAGGGTATATTTAATGTGCTAGTGACTAATAATGTACCTTTAGGAAAATATGTAAATATAATCACCAGGGCAAAGAGAAACAAAGTCCCAATATAACATACAGCTAATTTCATGGAAGGAAGGAGTAGCATAAGCAATATTAGACGGGGTTTTAAATGTTCCACATGTACAAAGTGTGTAACATGTCGAGGGATCCATCCATCTAACCATCTACAATGAAGAGTCATTAAGTATGCTGAAGCACGTGACGATTTCTATTCGGTATATAAACTCCCACACAACTCAGGTCACACAAGCATTAATTCAGTCTACTTCAAACTCACACCTTGAAAACTTACATACATTTTTTCTCCTCTTTCACCTTTTATAGAACCAAAGGAAGCTGCATGAGCAGAGAGACTCAGAGTCAGCAATCTCTATAAAAAGTTCGGCACTGTTGTGCTTCACACCTTCCAACACCGCACAGCCGGAAACCTGACTTCCAAGACAAATCAGATACGAATTCCCTTGAGATTTTTCCTTAGTATTGTTCAAAATTTCCTTGAAATTTGAAACTTTCCCAATATTTTTCCTTTTTTTTTTTTTTGGCTGAGACTTATTTCGTTAGCAGGGAATTGTATTTTCAAAAGTTTAAATTACAGAGAAAATCCTAGTACAAAAGTTGGAGGGTTCCAATTTCACGCCGATTTCCCACCCCAAAGCATTTCTCTTCAAAAGCTAGTGACAACAAAGACAAGGCAGACAGAGTGAAAGCACCCAACCTCAATAATCGTGACTTCCAGTGTTGTGAATCACGACGTGGTGATACGTACTGTAAAGTGGTGTGCGAGGGAAGGAGGGACGGCGGATTCTGTGTGAAGATATTTGTTCCTGGGAAATAAATGGGATCAGTGATTTTAAGCCGTAGCTTTAACCTGGAAGAGAGCAATCCGTCGACAGTTTAGTCAAACACTGTCATGGAGACGCTCTCTTTAAGGCGAAAGGCAAGACTCAACGAAATTTATTACAATTTGCAAAACACAGTAGGAAAACGAACAACCTTGGAAGGATTTCAGCAATGTGTGGATGGATACTCTCTCATTTTGTGGAACATCTTTTTTAAAACCAGCACGAATATTTTGGGGCAATGCCAACCTAAATAAATTATACCGTAATTTACATCAGGATTTATGTATATAAGCTTGCGTTTTAAAGTGACAGTTTTATTTTTTTAAGACTTACTTTTTTTTGTCATTCTACTGTATATACGAAATAACATGTGAATTGTGAGTTTTTTTGTGGCATTATACCTTGTATAGTAGGCATTGCTAGTGTACACAAATATTTATGTATTTACAGTTTACAACCATTACACCATAGATTGTATCAATTCTCTTGATGACATATGTTAACAGTTGACAAATATAAAGTTATGGAGGCTCTAAACTGTACAAGCTTTAAGTAGGCAAGGTATAAGCACATGTGCCAACATTGCCAACTCATTTCAAGCATGAATAAATAATTTAATTGCAGTATACACGGATCCACTTTTTCTAAACCATTGTGTCTGCGTTGTTCAAAGTAGATTTCATGTAATACATTCAGCGCTGCCGGTTTCTATTACTATTTTTCGGTTTTTCAGCCCGCGTATCCCGGTCAGAGAAACCTCTGTCCCAGAATGCCCTCTTGTCCCGTGCTCCCATCGACCCACCGTCTATAGCCCGATCCCAAAAATTTCGTTTGGACTCCAGGTTAACCGAAGTAGGCTGATCACTATCAGTTAGGCGTTGATCGAGAAGAGCCTTCTTGTCAGCGCCATTGACTCGATCCCAGAAAGCCCGCTTTCCATTATCTTCAAAAGGGCTGTTGGAGACACGATCCCAGAACGCTCTTTTACCTTTGGGATTGTTTCCATGATCCCAGAAAGCTCGTTTCGACGGAGATCTTTCCCAGAAAGCTTTTTTATCTACTCTTGCAGCTCCAGGAGATCTATCCCAGAAAGCTTTCTTATCCGCCGAATTCATTCCTCTATCCCAAAAATTACGCTTCGATTGAATATCATACTCATACTCGTCTTCGCTGTCCCGATTAACTCGATCCCAGAAAGCTCGCTTCACGAGATGTTCCACATTTAGAAAGGAGTCACTTGGTAACCGGATAACCTCACCTAACGAAAGAACCACGGGAGGACTGGATGAGTTATCTTCCGAGTCGATCTCCGCTCTTGAGGTCCCGCTCAGGAAGGAAGCAACGATAGCTACTATTAGTACTACGAGAGCCCGAAAACTGGAACCCATTACTGCAAGGGTTTAAATTGGGCAAAATTATTAATTAGAATTAGTCGCTACTCCCCTCTAAATTATTACGAAACACAAGCAATAAATACAAACAAAATCCAAAAATTGTACTGGATGTACCAGATACACACAATATAAAGTCATGTTTTCAACGCCTTTACAAGACACAAAACTACATACTCCCACTTCATACATACAACAGATATGACTACGACTGATGTAAATGAAAATGACTGCAAGTGAATTCTGGAGAACTTTCCGCGTGACAAACGAAAATAAAATTCAAAATGAATTACAAATGCAAACATAAACTTGAGACAATGTAGGGTAATTGAGACGAAATTACCCCCAAGCAAAAATTATACCTGTACCTTAATTATAGCACATGCAATAATTTTCACACCAAGCAGAGTTTGAAGCATGTAAACCTATTCAACCAATTGTTGAAGTACAAAAAACGCACCTGGCAACTGTTTGGAGAGAATTTAGCACTAAGACGTAAAATGAAAGGATGGCTTCAGTTTTCGAGGACGCTCCAAACAATGGCCAAATGTACAATACTTGTTCTGTCAAGTCTCACAATCAGCTTTTCAAGTGAAAGCTATTGCAGAGATGAGAGAATGATAGAGAAGAACTCTAAAATTTCCGTCTGTTTTTTTAAAAAAAGAGACGGATACACCTTCGGAGGCTCGTGACCGAATGAATATTTCATGTAAATTTCCCGTTTTTATATGATTCTTTCAAGACTAAAATCGATTTTTCATAGGTGGGTGGTCATGTCAATAAATTCTGGTTATCTTTACAAATCCACAATGCGACGGTACAATTCCTCAGTTCCTTTAACTATTTTATTTCGAAATCCAAAATTGACCAAGATCCTACACATTCAATGGGATTTTTAACTCACTGGACGACAACTCCCACTCAGAATTTTATTTCAAACCCACTGATATTTCCTTGCATCAATCAGGACAAACCCAAGCCACTGTCTCCGAAGATACAAAACAATTTCAGAGAGGCTTTCCGTCTCACCCTACTGGGAATTAAAAGGCGAATTTTCTAAGCGAACCCAAATGACAGTACGAATCCGCAGACATACATACGTAAGTTTCAATCCTGTAAATGTAACCATACAAACACCATCCGTATAAAATATTTCAAATGGATTTGGATGAGAAATTGCTACTCGCCCCTATTTGGAAATTTGATTCCTTCTCAAAAAAAAAACAACAAGCTGACCACCGAAACATGGAGTGAATCAAACTACGAAGCATTTTCATCCCAGAAAAATTCTCCAACATTAAATAAAAATCCGGATCATTTCTTGGCAAAGATCTTTTACCCACTTTTGGCAAAAGGAGAGAGAGAGAGAGAGACATTCACAGGGAGAGTAAGGCGAGGAAATCAGAGACAACTTCGTTGATTTTGGCTCCCGCTGTAGATGTCTTTCGAGAATTCGAGAGCTGCTGAGGACATAACGTAACCCAAGCAGATACGCTACATTATGCAAATGGGAATCTGATTACCTGGCCATAAATATTTGGAAGCCAAAGGATGAGCAACTGATATCTTAACAAGACCTGGGCATTTCGAGCAGTAGTATTTAAAAGATGAAAACTGCCATATTAATGACTAAATGAATAATTCATTGAATGTTTTACCTTTTTGCAAGAGCTGCCATAGTCTTCACTGAGGTTTTGAGGTCGTGCACTTGATCCACCTTCCTAGTATTATTAAAGATGAGTCGTCCCAAGAAGTGACTGGTTGGATCGTTGGATGAGAGCTAGGTCTTGTGCAAAGTGGACGAGACTGTCAGATGGGGAGAGAAAAATATGGAAATATCATTATTTTAATAAATGCAGACAAAATCCTTGGGAAAGTTATTTTAAGGCTGCGGACAGGACTCGGAACGTAAAGCGCTTCTTTATATTATTATACTCATGGAGTAGTGACGTGAAGACAAATACTGCATGAGTAATGTCCAATTTGATGTGTGCTATCATTTTCAATAAATATTCCAAAAAACGATGATTGACATTCAAGATCCTACCAGAGACGGACCGGGTCAGTAAGCTGTATACGCGGACACTACACACAACGGCCAGTTCCACAATGAACGTTAACACATTTCTTCAAAAACACAAAAAGACTACATAAATGCAGAAGGAGCAAATACCAATTTAAATAATGAGTATTGACAACTTACCTCGAGCGAATCAATCGACCAGGAATTATTACAACGGAATTCTGGAACCCTATCACCCGATTCGGGTGATGACAATATGCAGAGTAAATACTTTATTGATTTCCGCTCGGTTGAAATAGTTCCGATTCGGAGTTACTAAATTATTGACAGGACCGATCTCCGAAGGCCAGGAGGAAGCAATATCAATAATTATTTTTCCAACCGGCTCAGTTTAGTTCTTCCCATCAAACTTCTGGAGTTGGACACTTCTTCGACCTTCAATCATTTTATTGACTCACTTGCTTTTTGAAATCTTCGTCTTCGGAAGAATTTAATCGCGCCGGAACTTTTGAATAGTAGTCGCAGTATTTTGGTCCCCCAACCACAGCAAGAACAGGACTCAGAAAAGTCACTGTCCAATAAAAATGATTTTTTGAAATTCCCGTATTTTTCTACATTTTTTCAGTTTTTTGAAGCAACTACAGTAAGCTCTACGCATAAGAGCACCATTAAATTCATCAAAACTCTTATAATACTGTAGAAGGATCTTAACGGGGAAAAAAATAAATTACGAGGACATGATGAGGTGTCAAAATATTTTGGCCGAGTTACGACCAAAAAAATATTTTTCCGCATTTTTATGTACTTTTTCGTATGACAAGTTTAAAGAACCGCCTATCAGTATCTGCAGTGAGTCAAGAACGCAACAGCTCTTTAAAAGCATTTAGATACGGAAGAAGGCAAAAATTGTCTACCTTTTTTGTCAAAAAATAATATTTTTTTTATGTAATTGTATGTTTTGTATGACATAATGACATGTCCCGTCATCAAATATGGGGGAAATGGTTACCAGAAAAAAATCTGTAAGAGTGAAAATATTCTTGGAGGAACAATAAAGCAGGGTATTACAATTCTACGTAATAATTAATGGAGACTTTATTTTACAAACCATCATCCTGTGAGAGAGATTCCAAAAATCAACTTTGTAATTTTGATAATTAGTATTAGAAGCGCGGATAGGTATATGAAAAACCAACTAAAAATTGTTTCAAGTAAAAATGGGCTAAAAGTCGAAAGTTCTCTCAGCCAGCTTGGTAAGAATGAATTTCCATATGAGCATTAATTTCTGCTAAGCTTGTATTTGCGGAAAATTGTCGGGTGCAGTAGGGGCAACGATCCCCAATTAAGCTGGGTATTTGTTTCTCAGAGCTGACTGACATGGGTTGGATGTGACCGGCAGTGGTGAGTTGTTGATTGATGCTATTATCTGATGTATTGGGTCTGAGTCTGGGAGATGACCCACGAGATGACATGTTGTTGGCGAGCAGGACGGGACTGTTGGTTCGGATGGGGCCTAAAGGCCCCACAGCCTGGGTATGGGAATTACTTCGAGTGACCTGAGGAGGCAAGCGACTCCGAGGCGGAATCTCGGGGAGGATCTGCCCTCGTGGTAATGGGATTCCGTTCTTTTGGAACTGTGGGTCAGATTTTTGAGACGGCACTTGCTTCACGCTCAGTTTTGGATCCAGATGATGAGGATACTGTGGATTTTCATTGTAGACGACGCCTCTGGCAAGGTGATTTTGCATGGGGACAAATCTAAGTAGATATGCAATGGTAATGATTATTATTTATACAGGAATGGAAAAATTATAACTTAATTAACAGTATAATGTTGAAATAAACTGGTAATAGTCAAGTGGTAAGACTACAGTAAGTAATTATTTCTAGCCTGGTTTGACAAGTTGTGGATGATTTTGCCTCTCTTCTAGGCTTCGGAGTTGGAGGAGTTGCAGGTGGTGAAGCAGATGGGTTCATATTTGTACTATTGATAACTTTTTGGCATCTATCAAGCATTGCCTCCACTATTGCACTCGCAACATTCATTCCAGCATTTGCTTTTACTTGAAAAGGTCAAATATCCGTTAAGAAATTTTACAAGGGAAAACAATTTATAATGTATTTACAATTACAACCACCCAATTACTTTGTGAATCGAAAGCGTGCTGCTCTTTCAAAACCGAGTACACTTCTGGACTTCGCTGACAAGTGCCTTCTATGAGGGCAAACAAGGATAAAATGTCCGCCTCAAGTATGGAGTTCCTAGATCCTTCCTGGCAGTGAAAACTATCTAAGGATAATCGTTGTCCTATGAGGGCCTCTTTTTGATGATCTTCTAACTGACAGATTAAATTTTGTATGATCCTCTCCTGCGACCCAATCACGGCTTTGAGTAACGTTTCTTGAGGAGCTAGTCTCTTGGCAGGAGCTCTTTGCCTAGCATCTCGACCTCGAAGATCTAGAAATGCTTCTCCTTTACATCTGTACAGGTCAATCATGTTTCCCTCGTGATCTGTAATAGACTCGTAGCCTCGAGCGTTCAAGGTGTATAGTAAATCTGTTAAGAATCTATTGATCTCCTGATTTTCTTTCTTGACTTGATTGTAGTTCAGTTGAATATTTTCGCATTTCATATTCAGGTTTGAGAGTCTCTTCTCAGCTTCCTCCAACTTTTCGGTGGATTCCGTCTTTTTGGGGGAGGTTGAAGGTTTAGGTCCGTTCTGCAAATCGGAATGCATCAACATTTGTCGCTTCGAATGTTTTGACGTAAATTCAGAGTTTTTAATGATCTCATTTAATTAGTGACAAAGGTATTTACCTACTTCTTTTCCTGTACGGGTTTTTCGTGGATCTTCGCCGCTTTCATCTGTATTGTAGCCCTCCATTTGCAGCTGAGAAAAACTTCCGGAGCAACCAGCGAGGTTGATTGTTGGAATTTTTGGAAGGGCGGCTGAAGGTTCTGTAGTTAGCATTGTCTCGAGTGGTAATTTGCCACATCCTTTGGCCAGCTGCTGATTTTCTCGGACCAGAGTTCTAACCTGCCTTGTCAATTGTTCAACTAGATTTCTCTAAAATATTACAAGAATTAATGCACATAAATTACATTGGTACTCCAACAATACTTACTATATGTGATGGTTTCAAGTATTTTATTAACATCATTGTAATTAATATAGAATGATATCAAAAGGTGATTACAAATTAAATTGACCTTTTGAGTAACGATATTTTCCAAGCAGCCGTTTTGCTTTTGTAGAGTTTTCGCAACTTGTACTTGGGCCTTTAGTTTCTGAGCCATGGTGTTACATTTCGAACAATTTTTCCCATTGCAACCATTGTGGGAGTGAGGGTCACCTTTTGAGAAATATCGTATTAAATTTTTTGTCCGTCCAAACTATTTGTTGTATATTTACTTCAAAACCCATAAGCAACCCCTTATTTCATACCTTCCTTGTCATTATAGCAAACACTGTTACAAGGGTTCTGTCCAGAATTCCTTAAAATTGGAAGCATATTTTCCTTGTCCTTCCTATTCAGCAGGATTTTATTGGCGGAAAATATTTTAGTGCTTATTTTAGTGGTACAATCAAGTGAAAGGTCCGTCGCACTTGTGACTGGTCTCTTAGCTTTTGGTTTCTTCTTTCCCATTATCATATCGTTAAGATTCATAGCTATTGATTTTGATGGATGCCTTGTCTAGAAATTGATTAAAAGGAAAAAGCATTTTAAAGTAGAATTCATCCGTTGTTCCAGTGAGTTGATGAGATTTGATTTGAAATGCATTGATTCTAGACATTTACCTTGACTTTTTGTAATTTCCCTTGTTTTTTCCCTTTCTCCCCGTAAGTCTCGGGTGGTTGTGAATAATTATTATTCTCTTGTTGATTACAAAAGCAAGTTGAGCTGTAGGTTCCGTCCTGGTGTTGATGAGCACAGGATCCTAAATTATTACGGTAGGATTCTTTGAGAGCCTCCTTTTTATTGCTTTTATTCTCTTTGGAGTCCTTGGTTCTCATTATAGCACTTGCGGATAAAATGGGTTCTTGGTGAACTCTGCCACCTGAATATCCGTCCAGGATCGGATTGTAACCAGGAATTTCTAGTTTTCTCGTCCGAATACTCGGATTTTGTTTACAGTCAAAATTAATGCCGGGTGGTTTATTTGGAAAGAAAGGGTAAGCTGGGATGAGTAAATTAGTGTGTTGGAAAGTGTTTGTGCATTCTCTGAGTTTAAGACAAGCTCTTGGACGATTGGATGCAGTTGTGTACTGCACGTTATTCTCCTCACGAAAATCTCCTCTGGGGGCATGAATCGAACCAGTGGGAGGTACCTGACTAGGCCTACGAGCTGAGGATGTCGGTGAAAGTGAAACTAATGTTTGTTCGTCCTGTTGTGAAATAGGTTTACGCATATTGCTAAGCAATAATGACTATTTTGAGAGAGAGAATGATATGGGCCTTTGAGAACTATTAGTTAAGCTCTAGTCTGTGCGGAAGATATCAAATTTGGACGCACATTAATATTCTTATCCTGACCTGTTGATTCCCCCACTTTTCTGCTTTTATTAGAAGTATTAACTAACGGGTCAGCGTCAACTTTTATTATTTTAGTGTTTCATATAATAAGTAAAATTCGATCTTTATCTTTTAAGGGGAAAGTGTAAATATAATGAAATCTCACAACGCAATCGTAATAAGATTACTTTGGTCCATCCTCAGTAGTTTTGGTTTTTGGGGGGTTGAATTTTGCAACCTACGAGGTTCAACCAAGATTCTACTATCTTCGGCGTAGTTATTATCAAATTTATTTCACTGTAGTTAATAAACACTAAAAATTCAAAAATGTTTCAAATTATTATTGCTGTACTAAAAAGCATAAAAGATGAATTTATTTCAATGTAATAAATTTATCAATTATTCTATTCGTTGTTAGGAATATTTTGATACGCTGCTTTACCGTATTCACATATATTATTGCCTATAGGAACTGCAGCAACTTCTTTTGATTTTTAACCCACTTTATAAATTATGGGGTCTACGTTTAGATATTAGGTTTTGTACGTATGTATACATATTTGAAGAATCTATGAGCTGGCAAACTATCCCAGCCCTTGAAACAAAAACTAACAAAAAGCGAGATGAAACTGGCTTATGACAATTGTGAAAATGCGATCGGAAGACGAGGACATCATCTTCATTAAATCCATTAAGTACCATAAATCAGAACTGGATGAGTTAAGGTGCATTACCTGTTATACAAATAGTCCAGTCCAGAATACTAAAAATGACTGACTTTTGGTCGGAGTTAAACAATCACTGTTAACTTGGAATGCGTGCACTTACAACAGCCGAGATTTCTAACTGACATCCATCAATACAAGGAATTTGTTTAGCAATTTCAAGGAAAGCCCTTATTTGCAAATACGAAGGGGGGATTATGCTGCTTGCAGAATGTTACAGAATTGAGTCATGGGGCTCACAGCCAATCTGTAGACCGTTTGTCAATTAAATATAGTGAAGGGTGCCAAGAAACGATCTATCCCTCCTTACCAGCCCACAAAGTATACAGACTGATTGAACCAAAGGAAAAAATTATTACCCTTTAAAGCAATTCGCAAACCTTGCCTAGCATTTTCAGTCACTGACACCGCAATTTTTAACTTGAGAACATGGTGTTAGACTCAACTGAATCCTCATACAATTAGTGGTCGGACCAATTCAATTCAGAATTGGAAATTTTCGATTCGATTCGATTCGATTCAATTCGATTCAGTAGTATTTCGATTCGATTTGCTGCAAAACCAAATCGAATGATTCGATTTGGGTACTGAACTGAATCGAATCATATCATGTGAATTGCAATTCAAACAATTCATCAAAACCGCTTGGGCTGCGCACGGGTACTTTTTTTCCGCATATTCAAAGTCAAAATAGTACGTATACCACAACGTTTGTTATTTTAGCGTAGCTTTTACTATACCCTTTATAATATGTATACGACACTCCAGTAACATAAGGAACATTTTGTATTTTCACAAATGAATCGTTCGATTTACGATTCAATTCGATTCACTGAGTGAATTGAATCGAATTGAATTGATTTGGGGCAAATTGAATCGAAAATCGGTTTTTCGATTCAATTCAAGCTTCAAATTGAATCAAATTGAAAAATTCGAATCAAATTGAATCGATCCGACCACTACATACAATTTACTACAAACACGTTATTCCGGAATATTTTATGAATGACAGAGCGTCTATTAAAAAAATGGCAAGATCAGAAACTCTACTCGTTCACATCTTTGCTCCGGCAGATGAATTTCCCCCTTGCTTGCTCTCTGTTCTAACGAGTCATGCCTCAAATTCTAAACGTAGAGACCTGGGTGATAGCTTGCTGGAAATCCCATAAACTTTGCTACCAAATACCCTAGAAACATATCATAAAAAAGTAGGCTGAAATAATAAATTTTAAACTTTCAAAATTTCAATTTTTCCAAAAAATATCTCACCTTTTTCCACTTCCATGACCGCTGTAACCGGAGTTTTCGAGGAAATGGGATAAAACAAATTTTTAAAAATCAGGAAAAACATTTGCTAAAACACAGTGAAATCGGATATTTTCTACTATCCTGCTTGTATGACCCAGGACCCACGGGCTAAATCGTGTTTCATGTCACCCGTACAACAACCTTCACAAGTATTACAGAGGAAGAGCTCCAATGCTAAATAATAATGTGAAATATCCTTGTATCACCATTATTATTGTTACCTGACCGAAATGCAGCATGAAAGGATCCCTCAAATTGCGTTTGTAATTTTGTCCCAAATTTCTAGAACCTTCAGTTCACTATGGAGACAGTCCGAAGAGGAGACTCACGTCACAACCAGGATTGAAATGATTAATAATCCCAAAATTACTCCACCAACCTCCACAATGCCACCCACCAACACTTTCATTGCTTACTCGTACTCAATATCCTCTAGCTGTACAACTAACAATAAATCATTGATTATTTTTTTCTATTGAAGCATTTCATATTTACTTTACTACGAGCTGTGGATCTTCAATCAGAGCCGCTACAGCGTTCGAAGGAATGTTTTGCCATTGTGTCTCATGTCTCATCCCATAATTCCCTTCATTGTTTATTAGTTTTTTCCGCGGAATTTTCCATATTTATTTCATATGGATGATTTTAGATGTAATTATTAGTATCAGTAAATGCTATATTGCTATTTCTTCCTGTTGTTATTACACAAGTCAAAGCACTGGTGGATTTACGTTTTTGCCCAACCTTGCTCCGCCAGGGTAAAAATTTTAGGGCCAGGATTCAAAAAAAAAAACAAAGGCCCACATAGATGTCAGGCGGAAAGGCCCATACACTCATTTTGTAGGTTACGGCCAGGGTAAAAATTATTTTATTAGAAACCCACTTGTTTGCCACTTACAATTAGTAACCCCAAAGTAAGTACGAGACCGATAAAGCCATAAAAGGCATCACAGCGGTAAGCTACAATAGCATGAAATAATTATCCCTTAGTTTAATTCGCTTTAACAATAGTATTTTCATTTAAAAATAAATATTGAGAGCATTACACTAATTATTACTAAGGCTGGAGGAAAAAGTTGGCGTCGGAGATTTTCTGTGAATTATTTTGTTGAATTTTTGTTGTTAGTTTGGGATTTGACGCCTTGGCACTACAGTAGCTGCACCGTTCTGAAGTCCATCCCGAGCGCTCCCTTTGAGTGAAGGAAGGAATGACTTGGAGGAAGAGAAAGGAGCTCCACCCTCAATGCGTGCTAACACATGCGTTCGGCAGCCGTCTCTATCGTTGTTGTGTGATGTGAAGTGAAGTGAGCACTATATGCTGCTCTGCTGCTCTGCTGCTGTGCCGTGTGAATGTGAACGCGTTATATTCGGATAAATTGGCTTTATAGCAGTAGCCCAGCAGAATTACTACGGCGAGAAGACGATAGTGGAAGGCAAGGACCACCACCATTTTTCGTGGACAAATGGATCCAAATATATAGTGTTAACTGTTATTCTTTCTTTTGTGTAACTCTTTATTGTTTTTCTAATTGTGTGTTCCTGTTTCAACATTAATTGGTTAGGATTTATACATTAAGGACGTAATCCTTGAGGAGCATCAGGTAACCAATCATTTAGTATCTCTATATAGAACTTGGGTTATAGAACATAGCCTTAGCCCATATTACAAATAAGAGTACAAAATATACATAGAATGCAGTGTGTGTGTGTGTATACTTTACAACAAAATAATAATTATTATTATTATTCGGTGCTGTAAAAGTAAATGGAATTAGTATTGTGGGAGGTGGAATTCAGTTAGGGATTCGGACATTATTTATGAATGAATGGACAGTTGCGTTGTGTTATGCTCAGATATTTGTGTATGGAAGAATGAACTAATACTGCAGGGAGAAAATCGATCATCATGTCCGACGACTCAGATGCTTCACTACCCCTGCCAGGTTCACCCGCCGCGGGCCCGGGTGACAATCCAGAAGACTGTGATTCCGGCTCGGATCCTCCTACAATAATAACTCCTAGTAGGAAAATTATTCTTCAGATGTCATCCCCTGAAGAGGCTACAGATCCTTCCCCGAGTTTACCCCTTGATGAGATCCCTTACCCTACAGAATTAATTGAGAAGGGTATAAGCATCGATCCGGAACCCGAGGTTGAGATTCCTCTACCCCCGGACTCTTCGGATAGCAAATACTCACCAAGTCAAGCTTCAGCTGAGGATGCTTCCCCGGCTTCGGAAACTCAGCAGAAAAAAACAGTGGCCGTGCTCGGACGTGCTCAAGCTATGAAAAGACTCAAAGCATTCTCCGCTGCAAAATTAGCAGCGACGTCAACAACGAGTGGAAGTGGTGTGAAAAAATCTCCTATTAAAGGTGTGTCAGTGTTTAGTGGTAAAAGTAGCAGTGACTCCAAACAGCCCCCGTTGGCCATTGCGAGTATCAAGGAGGAAGAGACAAAAATGCGTGAGATCTTGGCCATGAACTCTCTGTTGAATGAAAAGTTGAAAACGGTACATGCCATTACAGGGAGTATACCGGGTCCTGGACCGGCGACGGCTATTGTTAAACCTACTCTACTAAACCCTGAGTTTCGTTCCAACCCTGATTCCCTTGACAAGTCTGATTTACCGGGTAAAACTAGTGAAGACAAAATTACTTCTTTCCATGTTAAAAAGCAAATGAAAAATATTCGACGGAAAAGAGCTTCAAGTAGTTCATCAGTCTCGAGGTCTAGGTCTAAATCTCCTGGAGTCAAGAGGCGAGTTAATGAGCGAAGGTCTCGGAGTCGTGATAGGGACAAGGAAAGGGATCGGGATAGAGACAGCTACCGTCGGGACCGTGAGCGGGATCGAGTAAGGGAACGGGAGAGAGAAAACGAAAGGAAAAGGGTCAAACGCTCCAGAAGTCGTTCCAAAAATAGGGATCATGATCGGAGACGAAGTAAAAGTCCCCGTAGCAAAGACAAATCTAGGAGAAGATCCCGGACTCGTAGTCGAGATAGGAAGCGACGGAGCAGGAGTCGGGAACGAAAAAGAAGTCCGTCTAGAAGTTTGAGCCGTGAAAAGGAAAAGGAAGGGAAACATCGAGAAAAATCCCCGACAATTCGGGAAATCAAACGAAAATCAGTTTCTCCATTGCCTCTTCGTGAGAAGAAACAAAAATCCTTAAGTCCTCTCCCGTTAAGGAAATCAAGATCCCAAAGTCTTAGTAAAGAGCGACGAAAGTCCCGTTCCCGAAGTAAGAGTGCAGAACTAAAAACGGAAAAGACGGAGAGTAGGAAAAAATCCCGTAGCCGAAGTCGTGAACGCGAGGGGAAATCACGGAGAAAGAGTCCTTCTAAGCACAAAAAGAAAGATAAGGATAGGGATCGTGATCGTGATAGGGAGCGTGAGAAGGAAAAGTTGCTGGAGAAAGAGCGACGAGAAAAGGAGGAGAAGAAAGAGGCAGAAAGGAAACGGGAGCGGGAGAGGCAAGAAGCAGTGGAACGTGAGTTGGATAAAGTTCGAACCATTCGAATGCCAGTTGACTGGAAGGAGTACAAAAAATTCCAGTACTCTCCTGATAACGTACGGGACGTTTGGAACTCCATCTTCAAGGATTCTAAGTGAGTTAAATCCAGTCATGTAATTCAATAAATTATTATTTACTGTTGTATGCAAATGTTGCAATTACTTTTTAACTGTAAGTTGATTTTTAAAGTATTTTACTAATTATTGTGGAGATTATATATATAGTACTTATTTGCGTTTGTTGAATCTCATCAATAATTATTTTACATTTTTTTAAGTTTTGTCCACCTCAACAACCTTTTATTAATAATTAATAAAGGGTTGACGGCAGACAGAGATATGAACTGCTAAATTGTCTGTTCAGGATCATCAGCTAGCTCAGTATTTAATTTCCGCCCTGTACATTCGTAATTCATTCGTTTGGCAAAGTAGCTGCTGTTGTCCATGAAACTAAATTCAGCAGTACCTGCAGTTTTCCTTCAGGTCGTCATTAAGTATCTAAAGAGTTTTTCCAATAAGCCAAGAAATTATGTAAGATTTTTTCTATTTAACAGTATCAAGACGAACGTGTAATTAGTTGTATGACAGTGCAAAAATGGTCTCTGACTTCCGAAGCAAAAGTTATATTGTATGTTTTAGCAGTATGGCTAACGTTAACAAACGCGAAGATAGCACTATAAAAATGACGAGCAAGCGAAGGGAATTTTAGCTAAATCTATAGGTTCAGCTATTTTTAAAGACAGTGTTGTCATAATAGTTTAGCTATTTTGTATTTAGCTAATCATTTTTGCTTGCTTTTACAAATCTTACACAAATCTTTTACAAAATGTTCCGCATCTTAAAACAATTAGGCATAACTGTACCGAATTTGCAAGATGAGCTGTATAAATAATATAAATTACTTGTTTGATGAGTAATACGGAGTTTCAAATTGGGTTTGCTGCCTCGGTGCATTCTTGAAAGAGCAAAGTATCAGAAGTTTCGCTGGCATATTTATATCATAGTTTTCTATTCTTTTTGTTGTATCGATTTCCAGCATAAGCCGGCGTTTAAGTAATAAATAAATTACGGGTTTATGAAATTAATAATGGCAGTGTTATTGGTGAAAGGGAAAACTTTTGATAATTGCATACCATAAGCTGGATAAACTATTATTGTGATTTTAATTATTAGGGCACGTAGTCGAAGCCGATCGTCGTCCCGGTCTCCCTCCCGAGCCAAGGAACTTCCAACCTCACCTACCTTTTCCAGGACATTAATTCAGTCACCGAAGTTAATTAAAACTGTTCAAGTAGAGTTGCGAACCGCCATTAAGCGAGACTACCCAGTTGAGTTATTAAAGATGACGAAGCAGAAACCAGTTTTAGAATACGGCTGTAACCGGTTGTCTCTAAAAGGTTACTTTAAATCTCGTGATGTGTTCAAAGAGGAGTGTCCAGAGGTGCTCAAAAGTGTTGAGACTATACTATGTCCTGACTTAGCTACTAAGATGCCTCCATCACCCCCAGATCCTCCCAAGGTTCAACCATGGTTTGTCGAGCATGCACAACTATTCTGTCCAACGGAAGGTTCCAAAGGTATAGTTATTTCTCATTTATATTCTGATGAAGAAATGGAGGAAGCACCTCTAATTCGTAGTAAGCTGCCAACAATAAGTAAGGCTGAGAAGCCAGTTAAGAAAGCTGAAGTCAGTGCTGAACCAAGTAAGTCCGTACCTGTGCTAGCACCTTCATCGACTTCCACCACAGCGACCCGTCCATCATCACAGAGTGAACCTATGGAGGAAGAGTACAGCACCGAAAGTTCACAGTCTCAAGATTCAGTGCCATCACCTTTACTTAAGACAAGATATGGAGCTGATCTACCCCCACCACCAGTATTCTCTCTGCCGTTACCTAAAATCGTGGACGAAGTGAAACCATTAAGCGACGAAGAGGATGTTGAAGATGAAGAAGAGGTAGAAGAACTACCCGTCCTTCCAAAATCTGCTCCTCCTCTTGAGGAAAAGAAACCCAAAATCAAAGACAAGAAGAAGGATAAAAGTAAGAAGAAGAAAAAGAAAGATTCCAAAAAACATCACCGTCGGCATCGGAGGGATAGCAAAAAACACTCGAAAAGTGATGACGAAGATGAATCTGAGGAAAGAAATCCAGATTCTGAGACTTCCCACAGTGACGACGGGGGCAAATCAAAGGCATTGAAAAAAAAGAAATCTCGCAGGGATGAAGAAGAACCCCCAGCGACCAAATCTTCCAGTAAAACAGTCCTTGAGGATAGTAAAAAGAAAACTAGCAAAGTCACATCATCATCATCTTCTGGTAAGATCAGTAAGAAACATTCGAAAAAGAATCGAAAAGGCAAGTATTCTGATTCGGAAGAAACTGAACATTCTTCGTCCAGTGAGGATTCCAAAGAGTCATCTTCCTCATCTTCTGGGAGTGAGAGCGAAGGCAAGGAACGGAAGAAAAAGAAGAAACGGGCTCATAGGAAAAAACGGGACAAGAAGGAAGATAAGGATGAGTCTTCTGATGACGAGCCTCATGACAGGAGTGACAAGGGGGGTGCAGGTGGTACTTCTGGTCGTTCCGGAGGAACTAATGAACGATCTCGGAGCCACCGAAGAGACAAGGACAACAAGGACCGAGATAGAGACAGGGATCGTAGACGGTCGAGGGACCGTGACCGAGAACGTGACCGCAGTGACCGCAAGAAGAGGAGACATGATTGTGTGGATTTGGAAACTCACGGGTCCGTCGAGGGCAGTAAGCATGGTAGTAGTAGTAGTACTAGTAGCAGTAGTAGCTACAGCAGCAGTCAGAGTAACAGCAGTAATGATAGCAGTTCGTACAGCTCGGCAAATGAGGATGATGAGCATGCCAGTCTTATGAACATGCATCCTGACTCTCAGTTTCAACTTGCTCTTCAGATTTCTAAAATCCAGCAAATTGGACTGGATGACAAGACTGAAAATGATAGTCAAATAATTTCAAAATTGTTGACTCAGATTGAACACGATGAAATTATGGGGTCAATGGAAAAGGTGGGTGGAAATGAAAAGTATGATCCATTCTTAGATGTGCACGTGGAGGATGATATGAAGATGGGCATCCCTATAGTTGTGAGTGGCACTAGTGTTGGTAGTAATTTTTCGAATATGAAGATTGAACAAGAATTATCAGGTGCTGAGGACTTGCTGAAAACCTGTGAAAATGATCCACTCCTTCAGTTAGTTATGACTGACCAGGACCTAAGTGCAGAGAACTTACTAGCTCAGATATATGAACCAGATCATCAGGAAGTATCGTCTGGAAATGTTAAAGATGAGGTAAACCCCTCATGCTCTGCCATTCCGGCTGTCCCACCCACTCGTTCTATCCCGAGGAAAAAGGTTGAAGCAGTCATTGAATCCCAGTTAATTCCTGCAGTTACTTCCCCAGCACACAAGGCTGAAGCTATTAAAGCTAATGTTCTCAAAGAGGAGACAGTTTTGCACCACCGTAAAAACAAAGATTTGGTAGCTGCTTTGGATGCAAATCGTTATGTAGATACGTACGAGCTTTCGCCAGGTTTCGAGCACACTGAGGAAACTCATCGTTCAATGGAAGATAGCCGACGTTCTGATAGGACTTTCAGACGTTCCTATTCTAGGTCTTACTCTAGGTCAAGATCCAGATCCAGATCCAGATCTCGTTCCATCTCCCCAAGTATTCGGAGGCATGGACGCCCTAGAAAAATCATTCAAGACAGAAGATACCATCCATACCATGACCGTCATGATCGATATCGATCGAATGAACGACGAGAACGGTATATTGATGGACATCGGGGTCGTGAAATTAGGGGGAAAGATTATGAAGAAAGGTACTCTAGGTTTGATCGACATCGCCATTGCAGGGATGGACGTGAGCGGGGCAGACCAGTTGTCTTTCGACATCGGGATCGATCCCTTGAAGAGTATGAGCTACTGGGCCATGCTAGTCGGCGTTATGAAAGAATTTCCCGGCCTGAGAAGGATAGAATGGCTTTCGAGAATCACTACCGAGAGGAGTTGGTCGTTGACCGAGGAGACCGAGCACATGAAGATCTCATAACAGAAAAACCCATAACTACTATTTGTCATGTAAACCCTCCGGTGTCTTCTGAGGCTGATCTGGTGGGCGTTGAAGCATCGCCACCTCTCAGACTGAATGTCGCAGACTCAACTATTAATGATTCAGACCTGGCGGATAATATTGCATTGGGATTTGTGGACAATGTTGAAGATAACCGAGGTAATTGGAGTAACCTGAAGGAAATCATACCAGAGTCGGATTCAACTGTTGTCAGTGTGTTGGATAGTTCTGTCCCCGCTCCTGGCTATATATCACCTCCGAAAAGGTTATCCCTGGATGAGAGACTTGAAATGGAAATGGGAATTAAATTGCGTGAGGAAGTCACACCTGCGCACCCTTCTTTCCCGTTCTCCGTATTCCCTCCAGGGCAGGATGATTTCGCACCGGGCGTATGTCAAGCTCCTAAAGGTGACTCAGGTTGGCTACCGCAGGTCCCAATCCAAGGTGTTCAGGCTGATGCTCAAGAGGTTCCTCGCACTGTTCCAAGGCAATCGCAAGCCATTCCGGTATGTTGGTCTCTTTAGTTATATTATTGTTTAATAATAACGTGTAGTATTACTTGTTAAAACTTTTGTTTTTAGCAGTTTCATGTGGTGTTAATTTATTATGTGTGGTTACAAAAGAGTTTCAGTTTTGGGTTGATTTAGTGATTGTATTTGTAACTTATTTTCAATTTACGTACTATCTGTGGAGAGTTCGTTGGTGTTTAGCTGTTAAATGATTTTGTCAGGGTATTATTTTATAATGCATGTGTAATTAAAATGCTTTGATTTATTATTGAATAGAATAATTTCTCCAACATTATTGCAACTTTGTGTTTTTGGTTGTGAATTTCAGCTTGGCGATTTGATTCAAGTATTACCAGGGCAGATGCTCGACAGAAGTTTCACAGTTACGAAGCAGAACAGTAAATTAAATCCTTTCGAAGTGCAGCAGACTGCAACACAAGTCATACGGAAAGTAAGCATTTTGTTTTAGTCTTGTCTTAGTAAGTAACATATGTATAACTAGTGTGTATCACTCAGTATAATCTTTGGCAACGGTAATTCATAACCTTGAGGGCTCGTTCTCAAGGACTGTCTTACCGTCCTTCAGAATCTTGTAAAGAGATTTTCAAAAGTGAATTAGTATGGATTGAGAAATATTCAGTAAATGGTAGGGACATATTCCTTCTTGGATGAATTAGGAAATTGGCAAGATCTTGGCGGTGGATTACTTTGTGAATATGTGACGTATAGCTTTGCTACATTCAGTAAATGTGAATAGTTAAAAAAACTGATTTGTGGTTTTTCCGCCCGCTTGCACATATAAGGTGGGAGATGAGATGGATCCGAAGAAATGCGTGAATATCAAAGTTCCTGTACTGCCTTTTAAAATCCCTGTTTTTGGTCATCCGGACTTGGAATCCATACAGGCGGCGGAGCAAGAAAAAGAGAATCGTATACTGCTGAGGCGACAAGAGAAGGAACAAAAACGGCTTGAAAAGAAAAGGCGGCAGCATGAGAAACGGAAGCAGCTGTTGAAAAAGAGAATGCTCAAAAAGAAAGAAATGATGGCAAAAAAGAAGCTGGTAAGTAGTATAATAACTGATTTAGAAGCACCTACTGTTTTTATTTGAATTTTTTTATCATCGTGCTTAGGGGGTTGATACTAATTTGAATTATCCTGTTCGTATCCTTAAGTTCTAATTGTGCAGTTTGGATATTTTGATTTTAGATATTGATAAGGATTAATATTTTTAGTAGTGATCGATTTTTCGGTTCTTTTTAAGTGGTGGTATGTTTTAAAGAATTATTATTTAAGACTAATAGCATGAAATGTGCGAATATTAATTCGTGTTTTTCAAAGGGAACTTTTAGCCAATCTGACAAAGGCTACACTACTTGCCACTGCGCAATACCTTGGGGTAACTAGAGGCTAGGGTTTCACTTTCAGCGTGGTGTTCTTATTTTATTTCATGTAGGTCATTCACTAAGTTTCTTGTTAACTAGTTTTTATGTTTTAGAAACCGAATATACGTATTCCTGGTTTGGAACTATTATTCTAATTCCAACTGATGATGGTTTTTAAGAATTTGCGTTTGCCGTAGGGCTTTTAAATTATTACTTACATGCTAATATGTCGGTTTTGCAGTTACAAGTAAGGTTATAAAAAATATGTGGCTGACGTTAAAAAACGTTTACCGTGAATTCTGTAAAAGCAAATATTAACTGTTTTTAGAATTTATCATGGAACAAGGATATACTGATAATGATATGTGGTGTTAACGCTTTGTGACAATTACATATTTTAATATTTCAACGAAATAACACATTTTGGATATCTTTCTAATAAAATGAGTGATAATTTTTTCCAGGCGATGGAAGCAGCGAAACGGGAACGAGAGGAGAAGAGTTCAAAACCTCGTGAAAGCAACAATATTGGAACTGAATTGGAATCTGCTACTACAGCCGTGGACCCGGAAGAGCTTAAACTTCTGAAGGTACAAGTTGCTAATCTCGATGCGTACTATTCATCTGTACTACTCTTCATTGGCATTCTCGCGCTCTCCTATGCGAGGGAGATTATTTACCAAAATCAAATTGTTGTTAATGAAAGGAAAATGAATCAATTATTACTATTTACGCGGGGCAAGCCAGTCAATGATGATGAGGGTCGAGTGCAGATACTGTCACTACCCTTTCAATCCGATAGAAACGATTGTCATTTGTTCATCGTAACCTCATTGTACATTCTTATGTGAACTGACGATAACAACACTTGATAAATATTTACCACAATGTGTAAAATCATTTTATGTACACTTGAATATGTTCATTCATGATTTTTTCCTACTTAATACTTACTATCTTAGTAACTATACAGGCTAGCAACACAGATTATTTCAAGAAAACGAATTATTATATGGAACCTTTTGTATGTGAAATGTGCCGTAGTACTTATATATTATATGTAGATTGGAAGAAACAAATATCAAAAATAGTATCTATCTATACAAGAAATATGTTGATCTTTTTTATGATATCTACCAGTTACGCACTAGTGCGTGCATAATACCTACCTAGTAACTATTTTTAGCTATAGCTGTTTCGAAATGATTCTTTAATAGCATTTAAAGAGAAACTACAATCGTGTTGCCAAGTTGCAAATTGTGAATACAACGTGTCTATGCATGTTGTTACGGAAATCAAATCATATTCATGACAAGTATTTTGTGTACATGATGACTTAAAAGCAATATGTCTACACATATTATATACCTTACGATTTTAAAATCTACGAGGCTGTCTTACTCCTATTTGTTTCTTGACACATTCTTATATAATTTAAAATTTATAAATCAAGGTACGTCATGGACGACAAAACAACCAAATTTTGTTTAATACCAATTTTAATGCAGAAATAAAATTAAAATGAGTGAATACTTTCATCCAGCATATTCTACACTATTGGTGAGAATAATACATGGCATGTACAACCGTTTTGAACTTTTAGACACTAGCTGCATATTGAATACTGGGCATTCTTCGTACCACTGTTTCATTGTAACGGCGTTTTATCATCGATTTCTTTCCAACGTGGCCTTGCTTTTTCGTGGGGTGCACGCATTATAAGTATACATTGGGTTACTCACTGCATATAATACAGGCTGCGGATTAACTATCATCGGAATTTTCCAACGTGTATATGCTCGAAAGCCTTTGGTTTTAACCATTTCCTAAGGGTCGTATGTATGAAGAAGTAGATTTTCGATCGCAGCAGTCATATTTTTTCAGTTTGGAAAATTCTACGCAAATGGAGTAAAAGTATTTTCCTGCCGTTTTTTTCCGCCACTGCTAAAAACAGTTGGATTGTACAAGTCTCATCATGCCCCACGTATACGCTTAGTTAGGAAGTATTTGTTTTTGACATGGCGCCAGATCAACTAGCATTTCTGTTTCAGATAAGTAGCAGGTTAGATACTAGATACCAATCGGCTTATCAATCAGCTGCTCTGACACTTATATAAAGATAACTAGGTGATTTTATACCAGGTAAAGTTTATATCTAGCTGCATTTTTGTAGGGCATGGCTTTCGGTGGAATGTAGCAAATATCAAAAGAAGCGGTTGTACATGACATGCACTTATGCTGATTGAAGGATTGTATTACTGGAATATTGAATAAGAAAATCTGTTGACTATATAAATAATTGGTGCTAATTGTAACTCATTCTTGTTGATGGTGTACGTTAGCCTAAAATAATTTTTCAACTTGTGATTTGTATTGTAATCTACATATTGTATTTTTTTAAAATTTGTGGAGCTATTAACTCATTTGATTCTATGACGTGAAGTTAAGAATGTTGAAGGTGAAATACAGTTGATGTTGTTGTCGTCAGTTTTTTACAAAGTCATGAGCAAACTTAAATACGCGAATGGTTAAAACGTGTAGCGTACCGTTGCGGTGAGTTTTAAAAAGAAATATTTGTATACTTACAGGAAGCACTAACAGAAGTTCCAACTGATCTAGGGGAAGATTACGATGGACATGCACCAACTTCTACAGAACCTGAGTTGATTCGAGATAAAATTCTACCCGTTGATGACATGCATGACGCAGATGAGCACGAAGAAGACATGGAAGCTACTAAAGATCCAGCATCACCAAAACAGTCTTCAAACTCTGAGCTTCCTAATAATGAAGTCAATCAAGTTAAAATTACGTTGCCCAAGAAAGGAATCTTGTACATGACGGGATTAAAGTAAGAATGTAAATTTTTTTTCCTATAGGCATAATATTAATATTAGCTGAGAAAGTGCGTATATACGATTTTTAGACAGGAAATTCATTTGAGAATTGTGTTGGACGAAGCTAAGAGAAATTGTGAATTCTCATTAGGGTGTATCTTGTAGTTGCAGGTGTAGGTTTTACGTTATCTTAATACCATACTTTCATAGTACAACGAAAAAACGTGGAATGGCATTGTCTCAGGGGAATATGTCATATATTTTTTCCCGGCACATGTATTCATTCCATTATGACCTATCGTAGGAAGGAGAAATCATCAAAAGGTGTAAAGTTTGCCGATGGAGTGCTTCCTGGACATGGATCTTCCCGTTCGGAGGGAGAGGATATACACTCACCCCCTCCTGGACAAGAAAATATTGTGAAGAAAAAGAAGAAGGTGAAGGTCGGTCGGGAAAAGAAGAAAGCGAAAGTTAAACCAGTGATCGAAATAGATCCCAATGCTCCGAAACTACCTCCGCCACCTCCACCAAAAGAACCATATCCGTATTGTCCACTGGGAATCCTTTACCAGTTCAATCCGCCTTATGCAAGTAAGGAAATATTATGGCTTTATTTGTTAATAGCAAAAGTTAGAATAATTAAAAATAGTTTAGAATATGTACGGGGATTTAATAGTTGCTGAGCGATATCATAGGGTTTTGAATTTCTTTCACAGTTGTGTACGCTCAAACTCTGGCAGAGCTTGGATATGAAATTACATTCACACCTTCCATGGAAACTCCCAAGGATTTTGCCGGTGAGGAGCTGGAAGCTGATGAGTCACATTCCGTCCAAATAGAAAGTCTAAATCAGTCAATACCGAGTACCACAGTGCCCATGTCAGAACTTGGAGCTGCTGCCCCCGCAAAATCATTGGCATGGTCGGAATCCCCTGACGCGAAGGACAGAGTAAGGAAGAAAAGAAAGCACAGGGAACATAAAGATATTGATTTGAAAACCCAGTCAGCCTCTACGTTAGATCCCCCATCCTCCCGTCATTCATGCCATCGTCACAAGGAGCATAAACATAAACCCGCACATGCTCAGCGAATCCCTACAATTGTAAGTTCAGTTCCGAGCTCAAAACTTTCAGATGATAGTTTACCACCTCAAGACTTCCACCCAGTGGACGGTGGCAGAATTACACCCCGAATTATGAAAGAGTTAGAATCTGATCCTCAGCCATCGGTCCGAGAAAACAAGAACTTAATTTCTCTGTCATCACATCATGAGGAACATACTGTCGCTACATTGCATGATACTAATACAATGAAAAATTTGCCTTTTGAGGGTAACATGGATGTTGCAGTCAAACCTGAGGTTCCTGTAGAGTGCAAACGAATTGAAAATAATCGTTTTAAGCATCACGAAAATCATCGAGTAAGAAACCGTCATGTCGATAATAACAGAATAGTTGCTCACAATAAGCACTATGAAAATCACAGGGTAGAACATCACAAGACCTCGGAGAGCCATCATCACTTAGATAGTCCAAAACAACTTGAAAACCATAGGTTGGAACGTAAACTGTCAGATAAGAGAAGTGAATATGGGCACTCAGAGTGGAAAAGTGAACGTAAAATTTTGGAAAAAACTACAGATAATCCTAATTTGATTCAAATTTCTCCTTCAAAACTCGATCTTAGTAATAAATCAACCATAGAATTGCCTAAAAATAAAAAGGCATTTACCGAATCCTTTGTGGAGGTCCCGCAAACACCAGAACAGGATGCAGAAAAAATTCCCGAATTTCAAACGATTGCTCCTATTCCAATTATTAACAGAACTAAACAGATAAAAATTAAAATGAACATGAAGACATTCAACAAGGTATCTGATTCTGCGGTTTTGCTTGCTATGCGACCTGTTCTGACAGGAAAAATAAATTCAGCACCTGTAACTCCAGTTGTAGTGCCCAATGCTATAAATTGTAAGGATTTATGCTCATCTCCGATTGCCCCACCAAATGTATTGCCTGGCGTGACATTATCACCTGTATCATCAATTGTCTCACAAATTCCATCGTCGCAGTCGTCATCACCGAACGTTCAGATACCAGTGTTACATCCTCCAACCTATGACTACTACAATCAAATTCCTGCCATGGTTTCTCCCTTGAATATCCCCCCAGTACCTCCTATAATTCCTTCAACGATGTCACCCAGATTACCTTGTGGCATTGACTTAACTCGACCGCCTCCAGCTTTCGCATCGTCTTCACCAACTGCTACAGTTAATGCCAGAGCATCGTCCCCGACATTCGCCGCAGCAACCAGAGTTCCGGGTAAATCCAGTAACACCCTTGTTAATTGCACTAATAGTCTTCCAAATTTTCCACCACCTAACTTAATATGTAGCAGTAGTGCATTAAAAGATACCGAAAGTCCAGCAACTCCACCACCTCCTGGTACTTCCCCATAAACCCTGAATCTTTTATTTTTAAGTGGGAATTTGTATTTAAATTTCCTAAAGTATTGTGCGTATTGTTTTTACATGTTTGTTTTACTTCCTCGTGTTTTGTTTATGTTACCTTACCTGCGTTCTGTTGTGTGTCTGTGTGTCGGGGCTTTTGTGTTATGAACTTATGTGTTATTTACCTTGGTTTAAAATGTATGGCTTTGTGAATACTATAATACTTGGATAATATTTATTCCATAGCGGTTAGAATAACTGCTCGTTGGCTACACCAAAAGTTAATAAGTGTAATACTATTTAGTGTCTTTCGTTTCCTCTCTTATATTAATCTTTCGTAAGTCGTTATATTATTATGGAAGGAAACATTCATAATTTTAAGAGGATGTAAAATCATGTATTACAATTACAAGTTTTTAATGAAGGCATACGAGGAAATAAACCTTTGTTGTGGCTTTGATTATTCTGCAAACACAGCATTTCGGAAAATCATTTTCACACAGTATCCTATTCCTCCTTGCTTGGGGTAAAACCGCTCTTGTATACAAATTGCCGGGTGTTAGACTATTCTAATTAAACCTTCTTTAAAATCATGTACATAACGGAGCACCAAGATAATTTTCTTAACCTTTGATTTTAATTTGTTTTTATGCAGGTGTTCGTATCACCCACAGTAGTCCTGGCCAGTCACGTCGGCCACTTCATAAGGGTAATCGTAGTTGATCAATACAAGGTTTTCCGCTGGTACTACAATTCAGAAATGTTCAAGCAACTGCATAGGGCATGAGTTTCCAGTCTTCGCAAATCTCAAGTTTATATCCGTACCTTTTTATCATGTAGATGCTCTTGCTCCTCGGGTTACTTATATTTTTTAATGATGCTAGCCCACCTTTACTGTAGAATTTTAGTTATTAAACTTTTTATTTATTGTTTCTTCTACCATTCGTCTAACTTTGAATGAAGGAGAATATTACCAGTGGGGATTTAAAACGGTGTAAAATATGAATTGTTGAAATTTTGTTATTTCATTTTTAAATATGTATGTAATTAATACCAGACAGTAAGTGCTACATATGTGCATTTTCTAAGTTTCTAAACGCATTAAAAATCATTGAATGTGGGGCTGCTTTGTGGCAACCGCTGTTGAATTTGCTCGGACGAAGAACTGTACATTTCTTTAAATATCAGTGTTTAGCCCTGTTGGCTATAGGGTTCCGACTGCCGGCAATAGGGTACTTATGGATGACTTCACTATATACACAGCTTATCACAAATTGCATAATATTGCTGATTTATTGTTGGAGGCATCAGGATTATTTAAAATTTCCATTCACATAATTATTAATAACCAGGCCAACCCAACATTGATTATTAAAATTGAGAATCATGTCATTGTACACTGTAAGCTATTGTAGCAGCTACCCGTAGGTGCTACGAGAGTAAGTAATAGGGTAAATTAACCTGTGAGAAGTTTTATTCTAAACATATAGTATTAATTATTAATGGAAAATCAGTACATATTTAGCAAGTGATGCAAAACGTCCTTGTTATTGACTTCCAAAACAATTCACTTTCTCACACACAAAAGATACAAGTTTGAACAGGGAGTAGCGTCGTTGTTGTAGTAGGGTCAGCGGATGTATGCTCCGTAGAGTTAACTTCACGTAATGAAAATGCTGCTCTACTTTCACTTGGGAACATAAATAATAGGAAATTCTATGTATTTGTGTGAGTTTGTGTAGCATGGTAAATTACGTTAATTGAGAGTTAACAAGGAAATGATTAGCATATCTTTATTGGGAAACATGAACAGGAACGTCACATATTTTAAAATCACAGTAAAAAACCACAGTTAAAATTATTATCGATTCACCTTACAATTATTAGTAACTTGATTGATACTTGAATACTTTCGTGGTAAGAAAATATCCACATATACATACATATGGAACCATATATTTTACATACACGAAAAATACATAAATTACTATTTCTTAATTACTTATATTAGATATACATACATATGTAAATACTTGCAAATACATACAGTACAAATAAAGGATACAAGACCATTAATCACAGCCCCTCCTTAGGTTCCTCTCCGCCCCATTTACTTTGTACTACCTTTTTCGAGTCCAATATCACTTCTTTCAATTTTTTCTCCATCCTCTGTATCTTTTGCTTCTGATCCATCCCAGTTTGTGCTTCCAAATCACCTTTAAACCATTCTGTCCCTCCATCTTTCACATTTCTAGGATAATGTCGGTTATGGAGCTGAAGGTGAATCACTTTCTCTGTTAACTTTCTCCACGCTACAGGAACATGTGTTACTTCCACGTAGTTCTCTTTATTCGCATTTTTCTGAGCCGGAATCCGTCTTGCAAAGGGCAGATCCTCACTCATACCAATTTTGTAGCAACCTTTTAGTTCCTCTGAAAGCTCAGCATTTTCAAATCTTTCGTCAATTTTGTACATGTAAATGTAACCAGGTCCATCTTTCTTAGAAGGCCCTTGCAAAATTCGGATTAATACTTCATTTGTGTCCCGGATGTAAAAATTTGAGCGGAGTTTCTTGGGCCGGTCGATGGTTATTTTCCAATCAGCTGTCCCCGTTACCTTAGACTTTCCCTTAAGGCTCCTCACAACACTCGTACAACAACTGAAGCTGGATGACCGTTGTTCCTGGTCCGAGTCATCAGAACTGATTTCATTGAAATCTGTAAGAAGTGTTTTCACCACCTCGACATCTGTAGAAGAAATTGCTTTTTGTGGACTTTCAGTCTTATCTCTGTCCTGCCTTGGAACTTTCGTTATATTCTCAGAATCCTCTGAATTTTTAGTAGTTTTATTTTTTTCGAGCTCAGAATTTCCAGTATTTGAGGTGCTAGATTCTGGAGACTCAATTTCACAAGTTCTACAATTGTGCCCTATTTTTTTACAGTTTCCGCACTTTTTAGGCATTACTTCAAAACAGAGTTTGTGCAAGCTCAGCACTTTTGTGGTATTGTGGTTTTAACTTCTTTGTCTGACTTTACTTCATGGGAAAAATAATTATTGTCTAAAGCAAATATTTACACAATTATAACATCTATGTAAAAATATATGTGTGAGTCAAGCTTGCCAGCTCGATAAATTTAGAGAGAGATACATAGGAAAACTATTTTGTAATCTCTATTTCCCAATAAACAACAAATCCTACAGGAGTAAATATAGAACTAAATAAATGTTATCCTCATGCCTCAATCCTATAGTGGCTGTATAACCTGAGCGTATATATTAAAGTTTCTTCCTCTTTTTCCCTGCCCAGGAGGACATGACGAACATTGGACGTTTTGCAAAACTTGCAACTACACAGTGCAAACTCGGGTGGCCTTGAGTGATTCATCCTATGAATTGTATCCTGGCTGGCAATCCTGGCCAATAATATTGTTACATGTGGTATAATCCTCGACCGCTGAAAGTTCATGCGATAAAATACATGCATACATAGCTGTATTTATATTCTGCAATTTTGCCAATTTTCATTATAGAAAATTTTTAAAATAATTATTATTAGACAACCTTTAGAGCTTAGCGTTTAGGTATGTGTAATTAATTGAATGCTCCTGTACACATTGCAGACAGTAACTACATTCGTCGTGAACCTAATCATCTATAAATTGTTTGAATTGTACTCACTGAACATTTAACTTTAACTCATGACATTTTGTATATAAAATACAATGAGTCATTTATTTCCATGGGGCTTAATTCCATTACAGAACATGCGTGCAAAAGCATAAATGCATCCGCACATCCATAGAACTCGAAACTCAAAACATGCTGACTGAGAGTGGGCAGGAGCACTGATTGTTTATTGGATTATTCGTATATCCGCAACATATGTGTATAAACGTACACTATTATTGGTGAGATGTTGAAATGAGGACACGAATCATAACATTTAGACTCTTAATAATAGTTCAGACAAAGGGAGAGCATGCCATTTACCCATTTCATCACCATGTTATTACCGTCCTGCATACATTTATTTACGGATATTGTATACACTCAATAGTACAAACACAAGTATGGGAAAAGTACTTATGTATTTCCGTGTCTCTAAATAATATCTCTGTTATCTTCTCCAAACGTTTACAAAACAAACCTTTTACATATAGTTCCCACACACGCATGCATTTTTATTTATTTTATAACAATAGTATTTTCCCCCATCTGAAAAGATCCAATTGTTTACCTCATAATTTTAGAAAAATTATAAATATTTGTAGGGTGTATGCTGAATGCTGTATTTGTTGTTTACCGAATGGGTACTCAAGTAAAGTCAGTGTCTTGTAATTTGTTCTCGCCATTTCAATTTGCTGTTACTACCAGAGTAATAATTGGAAATACATTAAATTACTTGTAGTATTAAGGCCTACCGTTAAAATAACTTCCATTTAAATAAAGTCAGAGTAGTTGCTCCTCTCCTGTGACAAAATCCCAAAAATAATTGATTACTAGGGGAGATTTGACAGCTGACGGTCTCAATTCTGAGAATCTAACTTGCGTTACTCATTCCTGTACCTCAAATTAATATTCGTTTATGTACTAGCATTGTGCACACATTTTACGATTTCCTCATGCTAATGATTCTTTTACATTGACCAGTAGAGGTCTAAGGACGGGCAGAGAGACAAGTTCCTCGTGAAAGAACTGAGACCATAAGAAGTACCGAAATGTATGAATTTAAGCACCAGACTCCAAAGATTTAAGAAATAGTAAATGTCCTTTTCAGGAAGGAAAAGGGAATGTGTAACGTGGGAAACCATCGTTATCATCCAATCTGAGACTTTTTGAATCCTGATTAAATGCTACTGAAAATCTTACTCCTAATCCTGAATGCATAGTGAGTGCACTTTTTCCTAGTTTAAGACTGAGAATGACGGAAAGGTGATTACGGGAACGACATGACAAGTCTTTAACAAGCTCAAGATTTACAGGGTGTGAAAATTCTGACGTCACGTCGGGTGTTAAATGAGTGCTTGGAAACGTTTAGTTTTATGAATAAGCCAGGGATAATTGAAGTGCGTTTATTAGGAGACATACCTTCATTATGCGCATTAATTTCATTTAATTAACCTCCTACCATATCCCCTCAAAAAATGTCTTTCTGTCTCTAAATGAGTCCTACTCCTTACAATTTTTAAGTCTAGACGTGCAAGCCCGAGTTAACTATGGATTTGAACTCGTTTCACAACTTTATCGCTCAAGGGAATTTTGAAAGTGGAGGCTATAAAAGCCAGGATCAAACTAACTTCTAAAATCAAGGAATCGGAGGCTTCACCATGCATAAGATCTTATCGGTTTCTTTTAATATAAATAAATCAAGATCTACTCACTTACGAAAATGAGATCTCTAATAATTGTAAAAATATCCAGTCTTGTTGTGATACAATACAAGACAGACTTACATACATTAGCTAAAATTATTACAGTTAGGAAAAATGAAAGGAAACGTCCAGCACATATTATTTATTATTACTGCCTTGCCTGCAAAGGAAATGCAGATGAAGTCTCTTTGTAAGATGAATGGATGATGTAAACAAAAGACAATCCATTCCAACCTACCTTGTGGGTACAGTAGATAAAAAGTATGATTACCTATGCACACCTTTTGTATGTTTCACAGAGGGAAAGGAGCAGAAGCCTCAGCATTTCCATAAATAAAATTCAATGTAATTTTATAATTGTAAGAGATTTAGTGTTAATTACTGTAGGTACAGGCAAGAGCAGGAGCATATTTGCATAGTTCCGAATTAATCAAGAATACCTTCTATGCTAATAGTGCTAATGCATGTCAATCATCAACCACCATACTGCTGCTAGAAGTTGGAATTCCAGGTCAAAATAGAAAGTTAATATCACGATTAGGTGATCCTGCGATAATAATAAGTATTCTTTTTGCGGGTGACTCTCTTTGCATAGACTTGTTGGTTGTAAACTCACAAGCGTTTCTTGAGAGGATATGCATTATCATCAGGGGCAGTCAGCTTATACGTTTTATATATCTCTGTTATTAAAGTGGGTTTAGCTATGGTATCCTCCCTTACAGAATATTTCTGCCACAAGGACTTTTAATTATATGAATCGCTGTTGAATTACCATTATACACGTTACTTGATCCAGTCTTTACAACATTCTTATTCCAACTGCCCATTAATGGTCGAAATCTAAAATGGATATAGTATATTCTTTTATACGGTTTAACTCAACGTTTAAGTTTTTCCATGTTGGGTAGGGTGGAGGGTTGAGTCTGATTGTGAGTCAGTAGTTTTCATACCTTTTATCTATGTATCTATGTATGTATGTATGTACGTGAGTACATTTAGTACACACAAAAACTTTGTATGCACATGAGAATAAGTTATTAGCATTGTGACTGCCGTTTCCAAGGAGTCACATTTGTATCCCCACTTAAGAACCTATTTTCACATAATTACTTATTAATTGTAAGTTAAAGAACACTTCCATTTGTGGAAATAAGTACGCGGTGTTCTTGATAAGAATCACTCTGTCCACTGTAGATATTACAAAGATATATATATTTAAAGGCTTACAGTAATTCATGCAAATTATAAATGCTTGCATAGTACAATATTTTCCGGTTAGTTACATAAATAATATTAAAATATAATGTACGCCATGCATTTCCGTGTACGTACGAAATTTCGCAATTTCGTACCCACCCCTCTGTTCATTCCAAGCATGTGAATTGGCCTATTCTTGGTTCCCAGTGTCTCCGTTACCATTTCATTTTTTTTACTACAAAATATGCACTGAGTCTTTAATGGTGACTTCCATTGACACAGCATAATTTCCTACAAGGAATGTACAATCAAACCCACCTGTGCATATTCTGTACTCATACACCCTCCCTTATAGTTACAATAATGTTGTCTCAGGAATAATAATTAATGTAACGCTGCAAAAAATAACCGAAGATTTCCCAATGAAACAGTGCAGCGACTGGAATTTAGACCCTGAGGCTCTGGCGATTCAAGGCATCATTGATAGACAGTGTCCTTCTGTCTTAATTACTAGTTACAGGGAATCTTGAAGCTAAAACAGTGCATACGGTGTTGGTGTAAAAATACCACCTGTATACAAACGCCACTGGACATAGGACGTTAAGACCCCATAACATAGCACCAGAGGATATTCATGAATAACCATCAATCAAACCACGTCTCAAATCTCAGATCTACAATCGGTAGTTCTAAAATATAAAATTCAAATAACTGATGGATGTACTGTCATGTGTTGATACATATTAAATGCTGATTTCTATGTATTCGAAGATGACATACAGAGATTAATGTCCACCGCATTGATTATATTTTGTGAGGGGACAGAAACATTCGGATAATTGCCATCTCTGACTCAGTCATATTTAAGTCTCTGTCTCAAATCTTGCAATTTTGGATGATTACAGTATATCTGTAGAACAGTGGGATTGTAAGATTTTACTGAGGGATACAAAAAGGCCTAGGATGGTTTCGTAAATGTAAAGCAGTGTGTTACAATAAGCGATGTTGGCACTTACGCTAATACTACTATGTCCCTATTGACAATAATGTCTTGTACCTCGGAAAATACCAAGTAGTTGCGATGATGGCTATTAGGCGGCAATTTGTATTGTATTGGTAATCCTCGATTCCATATCTGCCGTGGCAATCATAATCAATCCTCATGTCCTGATTTCCTTCGCCGCTGACATGAGCGATAGTGAGTGTTGTAAGGGATGAAGTTGATGCAAATTGTGAGTATGTATCTATTTGTATACTTTTTGTATACTTATAGTTAAACAGTAGCAGTGGATCGTCTCATTAATTTTAAAAGGGAAATTTTGGCTCAATGTTTGAGTACTTTATAGTACCGAGTAAAAATTATATATAAACAAATTAGTGGAGGGGGGAAAAAATTGGCAAAAAATTGCTGAAAATACATCGTTTTATTATTAGACAGCTACAGTCCCTTCCTTTCATCGACTTTTATCAAGGCAGAGAATATACACAGTGCGAGAGGCGGGCTGGATCTTGAGGATGAACAATCAATAGAAAATTATCTCTCAATAGTGTACTAAATCCTTTGCATCAATCAAGATAATTCGTCATGGACATAAAAAATGGTCAGTAGACAAAAAAGAGACAAGTTCGTGAATCACATCGCCCTGAACCACATGCAATAAATAAATGATATGGTACTTGTGCCATATTCAACATTGGTCAATTAACCCTAGGCCTCCTCATTTTTGATAATCATCTTTGATGCCTCATCATATGTTTGTTTAGCCCGATAATAATGTAAAAACAAGATAGAAATTAAAGGTGAAACGAATTTGATTCACTGTTTAATATATTGTACTTTCATTGTTGTCAGGAAACCCTCTTTAAACTTTGCAATATCCTTTAAAACAATCTCGCTGACGTTTTGGGTCAAACTAAGAGTCATGCTTTTGTGATCTGGGAAATGTCTTCTTTGAGATAAATTGACTATTTTGATGTATATAAATCTAATCTGAATAATAGTTCCACGATTTGCATTTTTTAACATTAATATTGCAAAAGCATGAGCTCATTATTTAGTAATACCCATATTACTTAACCACACTTGAAAAACAATCGTTTCATGGATTCCTTGAACTTTCGTTTCTGAAAAAATCCAGCAGGATGTTATTGAGATGGACTGATATTAAATTACACTGATAGTAATAAATACGTGTAGATATATATTCATTAGCAGGATATTGTTCTTTTTTTTACAGCGATTCTTCTTAAAACCATGGTTGACACATACTCTATATAATTCCAAAATTCTTTTTTTTTACCTTGTCAGAGTTACCTTGAGGAAGGATTTCTGTGAAAAATCTATATGATATAGAACACAATAGAACAAAACCTGGATTATTTCATTGGATAATTCAGGCAATCATTGGCTATTAAACTAAAAGTAATGTTTTATAAAACACTTATTTGATTCAACTCGAAGGTATAGTGCCTGCAAGGCAGGTCAGGGTTGTGGGACCATTTTTTCTGTCAGTCTCAATTTATAAATACAATCATAAAAAATGACTTCATATTTTTTAAAGAAAAACTCCCCAAAGCCTAAAATGGTTCTTTCAGCCATATCAGGTGATTCGTCATAATCAAGGAAAAGGAGCGGTTAACCAAACAAGGATGTGTTAACTTACGTTCCTTTATTGAGCCGCACTTCTTACTATTACAATAGTGTATGGTATGATCTGCTGTCGACTATCTATATAAAGGTTTCCATCACTTCTTGTCAGTATCCCTGTTTAGATTTATCAATTAAATTCGCTGGGCTGCAACAAAATTCCCTTTAAAGACGAAACGCTCCTAGGCCTTGACCGTTTGTCGAATTTAGATCTCCTTCTCAATGACTCTGAGCGATAAACACTCCCAAAGATACAGACGGACTCAGGTAATGTGTGCCGAGTTCAACATATATATATAAGAAGGAATCCTCTCTCAGCGGTCAAAGTTCCATAGCTGAGAGGAGAGAAGTTGGACTTGAATATAAATTTTTAATTGAATAATTATTGAAGGGATGCAGCAGCATCAGTTGTCATTATCAGTTCCATTTAGTACACTCGCACACGCCAGGAATTCAGGGTAGCTCCAACTATAATGATTTAAGGTCGCCACGGACGACGAACACCAGGCACGAGATAGCTGTAGATATTATTACGGACAATATTTTATGCAGGGATTAAAATTGACTCCTAAATTCCTGAGCATGGCTTGTTTAAGCAGTTGGGAACTATTGGGAATGCCATATTTTATGGATTATTAAAATAAACGTTATAATAAATATATTCAGATATAAAATGTATCAAGTATGTATTTATGCCTATAAAATGTCCAATACAGTAGTTTCATATCAGATGCATATTTTTACTCCTGCCTCTAAAAGCAAATATGATAAGAGATGTCAGAAGTTATGGGAATCGAGTCACTAGACATAAGATTATCGTATATGTCTATCTTTTACTCAGAGGTCAGTTTCAGTCCGTGACAGGATCCATAGCGTTTTTCAATATCCCCTATAATAATAAATAATGAGGTCTAAGTTCCTCCTAAACATTTGCATTAGAGAGAGAGAGAGAGAGAGAGAGAGGGATTCATAATTATTATGACCTTAAGTATATATAATAGGAATATTAATAGGTTTTTCAATTAAATGGCAAAGAGGAGCAGAATTCCACCTCAGGTCTCACACCAGTACGAGCAGCGATACAGAACGCCTTTTTGCCCCAACGAATATCCAAGCTCCAATTTGTATACTGTTCGTACATATGTATAAGCCCGATAAGCTCTCTATATAGTATTCCTACCTGCAGTAATTATCAAGCTTCAAATGAAGAAGATTAATGGACTGTCCCTTTTTCAAGTTCAAAATGTTAATCAGGAAGATTTAATAAGGAACTTTGCTACTCCTCCTGCCAAGTCATTTTCACTCATTCAGTCATCATCTGTAAACCGGACACTTTAAACTGCTAACAGTTTATCCTGTAAAATGATGGACGCAATTTGAAAAATGTTACCATCAATTGTATACAGTTCTTACAGTATACAGTACAGTATATACTGTACATGCGTATAGTATTGTACCTCCCAAAAACCAAACTTGACCATTGACGCTTCCAGCCAATAGACAGAATAATTGGAAGCAAGTGAACCAGGACCGTTCCCAAGAGGATCGTTACTATTACTACTAATCGCAAGGGGAAGTATAACTTTTGAAATAAAGATGGTGACATGAGGATACCTTTTGCATCAAATGAAACTGATTACTCTCGAATTACAGAGTATTATATGCATGAGCCACAGAATGAATCATATTTAATTGGTTGGAAGCTCCCATTGTGCACGAAGGACATTGGGTTTGCAATTGTTGGGAATTACTATACGACTGCTACATACATGCACAGTACTATTACACTCTCCGGGTAATTTAAATAGCAAATTAGTTTTTGAGAAATCCTTTTCTTATTGGCGTTTGATAACTGTGCCTTTTTTTGATGTAACCTAAGTGCTAGAACAGATCAATGTCGGTGCTATTTGTTACAGTAGTCTGTGTAATTATCATCGCCGTAAGTTTTTTGAACTGGATCATATACATAGGCACAGTATATAGAGAGCTTTGCTCATTTGCATTTGCTTCATTAGTTCAGATTAGTATGCAAGGGCTTAGGTGGAGGACATATAGCCACTGATCCAAACAAAACTGTTATGTGAGTCATGTAATCAATAGGATTGATTTACAGCTCCGAAGAAACAAACTAATTGATTACCGATGTAGACTCACGTGGCGACAGAAAAAATATTGGGCTCTTTCATGCAAGCCAGCCATAAATCTTGTGTGCTTGTGCGAGTCAGGATTTCAGGATCATATAAAAACCGGCATAACACATTAGTCGTTCCTTTAAAATCCATCTATCTCTTATCGAACCCGTTCCTACAGAAGTATCTTTTATACTTACGCTATAGTGATGCATAGATAATTAGTTGTAGGGAATAGTCATAATAATGTTGGAATTCTTTGAGTTACTCCTTTTCATATATGTACATATGAGCTATAACTGCGGACAGCCAAGATGCACCTTTAAGGTGCTCCTTTATTTCTTTTTATGCTGGTGCTGTGGCATGTCGAATTTTGGTATTTGAACTTATTATTGATCTTGTCTTGATATATTTTAGAGGGCAAGCCAGAAACTACTGTTTATGATTTTTAGCTTGTTTTTGATCTGACCAAGACACTCTTCTTCCTTTTTGAATGTCTTGTGAACTTTCGAGCCGCATTTTCCCTTTTGCTTTCTTCGGAGGTGGTACAGAAGCTGTTGCTACCGGTCCATAGTATTCGTTATCTTGCTCGGCGTTATTCCCCGACCTTCTTTTTCTAGACTCTTTCGAATTTTTAGATTCTTTCGAATTTTTATACTCTTGCGAATTTTTATACTCTTGCGAATTTTTATACTCTTGCGAATTTTTATACTCTTGCGAATTTCTTTGCTTCTTGGAAGCTTTCGGGGATTGATTCATATTCATTCTTGAGCGATTTTGGGCTGCTGTCTGAAGATCTATGTTTTCAGCATAGTTGAATGACTGTCCCATCCCATTATCAAAAGGATTTCCGTATCCAGTGGGCATGGGGGCATACCGTTCGCCATCATTAGGGTTACCAGATGGCAGCCCAGCAGCGTGAGGGGGTAGGACGCCGAATCCGTATGGTCCGTATCCTTGGACATAAGACCCGAAACCCTCAGCGGCTGGAATATACTTCGGACGTTGAGGACGGGCTTTAGAATTTTGAGGTTGGTTTCCTCCGTCGTATGGATTTCCATATCCCCTGGGCATTTGTGCATAACGTTCCCCATCATTTTGGGCAGTGGAGGGCATTCCTGCACCATGGGGTTGTAAAACTCCGGAGCCCTGGCGCCCATACCCTTGAGCGTAGGATCCGAATCCTTCAGGATTTTGGGTGTTCTGTACGGGTCTGGGCTTTTGGGTACGAGGACCAGCGGCAAAACGATTGTTGTATCCTCCATGTTCCGGACCTTGTTGATCATAGTAGTTGTCCTGATATCCGGAATCATTCCGCCCTTGGTCTTTCTTCTTGGACTTAGAGGATTTCATTGTGTCCCAAGAACAATCTCAGGGATTGATTTAGTTTTAGTAAGCTGTTGTTGTGTTTTGCAAATAGTCACAGTCGTGTCAGTACTCATCAGTCAGCTGAAATCATAGGCTATCTTGTTCATTTGTCTTATTCGAGTTATTTTCATGTTACATGGAATAATTATGAATTTTTGAGGTAATATTGACTGTGTAAACTTACAATAAATTGTTTTGTCATTTGCTTCAATATTTAGGTAAGGATTCGGGATAATTTCTCTGCAGGTGAGAGCACAAGAACAAAAATATGTGCACCATTTGAATTTGAGTAGCCTGCTGTCAGGTGCGAAAAGCACAGGGAACAATTTGGTTTCAATGAAATCATTTTCTGGAGTTAAGACTAAATTTGTTAAATGATTAGTGACAGTTTTAAATTTACAGAACAAATGGCACAGGGGACTCTTCTTCTCGGCAGGAAATCCATTGTGAGCTGAGAATATGAGCGCTCAGCTCATCAGAGTTCCCTTTTACTTATCTCATATTTTTCAAAATTAAAGTAATGTATCTCCAAAAAAATTTAAATATTTTAGCGGCTGCCCTTTTAATTTTTTGTGTAAATTCAATAAAATTGTTTAGCTTGTCGCACAACATTTTTGAGATAATAATCATCCATTAACTAATGTATGGCATCCTGACAACTATAACTTTCTAATATCTGATGAATGGATTATACACGTGAGAAAAATCAGGGTGTGAAAAGTCCTGAATATTCAGTGGCATTGGTCCGTGCCCAGAAGATTGCCTAAATGTTTATGCTTTACAACTGACACTGACAAGTCATATACACGTGCATAGTGGATAATTATTATTTTGTAGTATCAGAACAACTACACAGTTTTTTTTCCTAGGGGTTCTATAACATTGATTGTGCTGTCATAGACTGGGAAGGACTATAAAGCTGAGATGTCTTAACAATAACAAATTATGAATGCAAGCATAGCATCTCCCTTAATAATCCACCCTTGTTTTAATGACAAGTTCACAAAACAAAGTTCAAGCGAGTAAAAATAGGTTTTGCCTCATCAGGGTGACAAACCAAAGTTCCGTTCAAGTATTAATTTAAATGTACACAAAGTAATCCACTCGGTTCACTTGGTCAATCTGCTATAGGTTTGTCCTAGTCACCTTTCCGCATTGTCTTTTACTTCAGAGACGGGGCTTGAGGTACTGGGGTATTTAAAGCTTAGCACAAAATGACAGCGGGAGAGAACTTACCGCTTTTAACAAGTATGACCTCATA
This sequence comes from Allacma fusca, assembly GCA_947179485.1. Classification (NCBI taxonomy): domain Eukaryota; kingdom Metazoa; phylum Arthropoda; class Collembola; order Symphypleona; family Sminthuridae; genus Allacma; species Allacma fusca. The sequence continues at coordinate 19,637,470 of OX359248.1, read as the reverse complement.
TTCCTTTACTGCTTTACCCTCATTTATTAAAATTAACATGGTAAAAAATACCCATCCACAGTCTTAAACTGTTCATCATCAGCAAGATAAATTGAGTTGGGTTGAGTTAATAATACAACACCTTGGCCAGGTCCCGTTCCTGTCTCCCATACATACGGAGATACGTAAGACTTGCCACTAAAATAATTGTACGAAGTGACATTCAGCTTAAGATTCTTGTGACTACAAAAATACGGAGGGACATTTCCATTCCCATTGGTATAATATGTCAACAACTTCATAATGAAGGGTTGCAAAATCAATTTGCCTCTGGACATGCCCACACAAACATACATAATTATATATTGACACAAAATCCGCAGAGGGATCTGTACACAGATGGTCTTTACCCCTTGCATAATAAGTTGCATGAGGATTTGTAGAAGTATGAGCTTTTGACACATGTATAGCTTCTCCGTGGAAAATTAAAATCCAAAATTAAGCATGCACACAACGCCATGCTTCGCCAGCCTTCGCCTTTTGTACTGATCCCTAAGGCCGACAAACATTGACTGATTGCACATCAAGAACAGCAGTGCACAGCAATTCATAATCCATAAATAATATGTCGTTGCATTTGATCTTCATAATGATGTGAGGAAAATTGACACAAGTACTGAACAAGGGGCTCTTTCATTTAACAATGCACACGAAATCTGTGTAGGGTAGGATGAAACGGTACACACACGATAAGACTTTATGAGTCTGATTGATTTCAAACCATCTTCTTCCTGTACATACTAAAAAATACGGCTGGAATGCAAAAGCCAGAGGGATTTAGTTAATTTATTTTTCTTTATGATTTTTACTACTTGTTATATTTACATACATGACATTCTGATTCATATGAATATCTTACTATGGGTTTTACATAGACATTCCCATGCCCTGACCAAGCACATTTTACCCATAAGTACAAACGTAGAATAATCTGGAACCCTTGAAAAACCATAGTCATATATTAATGACCTAAAATAATACAGATCTTAATGTCGGGATGTCCTCAAGAGATGTGGGAAAACTTTTGCAGTAATTAGACAAGATCATTGAAAATTTTTACCGTTGTTGTTAGGTGTCAAAACATTTCAAGTTTCATTAAATAATTTTGCTGTAGGTAAAACAAAAGTGTGCAGAAATCGAGTCTGCATGATTTGTGGAGGTATATTTACACCCCATAATCAATTTCAAGAGCTCACGGAGTTTGGCAGGATTTGATTTAAGAAGGATGGGAGTCTCAGAGGCAGGATCAGCACATATGTATGGATGTATGTACATAGCTGAAATACATGAATTTCAGTACCATGGTATGTTATATATGTACTATCATCTCAGCAGGGAGATTGCTACTAGTTGATATAATCCATGTAAAGTAAAAATGAATCATGAATATTATACGTTAATATTTGGTTCAAGCACGATATGACCGAATAGAGGGCAAGAATGTTCATTATCATCCGAGACCACCAATTACAGTAGAAAACTCGTACATATTTATAAATAATTCAAAAGTAACATTTCATTGGAGGTGCTTTTGTTTTCTGCAGATGGGTTCTGCACCCCCCGGAGTTCCTTCATCAGAGAATTCGTGTAAACGTGGGGAACGCTCTTTTCCAAACTCTGATTGATCATCATACACTTTTGTTTCAATTTTTTTTTGTGTCTGCTCTAGTAGTATAATTTGATGTTGTTGCTATACTATTGTGGTCTTATACATTGATGGTGATAAGGGTGCGAACATGGGGACCCAAAGTTGGTTAAATTATTGCAATAGTATTTTATGTGAGTAAAATGATAACAATAGGGAATATGCAAAATAAAAAAAATCCTTGCAAATACACACGGATTTACTCACTTTGCATGTTAACAGGTTCATTATTCTGGATCACAATCCTTATGCTCTCTGCCCGTGTTAGGGAGCCTAGCAGGAGGTTTAGTGGACGTGGGTAATAAATTGAGCAAAGGTTAGTATGTTACAGAATCAGAATGTCGAACATATTTGACTGATCTTTTTCTAAAAGGTTCAGGAAGAGAATCTAAAATGCAGATTTGAAGCCCTGCACTTATATGTACATAGATACTATGCTCCAGCTTTAAGGAAACAAGGTAATTCCTAGCTCACAGAACTGTCTGTATATGATGATTGGTATTGAAAGGAAAAGCTGTAGTGCATGAACAATAAAAATGGTTTCTGGCCTGACTTTTGACAAAACGAAAGGACGTTTTTCTTATGAGACTCACACTCACACTCACACACACAGACAACTTTTCCTTATGGGAAAACATTTCTAGTTTTCCAAAATCAAAGGAAACCCCAAGAGTCAAAGGGAAAATGTTACATTTATATATGCATATTCATTTGTGTACATACCAGGTTTGGATGATTCGTGCTTAATCGTACAAGAATTCACATACTAACTCATTATAATTCTCATGCACAGGCCAAAACCTCTGTCAGGATTCAAAATTGTAACAAAATATGTCACGTTTATTCAATTGAAAACGGTGCAAACTTTTGAGTCGAGTATCAAACATATGTAAGACTGTATATAGAGTAGTAAGACTGTCTATTGTAACAACGTTTTACAGTATGGTGCTTACAAATCAAGCTTTCGTCAAATTGTCTTTCTTCTTTGTAGCTAAAATATTCCCATTTGAGGCGTGATTTCCTGATTCTACATCATCAGGTGTCATCGGTGCAGTTTTGTTCCTTGATTTTATGTTAACTAATTTTTGTAAAGGTGTGGGATGCTGGTTGGCTGATTTGACTAGGTTTGAAGAGTTCACTAGAAAGTTTCCATTAAAGTAGATATAGACATTGAGGATAATTTTGTAAAATACTTTTGAAACATTTTAAAAGATTATGTTATAATATTTATACGATTTTATAGATAATATATGCAGATTAGATAAATTATTTGAGAGGCTTTTCCGCTATACTATTAATATATAATAATTATATAGTACAGTAAAAATGTGACGAGATTGCTCAAAAATAACTCACACTCGGCTTCATTGATGAGGGAAAAGCTGGAAGACCGACCTCTTGAATTGGGTTTGCTCGCAGAGTTATGCAAGGACTCGGCACTCATTAAAGCCCCGGAAACCACACTCTCTTGAGAGGTTTTATGTGAAATATGCCCAGAAATGTAGGAGAGCGTGGGAGACACGTTCCTCTCCACTGTGTCATAGACATAGTTGGGATTCACATTCAGATCATCGAGCATTTCCTGTGATTCGTGAACTTGCGCTTTGGTAGTGACCAGGATGATTTCACCAGGAAGCTGGAATTGAAAAAAAATATATATATTGGAAAGTGTCCTAAAAAGAATTTCCTGTGATTGTAATTATCTACTTATAAATTTAAAAAATGGTAAAAGTTGGTAATTGAGACGACAAACCTCAATGTCAGTTTCAGTAGAATTGCTCCGTATTGAAAAGGCTCTGTTACGAGTGGGCAGTTTGGACGAGGGTAGTTTTTTATGGAGACTGTGGTTGTTGCTGTCGTTGTTGTTTGGAAGTTGGGATTCGTGATCGTCCTCATTGGGCTCAAATGCTGGGTTCTCATACCCAGTGGTAGTAGTAGTAGTGGACTGAGTCGTTGGAGGAGTCGGCCCATTGACCACAACTCGGTCACGACTGGAACTACTGCTTAGTTTCTCACGGCTTGAGCCATTATCAGGGGAATTAGCTCCGGCATTTGCACTTAAATTAGTATTTGTAGCCTCATTATTGACACTGAAAGTAGTAGTAGCGCTACTATTAGCACCCGATGAGCTGGCATTGATGTCTGTATTATTAATTGGATCGAGATTTTTTAAATCATCAGAGGAGTCGGCGGCACCCTCAGGAGACAACCTTGCTACCAGGGTAGGATCCGGCCTCTTTGAGGTGACGTCCACGTCAACTGGATCTCCTTGCCTTGATTGTAACTCTCTTGGCTTTTGTACTTGATCGATCCCTTCCTCATCCTCAGGATTGTTATTTGTGGTGTTTTGTCTCTCAACTCTCCTCTTGCCCCTAGCGGACTCATTGTACGTATCAAATTCAGTTTCTTCTCTCACTCGACGGACCTCGTTACGACGAAGATTGAACCGGGCCTTCTCCTTCTCCTGCTCTATAGCACTGTCTTCTGTGACTCTTGTATTCATTTCCGGGTAGTGAGACTCAATATGCTCAACCAGCCACCTACATATAAGTTAATTCATTAGGATTAATAAATAAAAAAAAAAAATTAATTAAGTCTTTTTGTTTATCATCATTATTTTCATAAAGTGGCTTATGGTTTTGACGAACTGACTGGTTGACACAATGACAAGGGAGAAAAAAAAATCTTTTTTACTTGAAGCCATTGAAAATCCCTTGGTCCATCTTTAGATCAGTTGCGGCACAAATGTCGATTCTTGTCAAGCACCGTACGGAGTTCACTGTCGTGACCAAGTCCATTTTCTTGGTCAAGTCAACCTCAGATATGGCACTTGGTTCATCTTGTTTATTGGCTAACCTATAAAAATTCCCAATTTTCAACCTCATCCTCATCTTGAATGATTCGTTCAGATCTGAGCAGACTCACACATGATGATCTGTCCTGTCTATATACGTATGTATGTATGTATCTAAAGACATGGTGAATTAGTTGCAGTTTGTAGACTCAACTTCCCATATAAATATACACAAGACAAATAATACACATCCGACGCTGTTTATTGTTACTATGCATTCATTAAATGTGGACTGCAGACGTTAAATATTAGATATGCCCTTTCTGTTTCGAAGGAAGTTGTTTTTACGAGCTTTTTTCATGGCCTGGTACCGTAAGCCCAGAGAGTCTGAGTCTCAGGTAAAGGACTGACTTTGGCTTGGCAATCATGAGGTGACAACATCGTGGCTTTATTCCTGGTATCCTCACAAAGGCTAAGTTACAAAAACTAAAGAAGAGAGATGCAAAGGACAAGTTAATGAACTCACACTAGCACTGGCTTCCTTCTCATCCTCTCATCGCGGAGGACCTCCGCCAGAATTTCACCCGACACTGGAAGATCATCTGGTTTGCTCGAGTCCACCACATATATTATACCATGTGCCTACAAATCAGTCATTTAATTTATGTAAAACAAGTAATGAGGTTTTTTTTTTAAATCAAGTTTTTTATATACAGTCATAAAATTGATCATGAGTCATGAAATAGATATAAGACAAGACCACGATGCTTGTCAGTGTCCTGTACACATTTAACATTTAGCCCCGTGTTAGCCTTCACAGAGTGAGTTTAAAAAATAGGAAATTATTGTGATGACAGGGAATAGATATCACCAATAAAAATTACGAATGTCACCCTGCCAGCTCCTCCAGACGACACACATATAATTATTGGTTACACAATAATAAATTCCAGAACTTACATCCGCGTAGTAATGCGTCCATAGCTCTCTAACAGACTCATGTCCTCCAAGATCATGTAATTTAATGGATAACTTTTTCTTAGTAATTTCAAACGTATTGAAGCCTTTCGTTTGCACGTAGGTTGGGTCAGGTAGCTTTTTCTTTACTGGAACATTTGCAGACAAGATACTAAAATTAAGCAAACATTCTTTCCATATGGATGGAATGTACAATTTTTTTTAAAAACGAACTCACATTTCCAGAGTCTCAAGGCAATCGTGGATTTCCCTGCACCTTGAAGTCCTAGTATGAGTATTACAATGGTTTTTTTCTGGGATTCTGGAAATCAAGCATGAATATTGTGACCATATCTGAATTTTGTGAGTAATGAAAATAAATATTCTAATAATTTTAGTATCTACACTTACTCCTACTGAGGCGCCACTGATTGATAGCGAGGCCAATTCTCGCGATTCCTAATCGCAGCACATTTCCCATCTGACGACAAACAGGATCTTCAACTTTGATACAAAAATATGTGCTCAGTGAGCCACACACACACACTTGGGATGTGAAAGTGTTATTATCCACGAGTAAAATGGTAGTTTAAGAAATAATACCGTAATTAATAACAAAAAGTGTGTGTGTGTGTGTGTGTGTATGTTTATGCAAAGAATAACAATTCCCGATCACGAACCCTGTCCTTTTTTTTGTACACAAAAAAGATATATAGTGAGACGATTTTTGGCAAGATTAGTGTTGCTGTGCGAATTTGTCGTGAAAATGTTTTCCCTCGCTTGCCATGAATTTGCACATATAGAGCATCTCACTTTCAGATTTCCGTGTACAAATTCTCACATTGAGCCCAACGTTGAGGATATGCACTGCATTTTATTTGTTTTGGGAGGTCGCTATGGGAACATGCCGGCTATTCGATATCCAGCCGGATTATTGAACTCCATTACGTTTCTGGGAATTCAGTTTTCTGTATGCACTCACTGGGGTATGGTTATATAGTCCCGTGTGTAGGAAAAAGGTACTCGTACTCATAAACCTGTACGCATTTCCCCTCGTTATCCAATGCACATTTTGTTCATTGACATAACAGGAGCAGTTTGAGGGGAAACTGTTCTTCTTAAAATTTGTCTTGTTAGAGTTTCCCTTTAAATGTGGCTGATCCTATCTTCTGATTATTTAACAAACACAGAAGCCACACAGGAGACAAATACTTTTGTTTATTGCAGTTCACATGAAGATATATGTATATATGTAGATGGGAAAAGTATCTATTGTTTTTAGTTCAATTGCTATTTTGTAAGGGGAGCTGAGGTTGGCACTATAATCTATGCCTTTAACGCATGTATTGATCCTAAAGCTCTGGTCTGTTTGTTTTTGCTACACTTTATAGAAAATGTCTAAAATTATTTCCTATAGATAGGTACTTGTACTCTTGCCTGTTCTCAAGGTACAGTAGCTTACTCACTTAGTATTCTAAGCCCTTCTGTTGGATTGAGTGACAAAACACTTATTGTAGTGTGTCATGGAGAGGAAATTGTTCCTGGATGCAAGGCAAAGCTTGGAGTTCCTTGTACTGAATGAATAAAATCTCACGAAGCTTGACTGCTTAATAATGCCCTCTCAAGTAGCTACTTTTCCCAGGAAAAGGACGACAAATTGCTCTGGAATCAAAGCCAAGGTTGAAATTGAAAGGCGACAGAGGGGAAACTTGAGCGGTTACTTGTCACAACAGGAGCGGAAACCAGGGAGTGTGTCGTGTCTGTGACGGCACTCGACATGAAACTACTAGATTCGAATCAATATCCTAGTAAATACTTAATGTTATACACATTCATCCGACCAGACCACGCGGGTTTATTTATACTTGAAGCTAGATATTAGATATACATAAAATAGCTGTTCCGTAATCCCTAACAAGATACTACTCCGCTGTCAGGATGTTCCCTCACGGACCCGGACAGTATTTAAGGTCAGGCTGTTCCGAGGGTATTTCACGTATCTATATTTCTCAAGTCCCTAAACGCATCGCATGTGCGCACCATTGGATTAAATGAAGGTTACTGTGTTGCTAGTTGGTCATCTATGTATGTATGTACGTCTACTGGGAAAATTATGACAGGATTGTAAATCAAAAAACTCTGAATCGATCTACCCGCTACCTTTTTTCCCACTGTCCTTGCAATTAAGAACCAATGGGCCAACTATCTATACATAATGCATAATATACATACTCAATCTAAACCCATAGCCTACAGCACAATAGCAATCATAGACAATATTGCAGCCATAATCACGGTCATAATTAAAAGCCACATTAAATTAGCCCAGGAAAACAATGATACTTGAAAGGTTGAAAGTTTGTTGACTGTATTAGTGTAATTGGCAAATGACTTGTGTACAGTGAAAAAAAAAACAACAAAACCCAACTTTCATTCAAGATTGAAATTGAAGCCAGCCCTAGGGCGCCTTTTGCCTCCAATAACGTACCATATTATTGGACGAAATGCATATTTTATACTTGCACTAGATCCATAGAGCTACATACTTGTCTACATGTCTAAGTGCAATGAAAGCTCTGAAGGGAGAGGTCCCTATGCTATGCCAGGATTAATGGACGGCATTCTTGAAATTGTAGTAAAGTGTGCTTAAATTTAATCCTTTAAGGATACAGAAAATGATAACTTGTGGGAGTAGACTCACTCGCTTTTGTTGATTCCTTATTCGTTGAGGACCGATTCAGAATTTCCTCATGAACATTATTATTCTGTTCTTGTGTCTGTATGCCTGCCTGCCTGTGTTTGTCCGTGTACATATATTTTTGTAAGTTGTTCAGCGTCTTTTCCTTTCAAAAACCAAGCTTACTTTTTTTTTTCTGTGGATGAATTATTCTGCCCAGTTTTTATAGCCCACACCCCTTTGTACAGGGATACATACCTCAATTGTGTGTGTATGATTACAAACAGAAAGTCTATCTACTATACCTTGTTGGCAATACATAACCAGGTAATCAAACGCTCGTGATAAAGATGAGTAGGTCAATGGTCGAGTTTTACCTACTCACCTGTCTGCCTTTGTACAAGTTGACTGCATGTACAGTGAGTACAAACTCCATATGATATTTTTTTTTTGCATTGTTACTATTACTTGCATTTCTCCCTTTAAGCCTGATCTCATGGACATGTGTGAGTGTAGTAGAGTTTGTGTAGTGTGGAGTAGTGTCAATAGAGACAATGTATATAAATACAAGGAATATAGGGAATGCAAGGAGTATAGTGAGAAAGAAGGGATTTTTTTCGCGAATTTCTTCTTCACTCTCAAGTATGGACTTGTTGTGGATGTAGCAGAAATATAATTTCCCTTATAAGCATACATGCAGGTTTTTTTTAGTAGTATCTTATTTTTTTTTCTTTAAAGAAATAAATTGTTTGTGAGTATTTGCACATGCGAAAAATATGTCTACAGTTTTTGCATTAACTCCCCTGCAAAAATACACGTACAGTATAATTACATGGCCGTTCGTAAAAAAAGAACTATATGTAATAAATCTAAACTATACATCAACCTGAACCCTTTAGACATAAGAAACAGGAGTAGAGTAGAGTAGGCTGTACAACAATCCATCCTGGAATTTTTCCTTCACTAAAATCTGCAGGAGATTAGACTCTTATAGGATTACAAAGTGGCTATACTTATTATGGGTGGATTGATGATCTATTAAAAACGGCTCTACTTTCATCAATCTTGTAGCGCCGGCTGTATATGATACTAGTTATAGGGCTTCCAATCTGAGTCTCACTGACCTTCCTTTAATAATTAATTTGACATTATTTTCAGCCCTTTGGGTGGATACGAGCGGAAAATGAAACTTGACTGAATTTCACCGTTCCTCTGCCGCTCTTGCTGCTGCTGCTGCTGTCATCATTAAAAAAAGAGGGATGCGGCCCTCTTATAAGTACGTTTCAAGAACAGGAGTTTTTTAAAAGTAGATACATATATACCCTAAAAAAAGGATATTGTATATATAAAGCTATTTAAAAGTCTGAAGGCGCTCCTCTTGAAGATTTAAGTTTTTTTTTTGATAAATGTGATAGATTGTGAGAATAAGTGATGTTCCTTTTATTCAACAGGTAACTCTTTTAACGTGGAGTCATCATAGGACGCACACATCAAAAACATGTACTAGCACTCACACACACTTTCCATTGTAGCATCTAGTATGAGAGAAGAGCCAGGAATTTACAATGTAAGTTAGTAAGTTACTACTGTACTAGTACTGTATATACGGGTATAGGGACGTTCGAGAGTCAGATATGATTGAGACACTGCAAAAATATGTTGTTGGGTAAGTTGACGGTGAGAACTGCGTGTAAAATCTAGAAAAGGAGGTATTGAAACCAAAACACTTTTGCTCAGCCTCATGATCATGATGGGATAGGAATTATTATATGTCTTAAATTTAAGACTCCTCTGCCTCTCTCTCTCTCTCTCTGAGGGGATACGAAAAAGTAAGTGGATTTTTACACTGTTACAGGATATACAATGGATACTTGTCCATGCTCAGGATGACTCTCTACAATCTGACAATGAGTGAGTGGAGACTGTGTATGTACATACACACATAGGTAATAATAGTGACCAGTGTCGAGCTGGGGAGCACTTCCCTGGCACTACACCAAAAAGGGTTTTCCCAGAGTCTGAACTTTAGCTTAATATGCAGCTGAAGACGTGTATTTTTGAGCGAAAAGGAGAATAGTGGCGGTAGAGTCATTATTCCAGCCCCATCAAAGGAGTAGCAATATTGTATGAGAATTGCATTGTAATTTGCTTAATGTGACTGCTTTAACCCCCATATGTACGGAACTAGTATTTAGAGCCCAGAGAGATACAAGTGGGTTTCTCCTGTCTGACCATAAAGGTGTGTGTGTTATTGTTTTCCTGCGAAACTAAGAATAAAAATACATGCTTTTGGCTCTTGTACAAGGGGAGACAAAATAACACGGGGAGCTGTGTGGTGTATAGACCCATGTATTTGTACATATATTTAGTTTACTGCAAAATTTAGGAATTATCTTTAGGAGTAATAATGTTCCTGTGTTAGTACTTTTACATGGTCTGGGCCCTCTTGATAAGTACTTTATGACTATCTATTATAGATCCCTGTAAATGAGGAGCAGTGGTGTAAGTATAGTAACGAATTTATATATAATAAATGAAAAATTCCCCTGCAATAAAATATGTACGGACTGCGGGTGCATAATATGAAAAAGTGAATGAATGGGCTACTTTTTTTTATTTTGCTGATTTGCCTCTTTATGCAGACCAGACCGGCCGTGTACAGCTTGGATCTCACAATGGAGGAACATCCCTACGTACACATACAGATTCAGAGGGCCCGACAACAACAAACTAAATAGGCTTGCGTTGACCATCACTAAAGAAAATACCAACAACCATTGCTAATGTGTGTGCGTTATTGCCTTTTTGTGGAGGCTGGCATTGCACGACTAATCATCAGTCCCTTTAGTCAATATTTCTTGTGCGAAAGAATAGTTGAAGCTCCTTTCTGCAACTCCTCATTTACTCACTCGGACAGGTAATTTCCCAGACAATGTTTGTAATCTGTAGACACCGACTTACAGAGAACTGTATGTACAGATATGATGAGTAACTATACATATATAGACACTCCTGAATTTCCCCTTTGAAACTCATCTCTCATCTGCTACTTTACTTCTCATCTTGTGTACTGTATAATCTTGATTTTTTCTCCGACATGGTACATCATCCTCCACACACAAGGGCTGCGTCTGTACATACCCTTACTCTCATTCCTAGTTTAATTTTTCCTATTAATTCACCTTCACTTCCTCCATTTGATAAATCGTATAATTTCCTTGGTTATCTTTTTTTTTTCCACCGCACCTTACTTTCGGGCTCCCTTGCTTTGGCACAGACCTTGATTTTCTCTTGACGCTTTCAGCATTATCAGCATTTATTTTCATGTGTGAAAATGTAATGTTACAGAGGTGCTCGAGTGAGTAATCGGAACAGTTTAAGTCATGTTATCATAACAAGACCCAAAGACAGCCTTTTTTTTATTTACTCGGTTTCCAGCATAAGAACAGAAATAATCGCTCGAATCAATAATAATTCAACTTTAGAGCTAGAAATAGGAATGTTTTTAATGATGAATTTATAATAGAACCTTTTAAGGCAAATCTATAGCCTGAGTTTGTACACACCTCTAATGCTTTTACATTGTTCAATTAGAGAAGTTCATTGCTGAGGGTGCTATGGCGTGTAAAATTAATTCCAACAAATTTTATCGACCTGTTTACCTTATTCCTTCCCCCATTGTTTATCCAATAGTACACTTGACATTGGTAATGTAAATTTCCGACCGCATGTAGATACAGAAGTATGTATCTATCTACAATAATAATAAAAACCGTGAGGCTATATATCGTGAATAACTGGCTAGACTTTATTGTAATTTTGTAAACATCATTACTACAAAGAACGAACGCATTTTACTCATTCTTGGAAATTCTGGTCAAAATTGCATAAACAAACTTATGGTGAAGTGTTTACTTCCCTTATCTCAGATGGTCAGGCTGACAATACATCTGTTTTTTTTCCAAGATTTGTGTGGATGCTTGGAAGAAAAGCACTTGAGTTAAATAGTCACTGAAGAAAATAGGAATTATTGATGAGAAAGAAATGAGAACTACGTGGTGCGTTTAGTCTGCTAAGGAACTTGAATGGATACAAAGTCTCGTTATAGTCCCATAACTTTTTCAAAGTGTTTCCTTGAACAATGAAAGCTCTTGTTGGAAGAGTTATGATTATGAATTTAGTGAGATGTGGAAAAAAAATCATAATAAATAAATAAAAAAAAAGCAAAGCGTTAATAAATTAGGAATCTTCAATTTAAACATGAGTTTAATTAAAATCGTGTTAACGCGTTAGGAGGAAAGTTAACAAAGAGGCTGGTGCTCACAAAAAGTCTAACTTAATTAAGATGAATTAAGTAAGCTCCTTATTGTTATAGTGAACGGAGTTGGACACAATGGAAAGGTACACACACAAAAAAATAGAAAAATTTATCAAGACCAAGTCCGGACAGCTCTTGAAATACACCAGTCAGCAAAGATGTCAGGCCCAGTAATAATAAACAGGTGTTTTAAAATCGACTCTGGTTCTGTCCTTATTACTAGGGTAATTAACAATTAACTATTTCAACAATGACTGGTATAAAGGCTGAAGCCTCCGAGGAAGGCATGCAAAATGAAGGAGACAATCCAGTTTTGCAATGAGTTGCATCTCTGGGTCTACACACGTGCTGTACATATAGACCCTGTATGTACATATGTAAATAGTATAGGGGAAGCAACGTCCAACCTGCATTTCATCATTACTTGCACCTTTACCTTGCACTTTGAACTAAATGCGCCTTTAAGACACAACACTTCACAAGTACAATAAATCTTTAGTAGTAATTATGATTTTGAAGCATTCATCAGAGGGACTGAAGCCTCTCAAGTTTTTCTTCTCATCAGTAAATACTTTGAGGTGTGTTTGCTAAATGCAACTGAATTAAAAATTTTTCTCACACAGAGATAATTCTGTTCTGAACATTGTACGAGACTCAGGTTGCATTACAGATTTCTAATCTGTTCATTCCTGTGTGTGTTATTGTGAGAATATATATGTATTTACTTTTGTAGGATTTATGCTTTTATGGCACATTTGTTATTATTGGTTTGGGAAGAGAGTAAACGTATCAAAGGTAATTATATGTATATGTTTGTGCCTCAAGTAAAAATTATTTTTGAAACATGTAAGAATAACTAACAAGAAAAATACTATGGGCTTTTGGCAATGGATGACAGGGTGTGTTATTGTTAATAACAATTCTCAAAATGTGACGCGCACTGCATTTGAACATGAAGTCTTTGGCATGAAAGAAGAAGCTTGATTTCTGCCTTTGAAAATCCAACAAATAAGTGTGTTGACTCTTATTACAGATGCTCATGTATCTAGTTAAGGCTGATAAAGTAATGTGTGTCAGAATGGAGATAAAGTTTAGCTCAACTTCTCCTTTGATTCTGACTTGACCACATCCCATCACCTTTTCACGCTTCTATTTCATTTGGTGTTTTCTCTGTAGCCCTCTCATATTCCCAAATAGCAGGGGGTGTGAATGAGTTCTGTCTGTATCTATTAAATCTGGCTGTTGTGGCGGACGCATGGAAATCCAAAACCAAAAATGCATCTTCACATGCAGTATGTACTACTACTGAGCATTTACATTCATATGTATGGGTCTCTGCGCCTCACGTTACTCAAACCATAATTTGTCCGTCTTTTTACAGTGCCAACCATATATTCGCGGACGTCAGTTATTATAACGATAAGCCCATAATTCATTTGGGAGATCGTACCTTATTTAACTGGGCACAAAATAGGTTTGTCATCACGTTGAGCAAGATAACAATACTTTAATAAGATATGACTTACATTTGAAATGAATTATGTTATTATTGTTATGTGGAAAAAAAAATGTTACAGCCCTTTGCACCTTCCTGACTTTGGTCATTTTTTATCTGCATGGAGGATTTTCGTGGGTGCTTCTCTCCATGTCCTTTGCCGGCTCAAGTGGAAGGATATACATATATCCTCCCTCAAATATTCTACTATAGCTGACTTGAAGTCCAGTATACCCAAATTCTCTTGTCAATATATGTATGTGTAAGGGCTTGGTTTTATTGTAATTATTACACAGATTTGAATATGTACAGAGTATTTCCTAAAGACTGACTCGAAATGAAAATTCACATACCTATGTATATGTTATATACTATAATTATTATTGTGGGATACATTTTCATTCATTTGTTCATTGGCACAGATTCAAGGGGTAAACAAAGAGGTAAAGATCCTGAAATTAAGCACATTACTGTCTAATGTTTTGCGAGCCAGAGGTTGGTATGTGCGGACATGGAAGGAGATTTGCATGCATGTATGTAGTAGATCCATGCCAACGACTACTGCTGTAACTCAAGGAAAATAAGAAAAGTGAGTTTTCCTGTAAATATTTCATCTGGGCGTATTAAGTTTATGAGCATTGCCAGTTTGTCGGTGGGGATCTTCAAAGAAAAACCAGATTTGTGGAGTTTTTCACTTGTTAATTACACGCTGATGATGAGCAGGCTAATGGTTTAAACGGGAGAGGTGGCCAATAAAAGAATGAGTCAACATATGTCATCGAGTACATTGTTGCATACCTCAGGTCCTGTAACCAAATACCAAAGAAATGATCATGTCAGGGGAAGAGAGTCAGAGCGAAACAGTTACACATATTACAGGGATGTACGTCCCCATATATGACTCTGTGACTATATAGATACATATGTACATATCCATCCTCCTTCAACACGCGGAGCTGTGTCCATATGGTAGTAACCTGTGACGTCCTATCGTGCCTCAAGTATGATTTTCAAGAAGTCTTGAATTTTAATTTATGCTCAAGAATGTCAAGTGAACAAGGCCAGGGTTCCTCTTATTTCCTTTTTATTGTTCCTTGTTACTTTTGATGACTGACCAGATTCAGATTTCTCGCCCTCAGATTATTTACTGTTTATTTACTATTATTTTTAACAAACAAATAAAACTGGACTTTTTACAAGCTCCTTTTCAGCTTCAACTTGCCAGAAAAATATTTTCGAGACATATCAGCCTCATCGCATCAGTGTAACTTTACCTTGGACTGTAGGTGTAAGACAATAACTTGTGAGTCTTTCTCCTGACAACTGAAAGTTATATACTTACGCTTACTATATTTCTCTTGAAAAAAGAAGCTCACTTCACACCTCGTCAGGGAAGACACTTTCAGGGCACAATGGAATTTATTCGGGTACAGGGGTAGATACTACCTATGTATGTAATTAAATGTCATGAAATCCTAGAAGTTTCCGGAAGCTTGGAAAATAGTAATTAAAATAAAGACGTCACCTTATCCAACAGAGATCAAGAGTTGTGCGAGGGATTTCCAAGGGATAATGATGGTATTAAAATTAATTTCAAACCTGATTTGCAACTAGGTTAGGGTTTTTCCGTATGCATCTCATACACTGTCCCGAACATGCTCCCTCTTGTATCGACCAGATGTCAAGGTGGAATTAAATGTCTTTTTTTAAATGAGCCCGTACTAACTAAAGCACTTTCACATATGGGTGTTGTATCTATATAGGATGCTTCTGGGAGACGAGTCAAGATTTGCTACTACTTTTACTATTAGCAATAATACGAGAAAATGACAAAACTCGAAGAACGAGAAGCAGGGGCAATAATAATTGATTCAAGTGGACAGCCATGCATAATGTAGTGGTCGTAGTAAAAATTCATTACTGTCAAATACGGATATGTACGCGTACTCTCAACCATACGTAGGAATTTCTACAAGTGTCAACTTATAGTCCTGAGTAATGTATGTATAGCAATTATTCTATTTACACCTGACGTCCCAAGTTGGAAGTTCAGTTGTCCCTGTCCCTTGTAACTTGGCCTTGTCATTCTGAGTCGCAACAAGGCACAGGGCAGAGCTGCATGAGCATAAACGTTTAAATTGGATCATGTGCATATAGATAATTACATACAGATCCCATATCGACTTCCATTCCGTTGTATTAAGTAGCTATGGGATGTCTCTATTTCTATATTGTTTTGTAGTAGCTGTACCAGTGTGATTAGATTTTTTTCCATCCGCATATAATTACTAGATGGTATATGGATATAGCTAAACCATTAGTAGGGAAAATACTCAGGACTTAGTATAGTGCCCCCGTGGTATAGGTTGGGGCTTCGAGGGTCGAGGTTCCTCTGATCATGCATAGTGACAGATACAGTAGAGTTGAGAATTTAGAACGAGTTATTCGTAAGTTGGAATTGTTAATGAGAACTTAACTTTATATTTTTTACTGTTTGGTCCTGCTACGCTGATTATTCAAATTGAACTCGATTTCAGTTGACAAGGTATTGAATGAAAGATGAGAAATGTGAACTGGTCACGCTCCATCCAAATGAACGTGTGTATGTTTGTATGTAGCAAGCCGCGTTTTTGATTTTGGGTGATTTGGAAAGCTTTTTTTTTTTGCCTGCATACAGAGTGTGTGCTTCTTCAAGTCAGACACTATTAGTATACGTAAAAGCCAAAACAAATCACTTGTGCTTTCTTTTGTGTACACAGACCTTTGAAATGTCCAAAGGTCTGAGGGAAGGTGATGGGGTCAAGTAATTCTCTAAATTGCAATTTACAGCACTACAGAGCCTTGTTTGCATTAGTAACCTCAAGATTAACTTCTGGGATGGTAATGATGAGGCAGGGATTTAGTTAAAGGGTAAAAGTATGGATCCAGTTTCGTTTTTATGGCCTTTTGGAAGGGTTGATTGGATTTTTATTACATTATTGTTTATAATACAGATACAGGGCTGGATGGAATTCCCCCGACCTACAATTTTAACAATTTCCCTTTCTTTAAATTTCATATGGTACTAGTAATAATAATTATTGAGGAATTTAAAGTTTTACAAATTTAATTTGTGGTAATTGAAACGTGGTTGTAGTGTTTTGTGTGGCGGGGCTGTTTTGAAATCCCATATGATAATTGTTACAGAACATTGATCTTGATTCTGTTTACATATGGGCATTCTTCCTCCTTTAAATTTCACTTGTCTCGTCTTGATCCACATTTTTAATTAAATTCAGCCGTGCCCTTGAATGCTGTAGTTATAATATGTAGGAAAATGAAACTAAACGTTTGCTGCCATTTCGTGTGGATATACATACATACATACTGTACATATCTACAGCTAGAAACATATATGTGGACAGCACACTTAAAGCATATCAGCGTGCTAAACTGTACTCAACATCTGCATTTATTGTTACAGCTACTGTTGCCTTTATGGTATAACAAGAGCAAGATATATGACAGTAATTTAAATGCGAATTTTATTTATTGCGATACTTACAGCCTCGGAGCGTCGTCATTGGGTTGGTTCAACGGCAACAGCAGGAGTGCATGATACAGTTAAGCAAACTTGAATGGAAATATCACGTCAAGTTAAACTTGAATCCCACACACATGTTTCAGACAAGGATTCATATTCATGGGGCAAAATAAAGGGCTGGAATAGGAATGAAGACAGAAAGTTTTCAAAAGTTCTACTTCTTTCAATCCTCAGATGATTATGCTCTAAATCATGTGTAATCTCTTTGATATGACCAACTTGTCTCACTCTCACGATCAGTCGGTCTCCATTATCCCTCATCTATATGCATACCGTTTATTGAATCACACGAGGATTTGGATCAATGGAACTATCTATAATCCTCACAATGTTTACAATTATTTGACAAAAGCAACTCCTCTGCGTCCCTAAGTAAGGGGTATAAGGAGTGCAGTAGTAGTATAGTATCTAGTAGTGTTGTTGCGGAAAATAATAACAAGGGTCGGATTGAAAGGGTTAACTCTCCATATAATTTCCCTGTCGCTTCACATGAGACGATGATACACAGTCAGCACAGATGAGAGTCTATAATCAAATTACCTTTGACTCCACACTGCCAATGTAATCACAAATAAAGGACGCACAGCACTGGTAAAAGTAATAATATGCTTGTAACACCAGGGAAGAAATCGTAAGTAGGTGTGTGGGTTCAGCACGGGCTATGCCTAGTACATACGCCCGTACATATGTAATTACACGGATACATACAAACATATGTACGAATAATAATAAACGCAAAGAGAGGTGCATTTTCCGAGGCGGATATCTCTGATGGAGCTATTCTTATTGTTATGGTCATTGTATACGTAAACACTGGGGCACAGGATCTGACTACAACTTCAATTCAAATCTGAGCTGCTATTTGTTATTACAAGCTCAAGCTATGAATGTACAAATCTATGTAAGGGAGATATCTATGTATGTGAGTATAAGAAACGTGTGAAAGGTGAAGATGTCATGAGATACACTGAGCAATTTTCCTCGTTTAGTCAACGGACGAGGAATTGTTGTCATTCGAGACCCTACTGTACTCTGTAGTTGCGTGTATTGTCGGCATAGTAATGATCCTTAATAGATTTAGAATTCACGTTCCCTGCAGTTTCAAGTTATTTCCTCTTGCTTTTCGTGAGATTTTCCCCCTCTTCCTAATTTAATATATAAGATTTCATACTGTTCTCATCTCCTAGTTAGTCCTAAAACAGGCTAAACCGTCCCAGAGATCCATAGAGCACAAGTATATCACTTTCCAGTGCCTTTCTTCACAAGTATGTATTACGTATGGACCCCAGCCTCTGAAGACACAGAGTGACATTCTTGTGCTAAAAGATCCTCACCTCAGTGAGGTTAAGCGGTTCGACTAATCTAGTATTAATCAGAAACTTGTTGTGCTTTATGGGGAGATACTCATATTGTGAACATTGACCCTCTGTGAGAGTGTTGTGATGAGGTGCGGATTCAGTATCACAGGGAGATTTGAGACAACTGACAGACTAACCTCGTTTTGGAGTCATGGACGGATTTTTTTTTTCATTTCAGGATCATTTATTAGATTGGAAATACTATGCGGTTAGCCCTAACTCAGAGCTCTGCCTCAGCTTGGTCACTTTCATACTTTTTTGAATTCATTTCATTACTGCAACCGAAGCTAATAAGAATGAAAGGACATCATGCTACATGCCACTGCTTATACTATGCATCCCTGGTTAGCAGAGAAGACACGTTGCTCAGATTCCAAATTCCTTTTTTTTCCTACTGGTGGCATACATATCGAGTCATTTCTCACACTAAAATGTATTTCCCTCTCATGCATAACTCATCAACATTAATAAATGACTAAAATTTCAATGTAGACGTCAGGAGACTGTCAGTCAAGGGAATAAGTGAGGGTAGAAATGGAAACTAAAAGAAAGGAATTCAAATTGGTAAATTGTCTGTACATGCCAATGGACAGAGGTAGATATATGTATCCTCTGAAATAAAAACAGTGGGAGTACTAGCACATACTTACAAAAGGACACACACACACACACACACACACACAAACAAAAAAAGAGGAGAATTCGGAATGAACGGTATTATCAGAGTGAGCTGTTGCTGTTTGGTCATTCATCGTGCAAATGGCTTTGTCTCATTGTGAGTGAGTCGCATGATATCGAGTGTGAGGAAAGATTGGTACAAATTGGGATTGCGTGATGATCAAAGTAACCAGCATTATTACACAACTGATTGAAGGTATTTGATGAAGGTGATGATTCATGTAATTCAAATTATTGGCTAGATGATTGCCACAAGTAAGTATATCCCTGTGTGCTTGTAATTAACACCAGTCAGTTTTATGGAAGGTTCTTAATTAGTACATTCTACAGTCAGAAACAAGCTCTTTGGGGTTTTGACTCCAACACAGCTCTTTCAAACAAAACATAAACTCCAATGAGTTCCCTTTTTTGCATGGAGCAAATGTCTCTGCACTTAAGTATATACATGTCCTACTGAAATTCTCGCGTGAAAGCATTATTTTCCTACCTGTTACTTTTCTGTCAGGTGGAACTTAAACACACACTTTTAAACCATGCCAACTATTACCAAGTCCCACAAAAGTCCATGAAAATTGCTAAGTATACAGTCAACAAGGTAACCAGAAATGAGCAAAAGATTTTATACGGAGTCAACATAATATATTGTGCACAAACATACACACACACACACACACGAGGGGAAGAAACCTAATGTAGTAATTAGATAGCTACATCTGACATTCCGACGAAAGTAATCTGAGATAATCAACACTGATCTGTGTATAGGTAAGAGGAGAGGAGACTCAACTACTACTATTACAAACACTCCAAGCTGCATTACCAACGAGATAAGAATTGGGTCAGTGTCAAAAACAAGATCACGTAATGCGACTCCTAAATTAGGGTAGATTAAGTACTCAGCTACACCATTGAGTACAAATTATTCGATTAGCCATTCGATTTAATGTCCTCATTCTCATTTACGTCCAAGATGTCAGGATAACAAGCGAGAGGGAGAAATAGAGAGAGAGAGAGAGAGAGAGGGGTTTATAGTAGCTAATTATTTTAAAGGATATCAACTCAAGTTAAAATAATAAGAGACAAATACAGCTACGGATTATGATCCTACCTGCGTACATACATACATAGGTAAGTGTGGATAGTGGCATAAAATCTTCCTTAAATACCAAAATATGGGACATAAAAACAACCACTTATAAAATTTACTGCCCAATAGCGGTTTTGGAAAAACCGGCTGCACTCCTAAAAGTCACAAATTGGCCCATACTTAATGTCACAACTGGCTGTATGGTAAGCGTGGCCTGGGATTATTTGCGAATCCAATTATAGGGTATTAGAGTCTATTGTTCCATCAGGGGAAATAAAACTTGGGACTTATAAACCAAAATAGTAAATAGCGTGTAGAGTTTTTATCTCTGAATTTCCTCTGTACTCTTTTTTTTTTGTTCATGAGTTTACAACTCACACAGTTTTGCTACCGTTTGTTATTCGAATTTTTTTGTACTGATACTATTAGCTTTGTGGGTATAGCTGTAAATATAGTATCCGCACATATGCAGAGCTACAAAAATAACTAATTACCATTTTAGGGCGACTCCGACAACGTGAAGGCAATCGTGACTACTTTGAGGCTCCTCCAAAGTAATCTGTCCATTTTGAAGCTCCTGGCACGAATTAATGCAGATTTCATTGATAAGGCTAGAGAGTCTGGGAAAAATGGAAGGATTCCGAGGGGATTGGAATGAGAGAGATGCTGGTATATAGACAAATATAAATATTCGTCGGAGATATTGATGTCCTCAATAATTTTAATAATTTCCTTTAATAATTATTGTCCTCGCCTGGCGTTGTATGTCAAAGGTTTGTACGGAGTTAAGGACAAGTGCGTGTATGTGTGTGAGTGTGTACATAGATACATAAATGCTGTAGTATGTCCCGAGGCTTGTGTATAGACACTGTAGAGATCTAGGCAGACAGTGCACACGTTGATATGTAAT
The DNA here is from genome assembly GCA_947179485.1 of Allacma fusca. Taxonomy (NCBI): domain Eukaryota; kingdom Metazoa; phylum Arthropoda; class Collembola; order Symphypleona; family Sminthuridae; genus Allacma; species Allacma fusca. The sequence goes on along the minus strand of OX359248.1, from coordinate 19,615,929 downwards.
AATGCCAAAATCATTAGTGCTGGGGTTAAGTAATGCATTATTCATGGGAGAAACCTAGTAATTGTATCGAGAGAAATTAACACCTACGAAAATAAGTCAAATTATGTACAGACCATTACACTTTTTCCCGCCTCGCTCTACTTTGCGTGTATACTTATGTATGTATGTAGTGGGGATTGGGTATACGTGGTGCTTATTGGTTTTGGATTTTTATACATAACATATAGTATGTGATCTCGCCCTTGCTCATTTCCACCGCACCACACCGTTCATAGTTGATCTACTGTAACCAGTGGCTTTTGTTACAATATGCTGTAATAATAATAGAGACAATGGGTGATTCACGAGAGACAATAATCCCAAGAGTTATATAACAAGAGGAAACTCTCGAGACTTTTGTTTCTCCTACTGTAATAAAATCACTTGTCCATTATTCTGACTTGTTCAAGGCAAGCACGACCGATTTCTTTGTAGTACTCTCAAATGTTAGTTGTCACCTGGGTTTTTCTATATCCTCTGGCATGGCAATGAACAGCCTACGCATTTCTTCTCAACTTTGTTCTCAAATAAGAGTCAAATCTAATTGAAAGCTTTTTTCTCCCCTGACTTTTTTTTTTTTATCCTACACACACTAATTCTAACACAATTCCCTTATTCCTGTGTATAGTTGTAATTTTTTTTTCACTATGAAGACTCAGCATAGAATGATTAAATTTGATAATAATAATTTCTGAATTATGCAATCTTTTGAATTGAATCCAGTCCGTGATCCGTTTATTCAATTTTGTAGGAGAACCTTTATGCGCTTCTTTTGTTTCATCGCCTTCTTGGTACGTTAGTTGCTCAGAGCTGTCATTACCAGAAATTAGTATTGAGTTACGCTAAAATTCACTTTAGTTTCATTACTACCGTTTTTTTCCAAGAAAATTTTTATCCTTTCGTAATAGTATGTATGTATGTATATCTATACATAACTACCAAAACCAAAATTACAATCCCGGGGTACGCTTTCCAACGGTAAAAAAAATTGCGTGAATTTTATAAGCTTTAGCAGAATGCTAAACAGTGCTACAACACTGTCTTATAACCAACAGTATTTTCTCATCGCATGAGCACATAAGCATATTTATAGAGACCAGAAATGAAGTAATTTGACGCCTAAAATAACTCTCGTGACTTCAATAATTGACTGCTAAATTATTTCAGCTTCCTCTGTTTATAGAATATTTTACCCCTTTTGAGAGCTCCCTTGAGTTTTGGCTTGAATGGAAATCCCCTGTAAATCCCCATGTTCAATTGAGTTTTGTCAAATTTTTGAGCCGTCCAATGCGGCGGAAGTAACGCATTACAATTGAGCCTCTAAAGGTTCTCTAAAACAAATTATTGTAATCATGCGTAAACACCTGGGTTGGTAAGTGTCATTATTTTAACTTCATCCCCACAGGTCTAGGGATAGATATATGACATTCAGGAGGAGTGATTTGAGGGTGGTTAAGAATTTTGACAACCGTCAGTCACTTATGTATCATATGTCACTTGGCTGTTATGGCGGAGAGAATTTCTCTCACATTAAAATAATTTAAAGGACCCACGAAATTCGTGCGTGCGCTGGTTCATAATTTTGTGTAAACGTGATTTTGTAAATTAAAGTAAAGAATGGCACTCATCCAGTGATTAACAATAACTTGACAACGGCACACGCGCCCAAAAGTATAAAGTGAGTATTATTGTTAACATACTTTAAATGCTAGCACTCCCAGAAGTGCATGTAGAAAATATAGGAGTGTATTAAATATTCTATATAAGGACCTCAGTAGTAGCTACATTTAAAGAATTTACTCCTGCGTTTTCCTATCCCTCAGAACTTGCTCCCAAACTCACTTTCAGCTCTGATCCTGGTTTGACTTGAGCAAAACTTCAGAAGATGAAAGGAAAGTTTTACATTTCTAGCATTTTGTGGAATCTACTAAAAGGACCAAAACAGAGGCTTCACAAGGAAGACCAGTTGGTACGACATGGGACGCCGTCAAATCAATTTGTAATTGAGTAAAAATAACAAACTGATTAAATTCCCTGCTGCTGATAGGCTAGGGGAAAAAAGTTGATACTACATTCCCTTTTCGTAGGGCTTTTACTCTAGTGTACAAATTCGCTCAGTAAACAGGTTAAAACCATTGATTACACCAACAATGTAGGTACACAATGCGGTGAATTGGAAAAGGAAGAAAACCAGTTAGGTTTTTGACTTGGTAATTGCTCACAAGAATAGAAATAACTGGCAGACAACCAGCAAGGAGGTTCTCACAGTCATCACGCCAAAAGGATCGAGCTCCTATACTTTTTATTATAGATATCTTCCATCTCCAACACTCAACAATACTTGTGGAGCTCTGTTTGCGAATTTAAATTCATCTTCTTGTCGTGTGTGTGTCTTCTTATGGAACTTGCCGTTGGGATTTGAAAGCGTGTTAATGGGTCTGTAGGAATAGGGAGGTATAGATACACATACACACACACACACAAACACATTACTTTAAACCATGTTCTATCTGAGCAAGAGTGATATGACGAGGATACCAATTCCACTTGGTGAGAGAGTGTGAGTGGGAAACATGTGCGAACCTTTCAGCTAATAAACATCGTATAGTCACTGGACTTTTATGCGGACTGTATATATGTAAAACTTGCTGTTTGTAATTATGATAGGAGATGAAGCACATGTACAGTAATGTCTCAGGATTAACCACCAAGCAGCCCTAGTCATTGTACTCTTTTTTTATCATGTGCACTTTTACGTATCCACAGTCCACAGATCACCGTACACCTGTAGCAGCCTGGGAGTTAACAGTGTAATATGAACTGTCTAATTGTCCAACTTATGACATTTGCTGAAAATGTAAATGCTCACAATTTTATTCAATGAGCACATATTTCATTTTTTCTCGGACCTGTCCACGTGTGCATGTGCCTGGGTACATGGAAGAGCAGGGTGACGTACAATTCCGACAAGTGTACATACACAGCGTGCAGAGACATAACATCTTATCAGAGTCCCATTAATTTTTTTTCTCCTGAACCATTTCCCAGTAGAAGGTGGGAAAGAGTGATCTTTCCTGAAATTTCCAAGAGTGTATATATCCGTAGGTGCTTTTGTCTTGTTGTCCAAAAGGCCTCTTAAATAATGAATGGCTCTGTGGGCATTTAATTATTAAGATTTCAAGACTGTTCCGTTCTAGATGTCAATTTTGGTTAGTTCCGTTTGAATTTATGGCTTCCCGTTGGGGGTTGACAGTTGAATGGGTATGATTTTCCAATGGAAATTTGAGGCGGCGTAAAAGTGTCCTTATTGTTTACTTTGTCAAAAAAAACATTATTGTAATAACTATAGCATATGTGTAATTATGAATTAATTCCTTCTTTCAATATGTATAGTTTCACATATTGGGCTACGCTACAGTCTATGTACAGGATCTACTACTAATGGTATTGCTTACACATGTTCACCATGTCACAGAGAGCCTGGGAGGATATAAGTAGGAACATAATGGAAGGAGTGGTCCATGGGGTCATTGGTAATTGTCACCCTTGCAAATTAGCTGGGTCACGTCAGTGGGATACTCTTTCATGCCAGTCTCATTCGCACTAGAATGATAAACAACTCATTCAAGAATAAATAATTTCCGAAAGTTTTCAACTTACTCTTGATTTTACCATTTTAAGACCTGTCATTGGAGTATTCCGGTAGTGCTTATGCACGTACAGGGCTATGTAAAAGTATCTCTGAGGGAATTCTTTGTAAGATCCCTATACCCCTGGTATGTACGTATATATCCTCAAAGGGTGAAAGAAAAAAATAGAAATATCTCCTACAGCTAATTACATATAGTGTATACACACTATAGCTGTCCCTACCTTTTTTTCCCCCTACTGCTTATTTCCAGTGATTCAAATTCAAATGGAAGATTCAGATTTGCTCCCAACTTGCAGACAACACATAGGTAAACACACTCTGTACCGAGACATGGGATATGCATAAGGGGAAATTAGCAAATAGAAAATCTGACGAGATAATTATTCAGAAATTCTGTTGACAAAACAGTACATTAAGAGTTAAGTGCGTGAAAGCTTCCTTGGGATTTCTACAGTTAGTATGCACTGGGCTAATAATGCAACTAGTTTTATTGCGTGATGAGGCTGAGGACGCTCTTATATTTGTTTAATTGTCAAGTAGTGTAAAATATCTGAGTTTGAGTTATTATGTATTTATTCATATGTTCTGTTGTTCATAGGCTTAACTTCTTGAGAGGAAGAAGAAGAAAAAGAAGAAGAAGAAGAGTATCTAATCTCAAAAGTAATTTCTAAATCAAAACATTTGTCTCTGTTCATTCGGGGATTTCTCTCAAGTCTCGTATCATCAACTTGTCATGCTAATATTTACAAAAGGGATATTATGATTGGTCGGAGGATTTAGGAAATACATACATAGAAGAGATTCCAAGCATTACTCAAGTTTTGAGGAATCCTGATGAGCATATCCGGTGTGGACAGTACGAGATGGGAATGTAAGCATGTAATTTCATCTCGTTATTATTTACCTGACATTTGAGTACCATAAAAGATGGATTGTGGGATTGAACGAATTGGAAATGAACTCGTATTTCAGCCTGAAGCTTATCAGAACACAGAAGTTGGCAGAGTCAAATAGAGAGACTGCATGGAATTATTAGTACGGAATGTATGTACACTGGGGACTTGGGGAGATGTTGTAGTAGGAGCAAAACTAGGAGTATGAAAACGGCCCTGATGATACCCAAAAGATGAACCATACAGGAAGAAGTTTATTACAGAAATCCAGTTGTGATTACTAAAAAGTTACTTGGCCCGACACAATGACTGGCTCCTATAGTACTCTTTTATTGAGCCACCATAATGCGAACAGTTTTTAAACTTTTTGAATCTCCAATCTACCTGACATTACGAATGACCATAAGGTGCTGGCAATCTCATTATCATATATATATAATTAGATACACATACATATATACACACATGGAGCCGGAGCCTAGCCACAGTATTAGTATTTTTTTTAAACTTGTGCCTGTGTGTAGAAATAGCGTAAGAATATATATAGGAAAAGAAAATGAAAGAATCTATATTGTAGGAGAGTATATGTAGATGCATAGGAAAGAGAACCAAGAATTTTTACCCCATGGCTACTGATTGCTCAGTAGAAACTTTTCAAGCTTAGTAAGCCAACTTCCATATGTAACCCGTTATTCATCGCCTGAGTCGTTCCATTCATTAATCTACTACACACAACTACCCATACTCACCTATTATTATCATCACTCTGCTCACTCTTTTGATCATTCTTGAGGCTCGTTTGTATCAATCGACATTTCATTATGTTCACAGCTTCTTCTGCAGCATTTGCTAGTATACGGACACACACTATCCATACACAGGACCTTCATTTTTTTCCCCCCTTGCAAAACTTACATGTTACTCACCTTCCTGACTCACTGTCGCTAGTAATTGTACATGCAAAAAAAAAGACAAGGATTGGTAGTACACACTACAAGTGTACATAGATACATACATAGATGGTAAAGAATTTAAGAATTTGAAGATAGCAAATCCAACACCAAACAATGAGCCATCAAGTACTAGTAGCACCAGGACCTGACCAGTACGTGAGACAATTTCATTTTGATTCAACATTATTCACAGTGATTGTTCAACTTTCAGGATTTTTTCCCCCCAACAAAAATTTACTTATAGAGAGATTGCATGCAAGAATGTATTTTTCATTTGGAAATAAATATCCTCTGCCTCCAACCTTTTGCTCCAATTTGAGGTATTTTTCACAGGTCCGGGATCACCATGTGTTTTGAGGCCTTAAATTAGATAGGTACATAGTTATAATAGTTGCACAATAATACAAGAAGCTTTACATACAGAAAACAGTGTTGTTCCAGTTTTTCGCTTCTGCAATAAACAAAAAAAAAAGTAAGACTGTCAATTTTACATGAAGAATGTATTCTTTCCTTGGTTCTTGTTTTACACAGCTGGCTGAGTTTTGAAATTGATTCCGTTTTTTGGGAAAGGAAAACCCAGACGCCTTCCTATACGTGGACTGCTAACTATCAATTTAAATTAATGTCATGCCTGCATCCGTTGCACTGTTTTGTGTGCCTTCCTGTGAATTAATTTACGGTGATCATTTACATGCATCTTGCAACTCGGCTCAATAAAACATTTAAAATTGTATAGATGCGTATATATGTACATATCTATGGGAAACCTTCAAGCCAGGTATTTACATTGAAAAATTGCGGATATGCTTTCTAGATTTTTGAAACTCAATAGGCGTTTCAGTTTCTACATTTGAGTTGTAAAAGAAATCATATATAGTAAATAGATACACAGTACTGTAGTATCATAATTTCTCCCCAAAACAAGATGAATAGATACTGAATGAATCAATTATGAACTTACGGAAAGGTGGACATAATTGAATTCAAGCTTGTTAAATGTGAGAGATATCTTGTCTGTTAAGTTGTTGTAATTGTCATTTGTAACATTTGAGCAGAAAGGAAGGTTTTGTGAGTGATCACTCCCCTCTTACAGTAAAGGCATACTCCAGGAGACCATTTGTTTATAATGATGCTTCTCATTGAAGCCTTGCATCATTCTCAACACGTACTCCTCACTCAGATTCTCGAAGTTATTTAAAAATTGTGAAATATTCTGTGTACACATGAATACCAAGTGCATCATGAAACCTATATAGTTATTTAGATGTATCTCCCCAAGAAAGTTGCAAAACTTTAGATGCATGATGAAGCTCTAGACTCTGAACATACTGTCCATACGAAGCCAAGTAGACATAAGTACCTGGCCACTATCAAGTTTCCCCTTTGTAATTGTTTGCGTTTTTCCCCACACTCGTCGACAGAGTATCTATTTATCCATTGATATTTCTACATATATCTACTACATCCCACTATACCTTCCATTAAATATATTTTTCGGTCAATTTTGAATAATAAATTAGCCATCGAGTTGCAAAAATATGAATAAAAGTGTAATTCACCAAATATTTACTCATCCGTAAATACAGCATGCAGTCAAGACCATTATTTACTATTTACACACACACAATATACAACAATCATGGAAAAAGCTCCGACAAGGAGTACAGTCCACTTACAATTTGCATTTTTACCATGTAGTCCACATCCCAACAGATAAGTAAGTTACGTCCAAGCACGCTCTTCATGAGCACATAATTCACGGGTCTTCAGAGGGTTATCATCTTGATGAAAAACTTGAAGAAAAACCAAGAGTACTTACTTGAGGACGTGGATTCCCAATTGATTTCCCCCTTGATTCCTCAGTCAGTTCATATCAAAGGCATATGGAGTGTCTGAAAAAAAATGAGGAGGAATGGGCGAGACCGACTTGTGAGACAGAGCACATAAATATATCAACGCAATGGGAATCGGGCAAATCAAAAATTTTGCCCTCCCTATATCCCATATGCTATTTGTTTTGCAAATTAAACTGGTTCTCTTTTCGTGAAGAAGATTTGATCCTCTTGATCAGGTGTGGGCTCCGAGTAAATTGACTTTGATGATTCCCCAGCCGACCGTTCATTGAATTCTGCGTTATTTTTATGTAACCGGGAATGTGCGTGTTGGATTGTTCGTAATGAGGCTTTATGTATGTATGTATTACGTATAGATATCTAATGCCGAAAAAATTCTGGTATTAAAGCACCTCACATGTACATTATAATACAGAAGATACACATATGTACGTATGTACTGTATGAGGCAATCTCCTTAAGATTTCATGTATTTTGTTCTCTTGTGCCAAAGTTGAGCAATGATTTTTTTTGCGCTAAATTTTTATTCCTCAAATTTGTTTCTCTCTCTCTCTCTCTCTCTCTCTCTCGAATTTCGTACTCTTGAAAGTTAAGGATGTGATAGAGTTACTAGCATACAGAATATCCTATGCGTATCTATGTTTGTGCATAGTCACTAAATACTTAACAGCTCCTTTCGTGAAGCAAAAGTGTGTTAGATTTGACAAATTTTTGACATGTACGTACATACTTGTACATCCATGCGTTCCAACTCGTTCCTGATTTTGGGGGAGAAAATTAACGGTGATTAGTCAAAAAAGAATTTGTACGTGATGCTTCGTTGTTTTCCCAAGGTTACTCCTCTATGTACACTGTACATACAAAGGTATTCAAAAGCTGATGGAAATCTTACGGAAATTTTTGGGCTTGCGTTTCGCAAGTCTGTAATTTTTCAGGAAATAATTTACATTTATGAGTAAGAGTGAGTAAGTGGTCTTGTTAAGGCTAAATGAATTAAAGAGAATTTAGGGAAATTAGTTGCCCATTTCCCAAAACCAAGTAAAAATGTGTTACAAAAAATGTAGTAAAATCCTGCAATCATTAGTATAGTTACCATGTAAACAACTGGGCTTTCAGTCAATTGATTAAATCCAGAGCGGAATAATGCATCAATTAAAATATAATAGTGGTAATAATTCCTGTGAACACACAACTGTACAAATTATTTTGGGAGTTGCGAAAAAGCTTTTTTTTTCTTCATCGTATGGTAATGTTCTGGTGTGATCCGTAGGGAAATCCAGCCTGCAGCTGCATATAGTGTGACTGTACAGATAGTGTGAGGAGCCAAATATTTATAATGAGTGTGCCTTGAGTTGAAAAAAAAACGCGAGGAAATATATGACCTTTTAAACGCAGGTAAGTTACCCCAAACTAATAATTAAGATTACCTCATCCTTTTATAGCTTCAAGTGATTGGAACGAAAAGGATTAGGGGAATAACAGATTATTATGTTCCTTCCATACAGCATATATACTGCTCAGTAGCGAACACGAGACACAATTATAATGTGATCACCGAGCCGAGTTTCATGGGTTCTAGATAATAATTATTACAGAAGAGCATTACGCTCTACTATGGACACCACCAACAGAACTAAACAGGTTTGATAGATGCATGACCCAATCATTCAGTATGAATGAAATTCTGAGGCCTACTGTGCAGTTATAACTCCTCGAGAATTTCCGAGCCTCTTCTGGAGTCCCAATTAATAGGACCGCACGGTTGTCGCTACTTATATGGAATTTAATAAGAAGTTACATTTTGCAAGGCAGCCTCAACCCTACAAGACACTGTCGATGTCATCCTTGTTTTTGACTCACACTTACAATTAGTGACTGCAACTAAAAGTAAGTAAGGCTGAACCAAGTAGTAGTAGTGTGTGGTACTTCCCATTTAAAAAACATATGCTTCCCAATAACCTGATGTCTATACCGACAGAGCCAGTTTTCAATTAGCCTTTCTCCTTTGACAGTAATGCAGTCGGCAATAAACCAATGATACAGATTTTTATTCTAATGACATTACACACAGGTGGAGTGGATACTCCAAGTCACTCTGCAGCAGATCTGTGTACTAGATATAAGGAAAACATAAAAGCTCATTAAAGAACATTGTTACGCAATCTCGAATGTGTAGACTGACAATGTACGTATCGAGTATCCAAGGTGTTATAGATTTAATAGTGTGTTGCATACAGGGACTCTGTCTATTACAACTCCCCTCAGATTTCAGTTGTCAATAATCCCTTATACATATGGGTTTTGTTCAGAAATCAAACAGACACTTTGGAGGGATATCAAGTGTCAAGTCCTGTTTGTACATACATATAGTTGGTGTACGTACATGTGTATGTATGTGTTTGGAGTAAGAAGGCTGATGCAATGAAGACCCAAATTTTAACCACATTTGAAGATGCCAATTGCTAACTGCAAATCGGCAGTTGGTTTTGTCTCGAAGCCACTCTATCATGGTTCCGTATTCTCATATTTGGGCATAAGGAAATTATTGTCTTCTTCATTCATCTGTAGTAATAAGTGATATCGTTAACAAGAGTCTCCTCATGCTCAGCTAGACATGTTAATTTGCTGGATGTTCAGTAGGTATGTATGTATGGGTGTGCTTTCATATGTGTGAAATATTATATCATATGATCCAATCCAAATTCACTATATACACAATTCAATTCCCAGAACCCCTCACATTTATAAGCCTTTGTTTATAAAAATCTATATGAGTGTCTATTATGTACAGGGGAGACATGTATTTTGGAAAGTCATGCTCATGACAGGGGCTGATACACCCTGGGAAAAGTCTCCTATGAAATACGAGGGAATAACGCTCTTTTGTCAGGGAGTGTAGGTGGAAGGAAGGGAAAAAAATATTTGAACTTTCCAACATCCATTGGAACTGGAGCAGAATGTTCTTTCCTCATTTGAAAAATTTTTTGAAGGAATAGGAAGGAAAAATTTTTTGGTGGAAATATACAGTTTTATAGAATTTCCTCAAAAAACCTGTGGCTTCATATGTGTTCATTATCACGTTCCTCCTGGCGAATAAATCCTGTGAGGTGCGAAGTTGTAAGATTGGCAAGACATGTAAAGCTCATGTTACACTACTATTTAGCCCTGCAGTTAAATATAGGGTATGGGAAGACAGAACTCTAGGGAACAACATTTTCCTTGTTTACATGTAAAATTAGCTGAAATTCAAACTTAAATTATTTTCTCGCCCTGGGAAGAACAACTGTTTTGACACGGTGGTGAAAATCAAGTATTACCATTTATACCTCCAACCCTTCCTATATATACCGTATAGACTTGACCGGTATTTAAAAAAATCCTACAGTACGAAAGAGCTGGTATTTAAGTAATGGCTCCAGCTGTTACTTATATTTCGTACGATAAAAAAAAACCTGCGTGAGGTCCGAAGGTATACACTGAACGAACTGCACAAATCTGCACCATTTTGGATTAAATCTCCCATACATCTCTCTCTCTCTCTCTCTCTCTCTCTCTCTCTCTCCCTCTTGAGTGACGAACACTCCCACCCTAATCTCACCGGGCCTGAGCCTTATCAAAATGTAAAGGAAAAATTAACACTCCACCATTGCACATTAATGATCTTCCACAGGGACGGACGAGCTGGGAAGGATTTACAGAGAGACGTGATATTATGTAGAGCCCTCAAAAAATCCCAATGAGATAAAAGTCGAATTAACGGGAGTTCCGGCTATCGTAAATATAGTATATAAAAACCTATTTAACATAAAAATCCTCCAACAAGTTCACATTTATTTACCGCCACTCATCAAATTTACGTAACATTTCAAAACTATTATCTCAACCCGGAAAAAACAATCCCAGCCCTACGAGACCAGCAGCAGTGCAGGAACTCTCAAATGATTTTTAATTGTAACATTTTAGAAATTATCTCCTAACTTTCTTCAATAACTCTTTAGAATCTTTCCAAAAACAATAACTCAAAGTTATGATTACCATCAATAATTATGACTATATTGTCAGAAACAACCCATATTAAATGAAAGGTTAATTTTATGTAATAAAGCTTATAATCAATATGTTTACTAGGGGCTCAGAGCCGTAAAACCTATCTACTACACAGAAACATAATCATTATTACAGTTGAATAAAAACCATCCCAAAACTGAGCCATACACTGTTGAGTCGGAGCCAGAAACTATATCAAAATGATGTAAAAGTTGTACTACTAACTTAATAATGCTCTCTTAAAAATAAACATTATTATCTCTCGGGTCGGTTCAGAGCCTCTGTTATGTGAATTTGAATGAGTACCTATATAGGTACTCAAAAAATTTCCCGTAATTAAGCCCATTAAATCTTCTTTGATACAGTCAAGCTGATGCAGTTCCGAAGAGGAGATACAACATTAGTGTATACATACACAAACTCAGCTCATACATACATAACTACATCAGCAAAAGTCCACACGTTGATGAACTTACGAAACCGCACGATTTACGGTTCGTAACTTTTAATCTCAAGCTCATAAAAATCATGTTTGTGTAAATTAAGCCCTTGAAACAACTATAAGTGCTATGGTGCTTCACATATATTTCACCATTTAATTTCTCTGATGGTTTGCAGCCCATATGTATGCATACTGGGGCTATTACCTACATATCAACGGACAGCGTGCAGAGGTAGAATTAATTGAAATTACGGATTGTTACACTTCCCTTAGCACAAGGCGTTCTCTGTGCTACAATTTCTGTCATAAAGTTTAAAAATAAAGTTATTTCGTGTCAGTTTGTTACTAATACAGATGTTGCTTCTAAATAAACAAGATTTTTTTTTAATGGTCAGATAAAATTAGTCCTGTGCACAAGGCCACGGTGAAGCACAGATCTCAAAATATTCAGTCTTTCATTATAAAGTACTCCCAACGAAATTAGTCTAGCCGTTATATATATATATTTCTAATAGTCGTACAGACTTTTACCAGAGAGCCAACATTTTTTATCAAAGTTTTCATCTATTTTTGAAGGTACATGTGCATAGACTTCGACCTTCCACATCCTGAGCACAGTGACTTAGTTTTTGTACATTATGAACCATAAGTCGGGGTTTTTAGCGGGACTTGAACAATTTTTATTTCTATCCATGGGTACTCTTCCTTGAATTTATTAAGGGAGTATATTTGTACAAGAGCGCAGACAGTAGACATGACCTTTGAGGTATATGCTTTACTGTGACAAAACACTCAGCACCAGTGCAATCACCACATTAGAAAAAACCTTGTGTTATCGAAGGAGCCGTTATTACTTTTTGTGGGTTTCTTCATCTCTTGATTTAACTTACTCGATATAGGACAGGGAGATTTTTACACCAAGTATTGCATAACTTTTCCCTCTGATTTGATCAATGTAAACTTTTGAACTCCGAAATGGGAACTCATGCAGGGACGTTCATGGCTCATGTAGATAATATGTAAATCTCATCGTAGGTATGTATGGACGAGGAACATGATGTCTGTCTATGCATGTGCGTACATACGAATGCTTGTAAGACTGCTAAATTAATTAATGCCATGAATTTGCTCACAATTACGACTAATGTGTTCCTCACATTAATGATGCATTCAAGATACGGAGTGACACAGCACTAGAGATGAAACCGGACGGAACCAATACATGAATAGAAACTATATACTCTCGCTTTTGTAATTTATTTAATCGAACTTTCAATTAAATCATTCACACATAATAGCAAAGCATAAGCTTTTATTCAACTAATGGCAATTTATATCTACTCCAATGCGGCACTGTATTTTCTGCCAAGTAATTATCCCTCTTGCACACTTATCCCCGCCACTCCCTCCAAGCCTTGCCATACACATACATACATACATACACACACAGATATATATAGTAGTTCTGCAATTATTGGGAATTTTGTGAGCAAGTGAATACACTTCCAGCGATTAATTGTTGATAAGGAAGGTGAAAATCGGGATAGTGCACTCATGAGGATAATACATATCTACATTAGTAAAAATTAAGATCACTCCTCTCTCTCTGTCTCTCTCTGTCTCTCTCTCTCTCTCTGTCTCTCTTACAAGATGACAAGTTACAGTGTAAACTTTCTGTTCAATTTAACATGCAACTATACAGTATGCGTCAACTGCACAATACCGGATTCATATTCTATTTAAATTCCATGTATTTATAGCTCTCTCAGATGGAAACCAAACCTGTCAAGGGATGTTTGTTAAGTCACAATACTCCTAACCGACGACTTTCCTTCTCTTTCTGTAGAAGGAACTCCAAAGATAAAAAAATTCTAGAAATCCCTCACCCAAGCAACTTTTAATTTCGATTTATTCCTCACCAACAACAACAACAACAACAACCATGTCTTCCCCACTGTACTACTGTCAACCAGTATTGACACATCCAACCCTTCTTAAACCAACCCCAATAGAATTCACTTTTTTGGGCAGACTGCCAATACTAATTTTATTTTGGGTCTCAATTTATACATACATGAGTAAATTTCAAAATAACATGTTACGGTGAGGGAGTCCGGAAAAAGGGAATGACTCAATTGGTGGTTGGAGACTCAACTGACCAAAAGGCTGTCCCGTCAGGATGAGGAAGTGGGGAGGGTTTTGGTATTATTTCACTGTTATTACACACACACACACATTACTTTTATATACTCAAGCCCATCTCTTTCCTATAAAGGTTCGATTTTTATGGTTATCTTCAAATAGAAAAAAAAAGATTGAATGTTTAAGAAAAAAAGAAATTGGGGGATTGGTATGTTCATTGACATATGTATTATCACGGCGGATGACTTCTCCTGGGATAACTCTCAGGTACATATATTAAATGTTCATAATGTACATATAATATACATACAAGGGATTGGACCAGCACACTACTGTCCCTGTGGATACAAATTGCGAAGAGTCTGCAGTATATGCACAGAATTGGCACGGCACTGTGTGTGTGTGTGACTTAATGCTCAAGAGATGTTTTTATGAATGATTATAGCTGTATATTGAGTATATAGTTCAATATGACTACAGACATATGTAGCAAGCTGGCAGGTCTGGGGACGTATGTGCATGTATGTATCTACAGGTAGATTGACTTATTGAGAGCTGTAATGTTTAAATGTGTCTATGCAATAATAATAGAATGATCTGTAAGCTAAGATATACAGAGATGCTGGGGTAGAACAACGTGGTGCTCGTGGTTTTCTTATGCTGTGTCTGCCTCTCTCTCTCTATCTCTCTCTCTCTCTCTCTCTCTGTATATACCTATAGCCCAGTAGTAAAATGTATGTATGAGTGTTGTGGTGCTGTGAAATAAAACCGTTGGCTCTGTCATGTGGAACACCCGCTCGCTCACCTGCCTCTACCTTTTCTTGAAGGCAGCTCGTTTCTTGTGGTAGACGAGCCATCAGTAGTGATCCTTCCACCTTCCACCACACTTCCTTTACGCGAACACTAACACAGTTTCAAGAGTTGCTCCCAAAGCAAGCACATTTTCCCAAAGAGAGACAAGCAATAAACAAGAACGTAGAGCGGAGTGAAGTGATTTGAGCGTGTTGTGGTGATACACGTTTTTATTTACGAAAATTTGTTCCTTCTAAAAAGAAGAAGAAGAAGAAGTATTTTGCAAAAAAAAAAAAATTAAAATAAAAACCAACAAGTTTTTCTCTCCAAAAAAAAAAGTGGATAGTGGATAAATATTTTCGACGGTAATTACAAAATTTCTCACTTGAAAGAAATAAAATACATATCTCATAGTTTTAAAAATTGTGTCAATGGAAATGTAGTGAATGGGGCTGTGTGAATTTTTGAAAAAAGCTGTAAATTTTTATACAGGCTTATTGCTTCTTCTCTATATACAACTCCTGCAGTTGTTTCAAGTCAGACTATCTATATATGCGGACTCAAGGATTAATTATTATAAGGATATTTTTAGTGAGGATTGTGTGATATTTTGCATTGTCGTGTGCTTCTTTTTGCATTGTCGTGCCTCCTTTGCCTTGTCGTGCCTCTTAATTATTTTTGCTTGTTTTAACCTATGGATATATATTTTTTCCTCATCGGCTTTATAATTATTCTCCCTTTGCTCCTGGTAATTTCTGAGCATGTTAGGTGCCTCTGTGTGAGTGTGTGTGTGTGTTTTTGCTTTATACTGGACGTGTGAATTTCCAAGAGAATCTTGTTTTCAAGCTTATTGTTACTCACTGTGAATTGCTTTTTTGAGGATTGGGGCAAAAATGTCAAGGAATATTTATATTTTCATTTGTCGTCACCCAAGTCAATTTTTAAGCAATTTTTTTTATCATTCCTTTACTCACTCAGAGAGAACCGTGGGAAGATAGTTTATTTTTTGAAAATGACTGTCTTTCATTTCAACAGAGCTTTCTAAAACGTGCTTGTCGCAAAATTTACTTTCCGAGGAAACATTGTTTATTAACTGTAGGATTAAGATCTCTCCCTTTAATATTCGAGTCTATTTGAGTGCTTTAAAATTATATAGTGGTCTGACTCAGGGAAACAGGATCTTTGAACATAGTCAATTTTTAAAATGTAATTATTTTGAGAAAAAAAAAACCTTTCAAAACTTGTCACGGACGGAATAAACTATTTTCAATGAAAAGCTCACTCACTCCAATATTATTAAAATCCCAAGAAATCCCTTTAATAAATATACGTAATATTATAAAATTACATTTATTTATGTGGAATTAAAACAAGGGAAATTCTACATTGGGAACAATAATTACTTGAGGATTATTTCATCCAAATTACATCTCAATCGATGGAAAGTTCTATTGAAGTTGTTGAGAACCTTGTACACATAAGGAAATGTAAATTGTTCTATTCCCTCTCCCACTGACTTTAATTGAGAAGTGTGATAGGTACACTTGGATTTCGTTGCATTAAGAGATTTGTTTGCCAAAGTTAATGAGTAGGTTTGTATGTACTCGTATGGGATTTGGAATTAGAAAGAAGACAGGAGAGGATATGGAAAAAAATGATAAAAATTACTCCCCGGAAAAATTCCAGATTTGCTATTACTATTGAATAAAATATTTGGAGGACGACCACTTTCAAAAAGTTTGATCCTCTTGCAGCAAGGCTTTCATGTGTGATGATGGAGTTGTGTGTAAATGATACAAATGAGTCTCTGTACGTCATTCGACAAGATGCGTGTATTCTGGTCTGTTTGTAAGCATTTGTATTGTAGGCTGCATTGCAATTCAATTCAACTTCATTTCCATGCTTTTCGACTCTGCTGTAAAGAGCTGATGTGTGATGTTATTTATGTATAACTCCATAGCATTTATTTTGGTGTGGACCAGCTGACGTCCTTTAGATTTTCATGATTGCCCTTCTATAGGAACTTATTAGGCATGGAGGGCTATGTAAGAATCTTGGAAATATAATTCTTGAGTGCATATGTATCTATGTAAGTACGTATGTAAGTATTTAGATGGAACTCCATAATAAGTGTATCTATAGTAAATTGTCAGTTGCAGAGTCCGTATTAGATCCAGTTATCACTTAGTTTTTCAAATGTACATAAAATTTTTGAAACTATATAGGTGCACAGGAGGTTTGTACTATATGTATGTATGACCCTGTAGCTGGGTTTTTTCCTCAGGTGTGTCCATTAGTGTGTTCTTCAGGTGTGTGTGTTATAGGGCATGAGCCAGTGTGTACATATCCCTGTTGAATTGTGGCGTCTCTCGTTATTTTTTGAAGGGTGAATCCCTTATGGGAGGATGCACACAGGTTGGAGTTATGTAAAAGACAAAAAGCGTAACTAAAACCGAACCCTTTCAGGGTTGACTCTGACTTCCGGAAGTTTTTTTCACTTTCAGTGGACCTTTCTGTTCTACAGGTAAATAGAGGTGTGTTAGGTTGAAAATCGGGGATAAGAGGGGAAACCTTATTTATAATTTGTCTGTCATAAAATTGGAAAGGTACAAAAGTCTTGAGTGTTCTAGATGTACTTACATTGAGACACGAGACACATGATGGCACATATAATATGTCCTGTAGCAATGCAGCAGATAAGTAGCATTAGATATAAGGGCTATTCACAAGAATAATAATAATATTTCCCAGTCTTACACAAACTGAAGGTTCTCTCAAAAGAAGGGAAATAACAGGAACTTGACTCTGGGTAGCCAGACAATAATTATTTTAGCTCCGTACATATACATATATATATAACACGTACTGTAAATACCCAGTAATCCCTCTGAAATCCTTTGATCTAGTCGGTTGTACTGAGGAAGAAGGCCTTTTGAAAAATCACTTTCGATTCTTTCTAGGTCAAACTTGGATTTTCCTGCTTGTTGCATTAAATTTCTACCTGAAATATCTCATACCTTGTGTGTGTGTGTGTGTGTGCTCAGTCTCAATTCCTTTAGAAACTCTTCCTTCCTAGAAATTCTCCTACTTAAATACACCTAACAGTACACTTTTCATTTCTGCTCCTCAGCACGAAAGGAGCTCAGGTTGTTCCGTATATTTTCTAAAAATAAAAATTCTTTGTCAATAATAATTTCTCGTAATAAATAACAGAAATGTATGAGGACGTCTTGAATAAATGAATTCAGGAGGAGTAAGTACAAGTACATATGTAAGTCCTATATACGGTAAACATTCCGACCGACTGTTGTCTGTTGTCCCAGCTTAAAACTAAAAGTATTTGAATTCAACTTCCCATCCCACACAAGGGAATTAACAGGAATTTTACAAATGCGGATGGATCATTTCCTCCAATTGAACCGTAATATTTTCATTTTCAAGGTAAACTTCCATCAAACTAATTTCTAATGAGGTAGGATGAACCCCTGTAAAAATTACTTTTTCAAATCCTATTATTAAAAGAATTACTGAACATCAAAGAGGCTTGGTATTTAAAATATTAATAGGTATTTTATATAACAATGCATGGAAGGAAGAGACTCTTAAGCCCACACACTCACTCAACAAGTGGTCAAAAATGCAATAATTTCCGCTCGTTGGACTCTCATCCCTGACCGCTACCTTTGACTTGAAGGAGTTGTGTATATACACACTTTACTATAATAATTACTCACAATCTATCAAATTTTTACAGAGCTATGTACTTTAGGACTGAGTGATAATAAAATATCTTTTCAAGAGGAGGAAGTACTATAAGTATACTTTGATGTTCCTCTCTTTTTAGGGAGATAATGCATCAGATTGGTCATCTTTGGACTGGCCTTTGGGATTTGAGTGAAGAATAATAATTCTATCCTTTAGGGATCTTTTTATCAGCTTTAGTATCCCGTTTGGAACAGTACCCCAACATACATACAGTAGACTTGCATAAACAAGAGTGATAAGCGTATCATCTCATTATTGGAAATGCACCCTAACTACGGGCGTGCGGGTCCCTTGCAGCGTTCATGCCTGGGATGTAGACAGTATGCATTATATTTCCACACTAACACTTTTCTCCGCTCCTTTTGTATTATTAACACAGAAATAGAGAGAGAGAGATAGAGAGGGACAGACTCACACACGCTTTCCTATGAATTATGGTATGATTTGGGTGAAAAACACACTAAAGACTAACGTCAGTGCCTGACATAACAGTAGTCTGATTTTTTATTGTAGGGACGATACGTACTGTAGATACGTATGTAGATCCATATAACCACGGAGGATTCCTAGTTTGGTAGGGAAATACAGTGTGAGCCCAACTCACCTTATAATTTCCCTCTTCCTACGAGTTACATGCGTAAAATGGGAGATTTTAGTCGGGATTTGATCCTATGTTACACATTTTAAACACCAATGTTAATCCTGCGTGTGTGTGTGTGTGTATGCTTGGGAATTATGAAAGGGACGCAGAGTATAACTGCATTTAGAGGGATGGACTTGATGGATATAATACGGATGCGGGTTTGTGTGTACAAGCTAAATTTCCTTGAAGAAGTGTGAGGGATTTGCGTGTCTTGAGATTTCAATGATAGTATAAGAAGAAAAAAAAAATTGCTAACGGAGAGAAGTAAAAATTTATGGAGTTGGTCGCTTTCGGCAACGTTATGGCTTTTAAACTTGACTTGTGTAATGTAGCACTGCTCATTCCCTCTCTTACTAATATCCCTTAAGAATCCACAAGTTAATTTCTAAATCATGGTAATTGATTCATCCCTTGCTTATTTATTAGCATTACTCCTTCACTCCAAGAGCTCAGCATTAGGAGCAATTACTCACATGCTAGAGCTTTTCCTATAATATGTAATTACATGTAAATATGTATGTGCACACCTGATGCTCCTACGATGTGTTAATGTAATTCTTACCTTGCGTGTGTATCCGAGAATGTTGTCCAACTAATTTAACTTTATTATGGATATGTTTTACTCAAAATGTGTGTATACATAATTACACAAGAGGAATTATTATAATAATTGGATTTTGTTTTTGAAATTTTCCAGAATTTTGCAGACGGTGTGCGTTGAAACCCGTTGAAGAAAATTCGACACTATAAAAAAAACAAGTGATTTTTTCTTTCTCCTCGGCCTGAAATAATGGCCAGAATTAAAGTGCAAAGATAATTTCCGGGCAACATCCTCCCCAAATCCCCTCAGAAATAAGAAAATGACAAAGAAAATAACTGCAGTGAATTTACGAAAGTGATCCAAGGAAAATCCTTCACCAGGGATTTCTCAATTGAGAAGGGAAAAAAAAATAATTAAAGTGCTTTTAAATCCTCGGATAATTTTATTGGACCAAATTGAATACTTCCCCAAAAAACAAACACATTTTTAAAAATGAGGTGGTTCTCACAAAAAAGTAATCGTCGTCAGACACACTACCTTGACTGGTTCTTAGTCGGAGTCGTAGTCTCCTCACTTATCCTTCTTACTTGCTCACAATCAAATGCGGATCCCGCTAGTAAAGGTAATAATAATCTCACTTCTTTTGGCATCCCCTCATAATTTTAAATCATCGATTCACAGTCCGTCTCATCAATATCTATACTGTAATAACCAAGCATTGAAAAATGGCTGGAGTGACAATTGACCAACTTTCACATTCCTCACGTTTCATCACACCACTGACCACACCATCATCATCATCATTACCATATATTCGTAGAAATAAAGTTAATGGACTCATTATTGGGTAAAAAAATGCAGAAAATAGGTGAAGATTTAAATGTTAATGGGATATGAATTAATCAAGAATTTTTTAAAGTATGCAAAGACAATTACGATAATTCTTTTTCCCGACTATGCATGCATGCATGCATGCCTATGTGTCTGCAAACTACAATAAGCCTTTACCTATGTATGTACACGCATCATGGGCTTAAGTATGGGCGTTTGGTATGCAGGAAATGGTTTAAGGATACATACAAATATGACATAGAGTCTATTGCTAGAAGAGGACGTACATAGGAACCAATAGCCCAGTCACTTGCATTACTTGACACGGATTTCTTCTAAGATTTTAGTTTCATCGATATGACTTACTACTCCTGATGAATGATAATATTGTGATGATAGGAATCGATTAGTTTCGATCTTGAATGTTTTCAGAGCTCTGTGGCAATGAGCCTTGCTCAGTGCTCACATCTCACATATATACATATGTACATGCCAATAAGAGTTGGCCGTATGCAAAGGAGAGGCGAATTAGATGAAAGAGTTTGTAAAAAAGAAAAGTACTTAATAAGGTAACCTAATTGAAAATTGTGGAGTGTTGTGACTTCAAGTCTAGATCAACCAGTTTCACCGGCAACTACCTAATGGACTAAAAGATTGAGAGCTATATGAACAATCCAACACTATACAACGTTATAACTCACTCCCAAGTGCTGAGCATACTCTCTCACACACACTTGACTTATTCATCCTAGTTTAGACTCCCAGATCAAAGATAAATGATCAGTTTTCATTTACTTGTTGGCACCCCCTTATTCCTCTCTCTCTCTCTCTCTCTCTCTCTCTCTCTCTCTCTCTCTCTCTCTCTCTCTATCTCACGTACTCTCATCAGCTATAGAGTAACGAAGATCCCAAGTTGCATTCCAAAGGTATATTAACCACCTATTATGACTGGGTTGAGAGGGGCACTTGTCTTATAGTGTGTACATACATAATTACCTATGTATGATTTGCATATCTACTGTAGTATTGAGATGCGGCGCAAGAAATCCAGTGAAATGAGTCGAGAATTCGACACACTTCCATAATATTATCATTTTTCGATTTCAGTAGCCCCTACATACTTCTTGTGGACATTGTACTCTACAGATGTTTCATGGCACAAATACTATATGGCTTGTAACAAGTTAACTTGGCAGAGACCCTGTGACTCCTCTGGTCTATTGAGATGGACTTACGTGGTGCATGTGTAATTGTATGTACTGTCGTGTGTGTGTGTCTGTGTGTCTGTGTGTGCCAAAATATGGTGCGAGTAAGTGTATAGATTTTTCCACTAATTTGCCCCGTAACTATTAAGTCTTTAAAGCAGGTTAACTGCTTTCAATGCACTTTTACTCATATGTGCTAGGTGGATGGGGTTGTGGATGCTCATAAGGGGAATCTTGATCGACCACATAATCACATTTATTAGGTACTGCTCTCTCATTCCCTATCTCTCCACTCATAATAACATAAACACACCACTGTAGACACACGGACAGACAGCAAGAATTTCTTCACACCACCACCAATCCACTAAACGTATGTGTATGTAGTCTTGGCTAAGTGCATAATAATAAGGTAGACTTTTTTTTTGGCACGTGTTCAACCAAAAACAAAATTAATTCATTTTCATTCGGCCCAATAAAGAAACATGTGCTGGTCTCCTTTGACACTATATACAGCCCACCCAAATACTGTATATTATGCTGTAGGATATTATTGTGTCCTACACACTATTATTACATCCTACACCAGAGGACGAGAGTCAGGAGCAATATAGCCTTATAGTAAGTAAATGAATGACATTTTGATTACGTAACATTCGAGTATTGAAAGGAGTATGGCGCATAAGAAATGATGAGGAACTGCACTGATTATTCTCGTAATCAGATCAACGACAGCAGTTTCCATAGCCCTATAACTAAATTACAGGATTGTTGTTTAGGTATCTGCAGTCAGGTGTATGTTATGTGTGTGGATATATCTAGCACTGTGTTTTTGTATGAGACCCAGCTGAAAACAATGATTGTTAGACAAATCGATACGTTACGACACACACACGATTTATGAGATGACAGAAGTATGAAATTTTTGCTCAATTTCCTTTTTTCTGATGCTCTTTTTTTACCCTACGGTAAGGAGCGAGTCAAATCGGGGAAAATTAAGTGGCCGCTCTGAACATTATTTCTCATATTTATTTTTATAAATTGATAATATTCAGGTCAGCAGTACCTACCTGTATATACTACATACATAGCTATAGTCTAAGAAATGAAATTTAGGTTTCACTACGAGGCGGTACTCTGTCCATGTACTACAGGCAGTGTCAACGTCTTAGCAAGGTAAACAAAAATGAGCAAACAGGCATATTTCTTCCCAAGTTGGTACATGTCACAACAATTCATTCCCGTTATAAAATAAAAATGACTGTACATGGACGGTGTTACAAAATGAAACTTTGAGAGGATTCTTACGAAATTTGAAAATTCCCCAAATGATTTATCAACTATGACCAATTCCTTTAAGACGCTTATCTCCACTTGTTTGCTGAGTCCTCCACTATCTTCGTTCGAAGATGAACGCATACTGTATCTCCAAGTGTGTACATTATTTGTATTACAATGCAAAAATTTGTCGAAATCCCCATCCCAAGTGGCTTCTTGTTTAGGGTGGACTATCACACGGAAGAGATTAAACACGTGAAATGTCGTCTTATGGATGATTTCACATTTTTGATGGTGTAAGTAAAAACCTGTCCACGAGCTCTTAATGTACGGGACGGACCTACACGGTGGTGACTCTCCTATGTGCTCATATATATTCTGCAAAATCTACGGTGTAGATATTCGAGGGGGAAAAGGAATTATGACAATAATAAAAAAAATTCTAAACTGTTTCCATCTGTATCCTCCTGTCGATTAAAAACATTTGACCACATGCATGGAGTGAGGCATTGTGGAATGGATGGTAATTGTCCAAAATGCTAAACGCACTTCTCTCAGTCCTCTCTGACAAATCCCAATGAGAATTTTTACATGAACATTTCGATAAAGTAAACGTGTACATGGTCCATGCATGAAACATCCCATAAATATTATTGTTTCTTTCATGATGCATTCGCTGATGTGAGATCCCTTGCTATTGTTTTTTACCTGTCAGATTTGACAAGTAATGTTACCTTGTAATCTCTACCAGGTGCACATGCACAGGACAAGATCTTACATGGAGCAGTGTATACTGTTGTACAGTTTGTGTGTGTGTGTACGCATGAGTGTTATGGGATCTCTGCAAAAAAAAGTCAAGGGGATAAAACATATGTGATGCTCGTTTAAATCAGCATCAGCTTCTTCAAGGAAACCTAACTACTAGCCGGTTTTCTACAGACTACTCGATCTTCCTCCATTTTTTTCTTATGGGCTTTTTCCCTATAGTAGCTTCTGGTTGGGTCATAGTTGACTACCTAGTTGTAATAACAATTGCTCCAAATAATAGCAGATTGCAGATCCCAGGGGTACGAGAGTGGATATGAGGGATGGCATTAGTACAAAAATGAATTGTGTTGCCATTCCATCATATCATATGGATTTTGTTACAATATAATAGCTCCCTTATGTTAAGTGTGTGGTGTGGACCGGCAAGTTTTTCCTCCTTGGACGTAAACCCATGTAATA
Source organism: Allacma fusca (assembly GCA_947179485.1). Lineage (NCBI taxonomy): Eukaryota > Metazoa > Arthropoda > Collembola > Symphypleona > Sminthuridae > Allacma > Allacma fusca. Next base: position 19,591,626 of record OX359248.1, on the reverse strand, counting down.
ACATGGTTCCATGCATAGACAGTAGTGGACACACACGGGAAGCTATGGGGCACTCTCTCAAATGCACAACATTTCATGATGAATGTTTCTTTTCGTGTTTTTCGTCTGTAAAAGTCAGACACATTGCTCCAGCTCTGTAACTGTGTCCCTTCCACATTTTTCTAACGCCGATTATTTTACATGGCGTCCGTGTGCAGTGTGCGGAGTACACAGATGACCACGTACATCTCAAATCCAACTTACATGGGAATAATACTTTATTGCCTCTTTCTCTTTCTTTTTTCCTCAGATAATAAATAATAAACAGGTACGAGCTGAACTAAATCTCAACTGCATACGCAATACATAAATGCAATACCACAAAAATCTCTATTGCATCCAACTATCACTTCAAACTGGGTACAGAGGAATGTGGCACCTTGTCAGAGAGCATCCACATACATAGGTAGTAGGTTGCACACAGGAACCAAATCTGTTGGTAGTTGGTCTTCCCTGAAAACAAAATCGTGTCTCACATTAGTAACTTTTTCCACATGGACTTTTTGTCCATGATGTTTTTACCCTAATTTAATCTCGTTCTGGAGCTGCTACTACCACTACCACTACTACTACTACTACTCCCGTGCATGCAGACAAATGTCTGTGTATTTACTGGAATGATTAATTCTTATGCCAGGAGTGCGATTTCTGAGGAATTAGCCTAAGGACCACTCACTGTTTGAGGGCCCTTAACAGTAACTCATCCGACATTACTATGCAGAGCTGCTGTCAGTATACCGCGAACGTGCTCAACAGGTTGTGGCTTAATATGCAAGATGCGTTCCAGTAAATATCCTCGCATCCTCATCCATACATGTGAAATTACCCTATGCTTTAATTCTGTTCTAGTAATCTGTAAATGTACTGTGTCTGATACAAGACCAAAGTGAATTCTTGAGATGTGCTCCCTTGCGACGCTACTAATCACTCTCTCTCTCTCTCTCTCTCTCTCTCTCTCTCTCTCTCTCTCTCTCTCTCTCTCCCTCTTAGAATTTTTTATATTGGTTAATCAGCCGTCGTAAATCTTAAATTCCTTCTCAAATTCCAGCACAAATTGAGTTTTTTGAGCCTTGTGGACTCCACGTGTAAAGACGGATGTCATTTTTTTGAGAGTACTAAAATACGAGCCCTGGCGTATAATTTAATTATTGGGAATTACACAGCAAAGGCAGTAGTTACTCACTTGAGAATGCATTTTACAAAATAGTGGCAGGTAAATTATGTAATTAGAAACTCTGACAATTTATGAACCATTACAAAATAGTAAGTTTGAGGTTTCATCATAAATACCAAGTTATTGGATACCTGCTAATTAGAAAAATACTACTTTGAGACAGTATGTATACCTAGTTATTTCCTTAAAGCCAAGTTAGTTCTTTTGCGGATACTTGACCATAATTGCAAAAATTCTTTGAATGGGAAAAGATATGGGAGTCGTTGTAGGAATTGGGTTGGTTCAATAGTCATCAAATGGAGGGTGAGATAAAGTTCACAATCAGGAGAGTTCTTATGAAAGTTTATGATTCCACTTGGGAATTATCTCCATGTACCATAACGTTGACGGATGGTCACTAAAGTGTGAGTTTCAAAGGAGCACCAGGTCAGGTATGGTATAAGTAAACGAATTTTTCCCTTTGAATGTATCTTCCCTGTGTAAGAGGTTCTATCGACAAGTGTAAGTTTTACGGTGAACGTGTAAAATTTTACTACTCATCTCACACTCCCGGCTATTTACGAAAAGTCCTCAAAATCCCGTCCAGCCGGCTAGTTTTGCTTCCAGTGTGGAAAAATTAAGGAGTCGCAGTCCAAGATACTTAATCTGCAAGAGGCTCTATCATCTGATTAGGTGATATTACTTGACTCAATCTGATTCGTATTACTACCGTCGGCCGGCAGGTTCCTCCTTGAGAATTCTTTGTATATACTCAGGCCATATATTGATTGAAGTTACAGCTACAAAAAATGTTTTTAAGTCACCATACACCGTATACAAGTGAACCCCTCATCGTAAAGACATGTTTGCATGTGTAACGAGCTCGTAGGGAAGAGGCAAGACTTGTAGAGAAATGTACCAAGATGTGAGGGATATGTATGTACAAAATGTGCATAATATTCCTTATGTGTGGTTATGCATGCATGTACTGACTGTACATCTCGTTGGGAAACATTTGCATGAATTTATTTAAAAAACAATATTAACGAGGATTGAAATGTTCAGTGCAAAGTGCTATGCTCTTGTTTTTTTTTCACTATGAATACGAAATTATTCCCTGGCACCCCTTCCAATGTATAATATCTCCATTGGCAAGGTATTATTGCTCGGGAACAGTTAGACGAGTGTGTCGTTCCATCTTTCATTAGTTTGAGAGTAGTTAACACCATCGCTGGCACCCCTCATTCACTCCGAGATGTCAAGATCTTTTCCCTTTAAGTACGTATGCTGTATCTATGCCTATTGCTCATCTCACTTTCTGATGCTTTCTTGCTCAATAAAATTCTCACTTGCGTTAGACTACCCAGAGGTGCATACTTTACTGCAGATGTGTCATGCTTGTGCAAACATTCTCTTAAGGCAGGCATTGCTCCTGAATTTACCAACTTTGAGTCTCATCTTCCCTCAAGTTGTCTCAAAGTCCCATCTGAGTAGAGTATAGTTTATAGATCAGATTTTAGATTGCAAGTTGGAAACGTTTTTTTTTTCAACGGAGTAGATACACATACATATAGTGAGGGCAGAGAATGTCCCAATGCATATTGCATGACTATTGTTAATATTCTCATTGCTCACTCCGACTGGGTCATTTTCACATTTGAAAATGACTTCGTTCTGCTTTTCATTAGGAAACGTCCGTTTTTAGACTCACTTTAAATTCAAATTGGGGTATTGATACGAGTATCCTGAATAAGTCAAGTCTTTATGAGTACGAGTGGTCGTACGAGGGCAATTTCCTTGATGACTTGTGTCTCTATGTGTATTGAGCCGTTCATGTAAAATAGCTCTTGACCATTTTGGAAGAAGTTGTGAGCAGAGTCAGAGTCTTTGGAATCATTGTACCTTGTAATGTATTCCTGAGATCCGTGCTCCTTGGAATCTTTACAAATGAGCTACCCAGGAACAGTTTCTGAGTCAATAGCAATGAAAAGTTAACTTTGTTTCATGCCCTAACGGTTTCAACCCCTCTCTTCCCCTGTCAGTACATACAGCCCAGAGTTCCTTCGCTTGGAAACTCCATTGTGGAATTAGAAAGGAATTCGATTCTGATGACGAGATCAGATGAAATAATTATTGCAAGGTAGGATGCGATGATGATATGAAACACACACACACACACATAGAGACAGAAATGACTTGAGAATGGGACTCTAAATGTATCTGTTGTAAACAACATTTCACATTGTGTTAAAAATCTATACACTACAGTATATAGCTGATCTATAGTAACTTACACTGCCACAGTCTACATGGAAAAGCTCGTTGAGGTACATCGTGCCGTTTGGTCGGTGATACAAGAAGATTACAATTTACAGGGATCATCATCAAGAAAAATTGCAAATAATTAGGTATAGATACCTACACCTGCTCACACAGATATGCTCCTATACACTCTGAAGTTAGAACTGCTAATTGTAGACGCGTTTGCCTAGCCGCTCGCCTTTTTGGTTATAAGAGCAGGACGGTGATCGGAAATGAAATGATCCAGCAGGTCGTGTTGGCACTGTCATGACCATTTACGGCTGAGCCCAATAACCAACTCTGAGAATAATCCCAATGGGATTCCTGTGTCATTAGGTTTTAATCATCGATTCTCATCCTCTCTAGAGTGTATTTATACACGGGGGAAGACAAAGAATCTACAGTCTTACTGATCTCAATCCGTCACTGAGGATAATATAGATGGGTGATAACCTGAAATGATCAGATGGTCTTCATAACCAAGGACTGAATTATCCAAGATTGTAATAGCCGAATAATTTTCAAAGAAGTAATTTGTGTTGAGCAAAACAGAGAGGAGAAAAAAAAACTATTGCTCTATTAACCAAGTCTAGTTTCTGCAGTTCATTCGGACATTGTACATACATTTATACTAGATCACTGAGTCTGAAGTATAAGTGGTTACTTTGTCCTATCTCAAAAACACTGGGCTCATGCATCTTCTTGACTTGACTTGTTTCAAAGAGTTGGAAACAGTTGGTGTGAACTAGGTCCTCTTTGGTTCATTAGAAAATCTGGAGTTGGGGTGGATATACATATAGTAATGACAATTTACAGTGCTATGTAATCTTGAAATCCGAACTAATAATTATCGTTAGGGTAGATATAAGATGACAAGTTTTCCCGAAATTACAATCATTTTTTCTCCTCTCTCTCTCTCGAGGTAAGACAATATTACTTGCTGACAGGGACTACCAGAGGATAATAATGTATTGAGAGAGAGAGAGAGAGAGATCCTTGCGGTATCTTTTTACTACCTGTGTACGTAACTGTTGTGATGGAGACCAATACTAGTTGGACGGACATGTCTGACATGAAATCAGTATCACTGCGTGGTAACAATAATAATAATAATAATTGCTGGCTACAAACATTGTTACAGTTTTCACACTTGCGTTTATGAATTGGAGACGTACGACCGACTCAGAGCTTGGGGCTACTAAATACTGAAACTGTGCAGAGAAGCCGGAAATTTTGACGGGGATATGTTCTCAACGCAGACGTTGAGGAGTACTCAAGGAAATATACTGTAAATTGTTTTGCCGATTATTATTATTGTTTCTGTACATTCCATTCGGCATGACAGCATGCCCAATGTCTTCCTTCGAATTTGAAGGTGTAAAAGAAGCAAGTCGGCAGGAATTGTGTACATACAAATGTATGCACTGAGAACATATGCACGTACACTTGTACCTACAGCTCTGATTAAGAAAGCCATAATGTACCCAATGCCCAAAAGTGTTGGATTTCCACAGTTTCAGTGTAACTAAATACGAGTTCATTGAAAGCTCATGGTGTCTAATTTACTCTTTGGAAATTAACTGTAAAACCTTTTTTTTTTCTTCATATCGGGGCATTAGTCCATGTACTCACAGCAAATTTAAGTCATATGTGCATACTGGAGGTAGGATTTTTTCACAGAATTTTTCTTCACAGTTGCTCTCATTCGTGAATCCTTTGGCTGGTCCCCTATAATTATTAAGCGTGATTATGACATTCATAAGGATGTGCACATTCTCGCAGTAGTGAGTAACTCACCTCGTATTACTGGTTCCACGTTTAAATATATAACAGTGGGTATGATACGTATGATACGTACTGTGTGTACAGTTCATAACGTGCGAATGTGTGGACCATTACACTATATCTAGGCAGACGTTCATTTATCCCTCTGTAACACACTCATTGCATAATAATCCATGCTTACAGGGAATTCCTTCAGGATGGTTTCCCTCTTTCTGAGTAAGGAACTCCCTACGGATGAACAATGACTGGGATTATTTTTTGCTTAAAAGTGAATTTTCTAAGGAAAAATTCCGGCAGTATATGTGTACACAATAGAAGAGACTATATACTATCTATACTATATGTGAAGATGAGCGTTTAGGGATGGAAGGGAAATTAATAACTACTATTTCAGCACGAAAAATTGTTGCATACAAATTTATACCCTATCCCCATGCCCAGGTCTAACGGATGTATTTTAGATAGACTAGATAAAGTGAAACAGTACCTACTTATTCACATGATCGCACTCGTATATAATTATCCAGTCCAACCCCTCAAGACTGCCTTGCCCAGGATCTAAAAATGATTTTCTCCACTGAACCGCAAAACTGCAAAGAAGAAATTCCATCAATATTATTTATCGATCAGGAACAGATAGTTTCCGTTAAAAGATGTGTAGCAAAAACCTCAGGATTTTTAGTCCTTATTTATGATAAGACTTTTGACAGCACGTTCCGAACATTAGCTATAGATACCATTTTACTACATCCCATAGAGCACAGAGTACGAAGTGGACTGGGATGCTGGGAAGGTGATGATATATACAGTGTTTCAGGATTTTCTATAACAATAAAATTTATATATATATTTAGGCAAGGGATCTAGTGAGAAAGCAGTAGCTATAGCCTATACATCTACATATAACTGATAGTAGTCTGCCTGCAGTGCCTTTGCCTCTGCCTTCACATCATCCCCGAGATCTTGACAAAGTAGTATGTGTTTTTCAAGGAAAACGGCAACTCTGAACATGTAACGGCACACTCATTTGTTCCGGTTCAAAATCAAATAAACATATATTTATCAGGCTCATACGGCTATAAAATTCATCACTCAATATTGTCGTTTGAGAGGATGCGGGAGACAGAGGTACATACATATTCTATACCTTCACTCCTACAACTTGTACTCCACAGAAAAACAACCTTCATAGATGTAATTGTCATTTAGAGGGGATATAATGGATGGAGATAGAGACACAAGTCCCTCCAAGCCTCATCAAGTTCCACTCATCTCCCCCATCATCGATCATCAAGTTGGGAAATATTCCAAAGAAAATCCTCAAGACAAATTTTTCTTGAATCCTACACAACAAAACATCAATCCCAGAATTCTTGTAGAGACTCCAACCCCCTTATACATACGTAACTCTGTTTTACATGACACTCAAATTAAAATCAAACAAAGCATGTGGTCATACTTCAACTCCTGTGTCCTCGCGGAATTCCAAGTGAACTCTGGTATGATGTACGAGGGCATATGTGACCGTATGTATGTACATCCCAGTGTGCAGGACTCAGATGAGATTATTTGTTTCTTGATAATCTTGATACAGTAACTGTAGATTTTTAGTACAGAATCAAATTAGAGACGTCTGGGGAGATTTTAATGATTAAAAAATGACAAGTTAACTAACCACTTGAGTCTGTGTCTTTGACGAGCAACAGGGTTTTTTACCATGTCAAGCTCCAACTTATACTTGCGGCTTCCCCAGCTTTGAAATCTCAAGAAAGTAAATCTTGATTGACGTCTTTGACCATTCCGCAGTCGTACATATAGATACATTTAATAACTTTTGGAAGGACTACTTTTTCCTGGACAAAACATTGAAGCAACAGGTTGTGTTGAGGCCCAGTAGTGAGTCAAGTGATACTTCGACACTTAATGATTAACAAAGCTTGGAAAACCTAGTATGTACATACATGGCATGTACAAACATATGTATTGTGAATAGTAGACAGTCAGTCGGCACTCAGTAATCACAGGAGAAACTGAGTTTAGCCCCCAAAATCTCCAAGAATTGATTAACGAGATGTTATAATTTATGATTTCTCGAGCTGACAACGGTAAATAACTTATATTAGCATCAGGTTTTACCTGGGCTGACATCCTGGCTCCGTTGTTACTACAAACTCTGGCAGTAGTAGTATCTGTGGATATATCTGGTTTGGTTGTTTCTTCTGAATGCTCTGCTGGTACTTTTACTACTAGACTGTGTAACAAAAATTCAATGAGAGCAACCCTGAGGTGCCACTTTTAGAACACTAGGAAATAAGACTAGTACATAAATGCGGAAAAAAACATATGGAATCCCAGACTTGCTTCTAGATTTTACGTATAGTTAAGCATCCTAAGGTTTTTTCACCTGCGTGTATACTGATACATACATACAGACATAGAGCATCTGCACACTTTAAAGTGTCCAACTGAGCTAAGGAGTTTCACAGGGGGTACTATAGCAACATTAACTGTTGTGTGCCTGCTGTCAACAAATGAATAAGATTATGATTTTTTTTATATCTATCTAAATGCCTCCTCACAGTTTTGAATCAGATGTCGTGATGATTTCAGGGGCACCCATGACCACCGTAAACGGTCAGTTTCAAAATTGTAAAACTTTAAGGGACAAGTCCTAATTTTCTGCTGTGAATGCATATACCTCAGGACACTTCCATCAAATTTCCTGCCAGTCTCCCATCGGCAAAATCTGTACCTAAATGCGTATAATTATTGTGAACATAATATGCAATAAAGATGCATATTCAGAGAGGTTTTTTGCAGAGTGTTGCAGAGACGTATGCATTATTGAGCCCATCCCATGGAGATCTTACAGATAGTAATCTCGCTCTATAAATAATAGGTCTCGTCTGAACGTTGACTCTCTTAACTGATGAATCCTTTAATTCTGTGTAATTGCGACTTAATCAATTGATCTCGTAGCAATCAATTTCGTAAAGAGCCGTTCTCTTAGCTCTTGTGTATACACAAACACATTGACGAAATATGATTTGAAGGAGTTGTCCCGGCTCCCTTTACTAATGGAAATTCTATTGACCACCATGCTCTGCATGGTAATGGTATACATTGGGATTGTATAGGGAGTGTAATTATTATTGGTGAATACAAATACCGTGATGGAGCAATGGATGGGATTCGTAACCCAGTGTAAAGAGGTCAGGTTATTATTATTGTCCATCACAAAGGGCTAACAAGATGTATTTATAGCTTTGAAATGTAAGCCACATCCTGTCTCGATCGTTCCTACAAACCATTTACACGCTCTTAAGTAGATACAGGAAAATGTAGGAATATGTACCTCTCTTGCTGATTGCAGACTCAATGGAGTATCCAGTCCCGTACTTTTAAGCCTCAAGTTATTTTCTTTTCGAGTGTTGAGGATTTCTTTGGGACTTCTATTCCAAAGGATATATTCTCCGAATCAAATTTCCCTGGGTTCTGTATGACTTACTTTTGAAACTGGCGTTTCCATGGGTGTGTATAGGTTCTAGTGTGTGTGTGTGTGTATGTACAAGCGTGACTACTATAAGGGGTCAGAGTCTGTGTAAAAAAGGAAATGTCGTAGGACTCCTTCACCCACTGACTTTTTGTATAATATAAACGGATTGCAACACATCCCTGTCCTGAAAATTTTGTGAGATTTGAGACTCTGGCCACCAATACATATATATTGTAAAAGTAGTTATTCCCGTACCCTACGAACTATCCTTGCAAGTCTTGAGCATTATGTCATCCATCATTGCATTTTATTGGGCGTATCCCCGGAACCTCTATTATATTACAGAAGGTATGAGATACCTTGTCAAAAGTAAAGGCACACATGTGATAAAAATATTATATCCAATTATGCACACACACACACACACACACACACATCCTCTGTAGACATTATTGTGTGTGACAAAGTCATTTACTCCAACAAGGGAGCAACAGGACGATAAAGCTTGTTGCTCTCCTTATTATGCCAAATTTATCTCCCTGGAGTAGTAGCCAAACCCATTGCTTGGAAATATCCTCAGTCAAAAAACTTTTAAGCAATTGTTTGCTCCTTACCAGGAAAACACATGTTTACCATATCGCTACCGGCATCATATGCATTACCATATCTTCATGTGGGCATAAAGCTGTATTGACGTGTAATTGTATCTATATCTAGTACCTAATATGTTAGTCAACAGAAAAAAATACAATAGAAAAGCAAAGTTATTTTTTGAATGGGATTTTGCACACTTGTTGCATCTTTTTTCATTGCAGGTAGCTTCTGTAGCTTTTTCTAGCCATGAGGTATGTGTGTGTTTGTGTGTGTGTGTGTGCAGAGCATTGAGATCTATCTTTTGACAAATTTGATTAGCCCAAGTTTTAGAGTGTGAGGAAAAAATGTCCTTTCTTTAATTCAAACTCATAAAGCATGGCCGAGGCACGGAGCTCCTCACGAATTCAACATCATTAATGCATCAAGTGTCCACTAGGGTAGAATAATAGGATCAAGGAGTAAAAAAAAACATTTCCGTATTTTTCTCCGTGAACATTTCTTCTCATATATGTAGGTATGTATGTTGGTACTAGAAGTGGAGATGATCTGAGCCTTTTCTGAAGACTCTGAATCTTTAAATCATCATGAATTCCTGTACGCACATAACACACACGCACACACACACACACACACAGGTGTTTCCTTATATGTGCTTTTGCCCGTTGCGCTATTTTTTGTGTGACTCCCGCTTATATATGAGTCAGTAACTGATACAATAAAATATGACTGAATGTATGTAAATGCAGTCAACAAGATTGTTTACATTTTTGGTTTGATAACCATAACCAGTGGAAAGGAAGGGTGTTGAGGATCTCAAATGAAAATGCAAATTCCCCACAAATTTGAATTGTTTGTGGGATTGTACAGTACTGTGTACATGGTAGTGTGTATGTAATTTCCTTGGTAATCATATGGTATCTACTTACAGTCTTGAAGCCACAGTGCGTTCCTCTGCAGGGAATTCATCCTATGATGAAGGTCCTGTAATAGTTTCTGAGAATCTCCCATGCTCTCAGCAAGCTGCAGGATTTTAGAGAGGAGCACTGGACGAGTGTCTCAAATTGACATATTGTTCTGAGCCTCGCACATTTGAGATTTTTTGGAGACAGTAGCGAAATGTTACATTACTGTATGCTATGATGCGGAGAGGAAGAACTGATGAATTCCTTCTTGCGTCTCATTTGTCATCTGGCTCTGAGAGGATATGACAGTATGGCTGCCACAGTGGGTAGAATCAATGGGACTGAGGAGAAACAGGTGGTGGAATGGATGGTAATGTGGCAGCAATGTGTTCTATAAGAATTGTTTAATGAATAGTACAAGTATCTACAGTACGGTATATAAACGTGCAAAAGTTTGGAAGTTTCCAAGTTTACCCAAAGGAAGGACAAAAGGAGGCAGAATGGGAGAGATGAGGCTTTTGGCTGGAGTACAAATTGTCTGTAGAAACATGTAGGAAATATTCAAACTCACGTTTGATTCTTATCGGTTATGTGGTTCTTGTTGCTAGTCCAAAAGCTATTAAATATACACACACATACACATGCACAGTACAGACAAACACACAGGTCTCCCTGAAGTCATCACACATGAGCCCATAGTCATACACATATGAAGATTAATATTTAGTATCTTTTAGGTCTTTCTCATATTTTTTTGAAGGTATTCATTTTTGCTGGGGTAGTAAAGAATGATTTACACTTTGATGTGATTTCTTGAGAAAATATGTGACTAAATTTTGCGTGGCGGAGAATTCATGACTTTTTTTATTACTTGTCCACACTCCACACACTTTGCTTCTGTAGATACAAAAAGTTGACGGAGCCTTGTAACTTTTTGGCATTATGAGTGCGTAACATAACGGATTATATAAGATCAATACTTAAGTTTTCATCCTTGTGTGTACAAACTACAGAAATTCTGAGGAGGAGGAGGAGAAGGAAACAAACATATACAGTGTATATGAGCTCAAGGAAAAAAAAAAGTACCCCCCGCAATTTCTAATATGCACAAATTCAACCAAAGATCCTTCTCTCATCCTTCCCCCATACTTTACTGTATGTTTACCTCACCCCAACGTAGTATGAACAGTAGATTTTCCAAGCCAGTTCTTAATGCTGAGTAAAAAAAAATGGACAATAAAATTAATAGAAAAACTATTTCTTATTTATTGTTACGTCCACTTTTTCTTATGATATTACTTAACTTGAAAACGCTAGGATTTACACGCACATTACTACAGTACTTTCCGACGGTGTGACTTGTATAGTGTCAGATGATTCGGCACTGTTATTGAATTTAGACCAGGCGTGATTTTTCTATTAATTTTGACTCTCCGTACAATTTTTGATAGATAGGGATAGAAAGTACATGCTCCTCAACCTATTTCCTCAAACATATGTTTGTGAGGGAAGAAATATGAGACAAGTCGTGAGTTCTCTGGTGCACCAATCCGTCGGAGTTGGAGAAGTTTATTCTATGTATGTATGTATGGAAACACTCCTATTGTTATCCTCTTTGTTCCTTGGACTTGTTATATAACAATTGTACTCTTGTGCGTATAGATACTTGTATGGGTCATACAGTATATAAAGATTACACATAAGGAAACCCCAGCTCATTAATGAAAACAATGCTGAAGAGACACATTCGGCCTGCAGTCACATTTTTCAGGAAATTATTACCTTCCAAATAACTTGACAGAAGCGGACCCTTTCAATGCCATAAATCTGAATGATATTCCTCCAGGGGAGGATGGTCACTGATACAGACTCTCCATCAAAGATGAATCGATTGCCCCATTTTAAAAGATTTCCACAAGATAGAGCATTAAAAGAATTTTTGGTCATTGATTTATAACAACAAAACATCTGGGGTTTTGCTCAGAAAATAATATTTTCCTTATGAAATGTTACATCTTGATTGGACCACTTGCCTCAGGTTGGCTCCATTGTAAACAACGACCATCTCTAATAATAAAGCACTTCTGAAGAGCATCTGAGCATCTCCGAGTGAGAGATAAAATCCCTCTCGAGTAAGTCATTTATTGAATTATTTGACAAAAAAAATGAGAAATCAAAGGTCATCTCTCCTATTTGTTCCCATTAGGACATTAGGCTCTCAGACTTGATCATTGATATCATTCATCATAGATTATTTCATACACACGCATGTATGCACACACGCTTTTTGAAGGGAAGAAGCGTTAAAGGGTTGAGATAGATCTTATTTCTGTGAGCACGGCAATCCTAATTAACTTGATACCTACTCTTTGGAATGGATCTGATTGTGTATAGCTAATCAATGCACTCAATCACATCATTACTAGCTCCGTCTTGCCATATGCATGGCTTATTGCTCCGTACTGTTCTACTAACTACATATAAGTTTTTGGATGCTTTTTATCAAAAAAAAAGTAAGAATTGAAACAAAATTAAGTGTTTCTTTCTCATTATGATAATAAACTGTACAGTAAACAATGAGTGACCGAAGAGTCCTGCTCGAGTGACTCAAGTGTACCAATTATTCCTTCGATTATGACTTTGAAGGATCATATAGCAACAACTGTAGATGTAAGTACATACAAAACCTATTGTGTACACAAATAATTGTTACAAGAAGAGTCAGAGAAGCTTACAGATTTTGTGAGCATTATTAAGGAGCTATAATTCACCTCAAAAGCGGAGATAGTCATAAATTGTAAATTGACAAGTTGTCATTAAACCAAATCCTGATATTCCAGATAGTAGCATATTTTGGCGAATGAATTTCAAATAAAACAGAAAACTTGAGTGTGGCTCTGGCAATTAGCCATAAACATTTAGATACAATAGTCCGAGCAAAATGTTCAAGTAACATCGTAAACTAATATTTCGTACGGTATATTAACACAAAGTCCAGTCATGCTTAATAGGCTCCCAATCCAATGTAATACTTCCACAGATATCTTTGAGTAAGTTTTTTTTATAATAAGACTCTATACGCACATTTGTATGTATCTATACGTACATATGGAATCCTTTACAATGAATTTATCTGGAAATACAGCATCCCTCGTGTTATAATGGAATAAGTCCGTCCGCTTCTGCTCAAGACAAAAGCACAGTTTTTTGAGTAAACTAAAGCCATTAAAAAGAAATTACTTGGTGCACAAAATCAATTTCCATCCATCAATTATTATTACTGAAGGAAACCACGGCAAAAAATTTACTCACGTTGATAATCTCCTCAATAGGAGCGAGTTTCTATGCTGGTCGTACATACATTACAGGGAGTTCCTTACATATATGTACATATGTACGAGTGCCCGTCAGCTGTACTCACTGACTTTTACAATAGTAAATGAGCTCAATTTCATTACCTTCAACATGGATTTTCCATCCAATGTCTACACACAAGGAGTTCACCTTTTCATTATTGATATCACGCAGATTTTACACCTTGTGTCCGTATTATATAACCACCCATAATTTTTTATTTGCATAAGCCTTCACTCTTAAATTGCTAAGGCTGGGGATGTAAATTCAATTTTGGCGTGCTTATATAGTCCGTGAATCTCGTCTTTCTTTCCCCCCTCAAGTCTCTAATAGTACAAGGAATAATGAAATCCTCCGTTATATTCTAATTTGCCCTGAAAAATGATTAGAATTAAATCATTGAGAGAGATGATAAATCTGGGATTAAGTGTAGATCCTTCATTTTTTATTTACCAAGGAGGAATGTAACGTGTTGTTTCGACATTTAATTGAAGCAGACTGATTGCTTGTATTTGGTCTTCTCACTCATATTCCCCTATACAAGATATAGAGTTTTTTATATCCCATTGCTATACATTCAATGAATTACATACATACATACATCATGGAAGTGCACCTAAATGAATGCAACCCTAGATGAAATTCTGTAATAATGTTTTCAAAACTCCCCTTGAGGTATACACAGTCGTAGTGAGGGGTAACCAGTGCAATTAAATACTAATTAGCAATTCTTGAATGGTGAGATTGTAAGGGAGACGCCAAAAAAGTAAAGCGAGTGGGAGAAAAAAAAGAGCATTTTTTGCGCCCCATATGTTTCCATTGTCTTTGCTCACAAGTCCAGTTACTTTTCCCTTAAGAAATAACAGATTTACCAAGAGCAAGAATAAATTTGATTAGATAATGTGAAAAGAAACTGATGAGATTTGTAAGAGAGATCCAGTAATCTGCTCCTGTTATCCTTCTCTGTGGTCAGCATCACTAATCAGTGTTACGTAATAATTCATTGCGGTTGCATTGCATTGCCTCTGTGTATGTGTGTATGTATGTGTGTGTGTGTGTCTCTCTCTCTCTCTCTAGCTCTCTGCGACATCAAAATATAACTACAAAATGCGTCTCACGTAGTAAGTCCCTGCAGTGGTCTGTGTTCAGATAGCTACTCATAAAATAAAATAGTTTCTGCACTCACTTAGTTATCCCATATGTTAAAATTTCCTGAGGGCACTCTCCTGTATATACACACACAAGGGAACATCCTTGGCTATTTGCATTTTCCACTGGCAGTAATGACCATGTTATTCAACAGCGACATGGTGAGAACGGAGGCTTTTTTCCCTTTGACCAAATCCTATATATTTCCTTCGTATGGTAATGAATTGCTACTGTGCTCTTTCTTGCTGACATAATGCTAAAAACTAACGCAGAAATATGGATGATATAGAAGAAGAAGAAGAAGAAAAAAAGAAATCTCACCGTGAAAAAACTTGACCAAGTTTCATCTCCCATGATTTTTCCTGTGTTTGTTTCAGTCATGAGACGTTGTCATGTTTATTACGGAGGGTTTCATGTTCTTGGTCACTAGTCCATCCCCAAGATGATAGTAACCGTCCGTTGTTTCAAACCGTCTTCCCATTATCTCCCATAAACTATAGTAGAGCCAGGACCATTAATAAACTTTCAGCCCTTGAGTGAGATTCTCACTGAGATGATGCTGTCATAGTCGGAGTTAACATTAGATATGCAAAAACTTCTTATTGTCATATATCCCAATGTGTGTGCAAACACTATACATAGTAAACAATAGTGGTAATGATAATGAAATGTGTCCAACGATGAAAAGTAAAATAACTGTAGTTACACACAGGAGTTACAAACGCACAGTCTCGGCATCCGAGTCCACGTTGTAGGTTACATTTGTGCACAGAGCGTATGTATGTAATTATATGTATGTATCTACTCATATGTAAATTGCAACTATATTTTGAACCATCAGGTGTGGAAATATCCTTAAAGTAAATATCCTTAAAGATTTCAAGTGAACTTCTTCAAACCTGACGGTCCCACATTACCTCTCCTTTTTGTCTCTACACATTGAAGACTAGTACATCTAGGGACAGTATGCACTCTGTGTATATTACACATGAGAGTTAATTATGCAAAATGCAAATGCAGTTACTTTACTAGGAAAAGAATAGCACTCAATTTCCGTATTGTCATGTAAATGTAGTGTGTGTGTGTGTTATTTAAATATTATAAATTAATAAGAGAGAATAGGTCACTATATATACAGACTCTTAGATAGTTATCCTCACGTGAAATATTATCCTGACAGAGTATATTCCTCCGTGTGTACAGTCATGTATGTATGTAGATCTGGTCTTCAATAGATACTCTCCTCAAATATTAGACATTAGGCAGGAATAGGAAGCCGGCCATAATAACACAATACAAGACTGACCGCCGCAGTGTTGGCTTGCTGTGACTGACATTAACTCGTCAGTTTGACAGGCTTCGAGAAGGCTTCGCGAACTGCCAGAAGGGATGTCTATAAATGTGTGTTGATAAGTATCAGAAGATTTAGTGTCTTTGAGGTACATACATAATACACAGATCCTGAGATCCTGAGTCTCGAACATATGCCAAATCTCTTAGAAGTGGAAAAGTAATTGTGCAGTACCTTTTTGCATAATTATTCAAGACGCAGGTACGGAGCTATGCATATGCACAAGTGTGTACTGAGTCCCCTCAAAGTAAATAAACGTGATGGAGATTGGATTGTACATTGTAAATAATTGAGTAATGTGACTGAGTTTGACACCGTTCCGTTCAAAATGTAAGGATAGTAATATGAAGAGTACTTTTACAAAATCTACCTCCTGGCCCATAGCTCATGGGTTTGTTTTGTTGGAGCAATAACAGAACTGATAACAGGGCAGAGCACATGTAGAAAAATTCAAGTGGTAGCGGGTGTTCGTAAATATAATTCCTGTACATTGTTTATATACTCTACTAAAAGGCTTGCTTTGCACTATGTATTGGAGAATGGGTTTGTGAACGACTGAAAAAAATATACATGGAAAAATGCTTGAATACAGGAAAAAAATGACGTCTCATGTATTCAGTAAAAGTAGGCTTGCCCACTTGTTTTTGTCATCATTAGTGATCCGAAGTGTACTCAAGAGAGGCATACAGTTCCTTGCTGCTTATCCTATATAATATTCTTGATGTTTTTCCCATGTGTAACTGATCTTTTGCGTGTGTGTGTGTGTGTTTGTGTGTTCCCTCCAACCCACTGTACATGTCTACGGTCCTCATACATTACATGGTACATGCATGTGGGCAGTTCTTGAGGAAGTGTGATCTTAGATATTAACAACTGAATTTTTCTGCAGCTTGTAATAATCCGCCTCGTTTCTAATAAATTATGTGATAGCTTTACTTGATCAACCCTCTGGTTGGGAATTAATGCATGTTTTACAACATTGTAACTTATACGGCCGAGCAACAAACACACACTACAAGTAGATACTATATATTCTCTCCCTCTGTAAATTAAAGTAGGTAGCAGGCGGATGAAAGTTATTTATTACACAATCATATCACACAACATATGTAACTTTTCAGATTGAGGTACTCACACATTTTAAATGTGTTCATGTCAAGAAGTAGTAGTAGTCAGAGTCAGTAGTTTCTGTTTTGAGTGCTCATAACCTAGACAACATCTGAAATTTATGGAAAACCCTGCCTTACTTCTATGAATGTGTCGTAAACAGGTCTTGAGAGTATTAAAAGCTTGTAAGGACCTTATTTGATGACTTCCGGCGGGATCGGGGAAACTACACCTCAGGAGGTGTCCTCTGTAGAGGTACAGTCGCTGACCAACACAAGAGATTTTAAGCCTAGGAAATGTATGGGAATCAAAAGTGCTTTAAGTGCGAGCCATTGTTTACCTTTTGGAATGTGTTACGCAAAAGTATATTTATTATTTGATACATTTCCAGCATTAGCACCTCTCGTTTAGTAGGAATTGAACACGTGGGGATATTTCACTTCCTTTTAGGAACTAGTACATCAGCCTACAGTAGACAGACAGGCTGACCACGATCCGTCCCTGTCTGGACTCTTTGAGGATTGGGGGTAGGAGAATTTTAAGAGAAAAAAGCTGAGAAAATTTCGTAAGGTGTTCTGTGTATTTTTCCAACATAGTGGTGTGAATGGTTACATCATAAGAATGAACAAAAAAAAAGATGCGTGTCAATTTTATAAATGGGATTTCCTTGGGAACATTATTTATATTGGACGTATGAATGAACCTATTAAAGGAATTAGTCATTGGGCTGAGGATTAATAGTAAGCGTGCATATTATGAATTTATGTATGTCATGTACATACATACACATTCCCAAGGAATTCCAATAATACCTTGTGTACAGGTCAGAGGTTAGATTTCCCTTTGTTTATTTGTTTTTAACGTGCATGTGAAGGATTCGGGGGGGGGGGAGAGGGAAATTTCTCTTTTCGCAATGACTTAATGATTTTTCTTGACTCGTGTATATAATCTCGCATCTCACATGCAAATCCCATAATAAGGCTCGGCTCTGTTTAGATATAGACCCAGCCGGAAATGATTTTGAACATGTTACACTAGATATATGATATTAATTCTTAGACACGTAGTCACATACTACTTTTTACCATTCCAGGAACTATACGTTCTCATGTGCACTTCCATTTATTTAATGCTGAAACATCCATAATATTGTAATCGGGTTTAGAAAGTGACTACCCTCCCATAGGACAGAAGAGATGTGAATATTATCCATGATTAATACCACAGTTAAGGGTTTTGTATGCGCAATAAAAATAACTACTGCAGCACGTCAATCTTGTCAGTGACGTGGAGCGATCTTAAATGAATTTTTTCACGGCATCGTTAACATTATCAAGTGGCCATTTTCATACCGGTTCTCAACTTTCAAGTGTTTTTTTTGCACCTACGCAATTTGACTCGGATTTTTATTGTTACGTATCTACATACATGTATTAAACTCATGTGTAATACTCAAGATTTATCGACTATACTCTAAAGATTATAATCCTCGAAATGTTTCGATCGTGTTGAGTTTTTTCTGCCCAAAAATGTCATAACATACTGCTCCGAGGTGTTCCTTCCATTTCATGAGACTCATACTTTCAACTAGGAGATTTTCTAATGCAGGGAGTACAATATATAAGTATCGGTTTAGTTTACAGAATTTAACATATATGCTCGAATCTTGCATGAGAATTTTCAAAGAGAATCTACTACTACAGCTCCTTGATCCTTCTTGCAATTGATTGGGTACTTTCTGAGAACATTGTGCATTTACTGTCGGGGATACAGAGAGGATAGATCAAGTTCATAATCGAGACAAATCAAAGAGATCAAGACTTTTTGAAAGATGTATTGGTTGTTTAAGGGGTGGAGGAATATATTGTTGTTGTTATGTCCAATACACCTGATGTTTAATAAGAGAGAGAGAGAGAGAGAGAGAGAGAGAGCAAGAACTGGTAAAGATAACGACCAGGAGAGTTACGGTTCCTGGCAGAAATTTTTCAAAGTATTTACCTTCTCCTTGTTACCCTTCTGCCGTTATATTTCTATACAGAGATAGATACTTGACCATTGGAAAGGAATTATTGGGAAGAAAGGGCTTTCTCTCTGAACCAAAACGAATTCCACTGGCTTGTGCTCTCATGAGGGAATATCAGCTATATAATAAAATTGAGTGAGTATGTAATGAGGAGTTTAAATCTAAATTTATTAGTTGACCCTCAGCCCTCCACATCCAGTCCCTCTGGCTTAACTCATGTACAAATAATTATTATTAGCAAGGCAAGATAGAGAGTACAGAATAGAGCAGATACTGATAGTTCCGTATACATACAATTTAGAGGCCATATGGGACGCTGTAATTTCTATAGCCCCTATGTATTTATTTTATATCCAATTTTACTAAATTACAATCTCCTCGGACATACCAGACTCTCAACTTTGTATGAACTGAAACGGTAGGGATACGCAGTTCCTCAAGATTTTTTTCCTCCTCCTCCTTTATTACGGAACGTGTGAGTATCTCTCTCTCTCTCTCTTTCTCTCTCTCTCTCTCAGACTCCTAGAGTTACGTACATACAAAGATAATTGGGGAACAGTTCAGTCTGAGACAGGAACATCCCTCCGCTCGCCTAGCTACAAAGTATGTACAGGTTCAAATAATTATCCGAGAGTGAATTTTTCCTTGTGAGGTACAAACTAGTAAAATGTTTTTAGCAGTCGAGTGATTAAAAACGAAGATGTGTTTAGAGTTAGTAGTAATTGAGCGTCAAAACTCGGTTGTTGTTCTCCTCTACGGATTTCCGCTCCTTCCTCAATCGTTTTTACCCCATGCAATTACATACTTGTAAGTTGCTATTAATGTCGGAAGACTTTGCCAACACACATTATTTACTACATAAGAAATAAATGTAAATATCTGAAACAAAACTGGTATTTTTACGGAACTGACCATATAATATGTATTTTTAACTTGTATTTTTCCTAATCCCCACAACCCCCAACTTTTTCATTATATGCTTCAAAAATGCCCCATCATTATTTACTTACAAAGTTTTGTTCCAAATCCGTTTTTACTTTTAACTCATTGTAATTTTTTTTCTTGTATCGTTACTTCAACGCAGCTCTTAGGAAGAATGAACTGAGAGGTTACAACGCATGTTGGACTTGAAGGAATAAAAACAATAAAACATTAAATGCTTGAAAAAACTTGCAATTTTTTTTTTGAGAGAGAGAGAATACATACAACAAGAGTATACACAAAGATGGTACATTGTTGAAAGAGAAACTTTTATGTCCTTTTGAATTTCCGGCTTCCTTTTAACTCCGTTTTACTGTACTGTTTCTTATATCTGTATGTCCGTGTGTGTGTGTGTGGCAGTGGCAGGTGCATCAGGGAGTGTAAGTATATGATCTGTCAAAAAGTCATCAACGGCTATATTAGAGGATCCTATGTTACAGGAAAAGCCGTTGCTGTAGTATTGTATGGATATAGGAGTGAGAGCGGAGATGTGAAGGTTTATGAAGGGGACAATAACTGTCGATATAGTAATTGTCACTGTAAATTCATGGTTGAAGGGAATAAAAACAAAGTTTTTTCGGCCTTTTCCAGGCGTTACTTTGAAATTTCTTTGATGTGTTCGAAGAGCGAGACGCTTCAAAGGGTTCAAGTGCAAGTAAAAAATCTCACTGATTCATCCGCTCATGCTCCTATATAGATACACTGGATGATGGAATATTATGAGGAGTCACACACACACTGTGTTGTTATTCTTAGTGCTTAAGATTTTGAAGCTACATATATCTAATTACATATATACACACGGGGAATATACAACAACCCCTGGGTATCTGTTTATAGCTACTATAATGGATTTGAATAGCAAATGTTTTTACTCTTTGAGTTCTCTTTCAAATTTCCCTTTAGCGTCTCTTCTACTGTACAGGAGACCCGCAGACATGTTGTCGCAGGGGATTTTTTTTCGTACTTTGGGATAGGGCTTGATATGGAGCCTAGAGATTTTAGCAGGTCTCAGCTAAAACGGGGAATTTCACCTTGTTGATCGTATAGGTTCATACAACGTATAGTGTCTATATGAAAGACATAAAATATCGAAATCAACTTCACGGGGTGAAGAGATGCAGGGAGATTCATGAAGGCACAACGAAAACCAGTAGAGAGAGGCAGAACTTCAACTTGGCTTCAAAGGTCAATTTTTTCCACTCTTCGTTTATCAAGCGTGGCTCGGCTCGGCTCTCTTCCTTCTCTTTCTATCCAAAAGGAGTAAATCCGTCCTCTGTATCAATGCCTGCCCAGAAGTATGTGGGATACCTTCCTATACCGTCATATGTATAATTATGTATGTATATACATTATAGTAATGTCGGCAAACTTGGAAGTGATATCCTTCCTGCAACACACATACAAGTAACTATACATTTGTATATTTACAATAAATTTTCGTTTTTCTTTCTCAAGAGTCCCTATAAGGAATGAATGGGTGTATAAATGTAACATATAGTATAGATATAGATATACAAAAGTGAAAAAAAAATACAAAGGGAAATGTGAATCTTTGGAGGAACTCAAGGATGAGGATGTTCCTTACAAATTGCAAGGAATGCATTGTAAAAGTTACAAATATGCAGGAGCTCCTTGTACTCCCCAGAGATTAATGTTGAGGAGGACCTGGGAAAATAATCTGACACCAGCACTAACCCAGAGTTAACTTTGACGTCGGGGTTAATCTTATCTTTGGAAGTGCGCCGTGCAAATCCATTGTCTTTTTGAAGTAATTCCAAGTACAATCTATAGACCAGCAGCTTTTCCTCGCTCTTGGCGATAAATAGCTTCAAGGAATCAAGTTATTTGATTGCCGGACTCTTAATTCATTTAAGATGCATATCTATTGAGACTTCAAGCGACAAGGTAAAGATTACTGATTGGTGATCAAGTCATTCTTTTTTTTTTCACTTGATTCTGGTTTAATACAATGGTGTTGTTGTTGTGTTTAAACTCTGTGAAAAAAATATGATCGTTTCTACTTCTATGGAGGAAATCTGCATTAATGCGAATTAGTATATCTATATGTGCTTGAAATTAAAATATGTACATAGATATGTAAGTTAGTATGCGTAATATACACAAAGCTGTACACTTGACTTGGACAGATGCTACGTCCGTGCTTTTAAATTCTGTATTGTATAGTGTGAGGAATAGGGGGGTGTATAATCTGCAAGGTCGTAAAATCAGCTAATTTTCTGATAATTTCTCGGGTCTCTAATGCATTACAATTATTATGATCGTATTATATCGGGCTATCAAATCGGTG
Source organism: Allacma fusca (assembly GCA_947179485.1). Taxonomy (NCBI): domain Eukaryota; kingdom Metazoa; phylum Arthropoda; class Collembola; order Symphypleona; family Sminthuridae; genus Allacma; species Allacma fusca. The sequence goes on along the minus strand of OX359248.1, from coordinate 19,569,080 downwards.
AAACTATCTTGTTGGTTTAAAAATTTAATCTATGAGATTATAACAAGGCTCGTAAAGGATACTTATGTAAGTTACACACACTGAGAGTAGGAAGTGGAAAAACATATTTCCTCCATGTGATAATACTGATCTTCCCCTCGGCCACACACACACAGACTGTCATAACTGAGTCTATGTACTTAAGACCACTGTAAATAATTATAGGTTCTCTGTTAATAAATAATACTTCAGTTTTTAGTACAAGCAACTGGTACGAAGCTCGGTTAACGCTCACTATTTAATATGCGTATCTTCCCTGTACTCGTTAGTGCAGATACTATAAGTACGCTAGTACTTACTTAAATTTTTTTGCACAGGGACTGGACACTGGAATTACAATCCAAATATTTACTTTCAGTTTACACTCATCTGCCATATGTATTTACAAAGTGTGAATGACGTTCGGAAATATTACCGTTGCGAATGTACTTTTTGTAGTGCACGTAACTTATTGGTTATGCAAGGTGAAGGAAATGTATGTAGATATTTGTGTAGTTGTAGGTAGTGTGCAGTTTGCTTATGCAAGTTAAAGGAACTTTCCCAAGTTCCCGCAGGATGTGTTGCAATTTGCTCTAAACTTGATTTACTCTGTAATCATTACTATATGCACTGCATCCAGAGGTAATTAAAGAAGCCTCTCAAGTGGCAAAATATTTAATTATTTCCCAATCGTAATGAGCACCACCGGTACTATACAGTGCTTGGCAGTCAACTGAGATTTTCACGGATACTTGTGTGGATGGGTGTAATTTTGTTTTTTGTTATTTTCAAAATTTGTAACAATTAATATTATGGATTCAGAATGAGTTGGAGGTTTCAGGGCAAGCGTTGCCCTCAATATCCCGCAATGTTTACAGATATAGTTCCACTCATAGGAGATCCCAACGGACTAGTAATAGTCATTTTGGGGAGTAAACAACAACGAAATTAGCTCTGACCTCCAAAATTTCCCTATTAACTTGTCAATTACCTCATCGGAGCTCTCATCAAGGGAGACTGGTCAGTTACATGAACACTTTTGCTGGCAATTTTAGAGGAAACATTAAAATTTGCAATGTAAATTGACTTTTTGCACAATTTTAATTACTATCAGAAAATAAATTACTGGGATGATGAGCGATTCTTCTGAAAGTCCCTCCCAACATTTACTTTCCCATATGCCAACCCTTGGTAATTGCGAGGGTCCTCGACAATTCTAATTTAAAATTAGGCTTGAAGACATACAACTTACTACAGCAGGGTCTTGCAATCATTTGAGTCTTTCAAATTCCTGGGTTATTATTATTTGGGGTTACGCACGAAGATTCCACTTAAACTTCAGTTTACCACTATGTACCCTATAGAGTGTCATATGACCGAGGCTATAGATAGATCTAATGTGCAATTATACAGACCTTAATGACCATTATAGCTGAAATTGTTTACAAGTACAACGTGTTCGGCGCAATATGTACATATGTATATGTAGGGATAGGATCTAAGGTAAGGAAAAGTGCACATGTTAAATAATATAATTTCGAAGTGAAAGTGAAATTTTGAAGTGGTTACAGTAATGTTACATTGCCCATTCAAAGAAATGACCTGTTACAACACTTATAACATTCCCAGTGAAAAATTCATGTAATAATGAAATTTAAACGCGCACTCATAATTATAATGGCTCTGTTCCCAAACACTACAACGTACATACATAGCTTTATGAACCCCAGAGCGTCGAAGAAATTTACCCATCAGACATGTAATAGGGGTCCTATGTGCAGTAATTTCCAATCAGCCCAAGAACCCAAACAATATAATATTACATTGGTAAATGTTTCACAGTAATAGATCCAGAGAGAAATGTCTTTGGTAAATTTGATGGGAGGAAATCAAGCATGAAGTCAGCTAACAATAAGGAGTCGTATGTTCAATAAACGATGATTAAATTTCAAGTCTGTAAGGTAACATTTATTTACCTCCTTACTCTAATGGATGCTTCATCTTCCTGAACATGTTGCGGTTATCATTCGACATCTCTCTCTCTCTCTCTCTGTCTCTCTGCCTCTTGCCAAGATCCACAAAACGGACACTTATTTATGTGTGGAACAAGTTTCGTCTTTTATTTCCTATCTGTTATACCATATGTCAAGGGGAAAAAGGAGAGGAACAGACGTAATCTTCATATTGCTATCAAGGATGTCAAAACTCTGAGTTAAGCATACCACTTGATTGCATTTACTGCTAATTACAACTCCCCATTTAGGCTTTTTTATTTCCTTCTGTCACTGCGTTGCCAGCCTCAAGATAAGACCACCATTTGGTTTGGGCAGAAAAACTCTCCCAGAAAAAAAAATTGGTTTAAAGACTCAGCAGTGGTAGTCGTAGTAGTAATACCAGGAGGATAATGATCCTTAAAAGCCTCTGAGTATGTATGTAAATCTGACTTGGAAATTTGAAATATAGGGGTGGAAGTTGTTATGTGGAGTAATAGAATGTACTCATGTGAGTGAGGGATTGAGGAAAAGTGTTTTGACAATTAAAAAAAAATGTCATCGGTGTAAGGTGCATTGAAACCATTCACTTTTACTGATTATCCTCCATAGTGCTTTTTAGCAAGTGACAACTGCGTGGCTTTTTAGGATACTTGGGACTTGATGTCCTAAGCAAGGACTGTATAGTCCATCGGGATAAAAACAATTTCCATGATTTTTTTCCCCAACCTCATGATGATGAGACGCATCTTTAGTTCATATCTTTTTCTAAAGTTGTACATTTAACAGACGTTGAAATTGTTCCGTGTACGACGCCTTGTTTTGCTTATTCTCTCTCTCTCCCCTTCTGGGATGGGTGAGATGAGCTTGTATACTAGAAGACAGTAGTCCGTGGTCGTGAGTCTTATCAAAGACATTATTTAGTAGTTAGAATCACGCACACCCGATTAAACTGAAAGTATTATCATGGAAAAAATTTATGGCAAAAATTTAAAATGTTTTCTACCCCTGGGGCAAAAAAAAACCATACAGTAATTTGTTTTACATGATTGTAATATCTGGAGAAGATTAAGCTCGAGGACTGTCACAGTACATGGAGGAAGACACAAGAGGGGAGAGATGTAACTAGACTAAATGCTAAGCATCTCGTAAAAGCAGTCATTCATATAATCCATGATTTTATCTTAAATGAGGGCGATGAACAAAGCGGGTTGAGTCGAGTGCAATAGCATCCACAAATTTCTGCATTTTTCTCATATGAAGAGCCTGCGCTATATAATCCTAAGCCTTTTCCAAGTGCCAAATCATGCAAGACCATGGGATGGTTCTTGGTTTTGAAAATATAAGGAAACTGTCAGCAAAAATTATTTGATGACGTTGGCGTTAAAACAAGCCAACACAATAAGTATGCAATGAGGCATAGCAGACTACAGACAAGAGTGAGAGAGGAGAGAGAGATGCCAAATGAACTTGAACGAGTAATTTGTCTAATAACAATATACATAATGATGACTATGGAAATAAGAATTTATTGTTTGAGTGGAATAGAATAAGTTTATTCAATTAGTTTATTTAGGACATTTCTTTCACTTGTACATACTTGGACACATCACTTTGTGGTTGAGTTTGTTTATCGGGACTCCTGTTTGTTCACGTAATAAGCTTTCGGAATCTATTAGGGTTGAGGATAAATTGGACGTTATCCATGTGGAAGAGGAAGAGAGGGAAAAAGGTCGCTTGTATATCTATGTATGTATGTATGTGTACACACAGCACACAGACGTGTAGATATACACAGAGTCAAGTGATTTAGAATTACATGTCTTCACAGCAGGTAGTATCCGATCCCTTGTTTTTGGATTTATTTAAGTAGGCACCCACAAAGGCCCATAAAAATTGCATAAGGAGGTCGTGCGCCAGTGTGCCGAACAAGAGAGAGAATATCTCAGTCTGTGGGTAAAGTCAATAATAATGGTAAGAACGTGAGCAAATATTATCTTTTCAAGTTGAACAGTCCGATGAACCGTTCCAACGTATTATTTACTTACCATACATTAATTTTACAATCCCCCCAGTAGTATGAGTATCTGCAGTAGTAGTAGTAGTAGTAGTAGTAGTAGCTTCCATGTATACTCACACATAATAATCCATGTGAACTTTACTAGATACAACTTCTAGGATGGATTATATTCTCGAAAATATTTTACATCTCTTGTGTAATTTCCACGGGAATTTTTAAGACTTGTCAACCAGTGGGAGTGTGAGCAGGTGTAATTCATGTTACATAATTTTAATGGCAGGGATTACGTATAGTATAATTCCTCAGCGTCACATCTGTAACTCATCCCTGGAAGCTGCTGCATAGCTTCAGAGTATTTTACACTACTTCGGCAATATGAGAGTAGAAAGCTATTTCTTAGAAAAAAATTATTGCTCAAGTAAAAATTATGAATTGAAAACAATAGGATAGGGCACAAGCCGTTATTGTGCTTTGGCAAAGCCGGTATGTAATCTGCAGATTTTAGGACCATTATTGTAATTACAGGATAAATTTCTCTGAACTGGAACTTTTCATTAAATTTATGATTTAATAAATATGAATTAGAAGCATAGTTTAGTAAAGTAGAGAAAATGGAATGCAATTAAGTTAATTTTTTAAGCGTAAACGATTACACATTGGAAATAACGCACTGGTCTAATGTGCATACACACGTACATTCCACAGGTGAAATTGTCAATGGTTCTTTCCTAGGGGTAGAGTGAAAAGGCTGAGGTGAGATGATCACTCATATAATATGCTACTGTTCATGACTGATTGTCAAAAGCTATGCATTTAACAATAAGATGCAAATTACTATTCACACATTGTTAGACACACAATAGGGGATTCTAATAGGGCGAAACAAAAAGGTTCACAGGTTGATGAGAATACAAATGACAAATATATTTTCAATTAGACTCCACGCTCACATATAGATTTACAAGATGATACGCATTGGCGGATGTTGCGTGCGCTTTTTTTTGACTCACTGGCAAAATTTAAAGGTTCGTGTCGACAAAGCTCCGTTATGTACTAGATACATACTACATGTAATTACTTGTGTGAGGTCTGAATTGAAAGAGCAAAAGGAACAGTTCCTTCTTCCTTGCGTGCCTAAATATATACATATCTATGGGTACATGCTTTTGTGTAAACATCCAAGTCTTTTCATAGATGCTTTTCATAGATGTGTGAGTGGATTGAAAAAGTAGACAAGACTTAGGAGACATGAGAGAGAGAGAGAGAGAGAGAGAGAGAGAGAGAGAGAGAGAGAATGATGGAATATGCAAATTCATTTTTGAGCAATAATGGATTTATGATAGTTTGGCAATCTCGGAGCTTACTGCAATTTTTTTAAAAAGAAAATAACGTTTTGTTGTAGTTGTAAAAGTTGGAAATTGAACTAATTTCATTGAAGTTATTTTCTATAATGATGGGCTATACCAGGGAATTCCCTCCTTAAATCTCATGTAAATAGTATGACACACATGAATGAAAGCATTTATTTTCCTAAAAAGCCTTCCGAAGCTTTTATGGAAAAGTGTGCTAAGCAGAGCTTTGATTTACACATTGGAAATGATTTGCTATTCTGCCTTCATCGTCCAATGCTGACAAATGAGTGTGTGCAAGTTTGGTCTGGTCTGGTCTGACCGGACGGATGGATGGACGGAACTTGCTGAGGCTTCACCTGCTTCCCAGCCTCTTCTTATAAAACTCATGAGACTTGGAAAAGGAAGAGAGAAGCCGCAAGGCACTTCCTAACCTACTTCCTTCTCTCTCATGTGGACAGCAATTAGATGGGAAGACAGCCACTAATACCTTTGCTCAAGCGTATGCGAACAAGTAACATTTCCACAATATAAAATGTATTGTGGGTTTGGACTCTTTCAAGTTCTCTCGTGGACTTGGTCTTGGTTGTCAGCAAGTATGTACATACAGAGCGTATAGTCCCATGGTATCAAATGCAGCGAGTCTCTATAGGTCAGCTGTGTCTTTGCTGAATTGTGCATATGCATATGTAATCCCTCCGTTGACTTTGACCAGGAACTTGGGTGCGTATAGTACTAGTAGTCCTGAACGCCTTTTACATTCGTACAAATGTAAAAGTCCTTTCTATACAGTATGTATCCGTACTGTATCTCTCTCTCCAATGCATCCACACCTCCGTGTACGCATGGAATTAAAAACAAATGGTCGGAAAAATATCTTACTTTTCCTCCACTTACTTTTGCTAAGGGTGTGAGCAGCTCTGAATTTATTGGAGGAACGCTGTATGTATCTAAGTATAATTACATGAAGTGCCTCGGTGGGGCTTTTGTGTATGAGTGAATACTTGACTAACTACCGGCTACCACTTGAGCAGTCGATAAACATTAACCCATAAGACTTACGAGATGGCTCCTGGTAATAATAACAAGCCAGATTCACTTGGACAGATTTAATTTGAAATTCCAATCATGCCAATAAAAGATGTGGCCCCGCTTCGATAATGAGACCGCTTAGTTTACAAAAGGGAAATCAAGCCAAACCAGTTTGTAACCCAGGGCTGCGAATTAAACTGATCCAATTTGTTCCACGATACCGGAGTATTTTTATACCAAGTGCTTATTAGTTAACACCTCAGCTATTGTGAATGTTTAGCATACCCTTATTGTCTCTCTCTCTCTCTCTCTCTCCACCAAGAAACAACAACCACTTTTTCAGGATCTCAAGCTATCATCAACCCTTTCAGTCCCTGGGTCTCTTAGTGGTGGTGGTGTCTCAACAAGTAGTAGTCCTGGTGGTATTTTTCCAATTTCCAAGGGTTATATGCTATGAGGAGCCGCCACATTGAAACAGGTATCCTGGCAGACGGTACTGCCCTTTGGGATCATAATTCATGTGGTTTTTAGCTTCCAGCTTAGACCTCATCAATAATTACAAGTAATTACTTAAATATTTCCAAGCTTTGGGTGGTTTCATTTTTATACACTCACATATCAATAAATACTACCCCTAGTATTCCAATTCCCTAATTTATTCCAAGTTTTTGTTATGATTTCCCCCCAGCCTCACCAAAGAAGAAGCCACTAAAAATCCTTTTACGAATGGAGGCTTTAGTAGGGCAAAAAATATTTTTTACCATACTATGTTTAGTGAGGAGTTCCACTTGTTGTAATTTATAAATCCTTCAGTGCATTGTAAAGGGCAGGTGCACATTACTGTCTGTATATGTACGAAGCCAATGGGAAAGATAATTTTGAAAAACATTCCTTTGTAATATCCTGGATGTTGTTGTTGTTGTTGTAACATATACACATGGAATTGCTACCTTCCTGGTGAACCATGCAAAGCTTGATTAAATTTACGCACATACTATACACACTGTCGACAATGTAGAACCTCCGTATGTAGATTATTTGTATTGTGTACAAAGGACGTATGTACTCAGGCGTAGTAGTATAGTGCTCAACGTAATCAGATGCATTAATAAGGGACATGCTCCTTGAATGGAGCTTCAAGCTATCTGTACGCATTATTAGCTAACTTAGTCTTTCTTCCCATATGTAAGATCCAAAAGCGAGCAAAGTTCTCAGGAAACAAGTTAAACTGTTTCAATGCAATTGTTGGAAAAAAAAGCAAGTGCAGTTTCATGAAACCTGCTTTTTTAGGCATTGAGATTAGTCGGAACGATATTTTAGTAATGGTTACAGTTTTTTCCTCACTCAGTCAGTTCTGGGGCTTTTGGTGTAAATAACACTGAAAGTTTGGGGTATATATGCAGGAACGGTGGTGGAAGCATTAAATTGGTAGTTTAAGTTCCTATTGAGATATATAAGTACATAGCTTCTGTTATATTATTTTATCTATGTATGGGGTAGGATATATGCACCGAAGTTAAGACTATAACCGTGAAGTACTTACTAAATGAAGGTTACTCTCTGTACTTTGCTGTTACTAAATCCGTACACTAATTTCTTCAGGTTATTTCTTCTGGTCGGAGTGTACGCACTAAAATAACGGATGTTTCCGTATTGTACCACAACAATGCCGGAGTTGGGAGCGTTTCTTAAGTGTAACTACATACATATAAACATAGTTCCTGCGCCAAGCAATTAGCTACCAGTAAAGTCTTTTGCTAGTTGCTTTTGTCATAAATGCTCCTACTATACAGTACTACTACTACTACTACTACAGTATCTGTGTATAATTCGGTCACTGTGTGACTCTTTGCCTGGGTAGAGGTTCACTAGTTCATTCCATTAATGTTGGCCTATTTGCTGAGCTCTATCATCTGCCTTTCATAGTCTGAGTATTAATTCTGTTTTGTCGGCACAATAAAAATATTCTACTTTATTATTACTCTCACAATTGCCTACCTGACTGGCCTACCCTAGTCAGTCCTTAATCCTCCACTTTTTTAGCGTTTCAACAGCCCAACCTGGTCCTGCAGCTTTTGATGGCTGAGAGTTGAAGCATAGACAGATGAAGAAGAAGAAGAAGAAGAAAAAGAAGAAGAAGAAGGCAGAGGAATAACAGCGGGGAAAAAATCCCGTGTGCCCAATTCTGTCGATAAAATTTATACACACACATGCAGTCGGCAGACAGTCTTAATGTAAATATTCATTTGACTGTATGCATCTTTACACTTTGAAATGATCAATTTTCTGCAATAAGATCATTTGGGGTAATTTCAGCAGGGGAGTTCCATGGAAACTAACTGTGAATGGGATGAGTGAGTGCATCCTGCAGTCTCGATCATGATTCGATGGCTGAGTCAAAAATGTTATGCTCAGGGATATAAACAACTTCAAAATGAAACGAGCGACAAAGCGTTCCTTCCCATGTTTATGTACATATGTATGTTGAGTGTCTCCTCTGCCAGAATAATATTCAAGAGATTTGTGTAAACTGCAATTCCAACTCAGACTTATGATAAGGATCTGAACATTAGTACAGAGCAGGATTCCTCCATGGGATTTGTCATGTATATCGGTATTTGTATTTAATGGTTGTTCAAGTTTGTAAACATCAAGTTGAGTTCTATTAGTTTGTAACTGTAGAGTTCAAGTAGATGTGAAATGAATTAGATACACAATCTTTGTTAAGACACAGGTTTTATAGATCCCTGTTGATGTCAGAGTGGTGCTTTTAGCTTAATACGACTTGTCTGTGAAGTGTGACGAAATTTTGACGTGGAAGCGAGAACATACATATTTACAGTCGGTCGTACAGGGAAACTTCGATACTATGAACTTTGTTTGAGGGAACGTACTGTGTAAGCATTTCCTTTAGTTTCAGCTTTTAGATTTGCTTTTGGTGCTTTAAGTTTATTATAGAACCTTTTGTAGACAACTAACCTATAGATGTAAAAGTAAGGTGGTATGAATAGGTTTCATTACCTTGCAAGTCCTATCCCCCCATTGGATTACGTAAATGAAGCTACATAAATACATAAGTATGTACGAGACTTCTCCATATATTTAGGTAGTTTGTTGGGAGACTCCGTCTCTGGGATGATACTACTTTGAGCCTGGGATTTTTTCCTCTGCGAATCTCCTGTCTCTTTTATAATCACTGACTTGTTTTTTTTTCCTCGAGAGTAATAAGCATAAAGCTTATTGATGCAGGAATTGTCATCTTTGAGACCTGATTAAGTCCTCATAGTTTCGTAACTTCATTACTGAAGAACCTACGTTATACGTCCTCAGAGTCCAAACCGCAATTCTCACATGTTAACTCCACCACCACGTCTCCAAGTCTGGGGATCGTAATCTTTAATTTTGAGAACTGCCAGACTCAAAAGTTGACCGCCTTAGAGAAATCGACGATGAGGAAGTGATTCTTATGTATGGATTGCAGGATCTGTACTTTTAGGAATCTTATGTGGGATCTTAAAGTATTTCTACGAATGCTTCGAAATTCTCTGACCGACTTACTCCAACCGGCGTTTTAACCACGCACACACACTTGTGTCTGTTTATGTGTGTGTGTTTATGTATGTATGTGGATGAGATTTTTGAGACTCACAAAGATAGCTCGGATGTTTTTATGCCTGTAAGACAAGTTGGAAAAAATGGGAAGAAAATATTGTTCTGTAATTGAGCAGAAAATATAGCAAAATTTGAAAGAGGCTAGATTATATCATCTGCCGATGAGCTTATTGTTCTTGAATAACTGCAATTTGTTGAGCACAGTGAGTCGTCCCGGTCATAAATTTCCGCTATAGTGCACTCTCTTTTAGAGTGAACTTGAATGGACGGCAGCCGTCCAGTGTCAGTATAATTAATGTCTTCAGGTTAAACTGTAAGTTGGTTACGTGATGTAACACCAAAATGGTCTTAATCGTTGACTAACTTACACACACACACACACAATTCCCGATGCCGAGTGTGTGCAGTGAGTACATTGCCATCCTTTAATCCATCCATGTACCAAGGATGGATTTTAGTGGTAAATCCTGCTCATCTCAGCATGAAATTCTATAACGATTACCATTATGGACGCAGTTCCAACTTAAAGATGGTCGTAATCATCGTCATTAAAATGTTCACATGTTCATTCTTTTCTCTTCAGTTCAGTGGCAATTCCTGAGCATTTAAGTCTTTTGCAAGTTGCTCTCCTTCCCAGCCGTATGTATGTATGTACATATCTAAAATGAAAGGCTACCTCAAGAAAGGACAGCCACACACTGTACCAGAGTCATAAAACAATCAAACATGAATTTTACAAAACGCTTATTTCGCCGAAATTAAATGAGGTTATGTAATCTCAGAAAATTAGTATATTGCATTTACAACAACACAAGAATGCCATATAGTAAAAGTCGTGCTTTTATTTAAATTGATTTTGCGTCTCCCAGTTATTTAGTTGCAAACTCTGGCATGTCCCAACAGACCGCAGCCTGATTTTGTAAAACGTGGTATAAAATATAATTAATACTCCAATTAATTTCTTACACCGATTTACTCAGGTAGGAAATACATACGTATGGGAGGGAGGGCTTACGAAAGTCCGTTGTTGGAAATTCACAAAGAATTATCGTTTACGACAGTTTTATGTCTTGCGTCCGATCGTGCCTGTACCCGGTACATACATACGTATGTAATTATGTATGTATAGATATAAGTAAAACAGCAGAAAATCATAACATGAAACCTGTAGGAACGTACCGATGCACTGCTCTACATTTGATTATCACTTGAATCATCACCACTGGACGTGAGAGCTTGATGAAAAAAAAACAGCAGGAAACAATTTCACGTAATCTTTGAATGTCTGGCTAAAAGTAGTCGTCACAAAGTCTTGCATTTGTATGTACAGATATGTATGCTCAAATGTTCGCAAGTGTCCGTACATAATTAAATATTGATACATATCTTCTATATATCTACTACACTTCGTCCGCTATAGGCTCTCCTTATTAACGTTGAGGATTGGGTCTCAAGTATCTAACAACATATTGGATGTACAATATGTACAAATAGGATGAATCCAACCCCCGCATGATAAACAAGCTTTCCAAAAAGTAGCAACAAGGCAAACAATAATTATTGTTGAGAGTGTAACAAAAATGCATGAAATCCAGTGGCTTTGATCATTAATTGCATAATGTTAGACCTGTACGTTATCTGGTTAATAATACAATAAATTAATTTGAGAATAACGGCGAGTCATGCCTTCCTAAATATGTTCCTTAGTATGTGAGATTTTTGCATTGTACTTCTTCTTGTCCTTAAGGCCCGTCCTTTTACAACCATTGAATTCCAATGAGAAGATATACATAGTCGTCAGTATTTATGTACCATGTAGCACTATACCCCCTGATCCTGTCATACAGTAGTCTCGCTTGTTTTCAACACTTGAGCAGACGGAAGTTACAAGGATGGCCTGATACAATGAGCATATTATGTAGAAGCAATGGGAGGACATGTGTGAATAGCAGGAAAGCAACCTGTTGATCCAGAGAGCCATATGTACCAGTCGTAGTCAACGATGCAATAATTATTACCGTGTGTTAAAAAAAATGCCAATGCTGATTACGAAATAAGACAAAATTGATAAATGTGCACGTTTCTGTATCTTATTTGCTCTTCCTTTCAAGAAACATACCGTGTGAATAGGGCCGAGGATTGGTACATGGTTTGACTTAACAGGACCTGCCCAACCATAGCCGCCCCGTAAGGAATAATTATTAAATGATTCCTTGTCAATTCCCCTTAATGTAAATATGACTCGTAAGATTTCCATCGGTAGGTTCTATTTTGCAAATCATAATTCGCAACGTGACTCCTCTCTGTAAAAGTCACTCAGTATATACATACATGCAAGTATGTAAGTACACACAGAGATAGGTCTCTGGTCATAGGGAGGTGATTGCAATTTAAGTTATGGAGGATCGGGTGTGCGTCGAAGAGTACACTAATCTGAATGAGGTCTGAGATAAAATCAATATTGCACACTTGATTTCACCTTTTCTTCTAGACTTGTTCCACCTGCATATAAATAATCAACAACTAATTCCATCAAAGTTTTCCCAGGTGTGTTTTTTATTTATGATTAGTCTGCATTTTGCCCACTGAATAGCATCCAATGAATCACCACTTTTCCATTTGTAAGTATATTTTATAGGTAGGGACTGTTCTGCAGGCGCAAATTTGTACTCAGACACAAACATACTAAATAATTGCAAGTTCCCCTGTCACTCCTCTCCTCCGACTCTTAATTCAATTGAGCAATTCTGCAGAGATTTGAAATGCCTCTAATCTCATGTTAGATTCTGTCAGGACCAAATCTACCCCGTATTTTGACAAGGATCTTGTCATTATGCTGGAACAAAGGCAAAAGTTCTGAGGTCTGACACATGTGCGACACTCTTTCTCAGTCACACATTCATGTTTGCTCTCGATCCGTCCGAACTGATTAATGCTTTTAAGTGACAACCACGATCGAGAGAGATAATCAAAATAATGAAGAAAATCGAGGCTATCTGGGTGAGAATTAAGGAGGAATAGGAGATCACAATGAGAATTAATGATAACAAATAGTTATTGCAGAGCACGATAGGAGAGGGGAAAAAAATCCAATGGGCTTTGATTCAATTGTGCAAGAAAAAATGTCACGTCATTATTTCCTCAAGGAGAGAAAAGAAATTAAAGATTAAAACTATTGGATTTTTTTTAAAAGTAATATTTACTCATAAGGAAGTACGTATCTACATATGTGAGTACTTTATAAGTAATAAACACGTATCAAGCCAAAACCTGCTTTAATCACGAGCATGATCAAGGCGGCACTCGAAAAAAAAATTTCAGATACATATTAAAAACGTAATCTTGTTCGGAAAGTCAACAAAATCAAGTAATGAAATTCCTACGTGAGTGATTTACTTTGTATGATTGTTTAAGTTGTTTTCCTGTACGTGGTCATAGTCGTAGGGTTCAGGAGTTTTACAATTTGTCCATTTGTGTCAGTTTATTAGGAATGACATGGAATTGGTAGTAATCATAGGAAATAACGTCCATGGTTCGAGTACACAGGTGCCACTAATTTAATATAGTTTGTTTACAGGCATTGACTAATAATCTCTGGGAGGGGAAAAAAGTAAGAGGACTTTTGTAAATGGATAAGTTACAGAAGCGATTCATCCTTTGGCTCTGGTTTTTAACTTTCTAATTTCCACTGATTGAAATACATTAATTTTCGAGCGGCTTCAATTGAACGTATTGTGTCGGTTCTTCTTACACTGTACATGACAACATGTCATGTTGAGTTTAAAACGTACGATTGGAAAAAAAAATAAAAAAAGTCATTCTGTAAGAAATCCTTATTTGTGATTAAACTCTTGGGCAAGTCCGGTGAAGACACTTAATCCAAGTCGGTAGCCTTGTTGTGGGTTTGGTGGGGGAGCAGTCAAGAGTGAATAGCATTGGGAGTCCCAATGCCTCGTGTGGTAAATGATTAATTACGGGATTTCAACAATGAGTGAGACGTTCGTAAATTACTTGGGAATGCGTCGGGTCTCCTGACATTTACTGTTTTCTCCAAACATCAATCAAAGAATTTCCATTTTGCTCATTAATAAACTATGGAGTGTGTTTTGTTTGGGCTTTTCGTTCAAAAACGTATCCTTTGGGATGTGGGGTATAAAGGTATGGTCAGCCCATGAAGAAGTCCCTCAACAAAAGTATTTGCATGGTGGATATTCTACAGTATACAGTATTTGATTGTACAAACTCAGCCCAGGAATGTTTATTTATTTTTCTATTGAAACTATTCAATTTTGTGGTCACATTAGCATTAATGTACTCCTCGTCCTTTTGTTGATCTTCGTCTTCTTCTTCCTGTATGGTCTTTGATTTTATACTCCAAGTCTGACGAGTTAATTTTTTCCCCGTGTATGTAGTTTACTTTTTTGCTAATGCCTTGTATCAATGGTTAAGGGACTCTAGGATGAAAGCTTCCTATTCTCTTATTGCCAATCATTTTGATGCTTATGCTTCTACTTCTGAATAAGTGCTTTGCTATGAGTGTTTCCTATTAAGTGTTTGCTATTAAGTACTTGATCCACTAGAACAATGGGGTATTTTTTCCGGATCAGTCTATACTTAAATCATTGATGACAGAATGGCTTGAATTGGCCATTAAAGCAGCATGGGGAAACAGGCCTAACCTGACCAGTCAGTCACTAGTCGTTTCTGTGGTCTCGAATGCGGAACATTTTCCCCTCTACCGAAGTTGGGATCCTGCCTGTATCATCCCTATTGATATTGGGACTCGGATGATGGGAGTACGGCCAAGTGTGTGTGTGTGGATAGATGGGATATTTAAATGAAAGAAGATGCGTTAGTCCATTCCCCTAAGTACTTGTACTAAAGATTGGTTAAATTGTGAATCGTGATTTATGGTGCTCAATATTTTCCAGTTTTTTTTACAGCCCCTTCCCGTTTTGTATGTGAGCCACGTCTCACGGCAATGTTGATAATAATAATTTGGTCTGGCTGCTTTATTTCAGCATTTAGGGAGTAGATGTAGAGGCTCTTTGATCTACACCACTTCACCCTTATGGCTATGTCCACGCTATTATTACGACTTCTCGGTACGAAACGGTATATGACTCAGTTTACATTAGGACTTATGGGGATATATATCTACATATATAAGTATCTATGTGTCCGTGTAAATCTCAGTGTAGCTTTGGGAGCTCTGCACGATGACCTGTATCGCGATAGGTATTTATTGGAAAATCATTACGCAATTGAGAAGGGTGCAACTCCTACTCTCCACGAAGTGGTAGTCGTCGTTAAGAAAATCATTTGTTTTTCCTCATTTACATATATGTATCTATCGTTCCACTCTTAAATAAAAATCTCAAAATTCCCAACAAGACGGCAGGAGTGGGCTGTGTGTTCCCATCCTTTTGGTCAGATGCTCTCACATTATTGGTATTCTTAATGTATTCCTACCATCTTGATATACCCCTCAGAATGACGTACGGACTGTTTCCTCAAGTCATGCGATTCCCATGGGGAGCTCTTGAGCTTATGTATCTACCTATAATATGACGGTATAGTTTTTAGTGGTGCTCGTAGTAAGTATCTAGTTGTAGAGTCAGTGTTGGCAGTAAAGTACAGAAAAAGACTACATTTGGAATTTTTTGAAGGCTCGACATTCTGTTCAGTGAATGAGTCCATTATCGAAAAACATGTATCAGCTTTCAGCATCAATTACTACACGCAGAGGAATTCACAGGGATTATCTCTCTCCGACCAACCCACCATATTTTATGCTCAGTAGTTTCAGTGTCAACGTAATTACCTTTGGAATGCTCAGGAACCAGAGGATCTGTAATGTAGTATCTACCTTATTGTACTCTCAGTTCTAGAATATTCCCCCACAAGTAAGTATGTAGATAATTATACATATGAACTCCTCATATATAGAGTTACACTGCCACGAAAACGTACAGAACCTGCACCAATAACAATTTCCACTTTTTTCCCTGCCGAATACCAAACTTGACTCCTTCTATAGGCACTTTTTCTTAATTAAGAAATAAATAACATGGCTACAGTATTATAGTACTACACAGTAGTTGCATGCTTAAGGATACCTGTACGTCCCTACCGTAACTGTGGGAAGGTTATGCACGGCTAGAGAAGGTAACATGACAACGATTAAATTATTTGGGGATGGAAATAGTTCACAAGGGAAATATGGTCTAAGTGCACAGCTGACCAAAGAGAGACAACAGCAGAAACCTAGCATAAAATTAACTTGATTGTTAAAGAAAGAGATCCACAATGGAATTCAGTTCAGTCCATATACACAGTGCCGAGGAGGTATTTACAATAAGTACGTAATTAAGGGAGAAAAACTTGTATTTGTGTAACAACACATATTATTATATCTACATATAGGTAGATACGTTACTTATATCTCTATACGAAGATACAAGTTTGAAAAGTAAAAAGTAATCAGTCAAGCTTACAGTGAAAATTGAAAATGTAGAAAAAGAATCAGCACACACCTTTTAGTAAACTAACTTGAGTTGAAGCAGAGAGAGAGAGAGACAGAGACCGCGAAAACATATCGGACACATCTCAGAGGTATTTTGCTAGAGGTAAACGTGCTTGGAGACTTCTATAACGCTTTAAATGGTCGGCTGTCACTTTAAATAATCTAAAGTAACTTGTGTATCTTATTCGTAACACAAGGGCTGCATACGTGTGTTCAGCTGGGTAGCTCCTCCACGGTACACTTTGGATTCATATGATGCTAAAGGGGAAATAGGATCGACCTGGAAATACATTTCAAGTGTGGCGCATAGCCTATTTTAGTATCCACAGTCCATGCGACAAACTAGAACATTGTCCACCATGAGTAGTCATACTTGTCTTCACTTTTTTTTTGTCTAAATTGGATTTCATTGTGCGGAGTGTCTCTACTATCTGCATATCCATAGCATCATGCAAATGTCACTTTAATTCTGAAAGGGACAACATGCTGGTGACATGTGATGGGTACTGTGGAGGGAACCTGAAGGCAAGTGTACACAGAGCTGCTGACAATGAGAGCCTCAATAAAAAAACAATAGGGGTAAAAATGGAAGGATTTTTATTATTGAGGATCTTCTTGAGGAATAATTCTTCACTAGTGATTATCAGAATCTTCCTATATACAGTCAGTACAGGTCCCCTTCTACAGTATGCCTTGTCACACTATGAGACGCATATGATTAACTTGGAGTAAATGAAAGTCAGCAAGATGGGCTTGGACGGAGAGATTTGAATACGAATGAATGGAATATTTCCCTTAGTTTTTACTACTACATGGTGTCCCAATAACTCTCTTGTTGTCATGTAAAGAGGGAGATTACAATACTGGCGATCAACCCTCTCTCGCCTAGATTTCCTTCCCAATGAGCAGGGGACAGGAGATACGTATGAGTGGTTAATACACCCAAGATACATATCCCAATGAATTGTTGATATTGTGGAAGAAGAAGAAGACGAAGGTGCATCGTTGGTGTGACCCAAAAGAAAATCGAAACTGGTGGCCCACGGGCAAAACTTGTTCACATAGTTGAGACTAGGTCAGTGAGATCTTAAGTTTTAGTATTATGATCCGGGTCTACCGCCTCAATTAGCCTCCTCAAAATGAAGTATGCATATGGATATTCCTCCACTACAGATTTCATACCTTTAAACTCAAGGGTGTACACATGTATTTACATATGTGGACATGGTACATACTGTATGTACGAAATAGATACATACATATGTGGGGATGGCAGAAATTAAAGAGACTTGCAATAGGACAGCATCATATGTCGTATCTGTACATGTATGAGCACATCTGAGGGTACACATTGTCGCTCATTACAATTCATGTTTTCGCTTTCATCCTTGTTTCTCTCTGTTTGACTTCACTGATGATAAATTTTTACGACTCCACCTTTTTCGCAGAGTGTATATGAGTCGTGGTGAGCTCAAAAGTTGGAGTGGAAGTGCAGGGGATGAGAGTGAAGGTCAATCTTTTGAGCATCGCATCGATTGGGAATGAAAATAAGAATTGTTATTAAAATCATCAGTTCATTGTGCTCTCGATTTCTTCAGTGATTAAATCTAACGGTCTCATTATTCCACATGGACACACCTGAAAGGAGGAAAGGGCTAGTCCTCACTTGAGTATTGATCTCAGTCATTAAATGCTGATCGGTTTAAATGCTCTCTCACTTTTTACTCCCTTACTCAGCATATAAAGTGCAGTAATGGCTTTGCACCATTTTCCATCCACAAGATCATGCGTGTGTGCTAATTTCCTTTTATTGTGTACACACACACACACACACGAGTCATAAATTTTATGGGCTTATTGATTTCCCATCAGTTCCTCAATAAGTAATAGCTCAAAAAGACATATACAGATATGATAGCTTGCAGTTTTACAACCCTTTCAGCCAGCTTGATTTACAAAGTAGATTTGCAATATTTGTTACATGCTATTTAACAAGGCATTTAATCCACAAATATTTGTACCAATCTTGCTTTTCTTGTTGGCTGTTTTTTCCCTTGCGAGACCCTCCGCCTGGCCTCATGCCTGAGGGAAGACTGAATTAAAATAAATTGTCCAAACTACGTGGTTTCGAATATAGACCGGTACTTAATGAATATTTTTAAGGTAGTTACAATTTACTATACAGTAGAGAGGGCCCAAAATGACAAGTCAGGTTTTTCTCGATTTTTTTCCCCCCTGTCTGTCTGAAAAACTTCAGACAAGGATTTTAGTTCTGGGTGAGTAATGCAAAATTCCATATTGAATTGGGCGTCGTTGACATGTTTCCTCTTCAGTGGATTCTACACCGAAAGTTAATCAGTGGAATCTCAATGTAATTTTTTTTTCCTCGAAATCTTTCAGCTTGAGAGGTTGATTGCATGATGTGATGGATAAAGTTTGTGGTCAGGGATATGTACTACTGCATACTTTCAAATGTGAGGTAATTGATCCGATGGGCCTACGTTCCTGTACATACTCAAGCCATTTCTGTAATGACCCACTGAGAAAATCAGTTCTTAACGGATTTACTCGTCTAATATTTTCCAAATGATAATTTACTATATATACTTACCACTCTTAAGTAGATGCTGGAGTATATACTTCATATCTTGGCTGTTGGCCGAGATTCCATCACACAAGTTCAGCTGAAAATTTGAGAAAAAGACCCGTTCCACTCCTACTTACATAAAACCCTTTGCTATAAAAGTACTGAATTAGATATTCCTACATTCTTGCAAGGGAGTTGATGGATTATCAAGTAGAAATTTGCAAAGTGAATTAAGATTTGAGACACGAACAGCATCCCGAGGTATTTACATATGTTGGAGGTTTCACCACCTTATCTGTTGTAGTATACACACGGCCGTTGTTCTATGTGTGTGTGTGTGTGTGAACAGTTATACATAAGAGGAGAGTCTTGTAAAAAAAAACAGAGTGCAGTTTTATTGCTCAGCTCCCTGTGGGAAGTTAAATTATCAGATTTGGTGATTCTGGTTGTTTCACTATAGTTACGTAACTGGGGTGCGTTTTACCACGTTTTTTTTTCTTCTACAGATTTTAAGGAGTGTAATTTTAATATTCGAAGAAAGTACTTGCTCTCCTCTGTCCCTTCCCTTACGCAACTTATTCACGCATATTCTTTCAAGTCCTCCGCAAGTTTTTGAAGTTTTACTACCCTACCAGATTCTCATTGGCTTCCCTTAGGTCAGTTTATGTAGTACTGGTTAGGCTCACCTTGCTGGATAGCTTTAAAGTGGGAATTTACGATTTGTTTGATGTGACATTATACTAGTATTCGGAAGTTCAAGTTCAGGGTTACTTAACTTCTACAGTACTAGTGGCATTTGTTGGAGATGTCAACAGTTGGGCGTTGAGTATGTACTGTATGCTTGTTTGAACAAGGACTTGTCTCAAGTTTCAGGTGTTAAGTAGCTATGAGGAATAATGACGGATTGTAAATTATACAAACACGTAAGGTACAGATACTACACTATTACATGTCGGTCTGTCTTGGAGTCTTGACACAACTGGTAGAATTTTGTAATTCACGATTTCCCTTGCATATTTGATTACATATGTACTGATGGAAGAATAATTATCACAGTGCCCATCCATTAGATTCAGAATTTGCCTACAGTAAGTTTCAAAGTTGAGCTTGATATTGCATTTGTTATGGAATGGATTAGGAAGTGAGACTTGAGAGCCCCCGATGAAGCATATGCTATAGTATTACGGAAGGTCAACTAACAGTCAGGAGGAAGAAGAAGCATTGGAACAAGCTCTATTGTTGAGCTGGACCCAAGCTAAAACAATAAATTTTATAATGAACTTTGCTTGAGCATAAATGAAAACGATACATCACCTCGACACTGATGAAAAGTTAATTACCCTGTGAGAATCCCTGTCAGTCAGGGGGGAAGAACTAGTGAGAAAGTCTGAGATTCAAAATGAATAGTTCGAAATAAATTGCTGTAGTAGTATTGGACGTGTAAATACTATCCAAGCGTGGAAATCCTCACACTAGCTAGCTACTATACACAGCTACAAGGATTTTTTAATTTCAAAAGTTGCCACTGCCGTTAGGAATACACTCAAGTAAGCATGATTTACGTGGGTATTTCTGTGCTATAGTTTCGGATGAACAGCCACTTTTGCATCCTGAACGAATTCCCATAATTTATGCGAGACACATCCACTCCATGGAAACTTGTACATATGCAAATTAGTTAAAACAAATGAAGTAAAAGTAAGAAACCTTTCCCAAGTTCAACCATACTACTTCTTCTCATTACGTGTAACAGTTTATATCTCCTTGAACGATCCGGTGGATACTCTTAATTACCTGTAATTGAAAAAGTAACCATCATTACAGAGTTACATCATTCGAAGAAGAAAAATATACCCACGAGAAACCTAGCTGACACTGAACCGATACGGCACTGACCAAGAAGAATACAAGAGGAGAAAAGACTGAGACTTTTGCCATTACTGGTTCCAGCTCATGCTGTGCTTTTCATTGACTTGGAACGTTTCACGAAATTTAAATAGACATGTAAATCTGAAATAACTTGAAATCATCAAAGTGTGTAGAAGCGTCGAAGAAGTAAAAAAAAATGTAGGAAGATTCCTTTTGTTTGATGTGTAGCTTCTCGCGTAGATCTACACATTCCCTCAAACTCCATAATCCCACAGGATTAACCACAGATTTTCCTTAGAATTCTCAAATCGACTTTTTATGCAGAGTTTGGTCTTAGGTTTAGTCTAAATCTGTACAGTAGTGTTTCCTTCAGCACTTTTGCATTTCTTTGGAGAGGTGCTACCCTCAGGACAGGACATTCATTCTCACGTACATGTAGATACATACTTACATATGTACGTACGTATACGCATTTGTAATTATGCACGCATGTTTAAAACCCAGTCTATGTTTTTGGATAGAGTATAAACAAAAACAGGACTTTGAGACTGAGAACAACTTGGGAGACGAGACAAATTCTCAGGTAGGATTGTGTTGGATATTTTGTATGCACATGTATGTACATATGTATCGAAACCTTATGTATATGCAAGTAGTGTACAATTAATAGCTCTCTTCAAAAAGAGGATATATGTGTAAAAGCTTTGATGGGCAGACAGTGAGTGAGGCAGGGAAAAAAATCTCTTGGAAAATGCGGAAAATCAACGTGCGTGATTCAATTGTAAATAAAATAGCAGTAAGTTCATTTCATTCATTGGACTCTTGGAAAACTTAGTTAATCATCATTCTTTGAGTGGTCCTACTCTGGGTAAAGACAGTCGTGGATGAAAAGTCAACTTAAACTGAAGAATCAAATTCCTGGTTTTGTTCCTGCTTGCTCACAATACTTGCTTTATTAGTGCAAAGGTCTGTGGGAGTCAGGTATTTTTGTCAACAGAAATACTTTCTTTGGAGAACACCTCTCTCAAACAATGGGCATGGGCTTTCGTTGTGCACCTTACAATTTATTAGCGTCTTCCCTACAGATATCACTCCTTCTCTCTACAATTACTCCTCCTGTGTCATTTCCATAAAGTCCCACGGGTCTTGCTCAAGACACCTTTTCCTATTTTGGTTTCGTTCAAACTGTTTGTACTACCATTTCCGCATTTAATGACACTTTCGTTCTTAATTCTTGGAATGCACAGTCCGGCTAGTTGACTGAAATCGAAATTCTAAATCTGTCCTTTACCATATGCTATGGTTTTTAAACCAGAAGCTTACAAGTATATATTCTTTGCATGGTTGAAAATAACAGTTGAGCAGTATGAGTGGAACAACTAATTGGTCCTTACAAAACCCCACTGATTCTATGTAGATATGTAAAGGGTGTAGCTTGAAAAATTGGATCTGTGAAGTACCTAAAAGTAAGAAGCACTGTGGAAAAAAAGATGACCCAAAGAAGCTTCTGAGATAAAAAGGAAAAAAGACGGCAACCCAAAGTCAGCCAAGTGTGCGCGGGGTCAAGTTCCTCTAACGTTATTGTATATGCTCAAGATTTCTTGCAACATGGCTAATTTAACACTAATCCATTTGTAGCATTTAGGGAAACAGCAGTACTGTAGGAAGTAGGGGATGTACAGATACAAGCAATCCAGAATTTCCTGTATCTATTCGGAAGGAAGGCTTGTTGATTGTCAGGAAGCTGTCTAAATCCGATTTATTATTGCAATATATCGATAGTATAGTTTGTGGATGTAAGCTGAAACCCTGAACTCAAAAAGTTGGATACAGAGCTTGCACGAGATAATTGCAGAAAGTTACTGTGTCAATGGAAACAGTTGAGAGAGGAATGTTTTTTAAAAAAATCCTGTAATTAAGTTAATGAATTAAATGCTCATGAAGTTATTCCCAAGTTTCCGTTAGCCCTTGGACAAACGGAAACTTTTTCCCATCTACTGATCCTCTACCTACACAGTATACAGGGATTGCTAGTCCGTGAAAAGGATGCTCAAGTCTGATTCCGTGCCAGTGGTTAAAAAATGATGAATTACTGTTCCATCATTGTGTTCCGTAATCCCTGTCCAAGTTATGGCACACATGAAGTCGCCACTTAATACATACATAAATTTACTTAATGGCTAGCTGATAGTTGGCCACAGTCTCATGCAAGTGGTGGTCTCACTCCCTGTAATTATAACAGTTTATGAAAACATCAATGTGGATAATAACATGACAGTTGTCCCGATATTCTCACTTCCTAATAAAAAATAGGATTTGGATATTCATCCCAGTGATCATTAGTGTCCTAGGATGGTTGGAAATTTGCGTAGAAAAATTTATGTAAATAAAACCAACCGAGAATTTCTCGGAAATCATGAAATGACTTTCCTGTGTTTGGGAACAAAATCCCATTTTAAATATTATGTGACTAAATCATTTACCACATTTTCCTGTATCAAATTCAAGACAAGTTTATAGGGGGACAGCAATCTTTTCTCTAGTATAGTAGTCTCTTCCTTCCTCTTCAAGTCTTCAATACTACAGTATAAGAGAGAAGCAAGTCCCAGGGGGAAAAATTACATTGAATTAAGGTAAACTTTCTGCTTTACAAATAAATTAAATGTGAAGTGACACGCTGGGTGGACACGTTCAATTCGTTGGACTTTTTAATGTTAACTTGAGCAAAGGAATAACAGCTCATCTGATTCGAACTTCACACTGTAAATTGCGAAGAGAGAGGGAAGAGAGAGAGAGAGAGAGAGAGAACTTTACCTTGGAAAATTACCTTAGGTTCAGACTTATTTACTTTATCTGAAAATCTATTCCTAGCTGTTTCTCTGCCCACCTGACTCTGTAATTGAACGTTAGTTTGTTTGTATCCCTACCCTTCACACAATACCGTGTCTAGGAACTCTACAAAGCGTTTCAAATTTCTATAGAAAACGTGGCTAAACAACATTTCTGAGATGCTGTGTATTTTCTCAAAACCTCTTCATTGCTTGTGTTTAGTCCAGCGGAATGCTATTGGCAAAACTAAGCATTAAATGAATGAAAACAAACGTAATGGACGAACTTCACGTGGACAAGTTATCAAAATAAACATAAATTCAATAGGAATGTAAATTAATTTTTTTTTTGAAGTCTAACTATAAAATTCAGTCAGAGTAACTCCGAGATTCAAAGTTTCCAGGTACAGTGTATGTATATTAAGTGATATCAAAATCAATCATGTGCAAAATCATAATATCAACTGCCACAAAAATATTGCGAATCATGATAAGAAACTAGTATTTAATATTCTGCATTTAATTTTTCTGTGAAAAATGTTTCAGGATTTGTGAAATCCCACGTTTTAGCGTGACAGCCCATTACAGTGTTATCTTCATGATATACTTGTTTAACGCTCAACTGTGCCTACAAAAAGTTAGATTTGCTAATAAAAACTGTAAAGCTAACTTAATTTATTTTTTCAGGCAGTACATAATTATCTTCTGTGGACATGATTCAATTCCAACTTGAATAAAGCTGCGAGGTCAGGGGGACTGGCTCTATAATGACGATTTTTTCTAAACATACTATGTTTCAGTCCCAGTTTCACATTTTCTTGTCATTTTCTCCTGTGAAACTTGAGAATTTAGGATTAGAGTATGTTCAGGGAATGTACGGAGCTGATCTTTAATTATGCACGACAACCTCTGTCGAAATACCCCTTCCCTTAATCCGTACTCATGTTTCTTAAGTATTCCAATTATGAGTAGGAAAACATTGAAATCCCGTAGAATGTCATGCTATCAACGCGTAGATGTTGACTGTATCAAAAGCTTAGACCTTCATTTATTGAGTGTGAATGCGGTTATTACACTGAGAGAGAGAGAGAGAGAGAGGGATTGAATATAAAACTGTGATGGAGGAAAAAGCGTCGAGACGCAAGATTTGAGAACATTTTAAGATGAAATTATGCCCTCACATATGACAGACAGGTTCCCGGTGCAGGTATTTAGCCTGTTTTGAGTATTAAGGACATTTGGCAGGGGAATTGTATGATAGCATTAATGTAATGACAATTTGTTAATCTCTCAAGCTTGACGCCTTGTGCTATTTACTTAAACCTGCTGGAAGGAGAATTAACACATAAAAGTGCTACATAATGTATTCTGTCACATACAATAACAAAAATGATTGCTTTCGTGCAAAATCTACTGATATACTATATATGTGGAAGACATGTCAGGATTCATCTTTTTCTACACATGGACAGTGCATGCAAACACTTCCAAATAAGAAAAAAACATTTCAAAAGGTTTTTAATGATTGTCAGCTTTGTCACAGAAAAAATTCAAGGAAAATCCTCGTAATGGTTCTGCTCTGGTTATTGGTCAGTGAACATCCAAATAATACAGAGTGGATGTACTCCAAGAATATATACAGCTACTATTGAGACCCATGTGGGAAACCGCAGTAGTTGGAGAGATACTTCCACATATGCAATATAAATAAGAAATCAAAGCACAAAGATGATAATGATGATGATGAAGCGGCTTTACTGTAGTAAACACTGAATTTCAGCACAGTGTTCAGCTTGAGTCTATATATGTTGACTCCCACAACAAGGAACACACCATAGATATCTTATATATGCCCAATAGAAATAAATTAAGCTCAAATGGGCAGACTACAGAAGTATCCCCATGCATGCAAAGATAAGTTCCCTACTTGAAATAATAATGTGGATACTGTACACTACAAGAATTTATAAACTTGATTTAAAGGAAAGATTACAAAGTGCATCTGCATTGTTCCACACAGCCAACGTTCTTTGCTGACAGGGTCCATCCATAACCATACATAAGAATATCTATATAGTATATTACACACACACACACACACACACACACACACACACACATACACACAAGTAAAAATGAACCAACAGGATTATTACAGATATTAGTCAGGACATAGGACAGGCGAACCGAAGATGCGTGCTCAATAAGCACGTTTTCACCTGAAAATCTCTTACCATAGAAATTTTGACGATATCACAGGCTCAAAGGCTCGCCCGAGTAGCTCATAACAGGACCTCGAGGTTTATTATTAGTGAGAACTTCTAGCACCTTTGAGATTTTCAGAGCAGATGCTGTAACAATCATTGTATATAGATAGGAGTAAGTAGCTATATAGCAGGTGAATACCTCAGGATCTTTATTTGGCGGGATTGACTTGGACCAACTGCGTGTACGACGTTAAGACCTGTTGTAGTCTTCCGTGTTGGCAATTAAATATGGGTGAATTGCATTGTAAACGCTATCCGTATCAAATTATCCTGTCAATCCGTGAACACACTTTGAGTTATAAATAGACAAATTGTTGCTTAATTGGTTGATGTATATACCTATAGCTACGTACATACGGAACCCATATGTGCTGTACACGGTAATTCGTGATGAATGAAGCTCTGAGCGTGAAAACCTCTGACTGTACTGATTATCACAGCTCTTAAGCTGTACTACTTGTACATACTCTATTGTATTATGTAGCAATGTCATTTTGACCAGAGTTCATGTAGTACACGATTGGGGACTATTAAGTTCTCAAGTGTATGGACCTATTATGTATGTATGTACTTGACTCTCTTTGGATCCCATATTGTTACTCCTGTATGAAGAGAGGAGTCATTCAAGAGCTACTTAACCAGTTGTTAATTCAGAGTTTTCAACAAGGTGAAGTATGTAGAATCGAATGGAGTTTACACTTCAAGTTAATGTGACATTGCCATAATATTTTGAATGGACTCCTGTGACAGTAAAGGTTAATTGATATGATGTAATGCTCATTCATATGAGGGGCTCACAGTATGTAATTGCTAAATTTATGGGGTATTATTACTATTTACTATATATGAATAATATAGAAACTTGAGCGGGGCAGGGTAATTTGCTGACATTTTGAGGATCGGATGGTGAAATGCAACAATTACTTTACATTGTTCGGACCAAAGTAGCTTCATTTTATTTCATTTTAAGGGATTCACTCCTCGTTTATAAGCTGTCCTAGTTTGGTCTGAAGTCATCGTACATTAACCTCATCATCACTGCTAGGGTTGTTATTACATAAACTTAATTTACCATTCAAATTACTTTAATGCCACTCATAGTCAGAGAACCCAGACGTTCAATAGATTTTTGATCCCTTTTAGTGACGCAAATGAGATGCAAATTGAATTGTTTTTAAGTTTTTAACCTAGGTTTAAAACTTGTAATGAGTTTAATGTTGGGGTATTTTCTTGCCAAGACAATATAAACCTTGGGCTTCATCCAAGCTCCGTACATATATGGTTACTCATATCTACATACTTAAAGGCGGCGGAACTGGGAAAGTATCCCAATTTTCCTTGTGAAATCCTAAATTTACTTGTAGGTGCTGAATGTGGACGTTTCACAATAGAAAACTAGTACTTGCAACAAGTTTGAATATATGCGATCATTTAAATTCTAAACACCTTATTTGTGATGACGATGGAAGCAATCATTTTCATTGTTGTGGATTAGTCCCTTGCTCAATGAGTACGGACTTGGGTTGACAAATATGTAACTAGTCAAGATGATGAAAGCTTTGAGGGTAGTCAGACAATTTGAGTCTATATTGTTATTGTAATGGACTTGGCAGGGCTATTTGTACATTTGCGAAACTAAATGACTAGTAGTTTTAGTTTTAGTGTTAGATTATAGTAAATTATTGTAGTCAGAAAATTAGTTCACAGATTATTGTCTGAGGGAGATTTCGTCAGGTTGTAGGTTAAGTGCAATAGTAATTATTATTTTTGAGATGCCAAAACCTCAATTTACATTTAACAGAGAGTTTAACAAACTGCTTTAATTATTCCCAATTGACGCTGGCCCCATTTGAAGGGGTTGGAAATTTGGGTCATTTACTATTTCAGTACCAAATGTGTGGTATTGATTTCCAAGGAAAAGCCTAAATTATGAGATGTGCCTGTATTATGAGCGGAAGTGTAGGACATTGTTAACAAGCCCTCCTCATTGTCCTAAACGGGGGCGTTGGTAATGATGACCGGCTCGTGAATTAATTATGTAATAAATTACATTGTTGGCTACGACGTTTAACAAGTCCATGATTGTTAGTCACGGTAAATCCATACACACACTTCTCTCCCGAACGACAACAGCAGTCCATGCATGTATGTAGATATGTATAGGGACTGTTTCATTAACAAGAGTTGTAAAAACAAGACGAGTGTGATTACCTGAGTGCCTAATGCTATCGAGGGGATATTGGGCTCGATACTGCCCATTGTTTGTGGTGAAGCGTGAAAGAAGTTTAAGGAGGTGCAAAATAAATTTTAATTGACCGAAGTTGGTCGTGTAGAGTAAAACTTGGATTTAAACTTGTATTGCTACGATTTTCAACCGGATGACGTAATAAGTCTGAGGCAGCCGTCGTAATATCCCCGTTTAGTAATGAGATTCGTACTTCATCCGTCATCCTCTATATGTAGATGTGAGACCAGGTGTCCCCTGGTATGTACATACATACGTAGCATGTAACTACATACGAAAAAAAAACTTGAACTACATCTTTAACTGCTTTTGTACAAACGGGCACTTATTATGGAGTAGGTATATAAATTTACCAAACCCATTAACCATATTACCTTTCAATATACCATTCCTCCTCCGCTTGCTGGCTCCATCCTTATGATTTGCCTTTTAATCCATCTGGTATTTCTTTAAAGAAATCAGATACAGATACTATATGGGAACTGAGATTTGTATATCTATATATACGGGGGAGGAAAAAATATGAACATTACAACGGACACGTTCACCATTATAGTAAGCGGTAATGAACCATCCCTTAGCTTTTCAAGGTTTTCAGGTTATCGTCACACACACGTCTATTTTGCATAGGTTTCCCTCAATTCCCCATATCATTAGGCTTGTGGTCATGTCTGTTGACGCATTGAAAGGGGTTTGGTATCTTTCTTAAAATTTTATTCGCAAAACGAATCATTCAACCTCTAAAAAAAGGTACGGAGGCTATTGTTTGCTCCGTCCATTACAAAATCACTTTTCCAGCCCTCTCCTCTGATCAATATGTATGTATGTATGTATCAATTTATATGGGTAAGAGAGGAAAGGCTCACCTCCTGTGTCTCCTGTACTATTACAATTCCCAGTATCTACTCATACTTTTACAGAATATTACAGTACAGAATTAACTCACTTGTTGTTAATGGGGGAGTGATGGAGTCATGATACTTGTTCAATGACTCAAATGACTCCTGATGGTAATTGTGTGTTCATTTTGTAGGGTGATTTAACATTTTTTATGTGAAACTTAAGCAAATTCAAAGCAAGTATGAAATAATATAATTTACACAAAATCAGGAAACAGCAGGTCTCTCCGACGATGAAGGCGTCAGGAGCAACAGAAGCAGCAGGAGTAGTATATAGGAAAATCTTAATCCAGTTTCCATTGTTATGTCACACAATTGAAGTTAATTAAATGAATGGATCGTGTAAGCATTAAAATTGAAAAATAAGTGGAAACCGCTCACTAGTCTTGGTGGGATCCCACATCCCACCAAACAGGTACTATAATCCTCAGGGGAATATCAGAATGGAGTAAACTCTTGAAATCACTTGTGTGTGCATTAATTTATTAAAACGAGCATATGTAATAGGCTGTGTCTGTGTGTGTGGGGGGGGGGATTGTTGAGGAAATTTTAAAATAAGAACTAAATGGAGGCAAGCATCATATACGTAATAAGTTGAAGCTACCCTGGGAATGAGGCTTGGATTTTGCCGGATCTTTTTAACGGTGAACCTCTTTTAACGGTATACATACTATTCTGCATGACCCAAGCCTTTGTAGCTTGTCAATACACACCGTCCATGCATTATACTCTCCATGTAAAATACTCCCTTTGGTATGAGATGAAAAGCTCCTTGTAATATATGAGAGGTTCAAATGTGTAGAACCACGGCTTTGTTGCGGGTGTTCAAGGGGCATTTAAACCCACACCGCAGTATCTTACTCCCAACAACTCATTCGGTTATTCTTATACGATCCCTATCACGACTGTACAAGTCGGACACTCACAATTCCTTTGATACACAACTTGTCAATTTTTTTCTCTCTCTCCAAAGGATGTTGAATGTTACGTAGTCAAGGTAAAAGGATCAAGTGAAGACAAATTCCCATCGTAAGCCTACTAATCGGCTTCTCATTGTACATAACACAAGTTTATATAATCCAGACAATTTTTTTTTTCAATTGACATTCTTTTCCTCATATTCTTATATTATTATTACACTTGATGCCGGCTATCTCCATTCCGGACTACATCACAGACTATATGATATTCCACCCTCACAATAAATATAAAAGTGTACCAAAACATCCTACACACGAGCCTCAGCCCCTTGTTTCCCTAATCTGCGGGAAGTGGAGTACAGAGGGAAAAAAATGTGTATTAAAGGGAAACATTGAAATTTGCTAGAAAAATTGTGTTACTATGTTTTTGTTTTTATTTGCCTTGGCATGAACCAACACAAAATCCCAATTTCGTTGACATGACTCCTTAGCACGCATAATTGTCCCAATTAAATGACAAGCGAAATTTTCCCTGAGCACGAATCTCCCCCCCCCCTTTTGAAAAGCCACTGAATGAAGTGTGACGCTGAGTATTTATATATAATTATGTGGTAGTAGTACATACAAGTAAGTTACATATTTATAAATGGCTCTGTTAAAAATACAAAACGTTTTTTTAAAAAGACTTTTAAGTTCTTATAAATAGCCGTGGTGAAATAGGACTTAAATAATCCATTGAAATGAATCAAATCCCATTGAGGAGAGAGCAGTAAGGGTTGGTTTTCCGAATTTTTAATGATCCAGCATTAACAAGCAATTATAGGAATATAGCAGAATGAGAAGGGATAATAATGGTAGCCAACACAAATGGGAAATGACTGGGTTAGGAACGTACAAATGCAGTAATGGGGTGAAGTGACACCTGCCGTGTGAAGGCTATTATTGACCGATCCCATGACGAATGTTGTCCGCATGACCATTAATTATAACTATTATTGTTCAACCTTTTAATCCGCCTTCAAGTATCTACCATTGAGGAAAAACATTTAGATTTTGTTGCTACTAATAGTGTATAGATATGTATGGGTGTAAATATAAGTAGAGGCACACAATACTACGGCAAAAGTCAACAATGTAAAATCATGCGTTGTCGCGTTCATGCTTACATAATTTACAAGTTTGGAGATCTATTCTTGCTCGGTTTAATGCAGCAATTCAAGAGTCTTTAAAAACTCCTTGTACTCCGAATCACCCACTCTGTACATAAAGGGCTTTGTGCACTGTATTAGTAATTACAAGCCATAACTATGGAATAATGTGGGAATGGAAGGGAAATAAATAATGCAGCCATATTTCCATAATATGTGCGTGCATTAATACAAATAACTGTTCTCACACCCTCCCTCTTCCTTCATTTCAGAGACTGTAAATAAAATAAATGAGTAATGGAAATATATTCTTGTTACTTTATATACAACAGGTTTGATAATGGGAGGCTGCACAAAGTCTCCCAGAGTCAATACAAACTAACAATATTACAATGACTTGTGTGTATATAGTGCTTACAATAAATACACTCAGTACCAATCCCGAGGTAGAATACCAATTGAAATATCTACTAGTAAGTATACAAGTTTGGATTATGAATGTTGATTATGCTTGAAACTAAAAATGGGTAATTTTGAAGGGACTCAATAAACAGGGTCACAAAAGGAAATTAAATTGATTTAAGTCCTGGCATTGAGACCCTCTTGAGATTTAGAAGGTGTGAAGTGTGATTTTGTTCTATTGTATCTCTGTACATTGAGAATAGCTTGTTGTAATAACTTCATTCATTGAACTGAAGGAAAAAATCCTTTGACACTTGTAAAATATCTGTGTACTATGCAGGGCTAAGTTTTATTACTTATTTATTTTACGTTCTGTCATTTGCACTTACTCGGTACTTTGAACTTGAGCATTTGGTGGGTTGTTAGTTTGTTTGTTAGGGACCGAGTCATATCCCATACGTGCATTACCTCATACGTGGACCAAGAAGTCTCATTATGATGATAATGTTACAACAGAGCCGAGGACTAGGGAAGCCATGGACTTGACATAAGTACTTGGAGTGAGAATTAATTCAAATGTCATGGTTTGTCGTAAATTATAGATTATGTTTTCGTACGTGTTCACGACACCACAGAGAACCGTGTGTGTAGTAGTGCATGCTCCCAGCCATTTTTCGGTGTGTTTCCAAGGGACTGAGTGTATAGATACATAAATCTGTGTAAATTATGGGCATATTATGTTATGTCATGTTAGGCTAAGGTCCCTTTATGCCTCACTAGTGATAAATCTAATCGTTGACATTCTTTTATTTATTTTTTTTACCAGAATGCGGGGAGCGGCAACATAAGTGCATATGTGGGACTCCACGCTGTATAGACCAAGAAGTAGTTAAGAATGGAGTTCAAGACTGCCAAGATGGTTCCGATGAAGGTAAGAAATCCGATATGAATTTATCAGCTCATGCACCTATGTATTCCCTAATTCAAATTTATTACCACAGTACAAAAGTCACCCGTGATTTCTACAGTTGTTGGCACCCTATGAATAATCCATTAGATTGGGAATGTCTTCTTTGGAGGGGATGGATCGGACTTTCAACTTTGAACATTACACTTATTTTTGGGGAAAATATATAAAAATCTTTTGTACAAATAGAAAACTCCATCGGAGCTTTTTTTTAAACCACTTATTTTTTTAAACGCTGGGCTAAAATGGCTTGATTGTTGTCCATATATACAATGGCTCATAAATGTAGGAGAGAGAGAGGAAACACTACGAGCCGGCCGTCATGTTTCTGTAGGGAGGATAGAATTGAAGAAGCCAAAGAACACATTTAAGTTCATTTGTAATTTTGACCACAATTCAAAGCTTCTTAAACTCATAAACAAATCAAGTGTAATAACTTATCAGGAGGGTATGTAATAACCATAATTAGGAACCTGACATTGTTCCCTTTCCACAGACCATAGACCTCACAACGAGATGGTTTTAATTAAGAAATCACTAGCCCCCCTTTCAGACCCTGTAGCAAATCAGGGCCATTTGAAACCCCAAGTTTTTTAATCTCTTAGAATATATGCAGGTATGTACAGCAACTAGAACACACGACAAGTGTGGAATTTTTTCGGCTTCCCCACATCATCCATGAGTGTAAATATCCTGTGTGAGCATGATTTTACTCGAAATTCCCGACAAGTTATTTTTTCTTGGCTGTATTCACGTATTTTATTTGAATGTTTCTCTACCATTAAGGAGCATTTAGTAATGACATTTCTTTAGGAAGTTTCCTTAAATCTGACCACATGCATCGCTTCGGTTTGTCAAGTTCTCAAAAGACATTTGAGAACTTGTAATAGTTGCGTATTATTTTCTAGAAAAAAAATCAATGTCCTTTGCATCTTGTCCTTATTTCACACTTAAACAGTTCGTAAATGCCGTCAATTTTGTGTGTGACAGATTGGCTTATTTGTCACATTTGCAAACCTTGAATAACTGGGAAACGTATCAACAAATAATGCAGGTCACGGTTTTTGTCATACTGAAATAGTTCTCAAAATTGTTGTCATTTAGTAGGCCGATCAATTTTAGAGATAAAGCAGATAGAACGTACATAGAGGACTAAACTAGGGGGAAAATTCAGGATGACCGCTCCACAAAAATGTGAACTTCTCAAAAGTGATTAGTAAATTGTGCATGATTTGAGGTCATAAAATACTGTGGCTTTTAAAACCACACAATATCAAGGACTTACCGTTGAATTTTGAAAAGTTTAGAATTTGAATAATGGATCTGTGTACTTGTTTATGTTAGCATAGTATTATTGAGCACTCGTCCAAAGCTCAGGACAAACTTCCCTATAAATAGGAACAACTCCACAGCAGTTGTAGTAAGTAGTATAGTGTTTGCTCAAAAGAAAAAAAAAAGGTGAATGTCCCGTGTAGCCAATTTAGTCACTGAATTACTTTCAAGGAGTAATAAAAATTAACGATGAGTGAAAACTTAAAGTAAATGAAATGTCAATGATGATGAGTGAGATGCAAATGAATGAGATTTATACTTCCCTACAAATGAGCGGACCCCAGCATTTCCTTACATATATTTTGAAATGTTAATTTTAGACTGGGGCCATATGTAGTCAAAGATGTGACTTGGTTTGACTCAAGATCATTAGTATTCAATTCGTAAACACTTGGTTGTCCATCAACCTGAGATCCTTTAAAGTCTTCGTACTCTATGATACTTTGGAAGAGAGGGTCTCGTCCCAAACCCCATAATAATTATATTCTTGGAGTGCATATTGTTGTAAATGGGTGAATTGTAAATAGTAAATGTCAATGTTCTGCTTGTATCCTTTTGTAGGTCAATGGGACCCATCAAAATGCGCAATCAAAAATAAGACTTCCGAAAACATCAGATTCAAGCGCGCAGCACTATCAGGTCAGTCCTTTGAAAATATTTTGGGAAAAAATCACATCCTCTTTTTACTTTGCTTGTCTCTCTCTCTCTCTAACTCTGCCTGCCTCCTCTTAACAATCTCTACGTGCAAAATTATTCTACTGCCTTGTACATACCTAATAATTATGTATACACATCAGCTATGGAATCATTTGAGCAGAAGAGAAATTTTCTCGGCGTTTAATTAATTGTAGGTTCAAAAACTGTATTCGTGTAAAAAATCATAATCAAAACAGTAGCTTATGACTGTTACGAGGAACTCTTCCACTCTCACACTACTGCATCACTACTGCATACTTACATGTAATTATACTTACACAGTCTCATCCGCCATATCTACACTTGAATGGACAATCACGTAAGCTCCGCACAACTTTTCTTGGGGGATTGTCATTAAATGAAATTATAGGTTTGCATATCTAATGTAAAGAAGATGTATTGTATTTAATCAGACGCAGTGCAAGTTGTAGTTTCCCATTCAAAAGTCCTCTCTCATGGTTTTAAATTAATCACTGTAGAAAATGTATACGTATGTAGTTATGTAGCAGGCTTAAAACACGAACCACAAATCTTTGTATGCGTTCTGTGCTCTTGGGTCTGTACACTGATTGTGAGAATACGGTAGTAGTAGTTGCAGTAGAAGTAGTAGTAGTAGCAGCTCTACCTCTACCTATGTATTTCTATAGTGTGTCTTCAATTTATTATATTGACCAGGGAAATGTGTGAATGATATTGGGCTTGAGTGACTGCTGTTTGTATGAATGTATGTACGATCATATATATAAACGTGTGCGTTATTTAATTCCTTCCCTTTCCTGACACCCTGATTCCCACCTGCGAATTGTGTCCGATCTAAAGGAGGAAATCACTTCGGGAGGAGACAGACATGTAGATTGCAGTCAGCTTCGCTGAATTATGACAGCTCCTTCATTCACTCACTGTATACTTATTGGTTGGATATATGTTTGTGAAGGTATGAGCTACTGCTTATGAAGTGGAGATGTTAAACTGTATGCAGGGATAGGAGATGCTCTTCAAGTTGCTTATTGTTCCTTGCATTTAATGTCCCCTTGTCTCTATGATGTTGAGAAACCGTGTGAAAGAGAGCCGGAATCTTCCATGGAGATAAAAATCTTTGAGTTTTAAGGAAATTCCATACTGACCCAAATGGTTTTGTTGTGGCTCATCACCAATACCCTACATCACATCCTCATATGATTTTGTCTGATTTAGAGGGGCACTATTTAGAAGGAAATTTTTTTAAACAAATATCTTCCCAGATAATCTGATCCAAATTTAACGTTTACAAAATTATTCACGCCTATTTCCAATAGTGATAAAAGTATAGTGATCATTTTTGGGTAAAATTAATCAAAGGATTGTGTAATGGTCTGAGAATTTGAGAATTGAATAGGTTAAGGACTTGACTGAAAGGCAGATTCCTCGAAGGCTGTCCACCTCAAAGGAAAAATATTATTGGAATGAGCTTGGGATTTTAATTGAAATGTCATCAAGATACTTTAAAGCTCCTCAATTTTTAATCGTAGCTAAAAGCTGTCCACAGGGCTGATTACATATCCCATAGGATTAATTAATGGGAAACAAATATCTCTGCAGTCAGAGTATAGATAGTCCATAGTCCTGTTCAGCCATTATTCCCTCATTGATGAAATTGCTGGTTGGAGAGTTTGGCTCTTGATTATACTTTTGCTTTGTTCTACCGCTGACCCACAAGCATTGAGAAATCAGTAGTAATTAAATCAAGATTTAGCATCTTGATTGAGGTCGGTATAGATTGGTGGGCTCCATAGACTTGTTGTTCCAAGTTGGGCTTATATAGTACTGTATACCCCCATACACTTTTGTAGGATCAATTTAATAATTTCATGAGTAACAAAAAGTGTACAATTAGCATTGTCGGGCTGGGCAGGGGTAGACTGTACTATGATCATATAACAAGTAACTCCAATAAAATATATGCTGGTGGCTGTGCAACTCGTATCCCTGTGGCTTCCTTAATTAACTCTCGTAGATATATCTATGCATAATGTTAAACCGCTCAGGCTCTTTGGTTTGTATGCCCTGCATTTACATATGTAGATCCCTTTTATATGAACAGAGCGAGCACGAGAGAACCTCTGGATTTAATTATTAATTCTATATATTCTCATGTCAACAGTCGGTTATTTACTATCGCGAACCCACAGGACGTTCCCTTGCTCAGAAACATTTAATGTGTGCGAGTAATTTCCCAGCGAATGTATATTTCTATATCTCCCTCCCACCCTCAAACTCTCAACTCCGCAATGGAGATATTAAAACATATTAAAAACTTTCTTCAATTTTTTTCTTCCTCCTTGTCAATCCAATAAAGCTTCAAAAATATAGTATTTACTCCGCTAATTACTACCAGTACGGACAGTCCCACGTTTACAGATACAAATTCCCAAGCTAACTCCCTTATCTTGAAGGTATAGATACTTATTCCTGACGTACACACATCCACTCTTGCTTTTGTTTGGCATGAGATTTAACCTTAATTGTCGACTAAGGAGTGTGTGTGTGTGCACACAATGTGTACAATAGTCCTTACGGACTTATAGGGAACTGTACATACATACATACAGATGCTGAGCAACAATGAGACTCCATTGCGCAGACAATATATGTACTTCCTCAATTTCCCTAGATTTAACTACATTGTACCAGGTTATCAAATAGACTCAAATGATCCTACATAGTTTGATGAACTCTGACCTGAATACATATTACATGAAAACTTTACAAAAGCAGCCGATGCGATGGATGCAATTATTAATATCCTCTTCATCAAGGGACGATATGGCAGAGTGTACTGAAGATGGTACTCTGTAGTTTTATCTCTCTCTCTCTCTCTCCTTCTCCCTTTTCTTGTGCACGAAACCCTCGTCTCATTGTCATATATCGAAGTCTCCATTTGCTTGTAGTCCACACACACACACACACTCCACACAATGCTTATTACTTCTAATAAGTAATTGTCATATGAGGACAAACTTTCACGTCGTTACCAATGCAATTCTCAAAGTTTCTGCGAAAGAATGCCTCTTTAAGGAAGGTAGTAGACTTGTGCGTCTGGCGTTGCCGCAGTATGCACATTTTATCCTTATATGCAAATGTATGTCACTAGTGTGCAGAATCCCACTAGGAATTTCCCCCCCCCCTTAAAATTAAAATATACAGGAATGATGGGACATGCAACGTGATGAGTTGATTGTTTTATTGTTGGGACTATTATGGAGGAATATATGGACTGGGAAGACTACAGAGTCATTTGGTTACGGGAGTGCTCAAAATTCATAAAAATCTTATTGCTTGACTAAGCCTTACGTGAAGATGTGTGTCTGAAAGGATGGATATAAGTATACGGAATGCGAAGCCATTTGTTTTATAATGTGCCGATCGTTTGAGTAGTTTTGTCATCTAAGCCCCCTCTGTTTTCTGCCTGATGACCGATATGTTTTGTAGGGGAAGACACTGGTTTAGTTTTTCCTGATATGCTTTATTATTTGACTTGGATTAAGATTCAGAGCTTATTTGCTTGCTCATCCGAATGATTTATGCATTTTTTTGCCTTTTTTTTCTTCCTTTGGGACAAACAGACTTTTGTAGTGTAAGGTTGGGCATGCTTTTTGTATTGGGGCCAAGATTCTCACGTTTTGTGACTGTTGCATGATCGAATTTGTATTCTTGATGCATTCTCGCCATTTCTTTTGCTTCTCTTCTTATCCTTCTAGATATGCTTAGAGTCTGCCTTTGAATCCCTGCTTTGAGTGAAGTGTGTGTTAAATACGAACGACATCATAATGTAGATACTTAATGTTGGCAGGGACAGATCACAGGAGAGGATTTTCTTGGATATATTCGCTAAATGGCACGTGTTTAGACGGGACAATATAATTATAGTGAAAATGAAAATTCTATTCATAGATGGGCTGTAATTTCATAGAGAGTCTCATGCCTTGCACGCCCTCATCCCGCTATGGGTTACGGCTTTTGGGTGGGATGATTGGGAAGGTTAAAGGATTGTGCTGGCAAATGAGTTTATTATTGGAAATGGGGATAAATTCATGCGGATCGTGAATAGAGCGTAGAATAAATCAATAGGTTGTTATATCAGGGGGATGCATGTATGTACATATGTATGCTTGCATACTGTAAAGCTAACTCGACGCACCACAATGGCACTGATTGATGGCAAATCACATGTAGGTGGTATATTTCATTGTAACCAGACTCTTTTCTCCTTTGTGGCTCAACTTTTCTGGTCACAATATATAATTATTATCTTTTTTTCCTATCTCACAATTTTTCGTCATGAAAACTTCTTACTCTGCTATAATATTTTATCCATTCATAATAATGCACGTTTCTTCACGGTCTTCAGTCTTGATTACTTGTCTATTTTTTTTTCTACTCATGTACTCTGTGTAATACCCTCTCATTGCAAAATATTCTAGATTTGTTTTCCATTTATTTTTCTCTATTCAACTCTGCGGTCAAATGATATGCTCATGAGCAAATAAATCCTGAGAGTTGATTTCTATTACTTTCTTATTTTTTTTTTTATTTGTTTGAGAACCTGGATAATTTGAAAAGTAAAAGTTAGATTTATGTCATCTGGATTTAGAATACCAACTTGGTTGCACCATTTATGTATCTACATTTTGATAGGAAGATAACCGGTGCAATTAAGTCACGGATTTCAATTGAATATTCTAAACCAGATGAGAGAATGTTTTTGAACTAGTTTTGTATCTTATGTACAAATTGTTGTAAAGCTGTAAATTGGATTCGTACACATGTACTATCTATTCCTGTTGGATTTATTTCTCTTGACAAAAAGACCAGTTATGTAATATCTACTCTCATTAGAAGTTTGAGTTTATTCTATTTTCGGAATTATTATTCTTTTTCAATGTAGAATGTATTTACAATAATTTGCAATATATACCGTATGGATTTCATTTTCAAAGTTCTATTTTGCAATTTATTTATTTATTTTTGCAATCTTATATCTACACTCACGTCAATGCATGAGATTAAGCACTTAGTACACCTTCCTTCTTTCTATCTCTGTCACAGAACTTTCCCGGGTGACCAATATGGGAGCCACTACGACATATTTTGGTGGGGACAGAGGCCGTACCCGACCTGTCGGTCTCTTGACAACCACCATGGGCTCTTTTGTCACGTCTGGCACGACAACCGAATACATCACCAAAGTACTTGCTACGTACATCAAAGGCACCTACGCTCGAATCATTTCCACCAGTTCAAGGATCTACCATGCCATCCCCACCGATGGTGTGGACATGGTTGATGCTATCAAACCCACAGGTTTCATTGCATCCACAGTCTCCAATGAAATCAACGGCTATGCCACTACTGCTCATACAACCGACTTTTACAGAACCTACATTGACGGAACCTACGCTCAGCTTGTTTCTAGCTACTCCAATGTCCACTACCCGCCTTGGTACACTGACCCAATTGTTGCTACTGCTGTCCCAAGTCAGGTATTTTCAGACGGACCTCGAGAACCCATCTATGCTACTCCTGTGGTAGAGAAAGAGAAGACTCTTGAATCCGAATACCTGTTTGAAGATCCTGGAGCAAGAGTTAAGACCATCATAGTCCCAACTAGGGTGGTTCCTCAAGTTCAGAATACTCTCCTCCCTGAGAACCTCCGAGGTCGATTTGGTACGAGTGGGAGAAACATCGTTGCAGAAATAGGTGTCATTGAGAATGATGCTCAACTCAAGGGCTTCCGACCCAACAATAACAAAGACACCGAGGTTAAAGTAACAGGGACTCATGGGAAATTCGTACACACGGACAACCATGCTGGAGATGAGACTACTTACAATGTATTTACGGGAACTTACGTCCAGAATTCGAAAACATTTTTGTTTTTCTTTGGGAATACCGTAATTGATCCGTCCAAGACTGTGGATTCCCCAACAACATCCATCCAGATTGAGAATGGACCTCCACAAGGAACCAATGTAGTGTTGGATATGAATAGAAATTTGAAAGTTATTGTTCCATCCAACAACGAGCGCATACCTATTCAAGGCTCAATTGAAGGTAAACAAATGGAAGGAGTGTTGGTTGAGATTGAGTCATCCGAGCCTGGAGATTACATTACCGTAGATGGCGCTAGACAACAGACTGACGGTCGGACTCCAAGTGACCCAAGGATTGATCAGATTACTGTCACTTTGGGTAAAAATGAAGAAAAACCCGTGTCAAGCACAACTTCCAGATCCGCTTCTAAAAGTAAAGTTGAGGATGAGAATGAAATCCCAACTGGAAGGAAGGTTCCAAGTGGAGGTGCTATCCAACCGTCTTCTGCTAAGCAAATTAGCCTCCCTACCTTCACTGTTGGACAAGATAGTTATGACCCAATTTACGATACAACCATCGCTAGCATTGAAAAAGATCCTTCAGAGGCTGGGTCTGCTTCCGGAGAAAAGAAAAAATCTGCTCCAGTTTTCCAAAGACCAACTCTAAGACCCGCTCTTGCCATCAACCGACCCCCGGCTGCTCAAGCCTACAGAAGTCACCGTGCGTTTGTAGATCTTGTTGACTCAGAGAATGATTTACAAAGTGCTGCAACCACCGGACGGGCTACTGTTACATACGTCGGATTTGCAGACTTCACTACAACTGTTGGAAATACTGTTATCATCTTTATGCCACGTACCAAAATCGTGGAAGCCATCCAAGCTAGTACTACTCAATCTCCGACCGTTGAGCCTACCAGATTTGTTTATCACACCACGGAAGAAACCGAAGAGGAAGTTCCCGTGGTTCTTACCTCAGAAAAACCAGAGGAAGTTCCAGTGGTCCTTACCTCAGAAAAACCTGAGGAAGTGGCAGTGGTTCCTACTTCCGAAAAACCAGAGGAAGAGCATGAGCACACAACTACTACTACTACTACTACAACTACTACCACTCAAGAGAATATCAGGAATGAAGGCGAGAACGTTTTGACAACAACCCCAAGGACCCCTGAAGAACAAATAGATGCGGATTCTGATATAGTTGCTCCAAGTGAATCTACGACTTTGATTTCCGGTACAAAAACTGTTTTTGTTGGACAATCCAATGAACCTAGTGTAGCCTATGAGGCCGAAGCAACTCCACAATTACCATCTCCAATTCTAACATCACCAACACCAACCCGAAAAACGATCTTTCCAACGAGATCCCGCTTTGTTCCAAAGCATTTGAATTCGCTCTTCCAATCCTCATCTCGTGCAGCATCAAATCCTGAGCCTGAATTAACTCCCTCGTTCAGTCCTCAAGGTCCGTTGAGCAGTGGGATCTTTGCAACTGCTCCCACAGCAATTTACCAAACGGACAGGGTTACCAAACCCACTGGACTGATCAGTTCTATTGCCAGTTCTCTTGTGCGGGATCATACCACAACTTTGTTTACCACCCTGGTGTACGGCACGTACATTAAAGATAGCTACGCTCAGATAATTAAGAGCACTTCTACTGTTTTGGCGCCAAGTAGTAGATTC
The DNA here is from genome assembly GCA_947179485.1 of Allacma fusca. NCBI lineage: Eukaryota > Metazoa > Arthropoda > Collembola > Symphypleona > Sminthuridae > Allacma > Allacma fusca. The sequence continues at coordinate 19,526,837 of OX359248.1, read as the reverse complement.
CATGGTCAACCTTACAGCTCAATTAGAGCATCCAAGAGTTTGAAACATGTTCCATCCACAGCTATTGTAACTTACGAAATAACCACAACCGAGCGTGTCACAGAAGATGAAGTGACCACTGAGCCAAATATCGTGCTGCAAAAGCAAACCGAAAGAGTTGAAACTAGCACAAGCAGCACTACTAGCACCACTGAATCCAGCAGTAACAAACCAGAGGAACCCGAGCCTGAAACTACAACAAGTGCAAATATTAATAATGACGAGTACGATGAGGTTGTCACTACAACCACTTCATCCTCAACCTCCACCACTCCGAAAACCGTAGATGATGAAAATGAAATTGAAACTGGAAGAAAGGTTTTGGGTAGCCCACAAGAGCAAGTTTTAGTCAATGAAGCTAAACCATCCGAAGTGGAGCCTACTGAGAAGGGTGAACATGACGATGAACAAACTATCTACATCACCAGAACCGTTCCAACAACGCTCTTCCGGACTTACACCTACTTCACTACCTTCTTCATTCCAAATGAAGATTCTACAATTACCTCTGTAACTTCCAGAGAGGAAACCAGCACAGCCGTGGGTGTTATAAAGAAAACATTCACTAGTCTCCTTCCCACGACGGCTAGTGAATCCTTAGCTACTGAAACTGTGGAAGGGAAGGTGAAGCCCTCCAAAATTGATGAGGAGGAAATCGACCCATCCAGTGTTCGCATATTTTACAAAACCTTCTTCACAACTTACACCTACTTGACCACTTTCTTCACTGGTCAAACCAGTAGCATCTCAAGTAGAGAGGAAGTAGTTTCGGATATAGCCACTTTAACACAATCTGTCGGCAAGGCTTCTGAACCAACATCGTCTGTCAAGATTGTGCCTACTTCCAGTGAACATCTTCACTCCCATACTCTCAGATCTACTGTTGTCCGCTCCCCAGTAAAACCAGCCTCAGCATCTAGATCTGGAAAATTCTCAGTTATCCGAAGGTCCAAAATTCTCTCGAGAATTCCAACTCCGTCAAGTTCTGTGATACCAACAAAGGAGCCCGAGCCATCTTCTGTCATTGAAGAGGTTGAACCAACTGCTTCCTCAGCTCTCGTCACTGCAACAGTCTACAAAACGTTCTTCACTACGTATACTTATTTCACTACTTTGTTCAACGGTGAAGATACTTCCATCAAGAGCCGGACTGAAGTAATCACAAATGTTGTACCAACTGTCACCCGGGTTGATGCATCTGCAATAATCCCGAACACCAAAGCCTCTACAGAGGACTCAGAAAATACGGAAACAGAAGAGAATGACTCTGAGCAGGAAATTTCATCGTCTTCAGTAGTTTCTCCTGGAAAGGAAACCACCTTCTACACTACTTACACTTACTTGACAACTTTCTTTAAAGATGGGACCGAATTCCACAAAAGCTCCTTAGCTACTTACACTAAGGTTCAAGTAGGAGACAATGCCATTCGATCCGGCTTGGTATCCAGTCCTGGTAAAATTGAACCAACTAAACTTTCCGGAAGGAATGCTCCTCGCGCTTCTGCATCTGTAATTCCCGTTCCCGATGCTGACGAGGACGATGACCTTAACGAAGTTGGAAGTCATTTAAGCGAAACTAGTGAAACTACTTTGAGAAGCAATCAGGACGAAGAAGTGACAACTGAACCAAATCATAATGATTATTATGAACTGGATGCGTCTGAAGGCACAACCTTGAGATCAGTTTATGATGAGGAAGAGTCAAAGTCCACTAGTTCAGGCTCGGATGACAATGATGTTCATAGCACACCGGAACTGAGAACTTATTTCACTACGTTTACTTTCTACACTACATTCTACAAGGGTGGATCCTCCACTGTGTCCAGCAGGCTGGAGACAGTTACTAATGTCGTGAGTGATGCTCCGGAAGCAACTGCCGAAGCTGAGGCTATCACGGCCGAACCAACATACCCCATCACTTACTACACTACTTTCACTTACTGGACTACCTCTTTCCATGATGGTACCCCTGTGGTGACCAGTCGGGAGGAAACTGTCTCCAATGTTGTCACTCCCGGCGTGGATGATATCGCTCCTTCTTCCAGTCCTGTTGCGGACAGTAAAGTAACGGAAGTGCAACCAACTTCCACTGCCGATGTTGAACTCACAACTCATTTCACAACTTACACTTACTACACCACGTCTTACCTCAAGGATGAGACCGTTGTCACCAGCAGGCTCGAAACTGTTACAAATGTAGTAACTGGATCAAGTGGGGATGCAGAAGTCACAGCTACTGCTGCAGGAAGAGCTATTGGTTCCGTAAAGCCTGAGATCTTGACTAATGAACAGCTTCAATCCGATGATGATTATGACCTCCCAACTGGTTTGCTATCTTCAATCATTTCCTCAGAAGTTGTTGACCAAACCACGACAGTCCACTCAACAGATGTTTATGGAACATATATCGACGGTATTTATGCTCAAGTACTTGAAAGTACATCTGAACTCATTCGACCCACGGCAAGCTTGGAAACTTCCTTTGTACAGGGAGCTACAGAAATTACAACTGGGTTGGTTTCTGTAAACGAAGGTAAAATTGTTGATGGTGACGGTCATGCTACAACCTTCTATACGACCAAGGCATTCGGAACAGTAATTGACGGTAGCTATGCTCACGTCTTTGACAAGACTTCCAGTGTACTTAAAAATCCAGATGCCAGTTTGGAACCATCAGAGAATATCTTGAAGACAGGCTTAGTCCGAGTTGTGGACGGGTCACTGGTTGAGGGAGAATCGACAACTTACTATAGTAGTAAGATATTGGGGACTTTCATTGAAAATCAGTATGCTCAAGTCATTGAAAGCACCTCCCGTATCGTAGTCAACCCTACTAGTGCAGAAGAAGTCACTACAACAAGTCCTTCAAGATTGGCGGAACTTGAAGGCTCAGAAGATACTACGGAAGAAATCCCAACTACGACTGTCAAAACAGAGGAAGAGGATAAGAATGAAAAAGGTGGTCCTCTGAGGAGATTCCCTGCAAACAGAAGCAGGGGCTCGAACAGGCTCTCTTTCACTGCCTCTTCAAAATCTTTCACACCATTGATCACCCCATTTGCCTCCAGAAGCCGTCCAGCTTTTGCTCCAAGACGACGACAATCCAGTGCAATCGTTGTCAGCCGCACTGACGTAACTCCAACAGTTACTGCAACTCTTGCTGCAGGAACCTCCAGTCGAAATACTTTTGCTAATAGACGCCGTCCTGGATTTAGAGGCTCAGATGGAGATGCAACTACTCCAGCTACATTAAGTAGCAGTACAGTAGCAACTCAAGAGGCCACTCCAAGATTACCACCCAGGTCCCGATTCCAAAGACCAACGGGATCCTCAGCTAGACCTGCCATATCTGGATCTAGCATTAGTCCTACAAGTAGCTCAAGCAGAGGAAGCTCTTTCGGAGGTAGTCCCTCTGGTTCCTCCCGCCGAGGAGGATTTAGCTCTCGTGGAGGATCCTCTTCTATTGGTTCTCGAAGCCGGGGCACGTCATCCGCTGGATTTTCAAGACCTGGAGCATCTTCCTCAACAGGTAGTAGCGCTGGTTCCCGAGGTACTGTAAGTAGTCGGTTCAATCCTCGTGGCAGATCAACAATTGCACCATCTCCAACTCAAGTAACAACAGTAAAGCCAACAACTCAAGTCTCTCCTCAAGACGAAGAGTATGAAATTATTGAGTATGAGTATGAAGAACCAGCCAGCAGCAGCAGCACTACTGAAGCTCCCAAGAGCTCCACTGCTAATAGGTTCGGCGCGGGTAGCCGTTTCCGATTGAACTCAAGGTTATCCACACCCAATACTCCTAGTACTACTCCTACCTCTCCAAGGATCACTCCAAGAAATAATCCTCTGGTAAGAAGAAATGGTTTCACTAAGCCAACCCGACCAACCCCAGCTACCAGAGGTACCACTGAAGCAGATGAAGAAGGTGAAACAGCGCAGGAGGTTGCTGCGCCAGCGCGAACTACACCTAAACCAAGGCCCAGCTTTGGCAGTCGCGGCAGAACAACGCTCGCGCCACCCACAACAACAACTACTAGAAGGACATTTGCTCCACGAGTTCGACCAAGTAACTTCCCTAACAAGGGATTAGTCCGTCCATCACCAACTAGAGCAACCTCGACTGAGAAAATTGAAGACGAAGATATTGGCGAACTCGAGTATGAAGAATCTAAACACTATCCCACTACTGGTAATATAACTGCTCCTGCTCCTGCTGCTGCTCCTGTAGCATCTGAGAAAGCAGTAGCGGCAGAGTCCGCACCTTCAGCGGTCCGTGTAGAACCTCCACAAGGTTTCCAGCACGGGAGTCAGCCAGCATCCATTGATAGTCAGGATACAGAGAATGTGGACGACCTTGTGGACAGCGGCTCGGAATTCTTTATGAATATTGTCCCTGCCCCATACGAGTCATATGAGTACATGGCCGAGACAGATGAGAACTATTCAGATAATAGTCGATTGCTGAGACGAGGTCGCAGGCAAGTAGATTTTGCTTCTAGAACTCGAGGTAGTTTAAGATCTAACTTTAATAAACGTTTAAGTAGCCGTCAGGCAAACTCACGTTCCTCCCCTTCTTATTCAGACTATGATGACTATAACGACCAACCTCAACAACCACCCTCGACTGCCGCCCCGACCACTAGCACACCCCGCGGTACTAACCGTTTCCGTGGACGCATCCAACCGACCTCGACTTCTAGACGTACTCCATTTACTCTTACAAACTCTGACGCCTCTCGCTCCCCCCCTCCTCCACCTTCTAGTAATACTAACTCTCGTCCCTCATTTACCCGACGTAATCAGTCACGTTACCAAAAACCGACAGAGGCTCCCACTACCTCCCGCTCCTCCTCCCGTTTCCGCTCTCGCTACCGTCAGACGGAAGCGACTACTGCCAAACCTGTTTCCACCCGTGGTCGCTTCACTTCTCCCAGTAGAAGTCGAGGCACGGCCACTGACCGTAACCGCTATGACACTGTTAAAGACGAAGCTGAACCCTTGAACTCCTTTGAGTTGGGCACGATCACCGTGACCCATTACCTCCCCGCTGAGACACAGATCCCAGTGAAGGACTCATTGGGTAAAGTGACTGAGTACAAGACCATAATCACTCCTAGTGCTTCGAAGGAAGTTCTAGCTCCTTTCCAATACTCCCGAACTGAGTATCAGGGTTCCCCTGTCCTTATTCTTCAGTCTGAGCTCACCTCCACACCCTCTTTTGGGGTGACGGAAGTGACCAGATTTATTATCCGTGAGTCTTCCACAACTAGCGTGACCTTCACTCCGACAACGATTCGGGGGCGTAAAACCTCCTTCTCTCACATCGTTCCGAGCACTGTCTACTCTGTAGAACCTGTTGTGAGTACTGTGGCGGCTAACCCCATAACTGATCAGAATCAACTAACAAATCTGCTTCTTAACCAACTTTTGGGTAATTTGAATATAAACCCGGCTAACCTCCTTGGCTTAAAAAATCCCCAACAAAATCAGCAGCTAGTAGATCCTGCTACTCCAGTTACACATTATAACACAAAAACCACCTCTTACGTAACTACAGTGACAGACTTCACCTCCACCATCCTACCCATCACACTACACGGTAAATTCATCAAAACAACAATCGTCGAGAGCTCCACACACGTCATTACAGCCACAGAGTTCATCACAGAATCCACGGTCATCAGTCCCACACCCATGAATGTCATCCAGGCACAACCTACACTAGCTAATGGTTTCAATCCTGCAATTCTTCAAGGGTTCCTCCAGCAACAACAACAACTCCTCCTCCAACAGCAACAACAACCACAACTCCCCATCCTCCCCACACAGCCAGCCCTCCTCCCACAATTACTACAACTACAAACGCAAATACCTAGCATTCCTCCCAGTAATAAAAATAAAGAGCCCGAAAATCAGCAACGGGAAGAGTCTAAGCAAATAGTTGAGAAACCCCCTGAGCCCAAAAAAGTTGAGTATTCAGTTGTGACATTGTATGTCTCGGGAAGGAATCCAGGTGAATTTAGTACTATCTTGCAAACTGTTCCCCTTGACTCTAACAAAAAGAAACGTAGTGTTGATTATAATGACGCACCCCACATTAACGTCCAGCCAACCCGGGCTGACTCCTACCAATTTGTAAATGTCATCCCTACTCAACTGGATTCCTCCCAGGTTGAGGTTGAGTTCCCTGCTGGATATTTCTCTTACAATGATGAACAAAATGTTTTTAATAGTAATAATAATAATAATAATAATAATGCTTACCTCCCTCAAGATGTAGAAGATAGTTACTCCTTGAGTAATAACCCCAATGCTAATAATCAAATGTGGTTCAAACCTACTCAGAGTTTGGACAGTGTTCTGGGCGATATGTCAAACTTGTTGAATAGTCAAAGCGTCTCTTACGCGTAATTTTTTAGTTCAATGTATAATTAAAAAAAAAAACTTGCAATTTTACAGTTTTTTAAAAACAAGAAATTATAGATGATAAAGTTTACGATGAATACATGTTTTTTATGAAAAAAAGGAACAGCCTCTTGGTTATGATGAGACTCTGGGGGTAATATACTTAAATTAAACATACGCTAAGAGATAAGTATACATGCAATAATTATTATTATTAGTAATTTTGGAAAAAAAAACTTTGATTCATTTATGTATATGTACATTTCAAATTTATAATGCTATTTCGTTCTTCTCAGCTTTCCATAATTATACCCAATAGCACTGCATAAATGATTAACGTGTACGTATGTACGTAAAATAGGCATTATTAATTTACAAGAAAAATAATTTTAATTCCAACTTCCCATTTTATCTGGATGTGTACTATTTTTGAAATTATTTTTTTTTTCAGTGTAGTAATTCTAAGGTACATACATAATGACACAGGAGGAGTTGACTCTGTGTAAATGTACACTTACATATGTATTGTTTATTAAAATTAAAATTAAGTGTAGAACTTTGGCCATAATGATTTTACAATAAAATTACAACTATGTAGAAGGATGCCTTACATATTCTTACTATAAGTAAAACAAAGTTGTACAAAGGGTTTTAGTGTTAATTTCAAGTGAAACTCTGGAGATTAAACTTAAGGCTTGCTTATCAGCTAATCCCGAGTAGTTTAAGTTAATAATCATTTTTGTACATTTTTTTTTCTGTACTTATTATTATTACTATACTGTACTTATTGTCTCCGCGGAACCTTTTTTTTACCAAGTTATGTGCAACTTATACATATCTACATCTACTTATATTGCCTCAAGTGCAATCCTTTGATAATGTTATTTGTAGTTTAATAATCATTTATTTAGATGCATCATGAAGCACGTATTGAAATAAGTTAGTATACCATAACCCTCCCAAGTGTTTCCTTTCTCAAGAAGATTATTTTTTTTGTACCTAATAATGATTATTATCCCTGGCTATAATTATCCAAAGGAATTCAACAAGGTCACAATCCCCTGCACAAATTTTAGATTTTTATGGAACGAGTATATTCTCTATAAATTCGCGTAACATAAATTAATCTGGTATTAATCTTTTGTCTCTTCATACTTCTACCCTGCAATATTTTATTTTGGTGTACTCATTATTATTGTACCTCAAAAGTTGTATATTACTGTTATTGTGTTAAAAAGCGAAATGTACGGTAAATAAACACAGTTTGTGCCAAATAATTTCTGAATGTTTTCAGGTTCTCTTCCTCCTCTGTCTTTCTCTTTTATTTACTGTCATTTATCTACTAATTCGACATTTCTTAAATCATCTATTTCTACTTGAAATTCTTCTCTATAACTGTCACCACTACTACTACAAATAGCATATACCATTGTCGCATACTTAGGGCTAAAAGACTTTTTAGTAAAAGCAGAGATAATCATATACAATCATAAATTATAAAATTCAATTATACGGATTCCTTGCTAAATCTCTAGTTCATTTAAATCCTTCTGAGGTGGTCAAACCTCCTTCGTGTCTATCGCTGATTCGCATTTTCTCTGAAAGCCTATGAACACCGGTGAGTTACTTTTGTGTAACAATCTTCCCTCTTTACTTTGACTATCGCTCCAAAGTCAGTTTTCAAAGAGCTTGAATTTTTTTAAAATTTCAAAATAATGAGTTGTTCCGTGTACGACATTAACTTTTACTGTGAAATGTAAATGCAGGTGCAGGGAAGCTCGTGCATGTGAAAATGAAATTAAATCCCCCTGAGGGAGCACTAGAAGATTCAGCAGCGACTGATATTGCTGAACAACGAGTCATTGGGGGGAGGCTAAATATACAGTCGGGTAGGAATTTAGCTACCAAAGTTATGAGCAATGGGGTCGAAGTCATAGTCAAAGGTTTGAATTTTCTATTCTCGTGTATATTCATAAATTATATTTTATATTTAATAAATAAATTACATTCAAAATTTGAGTTTCAAAGAAAAGTCTAACTAAAAGTAATATTTTAAATGTACAATTTTATGAAATCTTCAGGAGATAATACAAATTATGTTGACTTCGCGTATGAAAAGACGCCAGTAATTACTCCGATGCCCGTCAGCCCTAGACCTATAACATTTCCTCCGTCAACAGTGTCGAGGCAATTTAATCTAGTGGCTCATCCTGGCAAGCCGGTATTTGAAACTAATTATTTTTAAGAATTGTTGAGGATTAATTCTCAAAATAGATATTTAATCTGTGTCTCATTATTTACTTGAAGTAATGCATGGATTTGATTTTGAAGATTTATTAGTAATAGCAATTATGAGGAAACTAAAAGAGTTTTTGGAATTTTACTAATTACGTTTAAAAACATACTCTAGAATGTGATCGATCACCTCCTGCATTCAATAGTACGCTCAGCAACTCCAGATATGATTACCAAAACTCTCGTCACGACCTTTACGTTCATGACCACTGTTCTAGAGGACATGAGCACTGTTGTTACCAGCAGGGAGCAGGTACAGAGATGTTCATAAATTTTGTAATTATTGCAGGCCCCATAAATTTGCGACCAGAACAGTACAAATCAACGGAGAGTAATTATTTAAAGGGACTATTTTTTGAACAGATTATTTCGAACGTAGTAACGGAAAAGTTTCGTCCTTCCATTGAGTACACGCCGAACCTGAAGGCAGAGCCCAGTTCTATCCAACCCTTTATTGACGAATCGTTGTACTCCTCATACCTAACCAACACTCTTAGTACAACTTATACCTACTACAATACCTTCACAGCTGGCTCGATCCCTGTGGTTGTCACAAGTAAAGAAACTGTCTCGAATGTGATCACCATGCCGGCCTATCTCATAACCCCAACAATCGCAGATTTTTCCTTTCAGTCCAGAATATTTGAAACAGAGACTTATTTCTCGACGTTCACCTTCTCCAAAACATTAGAGGATGAGAGCAGTCGAGTGATAACTACCATGGAAACAATCACCCAAGTTGTGGTCACTGAAGCTTTGATTCCAGCAACGAGTTCCGCACCTCAAATAACACCTACATTTACAGGACCTGAATTGAAAACCATGCTAACGACGTTCATAGACTTACCTGAGGCTGTCGTAGTGGACAAAACACTCATAAATGCTTTTGACTCTTCATCATTTAAAACGGAAGCATTGCTTAGCCCCACACTAGCTCCCCCTACCTTGGTTGACATCCATCCGGAATTGCGAGAACCTACTTTGAGTTTAGAGAGTCCTTCCACAAATAAACTTCAAACCATCTCCCTTCCTACGCCTACGCCTTTAGAGCCAACCTTGGGGGAATCAACTTTGGAGATTATACCTGAATTCTCAACGACTAGAAGTTTGGAGCCTGTAGTGATATTTGCTACCAAAACTTACTTCACTACATTCACTTATTTTACCACGGTTTTAGGGGAGGGTTCCAGCAGGAAAGTACATTCTCGAACACAGGTTGCTTCTAAAATAGTTACAGAGGCCTTGTCAACTGCTTTTGAGGTGGAGTATGTAAATGCTCTGAAAAATTCTTACTTGGCTAAACATTCCACTTTGCTGGAGGTAGCTTCGCAAGTGACGGAAATCATTCCTACCAAAACTGAGTCCGCAATGTTGATGGAACCAACCCTTGTTACACAAGCAGTGTACCATCCACATTATCCAAAAGATGATGACCAACCAGGGATTTTAGATCCTACTACCCCTTCAACAGGTTCTGCGGAACATTACGAGGAGCTTAAAGAAGGTATCAGCCACATCGTGCATGTACTGTCAGACACTCAAAGCGATGACTACGAAATTGTCTCCCCTTCCCAAGTTCGGGATCCACTGTATAGTACATGGGCAGCTCCCACTATCGTCTCCCCCTTCGAAGTTACTACTCATGACACAGAAGAAGACTATTCGGATTCCACCACTGAAAATACCAGCTACTCACCTGAACTCAAAATTAAGTACACTTACTCGTCACTGGCCCACAAACCAACTCCACCTCTGCGGACAAGCAAACCGACTGGCTCCACTACAGAAAAACTGACAGAAGCTACTACAGAAAAACTGACAGAAGCTACTACAGAAAAACTGACAGAAGCTACCACAGAAAAACGCGTACCCTCAACCACGGAAAATTTGGTAGAAACCACCTTCAGTAAGTTCAAAGATCCAACAACAAAGAAACCTCTGCGTATTACCAAAAGACCAACGATTGTGAAAAATAAAATCATAAGTCCGTTTGACGACCCTCGTTTTTCTATCGTAACTGGACCTCCGAAATCTGTTATATACGATGATTACAATGAGCATCAAGTTACCACCGAGCATCCTACTGTACATCTAGACTTTGAAGACGTTGGTTCTTACGAGGAACCTTCATACGGTGAGATGAATATAGGTGATATTTCCAGCTTAGTTGATGTCTACGTTAGTAGCATGTACAGTAAAAATCAACAAAGTACGAAGAGCAAGACGGCAACTGAAAATTCAGATGGATTGATAATAACGCCATCTATATTAAATAAGCTGGATATGTTTGGTCCTGGCGGAGTACAACCGGGGATAGCCCCAAGTGATGTTTTCATTACAAAAGTACCAGCTAATCTCATGAAGGGCGAATCAACTATTGACCCGACCCAACAGATTTTCAATATGCTGTCGGAAATCACAGCTGACGGGCATTTACCGGATTACTATGACGAAATGAAGGAACATGAGGCTTTTCAGGAACACTTCTCGGATGAAACAACCCCCAAATTTGTTTACGACATCTCTGCCATTAAATCTAATAAACCAACAAAGCCGCAACTACAGATTTTAACGACACCAGTACCAGGAACTAAACCTCCCTCAAAAGATACAACTACAAAGTCGAGTACAACAACAACTAGGCCGGTCACAAAAGCTGCTACAACAGCAAAACAAACTACAAAAGCTGCTTCAACGACGAAATCTTCAACAAAATATACCACTACAGCGAAGTTGTCCACAACTGTTACAACATCAAAGCCTTCTACCAAAGCTGGCCCAACATCAAAACCTGTTACCAAAACTGGGACAACATCGAAACCTGTTACTAACGCTGGAACAACACCAAAAATTGTTACCAAGACCGGCACAACAATTAAACCTGTTGAGAACACTAATACCACACCTAAACCTACAACAAAAATCAGTGACACACAGAAATCAACCACAAAAGTCACTACCTCACCAAAGCCAACAACTAAAGAAACTGTTACAACAAAACAATCAACAAATAAGTTGGAGGTCATTACTACCACACAACCAACAACTTCAAAGTCTGCACCTCCAAGGACCACATCTGAACCAAGTAAATCCACACAACAGAATAATATATTAACATCAGCTATGGTGAATCAGAAGGATCCCCAAATTGGAACAACACCAGCGTCACGCAATATCACTGTTTTCCTGTCTTCTCTTTTTACAACTCCGAGCCCCTACAGCTCGGAATTTCAAGACGATGACGATGATAGCTTCGAAGAAAATGAAAAGGATAACAAGAACATGCTAAATCAATTTTCTATTGTAAACCTTAACCAGCCTGACGATGATGACTCAGTAGTTGTTGTAAGGTTAACCTCCAAAAAACCGGAAGTACCCAAACCAACAACAAGATCCACTCTCCGAACAACTACACCAAAACCAAAGAGGAAGCCAAATGACAAAACCACTAAAAAATCAAAAAAGCCACCAGTTATCGACGATGATGATGTACACCCAAGTGTTTATTCATTGGGCCCTCTCGATGACGGAGATGGTTCCGATTCGGAAGAAGATGAAGACACGGAAATATTTGATGACAAAAGTGAAGGAATAGATTCTGACGAAGCTATAGAACACCCTTCAGACAGGCATCCTCCTCTGTCGGGACCTGATAATACTGGTCCAAGCAAAACAAGTCTTGGAGCTCCCGTTGGTGGCCCTGGTGTAGTTGTAAACACCCCCGGAGGAGGCTCACAAATAGTTAGCGCCACACAAACTGGAATCAATTGGTCACCTTTATTGAACCTTGGTGCTATTGGTCTTGGAGGTCTGGGCGCATCCACTTTGACAAAACTTGGCCCACTATGGAGTACCATGGCAGGTTACATGAAGAGTGCCTTACCCTTAGCTAGCCTTGCGAGAAATGACACTCATTCCAACAGAAACGAACGTCCTTACAACAGAATTCCTCATGATGAATTCATGCAACATCAACACGAACAGGGTAATCACGGCCAGCCTTTTAATCCTATGGGACCAAACTTTGTAAAAATCAGTTCAGGTATTCCACCAACCATGCACATGGACTCCATTCCTCGTAGACCCATCTTGACCCATGCAAATGAGCCAAATTTCAGACCCCTAGCAAATCGAGAACCTGAGGATAATTTCCGCCTGGAGAACATTCCTTGGCCTAATAATAATTTCCCCCCTCAGAACAACTACAATTTCAAACCTCCTCATGATGAACAGCCGAATATTTACACATTAAATGTAAATAAGCATGGTAATCCTCCTAACAGTAGAGAACAAATTCCGCCCAACGTGAAGATAATACAGGGTAGCCCCATTAATGCTGTAAACCGACCTCAGTCTCAGTCACAGCAAGTAAGTAGTGCTGAAAGTGTGGAACATCGTCTACCCCGACCTCCACCAAGAAGCCAAGAAGGTCCAGGACGTTTACCTTGGTTGGAACAAGTGGCTCCATTACAGCCTACTCCCTCCCAGAACACAAAATCTGAGATACACAGCGGAGAAAGACTACCACCACCCCCTCCAACAAGAAACCAACAAATTCGACCGGGTCAGAATATCATAAACAGACCTTATGAAATTATTCCAGCCTTGATAGATTCGCAGGAAGTAGCTAGCGAAGAACACGTTCATTTTAGTCAAAGACCCCGTCCACCTGCTGGCATTTTTAGTAATGCAAATCAGATTCATAATAACCAGCAAATACGCCCTGCACCCCCAAACAACGAATTTCAGTCGAGAAATCCTCAGCTACCTCCTCAACCGGTTGGTACGAGAAACGATAACATTCGGAGGCCCCCTCTTCATCATATGGATAAAGTATATTATAACAATGTAGAGCTGGTTGGTAGTCCAGAGAATCCCTTCTTAACCATAAGCATTGAGAAGACAGAGAGTCCCGTACCAAAACCAACTCCATTTTCTCCCCCCAGAACCACCACTAAAATTACATTCTCCACACCTGATGGTAGACCCGTTGAATTTCCTCAAGGGCCACCATCTCACTCTATTCCTTTCTCGGCGGAGAGTATGGAACATGACTTGTTCATCCCGCCACCAAGATTCCCTCCTATTAACAGCATGCATTCTCTACCAACTCCACCGCCAATGGCTAGGCCTATTACACAGTTAGCTTCTAATAATAAACTTACTAGTGTTCCTCCGCCAAAGAATAACGTATTTCCCGGTCAACTCCGGCCCATAAAATTTGAACAGAAACCAGCCCAGTTTCCTTTTCAAACACAATTAGATCATAGCGGCGAAAGTCATATCTCTTTACTTCGACCACAAAATTCACAACAGTTCCCGGGACCACCAAATCCTCAGCAGTTCCCGGGACCACAAAATTCACAGCAGTTCCCGGGACCACAAAATCCTCAGCAGTTCCCGGGACCACAAAATTCACAGCAGTTCCCGGGACCACAAAATCCTCAGCAGTTCCCGGGACAGCAAAACCCCCAGCAGTTCCCGGGACCACAAAATCCCCAGCAGTTCAAGGGACAACAAAATCCCCAGCAGTTCCCGGGACCACAAAATTCACAACAGTTCCCGGGGCAACAAAATTCACAGCAGTTCCCATTACCACAAAATGCATTTATTCCTCCAATGGGTACACCCACAAGGTTTTCTCCTCAGGGAGAACTCAGACCATTACATCAACTTAGACCTACGAGTGACGAGAATGCATCGCGAAATCCACCTGGTAGTTTTGAAATAAACCGACCTATCAATATGCCAAACCAGGGAGCGCTGTTCCCTAACCAAAGAAATCCTGAGCGCAATGGGCCTACCGTTCTCCAGTCTATCAACAGGCCTCAAAGCGCCAATGGGCAGAGTAGACCTCCATTTTTACCAAATAATAATATTAAACAAAATAATGACAACAATAGCGGTAACAAAGAGACTGGTAATACCAACAGTCCCGCTCCGCAAAATCCATTCTTAAGGCCTAACAATCCTGGAGCATCAGATGTGAGCAAAGTCCAGAGCCCGGGTTTTGGTAACGTTTCTGCAGTACAGAAACCTTTCATAAAACCTAGTAGTCACGAACAATACCATCCGCAAGTTATTAGGCCATTCCGTCCTCAAAATCAAGGTCCAAACGGACCAGCAAACCCGGCTAGACCAGGTCAAATATTTTTCCCTCAAGCGAATCAAGGTAGTCAAGAGCGTCCAGCTGGAAATATGAATCGGCCACCTTTTCTGCGACCCCGTCCGGAAGGTCAAGACTTTGGTAGCTTTGCCCAACCTCAGCAAAAACAGCCTATTGTGATACAGAGACCACAAGGTGTCCCATGGCCAAATCAGAACCAAAATGTGGCTAATAGTCAGGAAGGTACAAGCGCTAGTTCTGAGAAACAGAGCATTGAAAATCATAGAGTTCCACCAAATTATGTGAGACCGTCACCCCAAACTCCATATAACCAAAGGCCTTCAACCATATTCATCGTTCATGAGACCTACGATGTACCCACTCCTGCACCGACATCAACAGAAGCCACATCTGAAGAGGCTACCACAAAATCGACCACTGAATTTCCCAAGCTAATTATTAAAGAGATACCTTCGACTTCTCAAACTACGAAAGTATTTCCGGTAGGAGGCTTTAAAAACATCTCTGCATCTTCCCCAACAACTACAACAGCAAAAACTCCAAATAAAGCTACTATTTCTAAATTGAATTTCGTCAGGAGATTCACAACTACGTCAAGACCTACTACGATTACAGTTGAAACACCCAAAAGTTCTTCTGAAAGAGTTGGCCAAAACTCATTTTTAGGATCTTCAGGAGTTCCTGACCTGTTAAATGGGACTGATGAAGATGGCGAAGAGAATTTAAAATTCGGAGGAAAAATATCTTCGTTTGTACCAAAAGGTCCGAAGTTCACTAGATTTCCTTTCAGATCCACTACGAGAAAGCCCTTTGACGCTACTAAGTATTTCACAAATTTTGCCACTGAGGACTCTAATTTTGGTGGAGAAATTAGCGGATCCGAAGATACAGAGTCTATCATTGACCCTGTAAATGAACAAGTTATCAAATCCCCCTTTGATTCGATCCGTCCAACGAGCTTTAATCAATTAAATGATAATTCAAGTGTGGGATTTTCTTCCACTGTTCCCTCAACCAGTGTCATAACTGGATCAGAGGAGCAAAAACTCCTCAGCTCCCTGACAGTACCTGGTGGATATAGCTTCAGTACTCCTAAAGAGTTCAATGATCTATGGTGGCCTACTACTTTCAAGCCTAACCCGACTACCTCAAATAAAAACCGATTGCCCATTATTAGTTCCACTCATAAAAGTGTAGATTCACCCACAACATACCGAAATACTTTGAAACCTACGACCTTCCGTCCAAATGGAACTTTATCGCGCCTTCCGCAAACAGGAGCCGCGATCAGAAATCAGCTCAAAAGACCCCAAAACACAGCTGTGAGATACAATGATGACACTGAAGGAATGTCCGATGTGAAGTTAAAGAACGTTGAGATTCTCAAGGAGGGCTTTGTTAGGCCATCGATCCAAGAACATAATCCATTTCCCATTCGTGGGGACAAAACTTCAGTTGAGGTAAACCAAGGGGTTCCTGGTGCGGACGCAAATGAAAGATTTGAGCAGGATAAACTGATTGAGTCTGAACAACAATACTCGGATGAATACAGCGACGAGTTAGAAACCCCAGTCTTGGATATTGAAAAGGAAAAGCCAAGGCGACCTCTCGTATCTGAAAGTGACAAGATTGTGAGCAAAGATAAATTTAGTCAAGAAGCGCAGAAGGTAATCCCCACACGTAAACTTGGGCCTGAAAGAAGACCTGTGTTACCAATCAGAG
Organism: Allacma fusca; assembly: GCA_947179485.1. NCBI lineage: Eukaryota > Metazoa > Arthropoda > Collembola > Symphypleona > Sminthuridae > Allacma > Allacma fusca. The sequence goes on along the minus strand of OX359248.1, from coordinate 19,510,249 downwards.
AGGAAGAGCTGGATGAATCTAATGAAACTGATTCCGATAAGATGCCTTATCCTTCAACAAGACTGCGTCCGCCAGCACCACCTCCTGGATATAATTTGAATCCAAGTAACCCTCAAATCAGGCCTGCTGGATTTATCCATCCTGGAAACAGACCTGGTCCGCAGAATCAGGGACGACCTCTTCGTACAAGACCAGATTTCTTCCCAAAACCACCCAATGCACCGGGACCACCATCACCACAAAATCATGGATTGATTCGAAGACCGTTCCCAAGCAATCCTCAAATTGTAGGCCCTCAAGGACAACCCTTGATTCCGCTCTCACCCATACCTCAGCCGCCTCAACAACCCCAGAGACAACCTGGGAGACAGCCAATAGCTCCGCAACATCCTATTAGAAGACCTGGAGGACCTGGAAGTTCTGTACCATTCAATCGCCCGTTCTTAAGACCAATTCCAAATCGCGAAAATAATAACCAAAACAACAGACCGAATCAAGAAAATCTTGGTAGACCAACTCAGAATAATCTGAACAGGCAAAATCAAGGTAATGTAAACAGACCAACTACAGATGGGAACGACAGGACAAATATTATCAGAACTCGGCCAACTATGATTCCCCTCCGAGAAGAGAGCACTACACAGCGCCTAACCACATCAACGGCAGGAAGTAGTATTACTTCGCAAGAGTACTCCGACGAGAATGAATCCAACGAAATAATTATCGACACTGTTCGGAGCACAACTCCGTCGGAAAGTTCTCTGATTATTCAAAATCAGCAGAAGTCGACAACAGAAGAGAGTAAACCACAAGGGCAACCACAGTCAAGCCCTAAGCCCCTGGACTCAGTACCCGCTGCTGATGGTGATGTAAGCAGTGAGGAATATTATGAGGAAGAAGAACTTAGTAAGGAAAGGGATACAGAAGTACCAGCATCTCAAAAACCTCCAGAGTCTAATCCCAAAGAATGGCCACAGCGAGGACCGGAGCAATCATCACAGCCTCAGAGACAACCTGAGCAGTCCTCTGCGTCGCAGCGACCACCGGAAAGATCTTCAGAACCTCAGCAAAGACCAGAACAACCTTCAGGTCCTCAGCGAAGACCAGAACAACCTTCAGATTCTCATCGAAGACCAGAACAACCTTCAGATTCTAATCGAAGACCTGACCAATCTCCAGAGTCTCAACGAAGACCTGACCAATCTTCAGAGTCTCAGCGAAGACCAGAACAACCTTCAGAGCCTCAGCGAAGACCAGAACAACCTTCAGAGCCTCAACGAAGACCAGAGCAATCTTCAGAGTCTCAACGAAGACCAGAACAACCTTCAGAGCCTCAACGAAGACCAGAACAACCTTCAGAGCCTCAACGAAGACCAGAACAACCTTCAGAGAATCAACGAAGACCAGAACAACTTTCAGAGAATCAACGAAGACCAGAACAACTTTCAGAGCCTCAACGAAGACCAGAACAACCTTCAGAGAATCAACGAAGACCAGAACAACCTTCAGAGCCTCAACGAAGACCAGAACAACCTTCAGAGCCTCAACGAAGACCAGAACAACCTTCAGAGAATCAACGAAGACCAGAACAACCTTCAGAGCCTCAACGAAGACCAGAACCTCCACGAAGAAGACCACAGAATGCACCAGCATCTGCAGAACAAACTCCATCAAACAGACCCATACACGCTGGTGGACACTTGTCCAATGATCAAAGGTTCCAAAGGCCAAACCCTAATCTCGTCCGGCCTGGAATTCCAAGATTTCCAATCACACATACGCAACAACGGCCACAACCATCTCCCTCCAATCAAAGGCCTTTTGTATTTACTGGAAGGCCTTTACCACCAAACCCCGAGATGCAGCCACCTGCTCCACAAAATGTCCGACCTCGACCGCCGGTCTTGGATCTTCCTAGTGCAGGTCCCATTAGATACAGGCCTCGTCAACCTGTACGTCCTAACTTGCGCCCTAACTTGCTCCGACCCGACGATGAGTTATTTAAAGCAACTAAACTAGAATCGAAACCTCAAGTAACGCTTCACACAATTGCCAGCGTGGATGACGATAACAAAATCGTAGCCACTAATGTCTTCACGGCTATTCTACCTTCAAGAGAAATAATCAGGTCAAAATATTCATCTGAAGAACAAGCATCAGCGAATTTGGAGGGATCACCAAATAATCTTCATACATTATCTCCGTCGTTGGAAGGAGGTGAAAGTGGCATAAGACCAACTTCCGTAATTAAATATTCAAGTGGAAGTTTACAAACTGTCTCCACATCTCCGTCGTCTACTCTGACGTCTTCCGAGGATTACGCAAGTGAAGAGGACGAGTTTGAGGAGGAGGAGGAGGAGGATGAACCCCAAATAATTACATCAGCCAGAGTACCTATTAGACCAACAAGGACTTTCTCCAGAACGGTTATTCGCACAGTTATTAAATCCACGATTTCAAAATCCAAATCAAGTGAAAGTTCAATTGAAGCCACCCCTACAGTTAGTCCATCCTCTGCCTTAGAAGCAACTCAAGCTCCTGAATCTCTGCCATCTCAACCACCGTCTCCACAGCCAACGACTGTGTCTTCTACAGAAAGTGAGAATAGAAATACAACATCTAATGAAACAAGGACTACTCTCCCGTCCCGACGACCTTTCACCAGGCCAACTTCAACCGTGGCGTCTACTACAACTGAAAGCGTTAATGAAATTATCCCCCCTGAGAGCCCTACATCCGATCCAGTGAAGGTAGAAAGTTCTAAAAAACCCTACGTACCCGCCAGAAATTCAACGTTTGGAGCTTTCCCACCCTGGCGTCGGTTCACAACAACTACAGAGAAACTTGAAGAAGAAACGGAAGTAACGGAAGGAAGCAGTTCAATTCCAAGCTCTACCAGACGGTACATAACCAGGCGACCATTCGTACCATCAAGTACGAAGGTACCACTGTCTCCTACTAATGACGCCAAGGCGAACAACAACGGAGGATTTCTGAGACCCAATCGACCCACTACATTTAGACCATTTAAGCGTCCCAGTCAAAATGAGATATCTTCAACGGTTTCCTCATCCACAGCTGAAGACGAAGGGAGTGACGAAGAGAATGATAAAGATACTTCCGAAAACAATCAGGTTAATGTCGTTGGTAAATCCCCAACTTTAGAACCCAGTTCAACAACCACAACTGCAGCGGGTACAAACACCGATAAAACACGGGAGGAAGTCACAGTTGTCACGAACGTTCAAAGCTCTATTTATATCAGTCCAACCAGAAGTATTAATCGTGGGAAGTTCAGGGTTACATCTGGTAGCTCTGCATCTACCCCAATATTACCAGCTGGAAAGTACTCCACAAGGTTCATAACTCATACAGAAACTCAGACTCAGACTATAACTGAGACGGAAACTACTGTCATGTCAAGTTCCGGCCATCCCATGACCCATACTATTATGATCACCAAGACGCTACCTCCGCAGACTTTAATTAGTACCATCGTGGGAACAGTAACTGTCGTAAATAGTGTGGAAGTCAAGCCAACTACCGTGAGGACAACTATTTTTGCAGAACCAACCATCAGTGAGTTACAATGCATAATTACCTAAAGGTAACATTTATTTAAACCGTAATCAATCAATAACCCAATTTTTCTTTTGTCAACAGTAATACCAAGTTTCAAAGAAACAACGGAGCATACTAATAGGGATCAAGATATGATAGATCGCAGGATCACCCATGCAAATATAATCACTGCAACAAGTGCCAGCAATGGACGCCACAGACCAAGGCTACCCTCAAGTACACCAACGGCTAGTTTAACAACTGAGACAGCTGTCATGGATAACCAGGTCAATGCCAATTCCCCAGCCATTGAATGCACTACGACATGTGGATTCAAGGGTAACCATCAGATATGTCGTAAGTACGCCAATGGAACCAGGTCACATTGTGTCTGCGCCCCGGGCTTTGCCAGGCTGAAACCAACGATGTCCTGCAAACGTAAGTCGAAAATCCGCACTAATTTATAATAACTATTACTAACAGTAAGTGTAGCATTACCAACGAGATCACTAGCGCAAAACTATGAGTTTAACGACTAAGGTAATTTTAATTTAACATTTAGCAACTTTCACCTACGAGATGTCGATTGCGGTCAATCAAATGCGAGGAATGAGTTTTGACGTTAAAGACTTGAACAACGAGGCTTCTGAGAGTTACCAAAATTTTTCGAAGGCAGCAAAAGATGCGTTGGACCGTACCTTCATGTATACTGATGTGAGAAGCAAATTTATGGGGGCTGAGATTATGAAGATTGTTCCTAAACAGATGAAGGACATGAACCTGAATTTGTCTGAGAATAAATTCGGGCTTGACTTTTTGGTCCAGGTATGAATCAAACATCTTCAAACTATTTTCTCATATGATTCTGGATGTAAAATTCTAATTCATTCCGTTGCAGCTGTCATTAAATGTGAGTGAAGATCTGCTCAAATCTCAATTCATCCGGCAACTCAGGGCTTCCAACTTCAGTGTGGGTCGAACTGGAATGACTACAACCAACAACATAAGTGATTTTGCTGCTAGAGGTAAATTTTACGAAACAATATATCCCTGCAAGGAATTATTTTCATTTGGGAATGCCATGTTAGAAACAAACTAATCTTCATTTCAATGATTTGTTCTGGAATGCAGATTTCGATGAATGCTCCCACCCGGATTATAACGATTGCTCCAAGGATGCAGATTGTATTAATATCAAGGGTTCATATTCATGTGAATGTCAGTCTGGATTTATGGATACATCCAAAAAGAATGCACCTGGAAGAGAATGCAAAGGTATGATTAGAAATTTCAAATATAAATTAGATATTAAAGAACAGTAGTAACAGTGCATTATACATATCCAGCTGGAGTAGAGCACAATGTTTTAATACTGTTGATTACTTTTTCAAAGCCGTGGATGGATGTGTTGAGTGTAACTACAACGGAAGATGCATCATTGATCAATTCGGAAACGCTGGTTGTCACTGCTTCCGCTGGTTCGGAGGAGCTGAATGCCAAATTAACTTAAAGAGTAATTTTTTATCTAAACATTAAATCGTTGGCTAAATTCTAAAAAGTACCATTTTCATTTCATAACCTATGCTTTTTAAATGGGTTCGCAAATGAAAATGGTACTTTTTAGAATTTAGCCAACGATATTTTGGGCCTTTTCCTGCTACATTTTTGAGCTTTTATTTTGTTGTTATGTGTTTGAAGTACTAAATTAATTGAAATCTCATGTTTCTTGTAGTTCTTCTGATTTCAATCATCGTCATTGGCTTGGTTCTCTTCATATTGGTTCTTCTATGTGGTGTCATTGTCTGTAGGCGTAAAAAGCCAACCCCTCACTTAAGAGAGCGTACCGGAAGTGAGTAACGAAACTATTTCACAATTTAAAACAGAGCTACATCATTGACTTTTTCGAACAGTTATATATAATAATTCTGGTACTAATGTTGGAACTTATTTTCGTTGGCCACAGGTGGTCGTTTCTTGAGGTACCGCAGTCCCACCTCTCAAGCTACATTAGAGAGGGCTGCCATAATGCATGATTCAGGGAGCAGTGATGGAAGCCAAACTCCCCCATCTAGGATGAATCACCATACACATTCTTTCACACCAGATTCGTTACTGGTAAAATAACAAAAAAAAAATTACGCTTGCCACCCGACGGAACGTTTGAGCTGAAAATTCAAGCCATTTTATTTGTTTACTTTCAGATGGAAAACTCAGATAAGGGCTTACCAAGAAGTTCTCGTGATGTTAATCTTATGAACTTCTCATTACGAAACGTTATCATGGATCAGGTACCCTAAATTTCTGATTTATTAAAGGGTTACCTACAAATAACAGATAGCTAGATCTTGAATAATTATTTGTAGCTACTAATAAAACGAGGAGTCGATTTTGTTGTCTGTAAAAATTACACAAGCAAATATCTGTAAAAGTCATTTGTATATTTAAACAGCAGGATAGGAGCTTAACCGTAGTGATCCCCAGAGCAAAAATTCGTCCTACATCTAGGCCGCCCTCCCGTCCAAATCAAACCACAGCGACATTGGGCCCAGATGCCAATTCGGATCTAGCTACAACGGAACAAAAGTTAATTAGCTATTTGGATCAAGGAGCGTTTTCCGGCCAGGTAGTACATACTTCTAAAGCAAATCAGCCTTTAGCCGTTGAATAAAATGTAATCATAATTTTTTTTCGAACTAAATACAGGCAAACCGACCAGGAGCGGCCAGTCGGCAGTCTGCTGGACAGAATAAACCAGAGGGTAGAAATTTCAGAAAATTTTCATTACAGGAGCAGCGTAAAATTTCATCAGGTATACATTTCATGAATTTTATTATTTTTATACATGCAACCAATGTGCGAAATTAAAACTTGTTTATTAAAAACATTTGCTAGTGCATGTACATAAGCTACTTTTGTCATAAAATAAAAAAAGCTAAAATTATATATTTGTCTACAGGTGCATTGGTTTCCTCTGGAACTGAAGTTTCTGCCCTGGGAGGAATGCGACGGAAGTCAACTGGTTTACCAGTTCAGGATGGAGAGTCAACGTTCAGAGGGTACGTCAGACATCATAAATTCAATCATCAACGATGCTTTATTTTTTTCAAGACATTTATTATATGAAATCATATTCTTTATTTGTATTACAGAAGCGTGTCAGAAGTTCGGTCATTCGACGAAACCATAAGATCACCTGGAAAGCCAGTCTCTGTTGATCAAAATTCCCGTGGCAGCTGCTACAGCTGCAAACCGCCATCGTTCTGCGCCTACAGCGAGGTAATTACATACCTGAGAGTTGAGTAGGTGTAATTGGAGCCTCGTTATTTACGTCCGTAACCGTACATTGTTTATTTAAAAATAAAATTATTGCAATACTAACAGTATTTTTTGTAATTTGAAGTCACACGGACACACGATGGCTGAAAAAGATGGAGCTTCAACAGTTTACACAACCCAAGGGAAATTGTTTCGGACATCTCAAGTATGTTACATGTAACGACGAAATCCCATTTCTGTATGAGCAATTACTAATGTTGATTTTTCGTTGTGTAGGACAGCGATAGCAATTCCCTGAGCGATTGAGGTTATGTCGGTGCAATAATATAAAAAGAATGGATGATACTATATAAGAGGTCTTCAAAAAAAGGACGCAAGATACGAAATAAAGATTTGTCAATTGGGGACGGAGTGGAATTACTGCCACGGAAGAATATATCCAGCTTAAATTTGCTCAGAATATCTAATGTATTAAGTTTAGTTCGGCTTTTTGTGCAATTTTACCCGAGTTTATAATGTTGAGTAGTCTCTTGGACAGAGATGCAATTTTTAGTACTTACTCTTTCAAGTTCTATCATAGTGTCATTATATTTTATATAGATGCAGTATAAGGTATACCAGCCCAAATTGTGTCCGTACTGCTTATATTGAGGAATGCGGTATTCATATAATTATTATGTAAAATACCAAAACCAACAGGAGCTTTTATTAACAGTTTTATTCTAATTTATAAAAATGTAGATGTACAGTGTAAATATGTAAGTACCGGTGAGAATTCACGTTATCAACACGAATTTTGAAACTAGCTTATGAGGGGTTAACTAATTAATATATTAACTATTTGTAAATATCTATTTCTACCATTTGAAATGGTTTCCGTACGGATGAACGTATAGCATATGTAATGTTTTAAACGTCTAGAAAAATCTGCAACAACAACATTCTTGCAATCTGCTATGCAAAAGTGCCATAGGCTACCTTAAATTTCTGCTACAGTATTTATTTGCACTAGCCTTTCTTTTCAATGCTTAGTTTTAATATGCTTATATACAGGTTTTTTTTGGATTTTGTTTTCACAAGTTTTCTCACATGGCTGTAATGACCTGCATGCTTGGTGTTAGTTTTGTAGTTCCCTTCGCACTGCTCAAACCGTTTTAATTTATTTTAGATACGAATATAACTAACGTTGTTGTTGGAGAAAATATTCACAGATTTATTAGAGATATGATAAAATGTTTATATTATGGTCAGCGTAACACACGAGGGGTAAATATAGTTACACAGTTGGGGGTAACCACTTTCCGGCACCACCAACAATGATTACCATTTTATACCAAAATAACACTACCTAATTAATTAAGTCCACACATATATGCATAGTTAACGTAATTATGTTTAAGGAAAAAATTATTATTATTTTGCTACCAGAGTGGAAAAAGATAGTTTTTGAAAACCTCAACCAAAACAAAAGCAATATGTGTGTGCTTTGAAAAATGTATACCAAAACTGAAAACGCCGAAAGTTCTCAAAAAGCATAGATTTGATAAGTATTTATTATATGCGAAAGAATGAAATGTGATTTGTTCAAATACTTATTTTTGTGCACTTTATAGGCAAGCTGATAAACCCGAGTTACCTTCATAGTGTTTATTTTATGTATGCTAATTCGTAGTATTTATTCATAGTCTGTCAGTTCAAAATGAATTGCTGAATAACAAATATAATTTTTATCAAATATAATTCCATGGGCACTGTTCTACTATTCTCTAAAAAAAATACCACCCAAGCATATACATTTTAAATTATAACAGATTCGCATAGATGTGTTAAAGTACACATACATACATATACTGTGAAAAATACCGTACCTATGTTTCCTCATTGTCAGATCAATTACTAAAGTCAATCATGGTCAGGCGACACTTCCCTCTTCCAGTTTTTCTCAAGCGTAGAAGTTGTATTTCGTTAACAAACGTGCTGATAATGTGAGAATCAACTTCCCCAGTCTTTTCCGGCGGGACTCTTCCAGATTTGATCACTTCCATCATAAAATCTTGACTTCGAGGCCTAATTTTCCCCCCGTGTTTCAAGTCCACTAGCACAAGTTTGATTTGCTCCATCAATTCTTCTTGCACTTGTTCCATACGTTCCTCTGTTCCAATGATACTATCCACATTCGATCCCGACGCAAGGTTCTGAATTTTCGTAACTCCCGTCTTTGCCCTTGTACAGAGCTCATTCAGATCCTCCACAAACTTTGAAGACTCTGTAGCTATTTCTGAAACCAATTGCGCCACTTCATTAGCATCGACTTTAGGATTTTCCGTTGATGTGATCTCACATGGCAGGCACATACATCGGAGGAATGGACTATTGATATAATTCATCAGCCTCTTCAGGTGCGCCAACCGAAAATTAAGTAGGTTAATTGTGGGACGGCAGCCTCTGCGGAAATATCCTACTGCAAAGTCCATTTTCGAAGGCAACAGCGATTTCATACTACGTGGATTATTCACACTGACCAACTGCATCCCCAATTTTAATACATCTTCAAATGACATCGTATTTGCCAACTCTGTTGGAATACTTGCATGGAAGTTTTGTTGATGTTGCACAGGCTTTCGACCCCTTTGTGTGCTTCTCTTTGGTGGATTCATTGAACCTTCATCCGCTCCATCTTCCGCGTTGGGCACTTCTGATTCAGGATAGGATTCTTGGACCGCATCGGGGATAATAGTATCTATATTTGGCATGTAAACACAAATTATTGTTAGACACAAGTAATATCACAATTTTAATTAATTAGGAGCTTTGGAGACTTTTTTCAAAAAACTAGAAGACAATGGTTGAATATACGGACTTATTTATACATTTCGTTTTAAATAAAAAAAAATATTAGAAAATATAAACGTTTATCCTCTAATGAAATGAGCAGAAAGTATAGAACAGCCAATACGAAACGTTTTACCTTCATGGTTCGTGTCCATACTTCTTATGCTTTTGTTGAAGAATTCAATTTGGAATTACAGCTACCGATATTACTATAATAATTATAGACTCACAAGTAACACAACTCATCCGTAATGTGGAACATCGGGTAATGACGAGTAACGGGGAGAGACGCTGACTGTGAGTGTTGTTAAACCCAGGGGTAAGCTTGAGTAAGGATGGCGCATGTGCAGAAGGCACAAGCAGCTTTGACTTAATATAAAATGTCAGTTATAGTCCATTCAAACAACATGCCGGACGGACTTCCATGTTTTAGAATGCGGACACTCACAGCAAGTCCTCAGGGCATTATGAGACAACATTGAGAATCTCCGTCCCCAGGGATGCGTTAAGTCAGGGATTTAGTTAACTTTTACATGACATAAATGGCTGTCTACTGTAAATCAGAGATGTCCAAAGGAAAGGCCAATGTGTTAAAAAAATGACCTACTTCTTCCTACCAATGATTTAAGCATTTAAAATAATTAGTAATAATGAGTCTTTCTTAAATTTAAGATTTCACTGTTCCTTCAACCTTCCTCCAAAATAAGCCTTTGTTCATTTCGAGTCTGCATTTTATTGTCAGAATGTAGAAGTGGTACCAAAACTTACATGAAATTTGAATACAAAGTAAATTTGATCAAAATAGTATCGTTACATATGAATGTGACGAATGAAAGTTGATGCAAATAAAAAACAAACAACTGCATTCACACTTCTGCCTTTTACTATTTCATAAAGCATTTAAGAATCATCCGCGTGAAGTCATTTCATTCATCAGTCATTCATCCGAAGGGTATACTTCTAAACCGGCCTTCTTCATTCGCCTACTATTTTTGGTAAATTTTATGAAACTTTCCCTCAACCTTCGCAATCAATTAAGCCCATACCTTCCGTATTCCTTCAATCGACTGAAAAATCGGTCTGTAGCCATAAATGAAGGCTGCTTTGAAGGCTGGACGTGTCTGGAAGTTACTACGTAATCTTGAACAGTAATAAACTAAGCACCAGTAACGAGATCAAATTAATTTTTTTTTCGCAACAAACACTGACAATGATCACACTGTCCTAAAAATAATTAATAGGGTGTGTGCAAAATATTTGCCGTTGTAATTATAATAGTCATGATAACATGCTTTGATAAAGATCCTTTCTTGCTAAATTCGTGCATAACAGTTGACAGTTGCAAGTTGCAACTTATCAAAAAAAAAATATTAGCAAAAAAGCTTACAATTGAATTGTTCTTTCAAAATGTACAAAGCAAGATTAAGCTCAAACGGGTAACATGTAAAAAATGTTTTTACCTGCATCAAGAAATTGTAAGATAGATTTTTTCCGACCACAAGAAAAACCGACTACATAATATTCTTGACCAGGTGATAAAGAGGTAATAAATAATATTGAAGATGCAGGAAAATTCAATTATTAGGATGAAATCAGACGACTACATATTCTTGATATTTAGAAAAATGATCGAGTTGCTTTTGGACGAAAAATATCTATCTTGCAATTTCTTGGTGCATGAGAAAATATTTTTTGTGTTATATACATATGTTGTGTTACCCATTTGAACCAGAGATGTCCAAATGAATTGCCTTCCTTCAAACCTTCGAAGGCAATTTTTTGAAAAAACGCATTCCTTCATCCTTCTATTAAAGGAAGCCTTCAAAATTTTTTACCTTCCTATAGCCCTATTTTACTTATTAATTTAATGCCTCCAGACTTCAGCCTTCAAAAAAATCAGCCTTCCTTCCTATTCAGCCTTCATAACACGAAATACCATAGCAATACATCCCGTCTTCCCTTCTCAACTTTCTGGAAAATTGATATTCCGCCTTCGAAGGCTGGACATGTCTGATTTGAACTGATTGTGAATCTTGTTTTATACTTACTTTTTAGAGCGCAAAAGCAACTGGATTTTAAGCTTTTTTGTTACTAATTTTATTTGTTACGTTTGAAGTCCACCTCTGGTTTGTTTTTTTCGTATATGAACCACGAATTGTAGCAATAACATCAACTAAACGCTACTTAGTTAATTTAAATTAACTATACGAGCATTCGCACCTCCTAGCCTATATGCATTCTGGGTCTGGGCTGAGAGCGGAGAGGTTGAAGTGTGTAAGTTAAGAGTTCCTTTCGGTGGTGGTAATGGGAGATTATTTCTTACGGGAGGTGGTAATGGCGAATTGTTATGATTAGATGGTACTGCTCTTACATACTGCAGACTCTTTATGGGCAGTGGTGAGGTAATCTTACATAGTAAATTCAGCATAGCAGGACCCCAATAGTAGCCAATCCCTCCAATATGGAGTCAAAATTTTCACAGGGCAGAGGCAAAATGTCGCAAATCAAACTTCATAACTTCAATTACTTCCGAACAAAACTGCTACTTTTAAAACCGCGAGTTACACTTACAATGGCATTTGAAATTAAACCCTTTCAGAATTGTCCTACTTATGGATGATTCCTTCTTCTTGTCGTAAACGTGACCGTTCAACTCCCGAGTTTACAAGGACCCAACAAAAATTCCACGGGGGATGCATGACAAATTCCTTTTCCTAATTCCTTCCCAATACCATCACATCAGTTTCGTTCAGATGAAAATAATTAATTTTTAGTCTAAATTTTAAAATAAAGTGTACGCACACGAGACTCAAACGACAATCTTGGTATAATTTGATTTTATTTCACATCCTGGTGCTTATACAAATTAATAATCTTCATTCTTCTTAGTCCAACTGTAAATTTAAATAAAAAGCAACAAATCAAACTCAACCTCAACAAATTCCCCCCGTAAATTCTACCAGTTCTACAAATAATCCAATATAGATGAAGTAATAACCCAACCCTACATGGTTCATGCCTCACCGAAAAAACTAATACCTGAAAGATTATTTTGTTCGCATAATATCTATATAAATACTTGAAAAATAAATGCAACCCAAACAATCACTCACCTTCTTGAATCCGATGTCAGCAGCATATTCTCTGAAACACTGACGGCAGATGTTCAGGCCGTATTTCCTGATGAGACCATGCTTGTTAGCACACGCCCGGCTGTAAATACAATTAAAAACTTAAGCCCCAGTCACTTCCAATATCAATCCAGATTAAGACTTTCAAAAGGGCCTTATCTATACTCAACTCATAAAATACTACCTCGCTTCAATAGTATCATTAAACGAAAATACAAGGAATAATATTTTTTTTGATTTCAACAGTGACCTGCTCCTTTACAATGAGACATCTTATCTTGACGTCATGACGTAAAAATGAAGGCAACTAAACCGGAATAAAAAATAAAAAAACTCACCAGGTTCTGGATCCAGGTCCATATTTCCGGGGATGACTGTACCACACGTTGGCGAAACCCATGTTGAATTTGATTTAAGATATCGAGAATCTTCGAAATTTCTGAAAAAAAGAATGGAAACGTCCACACACTACCAGACCGCTCAAGACCACGCGTCGTTCAGAATTGAATGAACCTCTCCAACTCGCTAGGCTTTCCCTTACCCCAAAGGTAACACGAACAGTGTGGAGAGTGGCAATCAGTTTAACTAACACAACAGAGATGGCGCTTCCATGTAGTTCATAGACTGCTAAGTAAATGGAAGACCTTGAGAACAGAAGACTGCCTGCATTCTAAATGTACAGTAGTTAAGTACAGGGCAACAAGCACCGTCCTAGTACCCCCCCCCCGCCCCTAGGCCATATAAGGAGGGTATATTGAAATTGAAAAATACAAGAAATTATGAGGCAAGGCTTACGATTCTAGGAGTCTAAAAAACCGGGCTTAACTCCATTGCTTTGCCCACTGTAAAGTTGTTAAAAAGGGTTAGTACAGACTAACTACTCGTTCGGGCAAAGAACCTCACATTAGAATGATGCATATTATTTGTGAAGACGTTCCTTGAGAAGAACAAGCTAAATAAAATTGTATAGGATGTAAGTACTTACTTACACAGGAAGTAATATGAATATAGGAAATCAATTCAATTTCATGCCTTTACGTATAATAAGGACATTCACATAAGCAGAAATTCTGGAATCTAAGTAAGTTACGGCTTTTATGACAAGAAACGAATATTACATTACCTTACATTATATTTATACATCAATACATGAATGCCATTGGGATTTGGGAGCATGGCTACAAACACAAATTAAGGCACAACTGGTGAGTTATAGTATTGTTGAATAATGCGGATATTTAAATGAATTATTAACACTGAATGAAGAACATACACATTTTCTAAATTGGTGTACTTGCTATTTTTGCTCTGCAATGATGTAAAATAAGTGTGTTGAAGATACGGTTTAATTAAGTACAAAACATAAATCATTGAGCTGAAGCGTCTTTTTTTCTCGCAAATTATAGAATCTAACACAAAATATTACAAGGAATGCATGTACATGTAGGTATTGAATATTTACTAATCCATTAAAAATAACAACTCATTAGGATAAAGTAGGATAGGTGTAGAAATCGTTGAAATTGAGTAACTCCAGGAAATGTGTGACGCGGGGATAATATCCTTTGTGTGTCACACTGGTGGCAGCTGTAAGTCATAAAAATAGTCATCAGCAAAACTACTAATTTATATTCACACTTATCTTTTCAAGAACATATATTCATATGCGATTACAGTGACCGAAGTAAGTTACGCCATTTGCAGTTACCCATAATTCTGACGCCGATGAAGTGGACACGGTGACAATCATTTTACAGTACCGAAGTGACTGAAGTTGATTACGAGTTAGATATTTAAGACACTGCTGCAGCAACAATAAAATGAATAAATATGATACTAAATCGAAGTCAACATACTTTAGCCAATATATAATACAATAAATTAAGATTTTAGCTTATGAATTATGACATTCTGTTCTTAGAAAATATGCCGTATTAAATACAAGGATTTTTTACAAATAAATATCCAAAGTGTATAACGCCTTGATATCAATTATTAAAATCAATCATGGCCAGGCGATATTTCCCTCTTCCAGTTTTTCTCAAGCGTAGAAGTTGAATTTCGTTTACAAACGTGCTGACAATGTGAGAATCAACTTCCCCAGTCTTTTCCCGAGGGACTGTGCCAGATTTGATTACTTCCGTCATAAAATCTTGACTTCGAGGCCTAATTTTTCCTCCCTGTTTCATATCAACCAGCACAAGTTTGATTTGCTTCATCAGTTCTTTTTGCACTTGCATCATACGCTCCTCTGTCCCAACGATATCATCATCCTCATTCGGTCTGGAAATTTCTCGAATCTTCTCAGCTCCCCTCTTCGCATTTATATGGAGTTCACTCAAATCTTCTGCATCCTTCAAAATCATACTTGATATTTCTGAATCCACTTGTGCAACTTTTTCAATGACTTCATTTTTAGGGATTTCCGGTGATGTGACCTCATGCGGCAGGAACATAAACCGGGGGAACGGACTGTTGATATAATTCACCAGATTCTTCAGGTATGCCACCCGAAATTTAAGTAGGTTAATTTCGGGACGACAATCTCTGCTGAGCTGTGCTTTCGCAAATTCCACGTCTTTTGGTAACAACCATTTAATATACTGAGCTTTGTAACTTCGGGCCACCTGCACTCCAACTTTTAGTACGTCCTCAAATGACATCCCATTTGCTACATTTCCTGTACTTCTTCTACAGAACTGTTGAGCCTGTTCCGGCTCTTCATAACGTTTCTTCTTTTTGGTGGGTGGGGATGGCATAGCGGGACTAGCCTGTGGTTGTAAATATTTTTGAATTTTTTCTACAAGGAACTGGACCTGTGGAGTTTTCGACAATTGATTTTCAATTAGCTGTATCCCCAAATCACTAGCAAATTCTCGGATTTCCCGTCCAGGGGTGGACTTGGTTCTTTCTATATTAAAAAATGTAGGGATAAAAACATTCTATGTATCTTACAAAATTATAGATCACGCTCAAAATATTAAATTCTACTTCGAACACGCTTTAAATTAGTTGCAAAACACTACGTACCTCCTCTATGCATGACACCCGATCTCCACCGGAAAGGTTTCCTTGTTGGGTAAAAAAATCCGTCAAATCACTTTTATTGGAACTGGAACGAAATTTCTAAACGACGCTGAAGCTGAACTTCCTATCCATTTACCTATAGCAACTATAGTTGACAATTTATTATTGAGCGGCAAAATTTTACGACTCTTGCAAAACTGAGGACTCGGTAGAGCAGAACCGCTTTTAACAACGATTACGCACTATGACATTGACCTGCGACCTGTTTGTAACTGAATATAACTGTTTGGAATTCATCTCTTTCTGTTGAGCTATATGTACACCGAGTACACAAGTTGAGCCGTTATTATTTAGGCATGTAGTTTTTGGTGGGAATGTTTTGAATCGCTGACTGTTAACCTTTTCCCGCCGGAGATACTTTTACCCACCAAGTTCCACAGCACTTCACTAGATGACGAAACACTAATGTTTTAAACCTGGAAGTTTCTTCTTGTAGATAATACCAGTTAGCAAAATTAAATATTGCACTTATTATATTCAAATAATAAATTAAAATAATCAGTAATTAACATAATGATTATTAGCAATTAGTATATTATAATAAATTTCAATAATAATGTAATATTATTGAAATTACATTAGTATCAAGATACTAATGCGATAAGTTATAAGAATCTTAAAAATACTAATTACTTCGAGCGTTTCTAACAATAATTTGAGATTAATTTGTACAAAATGTGTTACTTAAAACATAAACAAACATAAGCAGCACACTAATATCCTTCAGGCTAAAAATTACTGCAATATAGTTAATTTCACTCAAATCTGTATTGCTACTAACACGCTGACACTGTTTTGACTGCAGAAATAGTAAGAGGAAATTAACATTGTACAATGACCACTGACTTAAATACATTATTGATTGTCTTGGTGGCATAATTTACTTCTCTGTCACTGAGGATAATAATAGCTCAAATGAAATTGAGGTGTTAATATATGTAATGTAATACTAAAATAATAACTATACTATAAGCTCCTTACCTTGAACAAAAACCTTTTCAATTTCTTGGAAAACTTTGAAAGTTTGAACGAGAATTTTAAATTCTTTAGCCGGAATCTTCCCCCCAGCAGCCCAATTAATACTGCTAGCTCCGGTCTCAATTTTTGCACAGAAACTTTCAATCACGGTGAGCTGACTGGTGATGAGTTTCATTACTGATTTAGCCTTAGGTCCAAGAAGACAACTGCTCATGAAGGAAAAAAAAAGCAAGTACTTGTTATACACGAGCACTATAAGTCCATAAAAAGAAATGGTGTAGAGATTGATTGATGAATCATGAAACCTGATGAACGTATAATAAAATATTTTATAACAACGAACTTACTTGGAAATCACTGTCTTTATATGATGGACAAGAAGTTCGTAAATCTTTTCAACGGAATCCATCTTCCCGAATGATGATGTCAACTCAGTCCACGAAGAATGTATTACAGTTACATTGATGTAACTCCTTAATGATCGCACAAAGTGAAGCATCACGTAGCGACAGTAAAGTAATTCATTCAGCTGTGGGGACCGAGTAGCTAAGAATTGTATAAGATTATTGGTCAAATACATAAATATCGGTATTTGGAATAATTAGTGTTGAAGGGTGAAATATTGAAACTCACCTTTGCATTTTAAGATTTTTGCAGTTTTTTCCAATAGGATTTCGCTTCTATAAAGTTGCATTTGAAGGATGAAGACATTTTGGTATTTTTGGAAAAATTCCTCAGTAAAAAATATATTCAGAGGCCAATCCACAGTGTAACGAAGGCAGATTGAATTTAAGACTTCGTATTCTGAAGTTCACAAAAGTATTTCAATTATACCTCAGCATGTCCAGAATATGAAATACATTCGTGATCTTATCACATCTAATCGAAGTTTGACAAGAAACGCCAACGGATACCTGAAGTGATGGTTTGTTTCTTTCTCCTGCTAGGTGCTGGAACTGCTTTACCGGGGGAGTCAAATTTTTCAGGACTAGGATCTTCTTCGATTCTATCAAATTTCAAACGATCGAGGAAAGCTATTTCATCTGAATCTGCAGTAAATTGAAGAACTTCTTCAATACATTGGTTCAACGCAGTGAGTTGCCCAGGGATATCTTCTTTTTTTCTGAGAAGTCCACTTTTAACCTATTAAAATACTCACGAATAATTTTTGAAGCAACTATTTATACTATTTGCATTTTAAAAATTCCTTTATGGAATAAATAACATTGTTCAAGATTGATAGATAGATAGATAGATTTATTAAGGGTCGATATGGCCTTAGCCCTTACAACCCGATGTTCAAGATTGTAGAAGGTTTACAAAATCCTTCACGTTCTTCAAATTTTATAACTATTTTCTGTTATTATTGTCACTAAAATTAAATGACTGGTCGTATTGCAGATTAAACTTACTCGTTCAATGAGCTTTCCACAAAGGAACTGACCAAACAACCCATTTTGGAGAAGGATGTAGTCTTGAAGGATTTTTACATGACGAAATAACTGTTTAGTTACAATAATGTGATGAAGTAGTGCCAGGTTGACCATCTTGTGACTAAAACAATCAAAAGAATAGTTAGGAAACAAATTGTACTTTACTTTAAGCAATAAGCATGCTGACTGAACTTACTGAGTCATTAGTGGAATTTCCACAGAGAGAGATAAAAACCTATTTGTTAGAAAAGCGTCACATTCTTCGGTTGGAGATTCACTACTGTCATTCCCACCGTCAGATGTGCTGCACGGAAGAAAAGCTTTCTCAAATATCTCTAGGTTTAGCTGGAATGGGTTAACAGATTTTACTTGAAAAGCATCGATTTCAATCTCTTCCGGAAAAGCAGTCTCTGCTCTACTATCACAATTATTATCACCGGCGCCGATCTCCCCCCTACTTAGAATTACTTGAACAGTTTCTTTATGTCCTCCCAGTATACCTAATAGAGGTATGCCTTCAATGGGAATCGAAAGTTGAGACGAGCTAACATAATTCTTCTTATTATCATTCACCGCAGCAATAGGATGCTCGGCAATTTGACCGGATAGTGAAACAAAATCCTGGTGGTTAAATGGTATTGATGTTGGAGGTATAGGATTAAGAACGTCTATGTTGGACTTTTCATCTGGGCTAAAACCACTTACAAACTGACCACAGTATTTTTCGGTTAACTCATATTCTCGTTTAGCCTGGTTCTGTTCTATTGTTTCTGCTACCGACTTTGCTTTCTTATTCTCAAACAAATCGTCCATAGCTTGTCTTAACCTGGCATAACGAGCGTCTTCCATTTCTTGGAGAATTGAGGTCATTTTCGTCTGCTTTATTTCCTGTTCTTCCAGTATTCTTTTTAATTTAGTGGATTCATGCCTTAAAAGGTATTCTGATGCACTTTTATCAACTGTAGCTTGATCAACTTGCATATCCATTTTAGTCGTTTTGCTAACAGCGTCCTCAATCTCTGCCTGGAGATAGGAGCATTCGTAAAGGAAGGCCGATATTTTAGCTTCGTGTGCCAACAATAATTTGACAACACTTTGATGCGAGAGTTTCAATTTTATAAACAAATCCGTGTCGTGATCAAAACATGTTGGTAAGTTCTAAATTAAATAATCCATTATATTAACCTATCATTCGATATTTTTTGCCCTAAGTTCATCAGTTTTAATTTATTTAAAAAGAACATCAAATTTACTCACGTTTGTTTCCAATTCTTGCATCAAATTAACGACTCTCCCAGTATCAAACATATAATTTTTAAACTTCTTCAAAAATAAAGGAATTTCATCGTTTTGAGCAAATTGATGAGTCCAAAATTTTCGGTTTTGATTAACCGCTGTGCGATTTCTCGTGATATGAAACTCTAACGGTGAATGTAGCTTTCCTCTAAAGATCCAATCTGAAACGTACCTGAAATTCCATTAAATATTCAAGTCATTCACTACACTGAAAGTCAAAATAAGCTTTAATCAGGGATGAACAATATTGTAAGAAGTAAATACGAACCAAAAATATGCCGAAGCACAAGATATCAATAAATTTTGAAGCATGTCAGAGACCCAAGGCACTTCAGTTTTTAACATAAAATCGTTGAGATTCTTCAAGAGTATAACAGGGCTTGCAAATACTTGTTCTTCCATTATATTTACCAGGGTTTGGATTTGTTGCTGGTACGGCTGCAATAATTTAGTTCACACTGAATAAATCCTAACCCCAAACCATTTCATTACCCCAAAAATGTGACACCATACAAATTCATAAAAACCTACCCAAAAAAATGTTCTCAAACTAGTAAGTGTCTTGATCGATCCCCTCTTAAGCATCACTATTGCTTGGTACACCTTCAGAAAATCCTTAATGAACTTTACAAAACTGACACAAACTTTGGATGCCGACTGCAACACAAATGTCTGAAAATGAAAATGCTCATCAATCTGGCTTAACTTCACAATATTCGATCCCGTTGGTAGATACTGAGCAGAGTAGCAGGCGACGGCTGAAGGGGTCAAACCATGAATCAGAACTGCAGGCTGTTTCTGGAAATCTGTTCCTCCTTTCAGAATATAAGTATGGGACTGTTTCCCACACAGGAGGTCCACAGTGTCCCGAATAAACTCATTTAATGAAATATACTTGACCCTCTCGGTGCTTCTCACAACCTCCAATATAGTACTTGACTCAAAGGTCAGGTTATTCTCGTCCGTGATCCCTGTCATCCGACATGCTTGACTCTCAGGCAGGGTCAGCCATAAGGAGTCGATTATTGCTGACGAATTCCGGATAATCTCCGTTACAAAAGACGCATTTCCTCCATCATTCTGAAAGTCATCCCCGGCTTCCGAGGCTCTGTCCCAGGAGTTCGAAGTCACTGAGGTGACCCTTTTTCGCCTACTAAAGACACCTCGGCTCTCAAGTGTTTCCAATGGGGAAATGTATCCTTCATCCTTATCCAAGGACTCCATCTCAATCATCTGTATCCAAAACCAATTCAATATTGATTAATTATTTATCATCTATTACAATCTTCCATTAATCATTCCACACACTCCAACACCACAAACATAATGTTAACACATGATTATTGTGCACAGTCATAAAATGTATTATTTCCTTAAACTTTACCAGAATCAGACTCCTTCCAATTGAACATTGATATCCCCACTGACCTTTAATCTGGATAATAATTTTTAACGGTTCAAATGCCGGAACGAATAAATATTACTTGAGGACAACCTATGTACATAAATAAAAATCAAGTTATGAAAAACGGACATGAGCTTCAAATAATCTATTTGGAAGTCTTAATCTTAAACTCCAGAACTGACATACAGAATCACAATGATTACAATTTAAAATAAGTACTACATTTTGACAAATAATAATTTTAGACAACAAATCTTACCCTCTAAATTTTGTTCATCAATCCCTCCAAGCTTTTAGCGCCATATAACATGTGCCTGTATTGAGGATATTTTGTCTACTGCCATTTGTACCAATGGCATCTCATAGATGAGTCCTGGGATGCAAACTCCAAACCGGAACGTAAACATTGACTTCTTGAAGCTGGCCCAAAATTTTTTTTGGCAATTTAGCAAAGCTTAAAAAATTCCCGGTTCCGTTAAAAAGTCTGCATTAGTCATTAATGTACCTATCGCCGGAGGATTTAAACGCATCCTTTTTTAGGTTTATTTTTCAGTTCAACAGCCGAAATATTTTTTTCATTGCTTTTTTATACCATGGATTCGGTTCACAATTTTTTTTTTCACGTCTACATTTGACAGTATAGTTTATTACATTAATTATTACTAAACTCAAACCCTCCGCTCTGCAGGAAGTGTTTTTGCATTCTCAGGTTCAAGTGACAAGCAGATTCTGCAAGGGGTACTAAATGTTAAGGCAGTTCCAGTTCCAGCTTCAAGGCAAATACACATAAATAGAACCGGCGTGGTTCGGAGATCATCAACTCTGCATGTCCACAAAACTGTAAATTATACTATTCTGTTTGGCTAGCTGCTATATAAGTTGCTGAGTGCTAATAAGAAATTTAGGCGTTTGTTTTAAAAAAAAATCAGCACTTGGATATGTCCTGGAATTTTTCCCGTTTTGCTTATTAATACATTTGAACGGCCAGGTATCAGTAGGACGTACATTTAAAGTGCACTGGCCGTTGCATTACCCTCGGGTTTGGGATTAGAGCATTTTACTAGGGAATAATTATATTATTTAGTGAGACATGTGTATTTATATGTACTGTCTGAAAGAGACCATATTAATTATTACTGATTACTGCATAAGAGCACTAAAGCAAAAAACATTTTTTGGGGGTGACCTACATATATACAGTATATACATATATAATGTTAGCACTGATTTATGTCGGAGCAAAACTGTAGGAGAGTCCAATTCTGTTGTTTAGGGACGTGACCTGTCGTATGTACATTTCCGTTGCTTTTGTATAGTTGCGTTTTTCGTGTGGTGTGGGGTTTCAAGTAAGATATAATTTTGGGGTCGGAATTGACCTTTGACCTTTGGTGTATTACCTTCTGTGTTTCGCATGCGGGTGTTCTACGGGTAATATGCTCTGCTGATGTTGCTAAGCTAATGCTGTAAGCTTGGTTTTGGATTTGGGTATGACTTGTGCTTGGTCACTTTAATCTTGTCACTAAAATCTTAATTTTGTGGCTGATAATGGGCCTAATGGGAAACGATTGTATTGTTTTAGATGTTCTGATACTGATGGACAGCTATTAGCTTGATTGCGGTATTTGAGTTTCTTTTGGGCTCTGTTCTGTACCAAAGGCCGTCTGCGAGAGGGACACGTTACATGTAGAGAAAGTCATGTAATCAGATTAAGATATCGATTCTGGAAATGGGCGACATGGGCGGGGGAATTTTTTGTCGGTGTAGTGGCACAAATAAAATATTGATGTTGCTTCTATTGTCAAAATTGAATTTTCAGAGAATGTAATAGTTTTTTTCCCAAGGCAGGAAAAAGTGTGGATGTTGTGGGGACGGATGAAATAGATACATTTTTCAATACTGGGACATGTAATGTAATGAAGTGGAGTAGCTATCGACATAAGTCATTTATACTTTTGTGTATATTTGGTGATACTTAACTACATCTCAAATAGCATCTGTAATAAATTACAGTGAATGTTTCCTCCTAAATATCAATACGATCTCTTAACCTCGTTCCTTGAGCAACCATGTTTTTTTAATATACTTGAACCCGTAATTATTTCAGGCATCACCTCTATCCCCTAACGAACCTCTTTTTGAGAATAGAAAGGATACTGTATTTTAATACTTATTGTTGTTATCTTGTGTAAAAAATATGCACTTCCGGTAAGATACCCTTTTACCAGAATGTCCTACTCATTTTTTACAAACATTCCAATATTGCAGACGGCATAAGTACAAATATCCTCTCGACACATTACTGGGTCTGACATTAATTTGACCCCGTGCTGCTTTGAGACTCAGCAGAAAATAAATTTGTCCGAAACAAATTTATATGATTTTTGATCGGAACACAATTTTGTCCTCTGATTGCATTTCATTGTCAGACATCGTAGAGTCTGAGTGTCGTGTGGGGATAGTAGAGTTTCCTAGTTGAATCCCAGACTCTGAGTGAAACTCAATTTGTCCTAACACGTTCTGGCTTGGCAGCAAATGGTCCCTCAGAACCCTTCCTAGCACGCTTTATTTATTTAGAGACAAAGTTCTCTTCAGGAAGATCTAACCCTGAAGGTGAGGAACAACTCATAGTCGAACTTTCTACCAGCTTCCCTTCATGTACAAATTCTTTCGGAAAATATAATCTTCGCTCCCACCTTTCAATGACCCCCTAGGGTATTTAACTTTCACGGTTTCAAAAAGGATTTCCCATCTTGCTCTCTTCTATGCGTGTTAAAAATCTGAAACGGATGAATTCCGTTCGTTTAAGACTTTGATCTTTTGGGATTTACACAGTATACTCCATAATTAAGCCTACTAAGTTTGGAGAAGTAATTTAAAGAATTAGATCTTTACAAAAGCTATAAGGCCACTCATATTTTATGTATGTATTTGTAATTACTTTACTGATATATTATTGTGAAAAGGCGTTGGGTAATTTTCTTGTTTATATGTTCAAAATTTGCTGCACTTTAATAGGAAAATTATCCTGGTCGCATTTATCGATACAAAGGTAGAAATTAATTCCTTTCACGTTTCCATTGTACAAATTTCCCCAACCTCAAGGTTACTTTG
This sequence comes from Allacma fusca, assembly GCA_947179485.1. NCBI lineage: Eukaryota > Metazoa > Arthropoda > Collembola > Symphypleona > Sminthuridae > Allacma > Allacma fusca. Next base: position 19,486,139 of record OX359248.1, on the reverse strand, counting down.
CTTTGAGATTACAGCTTTCGCGTTTTTCTACAAAGTACGGGAAAGAATAACTTAATACTTAATTTTTAATAAGTACGGGAAAGAATAACTTAATATTTAATTTTTAATAAGTACGGGAAAGAATAACTTAATACTTAATTTTTAATAAGTACAGATGCAAGGTAACCATAATTGACAATCTTTAATACTGGGGTAAATATTCTTGTATTTATCATTAATTCCTGCAAATATTTCTAATATATAACAATGTGTTTTATTTGGCAATAATGACCCATACTTTTCTTTGTAAATGTTATAGCGCTGTGTGTATGTCTATGTTTAGTAAGGATAAATTATTATCAGAAATCAAGCTGCATGTTCAAAGGTTTTACAGAACAGTAAATATTGCTTTATCTTAGAACTTGGTTTACTGTTCAAAATGGCCTTGTTTTTTAAATCGGTTTCCGACTTGTATTTGTCCTTCAGTTGATAGTTGAAGGACTTGCTAGTAGAGTTAGATAACCTTTGAAATGTGGCATGTTCCGTGATTTAGCCGAAACTAACTAACAAGGTTGAGATTTATTGTCTGAATCTTACATTCAATTACAAGAACTTCGTTGTCTTAAATCTAACTTGTGTCAAGGTTGATAACTTCAAATGTTGTGAGATATCTATTTAAAAAACGTGGTGCTTTGAGTTCATTTTCCTGGATTTGGAAACACATTTGAGGGTCTTATAATCTAGTGTTGGACTTGCAATTTTTGTTTGCATTTTTTGCATATAAAGCCGTCGGCAAGGTTAGCAGTAATGAAACGATAAACAAATACTTACCAGCTTTACACAACCAAGTGTGAGTGCAATCACTGTGGTGGAAAAGACTTTCATTGATTCAAAAGCAGTTGCCAGCAGGAGATTTCTTCAAGTAAAAAAAATGCAGCCCGTGAGTATGGAGATAGTGCCCAAGACGCCCCTGGATATTATCATGGATGTAGAAATTAAATCCACTATTCCAATGAATCACTCAGTATCTTTTCATTTTCATGAAACTTGTGGCTGTGAATGTATCAAGAGTTTTTACGACAATGATCCAAAGTAAGTGCTTTCCTGTTATCCTTATTTTGCATGGTTTGTCAGTCTCTATTTTCTCTTTGAGGATTGGAAAGAAAATAAGCAGATTAAGAACCCCGAAAAGATTGAACAGTAGAACCAACGGGCTACATACATTAGGAGGACTAGCTTTGCATAATAACAGTAAGATCAAAATGTCTAGCATGAATTCACCCTCATGAATGTGAAGAGATGAAGCTCACGTAGAGCTTGGGTATTTTTTTTTCTCATGCAGACTTCCATTCTTTAATTTCTCCATTTTCCTCAAATGTACAGATAGGGGTCCACTCACGATGTTTTACATAAATGTTGATACATTGAAATATATGTACTCGGCATACAAGGTTTTACATGTGAACGTTTTATATTAGATACAAACTTTTCCCCAATGCAGAAACTTGAATTAATATTGTTTGACAAATAAAGTGAATTGGGTTATATAGTCTTCAAAAGTTGGAGGAAAGTTATTTTTCAAGAATGAGCTACAGCTTGAATGCTGAGAGGTTAATACAAAACTGTTTGCTCCTTTCTGCTGACTCAGAGATTAAAGATTTTAAAATTAAATAATGGAAGGCTTTATATTCGCTCCAATGTAATTTCAACAGTACAGTCTGTACTTCATTTACATGTTTCTATTATAGTATGAGTAAATGTTGTTACTTTTTCATTCATTTCCAATTTCCAGCAGGGCGAGTTGACATTGAGGAAATATATCAAATCATATAAAAAAAGCAACAATTCATTTGAAGAATTTGAAGCACGACATTTATTTCCTGCAAATTTAGAAATTACGACTCTGTGGAACTATCATTATTGTTATTGTAAGTCCACGGATTTTTTCCCAGACCTTTATATGTACTATGAATCTATCTATTGGTTGTTATATGCACCTTTTTGTTGAGACAAATTTGTCGAGTTAAATATTTTTTGTATAGATATATAATTCAATTATATCACGCTGCGTTTTGATTACAAAAGGAATAATTACTACAATCAATCTATCTAAATACTTCAATGAAAATTCAACAAATTCGTACTGTATTCATTTGACGTCAAACAGAGCTATAATAGAAGGCACAAAACAAATTTAGAATTTATTTCCACGAATAAATATAATTTTGAACCTTTTCAAACCTAAAACTTCAAAGTACAAACGTAAAGATGAAAGTTACTGATGAATAGCATCTCGACTGATTGTGAGTGCGGTTCTCAGCTGTAGTTAACGAGAGAGGACTTTCGCAGGGCTTCTTGCAAACCAGGGATGATTTGTCTATAATTACGTTTGACGCAAGAAAATATAATCTAAAATGCTTTTGTTACCACTTCTACTGGACGGTTTATTCTTCGATTTACATGCAATGATGGAATATTATATTGAGAGAGACGGGGAAATTGAATTTTAAACCAAGCTGCATCTCTTACCCGCTTCTCCAGACTTCTTCTATTTCCAAGGCTTAAGGTTGTGCGTGTAGTACCTTAACTGTTTGATAAAGTTAAACATTATTTCAAATGGCTATGAGCCATTTTTATCCCACTATGCATACCCTCCCATTGCAAATTTTTTCTCCTCCCATTCGTTCAAAAGAGCGTAACCATGTTTACAATTATGTGCACATATGTATCTACAGATACGTATCATACGTGAATAATTTCTTCATGTGCCTCATTGTGCAGCAATGGGTTGTTAAGATGCTCCTAAATATTAAAATTGTATTTCCCCGAGCTTGGGTACCGCCTTGTGCCGGGATCTGGCTCAAGTAAAGCATTTTATTGTGCTTTTATATTTTTCCTGTGGTTTCCATTCTCACATGATACGCTTCGTTCGCTGCGACGATGGGTATTGATCCCATTCTTCCCAGGTTTTTTGTACCTCATGTACCTTGATCTTCCTCTCGCGTTCAGAGAAGTAATCTGGGCGGAAAAGGCTGGGTATATAAGTTGATATTTGTACTTCCTGTTTGAAATGGTAGGTTCAGTTAAAGCAATCATGGAATGACGATGAAATTGTTTCCTTAAATTGTGATTGCATTGTAAACCTGCTATGCTTCATAAAATTTTTTGAAGTACATTATCCTCCAGATTTAAAATGAGATGTAATGTGTGCGTGTACCTGAAACTTTGTATTATTGTGTGATATGCTACACTGCGAGCCTTAAATTCAGCTCTATTATATACCATTCACGAAATATTTAGGAACGTGATTTTTGAGTTGATTTGCATTACTCGATTTTGACTACTACATGAAGATATCTATGGATACAAGGGACATCATTATCTCCACATCAGTCTGCATAAATAAGTACGAATACAAATACTCTGTTGAATATCAATCATGAGAGCACATACGAACATCAGAAATCCAGGCCTTCCTCATTAAAGATCATTGTATCTGTGGTTTGTAAAAGTTGGGAAGGAGATCCTCAAGCAGGGTTTAATCTTGTGAATGTCGGGAAAACGCTACGAACAAGTTCCTTACAAAGGAGGCCTGAAGCCTTCCATGACATTTAAAAATAGCTGGTTTATATGTTTATACTCTTAATCGGATTAAAATATCTGCTTGAAGCTTTCTTTTGAAATACGACCTGCATCAAGATATATTTCCATCAGATATAAATTAAGCCCGTATCTTTAAGCATCCGTCTTCACAATTCAAAGAGAAAGTCAAGACTAAATGAATCCCCTACTTTCATGTCCATGAGCGTACAAGAGCAACAGTCAAAATTGAAAGTGACCGGGGAGTATACCGTGTCTTCACTTTAGAAATATCAGGGTTACCACAAAATATGAGAAATCGATTTAGTTTCACTCAGGTCCTTTTCAAAGCACTTCAGTGGAAGTGATGGCTTATATAGTGTATACCGAGAAACTCGCCCTTCTTTGCACACATCCTCTCCAAACTGCTCACATAGCTTTGCATGGAAAGATTCATTGCGTTAAATTTTAAACTAAAAGCTCCCGCAGTATCTTAAAGGCTTAGATCCCTAGACATTGCTTTTACCTCAAACCCATTAGGCATTAAGAGCTGGGGATGTAAGAGGTTGCCTCCCAGACATTCGAGGCTCTACCTGGAACGGGAACTCCCCCGACTTATTATAATTTACAAGGTACATTTTTTTTCTTCAAAGTTGTGTAGTCCTTCGGCAGTTCCGCTCGACTACGACCCATTCTACAGACGCGTAGTACACGGTCCGCTTGGAGCTATAAAAATATGACGTACTATGGAATTCTCACCATGAAAAGAATAGAAGTGACAAAAGGGCTCCTTTTAGAGATAGAAAAATATTACTAATCGGACTTTAATATGAGTTGGAACGAAGGGAAGGGCTGCATCTCCTAAAAGAAAAAGCTCCCTCAATCGTTTTCATCAAAGGAATGCTAAACTGTGTTCCTTTTACTGTGTGAGGAAAGCTCGAGGATGGAATTGAAATCTGGGGACTTGTGCAGCAGTAGCTGTATCTAGTATTTGGGTAACATTCAGGACCACTCAGTGTCATTCACTCGTTTTGGTGTAGTATATATATTGATGGGAGGAATTTATGTGCTACAGCATACACAGACCCACACATACATAGATACACACATACAAAAACTCAATCCAAACTCTCAGCTTCAGTTTTTGGCTCAACTGGATTTAGATTGTCAGCAGAGAGTGAGAGTTCGGCGGAGCTACTGGAGTGTTCTTGTATATTTGGTTGGTGGGACTGAAGTCGATCTTGCAGCAGGAGTTTTATCCTGCACTTTATATATACGGGTTGCTCCGTCTCCAAATGTTGTATGGGCCTTTTCCTCCGTATTTTTTCTCATAAATAGGTTCGAGGGAAAAGTAGAACTGGGTTGGGAGAGAAAACGGGAGAAAACATGCACATTTTGGGCTACACGGCTGCGCTTCCATCCGGAAACTGAAACTGAATTTGGTGTTCCACTTCTCCCGTCCACATCTATAGACTCTGGCATGGTCGTAGTGGATAGTGTATACTGTATATATGTAGGGAATGACTGCAGAGACGGGAGGGAAGGGATCCAGGAGTGTGCTAAGTAACGTCTGTGGAGTAACGTCTGTAGGAGATTGTGTCCTTATTTGTAGCCTGGCACATCCCTTTATATCTAAGAGCAGTGGGACTTTCCACTGAGAGAAAAAGGAGGGAGTGGAAACGACAAGCTGATTGTGAGCTTTACACACAGAAGGAATTCCTTTTCACTTCCTTTCCTCATTCGAGTGCATTGAGTTGTGGGCCAGTGAGACACACGAGTACCGCTCTGACTTTCACTTGAAAAGGTGGCCATCAGGAACTCTCAGGAGTTTGGTTCTTGGGTTGTTTGAGTATTTACGGATATGTTGAGGTTGTTGTTGTTACTGTTGATTGTGTGACATCTCATATTCATTTTTTCTTATCCATTCAACACTCCTGTCCTTGCTCCTCTCTGGGTGTTTGTAACCCTCGCAATCAGACTCACAAGCAGAGGTTTAATTATATTAATACTCTCTATTTATTCAATTCATACGTAACTTGTGTCCCTTCAGATAGTGGTATGGTTATAGTTGGGGAGGTCATTTAGATTTCCATAAGATTGCTCCCCACAGATAATTTTCTCCAACACTCTAACTAGCTCTTCGTGATCTTACTCTTCTCTGAGCTCTGTAGGACGAACTTTGGGAGTTTCCTATCGTCATCCTTGTTTGCCTGCTCTTGACATTTCATGTTCTAAGAGCTAACGGCTCTCGTCTTGTTATCCCGCATCCTCTCTCTCTCTCTCTCTCTCTCTCTCACTCACTCTCTTTCTCTTTCATACTCTCATTACAGCACTCCCCAGTACTTAACACTCCCTAACTGCTAACCTCTGCCCGGTTAATCGTGTCATCAAGTGGGAATTCCTATTGAGATAATATAAAAATTTAACTACCCAATAATAGCAAATTCTTCTCCTTCACCCACAAACCATGGAGCCTTCCATAGTTGAAATTGACGGCGATTCGGATGAGTAAGTGTCCTCTTAAGCATTTACTAAGTTGCATTTTACAGATACTAGTTCTAGATTCTAGAAGATTTAACTCTCTATTTGTAGCGCTTACTATTTTTGCTATGTAGCTCATTTATACGTACATCCATGACGTGACTCTAGAGATAATTTCCTGGAGCTTGTCGAGAATTTTTATAGGCCCATACAGAGTCGTATTGATTAATCCATAAAGCTGTACATGCACCACTTCGACTGGCTGGGAAGAAACCCCACAGAACGGATTTGGTCCATTGGAGCTATAAATTTCTTACGTAGGAGCACTTCCAAGTAGCATAATGTGGGGATGATATATGTGTGTATGCTTGCTCCTTGCTCACAAGCGTCATAGGAGGATTCACATGGAAACTCCGGGGTAAATGATACTTACAAGAGAAGTAATATAGGTGTTAAATACAGTGTGTATAGATAGGAGTAAAACTTTTAATCTAAAATATTAGTCACAACACGGACAACAACATTTCTCACTTAACCAGGTAATTCTTTACAAACTTTGATTTAGAATTTCAAATTTTGGCTAAAAACCTCGAGCCAGTTTCTCATTACCCTCCAAAACTTATCAATTAACTTTATTATAGTTGCATATTTATTTTTCTACTTCGGAGGATATAAAATTGTAGGTGCATTGTATTCTAATCATCCTTGCAGAGTACAACATCTGGTTATAGTAGGTACACCATGTGTTTAATTGGGCAGGTACTGCACCTTTGAGAATAATACCTCTTTCCAGCTGGGATATCTCATAAATCACAGCAATAAACAAATTTGAACACAAACTTGCAATCATTCGAGACAGTTTTTATGAATCGTAAGACTAATCAGTAAATTGTGTCTCTCATTGCCCCCACATGCATTCAAGCAATATTATAGAATTGAAGCTTTAGAATTAGAATTTGTTGTTCCTGTATAGACTTATAGACACTTCATGTTTGATATTAATTTTGGACAAGGAAAAAGTATAAAATATTCGTGTAATCTTGAAGGTAAAAAAAATGGCCAGAATATAGAATACAGTAGCACTTGCACACGTCCCCTGAAAATCTCAATTACTATTTACTAGGCAAGTTCTAGTATCCAAAGCATTCGTTAATGGTAAAACTTCTAGCCAAAAAGAATACATAATCGTTAGTGTAAAGCAAGTATGCTGCTTAATATTTACTCAGTGCGTTTTGTTTTATATACTTCACTCCAGGTACTTTCCTTATGAGAATGGACGCAAAAAGTCTATCTAGGTTAGTAGTAGTCGGAACAATTACACTGGGAGAAACTCGCAGCTGCTACGGAACTCTCAGTTTTTTACAACACAAAACAGCACATAACAACTAACGGCAGAGAGGAATTGATTGTATGGAGAGAGAGCTGTGGCATGCAGCTTTTTCTTCATAATCTTCCTCCATTTCGGAATGTAAGGGCTAAAGGAATGTAAGCAAAACATGAAGGAAAATACCTACGTGTGTAATATTTGCGCTCTCGAGTGCACAAGGAAATTCCTCCCAATGCCTACTATATTGTTGTGGTTTCAAAACATACAGTAGTTATCATATGAAAGAAAATTCTCAAGGTATATTTTCCTGAGTACTCTGAATCTGTCGGAATCCTTTTGAAGTCTCACCCAAAAGCCCATTCAACGAGTGACAGCGAGAGTATTTAAAGTGATAAATTCTTTTAAAACTAAATTAAGCTCATTGATACTGGTATTATAGCTTAAGTAATTATTATTTCCTTGGGAAAATAGGGGACAAAATTGAATTACTACGAAGTCAAAGTTTTTTCCAGGTATGTTGAACTCAGAATGGGAACTAGCTCTTTTAATTAGCTCCATAATAACTTTGGCTGGAGTTAATTAAGTAGTCGCCAGGTGATATTGCCAGACCTTAAAGATGTCGTAAGAGCCTACTCATGTAGGAGAAGGCTGCTAAGGACATTGGAGAATAATTGAGTTAGTCCTGAGCATTGGTAGTACGAAGCTCACGAGCAAGTTTTAACATTGTGAATTGTGACGTCAAGGTAGATAATAATAATAGTAGACCTTCGGAATTATGATGTAGACATATGAAGTGTGGTTCCAGGCGAACTATACACCCCATGAGACTTCCCCGTCATATGACGTCCGTTTAATGAAAGTGACTCAAATAATTACAGTTGATAAGCCCACCCATGTATGTACATACATACGTTTGGCTTCTGACTACCCATAAGGGGAACGTATCACCTCCCAGAAATCATCTCTCCGTAAAATAGATTACGAAACGGTTTCTCTCCCAAGATACTTACTTACGTTCAGACAACAGGGATTTAAAACACAATATTTTTTCGAGGCACATACATATGCACAGAGGCTCATTGGGAAGGGCACTAATAAGCAATGGTTTGTGTAGCCCAGAGGTAATAAAACTAAAAGCATACCCCACGACTCATTACCCAGCAGGACGGAATTTGATAGGAGCAACCGTCTTCGCAACCTTTTGTTTTCTCATTTTCCCTGATTTATATGGACGGATTACTATCAGTGGTTAATAAAGGATGAAAGCCACGCGTGATTGATAGGAGAAAGTATGTTTGGTGAAGGATCCTCCCGGTAGTAGAATATCATTTTTCACATTCCTTCCGAAGTCAATCCAGTTATATGGGATGTGTCCCATGACTTATGTATGTATGTATCTACGTACATACCTTATGGGATGTGAATTAAAGCACAGCTACACAGAGTAATTCCAAATATTGCCAGCGCTAGCAAAAGGGTCAACTCACATGACATTTTTTGTAATCTTACCCATCTGTCACTGTTGGCTTGGCTGGGAAGTGTTAGGGCATACTCTCTGCATGCTAAACATGGGTATAGAGTCCTGCGACGTAAGCCAATTTCTTCTGTCGTCAGGAACCTACTACATCTACGTAAAGAATTTCATAATATGATTTCATCAGATCGTCTTTTTAGCATGTTTGTCCCCCGTTCATAGTACAGTATACCTACAGCTGGCGCAAATTCTTTCTAAATTCATGAGGCTCAGAGCACAGCTAGAATTTCTCCTTGTTGCAGAAAGACTCCTACAGTAGTTTTTCTATCCCGAATATATTCCAAGACCATTCAATATTTACAATTTCCCAGGACAAATTCCATGCATCATCAATATTGATATCCATCTATTCCATTATTTACGACTGTGTTCAAATAGCAGACATGCAGTGGAGTGTAAACATTAGGAAGATACGACCCATTATTTCCCTGTGAGTTTGTACCTCCAGCATTGGAGTTACTCTGATATATCCGCATAGAATGGAAAATTATTCATTCGAAATCATCGGTTTGGATTGGATCGATTACCTTTTACATTCTCCCTCTGTAGGATGTTGAAATTAACTCAAATTAATGCTTACGAAAATGTGATGCCCGGCAAGCGTACATACTGTGAACTTGTATTAGAGATTTGATATACCCTCATAATTACAGATACTTATATTGTGTATGCCCATATGTCCCGCATACATAGTAAGTAGTTACTGATTACGTAATTAAAGAAACATAGCCGGAGCGAGGAAATCGAAATCGGTGTGTCGTGTGTCTAATATTCTAATAGGATTGAGAATCCCACCCGACCGTACCTACATAAGTAATTATCAAGCAGAGGGTGACCTCATGTCTGATAAGTAAAAGCACAAAAGTAATATTACAGCAAGAGGAGTTGGATGAGGGTTGGGAGTGCGCCATGCGGGTTTGTTTAAAATAAAGTTATCTCGATTGTATGCAATGGGAGTGACAGGATCAGGGTCGCCTTCCAGTAATCACTATCTCACCCCCCGCCTCATGATGTTGTAACGGTTGAGTAGGAGACATTTTAGACGTTATCATTTCTCCAAAGACGCACATACTGTATACCTAAAAATTCGACCTGACCTGCTAAATGCTGCAAAAACTCATTGGGGTCATTACGTATTTTTATTTACATCTACATACGTAATTATGTATATGTAAGGCTGTATAAAATGTATAGAACAATAATTATATTAGGAGCGTATTTACGTATGTAATGCCTGTCGTCTCAAATGAGTGTGAAACTGTGTAAGTAGTGATAAATTAGCACCATAGATTCTACTACTGGCCCTGGAAGTACTTAAGTTTTATAGTGATGTTTATGTTTTCAGGCATGAAAGTAAACATGGGGTATATACTGTAGTTATTTCAGGGGGCATTCATAGCTCATATGTAATTATAGGAATCTATAGGAAGATCAGATGGAAAGAAAAACTAGGATTTCTCTCACTCAGCCGGATAATGGAACAGACCTAGGTCAAATAAATGTCATCCATTTTGTTCGTACTAGTGATAAAGATTACACTTTAGTGGCAGAAGGCTTCCAGTCCGCCTCTCTATGGAATCTATTGAGTGCTATGAGTTCTAACGTCCTGTACATACTGTACGTATGGGTATATAGCGTCAACATGTCGCAAGCAGAGCCCAGGGGTTATCAGGCGTAAATAAATAATGCATTGTACCCCACTTGTCTTTGAAAATATGACAAGGGGTCTGAAATTTGTGTCGCCTTTCCAACTTCTCCTAATTAAATTCTTTGAGAACAAATATGATGAAATAACGTTTTTTTTTCAATGGAGGAGATAACTCTCGTCCTTTGAGTGGATTCCGTACGTACGTATAGCCAAAGGAAAAAATCATTGAGGGAGGAACAGAAAATGATGACAAATGACATTGATTTGTTGTTTACAATTTAGAACATAAGCAACATACGATGCAGGAATACACACAGTCAATTCAAATCTCCATCCACTTGAATCTTGGGAAATTAGTTCTATTCTATTTCCTGCTACCCTTTCACAATAGCACTATAAAGGCTCATCCTAGTACTCTAGTTTTACATAGTTGGGAAAAAACCTTGGAGGCAAAGGAGGTCGGGAATTTGTGCAACTATCAGTAGCAGAAGAATAAATTGACTCTGTTTGATCTTCTTGACATTCTTCATTTGAACTCGAATTTTCTCAGTCTGAGGGGACTCATTGTAGGAAATTGAATTTCCCTGAATGTGCTCAGGCAATTCTAGTCCCTGTCATTCAGTATAGTGAATATTATTATTGAGACCGGATTTAAAGGCATGGGATTTGCCATACCTGGGTCGACGCAATTGTGGAAGTAAAGAAAGTTAAAACAGTAATTTTCCTATCAAGAGGATTTTCTTAGTGGTCTTTTCTCCGCTCCCAAACCCTTATCTCCAATTCAAATACAAACTAAATCGAGAATAATACGGAGTCAAAGGAAAATCCTCGGAAGTTTTGCACTCAATTGGATGAAAGCGTATACGTCAGAGAGGGATAGATGAAAAAACTTGAATTTCGATTCTCCCCTACTACTGTGTTCATATAACAAAAATTATTGTTCTTCAAAAAGTCGAGTCCTGAAAGAAAGAAAAGCTTGACGCATATACTTAAGACACGTCATCCTTCACTTGGAGGAAGAAAAGTACGGACCAAAAGGGTTAAGAAAATGTCCCAAGCTCACAAAAATTCTCAAGAGTGTAAGGATGGGGTACTGGCTGGGCTAGCGGGGGGAAATGGAACGGAAAAGAGCAACTCTGAGAAGGAGAAAATGGATAAAAATAACAATAAATTTTTAATTATTCCAAATAACTGTGAAGTTTGCTCAAGTGATATTGCCCCAGAGGATGGGAAGACTATTGAACCGACGACGGTGGAACCCGCATCGATTACTTCTACAAAGCCGTCGAGTTTAATTCACGAAAGCACTCCTGAGCCTACATCCTCCGAAATGAGCACAGGGCTTTTCAGTCCCTCCCTGGATTTACGCCATCCAACCTTTACAGAAGACGAAAATGAGCGTGAATCAGATATGAAGCCCCAGACTAGGTTTTATTCTCTTTTTTTTCTTTGGGTTATTTTTTTTATATTCTTTTAGTAGCATGTACGTATAGTCATGTAGATATAGACAGAGTTCCCTTTCAAAAACAGGATGAGTCGGGCAGTTCCCAGAGAGAAATTCATGAAATTAGCAAAAGTGCATATATTAAAGTGTAGCTGAAATCAGCAGTTAGTTTTTAGATAGGAGCTAAAAGCTATTGGGGGGATTTGCTCGGGGAAAATTCATGTTCTCAAGAACTTAGTCAAATTACCAAAGTTATTTTCCTCTTAGCCCTCAAATGTATGTATCAAGGTATAATTAGATATTGGAGTGGCAGAAAACCCTCTTCCGCTTTTGACTTTGACAGAGTTCAATATATGCATTGCTGGAATTGGACAGTTCATTCTGGGTCTTTTAGTCTCCGTTGACTCATCACTTCCCTCCCATTAACTGCTTCTTCTTCCCCAATCTGTATAATTTGAATAGATAAGCCCCAAAGGGAACCTCCTTTCAGAAGTAAACTTTCCGAGTGGAAACTCAAAAGCAAACAAATTTAGTAACTATTAGAGAAAAAAGGTTCGTTCTTTGAAATGGTCTTTGCTGGAAGGGGGGGGGAAACTTTTACTGGAAAAAAAAATCTAATTGCAATTTCAAGCATACTTATATTTTTTCAAAAGTTGAAATTCAAAGTAAAAATTGTCAAACGAATGGAGTTTATTTTATTTATGAGGCTATGTATGTACAGAAGTTGTTCCGTAATGAAAGGGATAGGAAACTCCTGGGTAAGATGAAAATTCTCAAGTATTTACGCTCCAAGTAAATATATATTTGTGAGGACAGAGCAAATACGGTAATCTTGAATGAGATTATTTTGGTGAGACAAAAGATTCATGGGACTTTCTCCCTACAATGCTATCCACACTCTTTAAGTTTACTTTTCCATTCTAGTACTGTACTGCTCTTTTATTTTGAAAAAATCCAACGAGTAGGGCAGTATGCACATAAAAGTTTTAGTATTTTGCGAGCATTATTTTTTCTCTCTTGAACAAATAGTTTTTGTTGGTTCAGTGGATGTATTTAGAAACACTTGGAATCCGCATACTCGAGAAAAAACAGTATAATCCTTTGAAAGAAAGAAAAAAATAAACCCGAGGAAACCAAGGTACATTTTTGACAGCATCTTCAACTTTCTCTATATTTTCCATTACTTTAGTATGCGGAGGATCCTCGCCTGGGAAAATCTCTTGCTCGTGTTTACGTCAAGTAACTAAACATGTTCAAGGATGGTAAGAGCAAGAAATAATGACGGGGAAAGGCATCAACACATCTCATCCTAACTTTTTTTTATTCAGTCCCGAATAATGTAGTCAGTCCCATTAGTCCGAATTTTTTAGCATTTCTTCCATGGAAAATCCTCTCCGGCCTGTCTAGCAACTACATTTAATTTGCATCTGCTTCCTCTCTCTGGATTGGTGTTTGTATTTTTTTTCCAAGTTGTATTCTTCTCTGCTCATCCCGGGGGTTAATCATGGAAGCAGAAACATTGATTAAAGAGTTGCAACGAATGAAGTCACGAAAGTTGTATTCCTTCACTTTACACAGTCGTAATTGACAACTATTTCATCCTGAACAGAAGCAGCTAATTAAAAGGCTTACAGTGTACATTATGTACTGTCAGAAAATATAAATAACTTTCCATTTTGACAGCAATATTAACGAGGTTGCTCACATTCATGAACGGATGATTCCAAAATTTCGCCTTCATTCTTATTTTTAAAAAAACTAGCTCTCAAATAGCAAGAGTACATATCGTCGCTGAAGAGGCAAAATGGAATACATGCATTTTGGATTAAAATCAAAATGGTCTACATGCAGTTTTACTAAATGCAAAATGGAATAGATGCATCAAGTTTTAAAAGCAAAATGGAATAAGTGCAATTTCGTCTAAAAGCAAAATGGTCTACATACATTATGAAAGTATACACGCATGTAGACCATTTTGCTTTTAGTGAAAACTGCATGTAGTTCATTTTGCTTTCAGGAAAGCTTGCAACTATTCCGTTTTGCCTTTAAGGAAAAAGGCATGTAGACCATTTTGCTTCTAGTCGAAATTGCACTTAGTCCATTTTGCCTCTTCAGCGACGATATGTAGTCTTTCTGGAAAGTTACATTTATAAGCTCCAGCTACAAAAACAGCTAAAAATCCTTGTTTTGTAATCATTGCAAATAATAAAAATCTATAGGAGAGACTTTGTACATAAGCTTTTCATTTGTAACTCGTAATTATACAAATGCTGGCGTTTTCGAGACCAATTACAAATTAGGGCCAACCGGGAGCTAATTAAAAGTTTAAATCATCCTAATCTGTTTTTGGGAAGATGTCAAGAACAACCCCCGCATGTTTAGGGTTCAAATGGTGAAATAGGTATTGATTTTGCTCCCACTTATTGTTAGAATAAATGTCAATGCGCAGTAGCAGGTATTTTCTTCAGTTTGTAAACTTGAACTTTGATCAGAAATAATTATGTGAATATATCACTTTGATAAATATTTTTATACAAAAGGATTTACTCCCTTTCCTGCTCGTAGATAAAAGTACTACTGAAGTAAAATTCTACAGTATTCTGTGGTCTGTTAAAATTTTAATTTCCTCGTACATACAGGAAAATGAATTATTAGAATTTATTTGAGTACTGAACTTACCACTGCAACGTCGAGGTCGAAGCCACATCTGGTATATGCAATTGATGTGGCTGGTTGGTGGTAATGGTAATCTACTTGCTATGACTTTAGTTTATAAAGTTTCTTTTGCTGTAATTATTAAAATACGACTGACTGTCTACATGTAAAGGGTACATTTTTTGCGAGCAGCAAATCCAAGCGAAGTTCTTTTTATATGGAGGAAACAGTAACAAGGAAACTTCTAGTTTTGTAATAATTATTGTAGATATTCATAGTTTGACGCGTGTACATACCATTCGTGAAGAGGAATATGGATTTGTATAAATATGTATTTGAAACGAACAACAAAAGTTTAGGAAATAATAATTGCGCTGGTATTAATTTTAGAAAAAGTTTTAAATGTATCGCTATACACAGTCTTAACATGATCATGTATGTATGCTTTCACGAGTTTTAAAATTTCAAGTAAGCTGTAAAGAATCGGATAAGAAGCAATGGGAATGTTAGCAGGTGTTGTCAAAACTGAATGCCTGAACAAGTCAACTTAAAATTTTTACAGTTTTAGACAGCAATGATTGCTTATTAACCTTTAGTAAAGTTTTCCTAACAATCGTAATTTAAATGGTTACAGAAATCATGTGAATTTTCCTGTATGTAATAATTGTTACCTCTAAATTGAACACGCATTTACACATTGTGTTGATGCATATATCATCCCAGCTACATATGTAAAATCCGAATGGTATATCTCTGCAATAGAATCATAAACTTTCCTTTTCAAATGACCCTCACCGTGCCCGTAGTTATTTGAGGAGCAAAAGTTTCCCAGACGTAATTGAACTAATTATCCCAATTTGGAGAGGCTTTATATACTATGTGTACGTAGTAATTACTCCTAAGGGAGTACCTAAAATGTAAAGACTTCCAAGCGGAAAGCATCATGTAATGAGAAGCTATCATTTTGTAAAATGAAAACGCCGAAAGGAAGGTTAGTATTGGTGAAGTTGGGGCTCCAAGGCCTTGTAGGTGCTCTCACTTGATGTCATATATTAATCACCGTGGCTTTTTAACTTCAAATTAGCCCAGTCTAGCAGTTATTAAATGAACGAAATAAAAGCTCGGGGCTCTAAGGCATTTAAAGGAAAGACGGAGCATATAAATCAGCGAACATAGGAGCTTAGGGGAAAGTAACCAAATCCACGTGTTATACTTGACGGATGTGTCTGGAATATTTTAGCACTTGCATTTTATCCGAGATGGAAAGCTCGTTTAGGTAGCAATTTATTCGGCCTCTGTTATTGTCTTCTATCCTCTTTTGCGTCTGACACTTGGTAGGGAGAAAACAAATCGGATTTACTCTCCAGTCCAACTTTCCTCATAATAAAGCAATTGTCTGTCCCTGTGTGTTGAGTATTTTACTCACACACTGTGCAAGTCCCAGTGGACTGGTTTTTGCAAACCTGGCCATGCATGAGGACCTTATTTTTGCCAACCCTAAAACAAAGTTGAGGAAAGCATGTATGTACGTCAAAAGATTAGCTCGCCTTGAATGATGTTCCCAGAAGGGACTTGTCGGATCCGTAAATGTAAAGTAAACAGGGGAAACGTGTGATTGCATGAGAGTGTTCTGTAATGCACTGGAGAGAGCTGGAAGGTTGCTCTGTAGCGCAGGAGGCTTCTAAACGATAATAATAAGTTAGTGGGGAATCAAGACGTACCTTCGTATGGTTACGGAACCGATCATTCTGCGGCTTGTTTGGGGAAATATTTGGCTCTGGTTTGAGTCCCATGTTCAGGGAGAAACAAACCTTCATGTACTTTGCTTATTCCACCCAGGATCTGCTCCACTGTCAAGTTAAATATGGATTGTGAAAGGATTCCCACGCTACCTCTCCTAACAGTTGAGATACATGCTCTTATGGGATTTGTTTTGAGCTGAAAACCGTAGAATGGGCCCCATAAACAGTATTTATGATTTTATCTCCGGTGCAACTGCTAAGCCTCACCTAGTAGTAAAATAATGGTTGTTTCCTTGTGTTCACAATGGTGGAGATACATGACCCAACTTCTGTAAATACATGGGCCCAATTATTGTAAGTTTTCACGTACTTACTAGGGACAGGTCTCCGGGCTAAGCGCCTATAAATACTGTATGGGTGCTGGCAGGGTGTTGTGAAGTGTAATGGTGATGCAGGGCTATTTGACTTCATAAACTTTTCTCATATATTTGGCACAACAAATAATGTTGCTCATGTGTGAAGTCATCTGTGCAATTTATTTTCAAGTTTAAGCTTATCCATATTTGCTTGAGTCTAATCAGACGCTTTATTGATTTACCAGTCATTATGGATGTTCTGCTTTGAAAAGGCTAATCCTCTTTAGGCTTTTCATCGTTTGGTTGGGAACGACTCACTGACTCTGTTTGTACACCTTGTAGGTATTCGGATGGCTCGGTCCGCTTACGCAACCCACACATTGAACTGATGGACCAAGATATCTTGTACCACTTGGCTTTGGGAAGCGAGTCTCATGATTTAATTGAAATGTTTCAGGATATAAAGGTAACATTCGTAGTTGAATTATTAGTTATAATCAAATTACACATGATATTCGCAATTTGCCTCCCTTTATTTTTGTGCGTTGCGACTTTGGGAGGTTGAATTATCTTTACTTTTATTGCAAGAAGGGACTCTTCTTGGGGTAATAACTTTTGATTAACTAAAACTAACTCACAATAAGCAATTTCATCATCAAAAGAAATTTTCTTTATGGAGCTGTCTTAAATGTTTTTATGGTTCCGCGAGTCCTAGTCAGCAATATATGTAATTATGCCGAGACTGAGGTCATATTGTAGTCTAGTCTTTGTCTATTTACTCCCATATTAATTTCGAGGAAGTAATGAAAAATAATGTTGAAAGTTTGGGTTTGGACGTTTCCGAAATTGGATCTATCAGGGACAGCGATAACGGAAGGAACGTGTTTCACGGGGGCATGTGTTATCAGATGATATGCTTTGACGAAGATTCATGGTATCGAACCTCAGCCCGAATTTTCCCAATGACCCAGAATAAACTCAACGACAGAGCTGTAGTGTCTTGATAGAAATTGTCATAAATTAAATTATCGATTTTTTACGTTGTATGGAGGGATCGATTAGACTTGAAAAAGGTTACATACAAAGGGATTGTTTGAGTATTTTTGAAGCAACCAAGTCCACACATTTATTTGTCCTTTCCTCGTTGTATTTCGTTACATCGATCCCATATGTAGCCTGGTTTCTATGGTTTGACTGTCTCGTTTTTTCCCCTTGAATTCATAGTTTGTCTGTATCGGTGGTACACCCAAGAGAATGGAAGAATTCGCGTACTTCATCATGCGAGAGATCGGCCACAAAATTCCAACGGGGACGCAGCTCCTTGACATAAGTCAATACTCTTACCGTTACTCCATGTACAAAGTCGGTCCAGTTCTTTCTGTCAGCGTAAGTAATTTCCGACGTTTTGTTTCTTATTTCCGTATGAAAGGGCAGGCAGCAGCAGGGCCCAACGAATCAAATGCCTTCCCATCTCATTCTCCCGAGTTTATAAGAATCCGTGTGAGGCATGTATCAGGCTTCGTATCTTCCTCACTCCCTTGCTGAATAAGATAAAAACTTGCTTTTATAAATCTACATTATCTACTACCTACATGTTCTGGAGGAAGCAGTCAAGAATATTGTATCTAGTATGAAAACATATAAAAGACTGCTGACATGAGCTTCGGGGAAAAAGTGAAAAGAACATGAAGCCTAGCCTTTTCACACGTGTGACTTATAAGGCCTCCTTTTTTCGGAGAAAGTTTCCTGTTTATAATATTTATACAAGTTCTTTAAACCTTATATATCTAGTAGATGTTTGTAAATTATATATGTATGCATGAGTTTCAATTTAAAAAATGCTTTCATTTACATGACTGCAGGCAGTATTGATTAATATTTAAATGTTTCGGTTGGAGTAGATATGTTTTTTTGGTCATGACTGCGTCAAAGAGTGGAGCGCTTACTCCTGACACTATATAATTAAGTGAGAGGGAATTAATGTCAACTTTTGAGACCTCAGCCTTGAAAGTTGGCCCATTCATTATTATGTTATGTCTTGTTTCCATGTTACACCCCCCTAACGATCCGTAAACTTTCCCCTGCCCTTTTCGGTAATTGAAAGTTTTTGGAGTCATACTATTTTCGGAAATACTCCCTTCCTGTCCTGGAATTTCAGGATGAGAGCAGATTTGTGAGCTTTGAATTTACATCTGCTTCAACGCTGTCACTTTGAATACTGTTCAATTCCTAAGTGATCCTGAGTACCCTGCGTGTTGTCAATTTAATAGGGTTCTCACGCGACTAATACCATGTATTTTACCTAAATTTTTAGCATGGGATGGGTATCCCGTCAGTCTCGATTCTACTCCATGAGGTAATCAAGCTAATGTACCATGCCAAAGCCAGGGACCCGGTTTTCTTTAGAATAGGCACCTGTGGTGGGATAGGAATCGATGGGGGGAACGTCATCATCACAGAAGAGGCTCTCAACTCGGAACTGAAACCTTATCATGAAATCGTGAGCTATGGATATTTACTCTCTACCTACAATCCCAATAAGCAACTTAAAGTATCAATAGATTTCAGCATAGCTATTCACCTGCCAAACATGTTGGAGAAAGCCTTTCAAGCCCTATATGAATCCCGATGTTTACTTATAATTCTCTTCTCTGCAAGAAACTCTTCCCCAGGTTTACCCTTCAATTGAGATTGGAAGTTCAATATTAACGTAACCTTTACATCTCCCTATAGGTTTTGTTAGAATGGAAGCAACAGTGAGTATTTACTCGCGTACTTGAACTTTTGGCTCGATTAAATTCTGGTTTGTATAATGTAGGTGCAACTTTTTGAGAAAGTGTAGGAAGTTATTATAAAGTTAGGAAATGAATAGAACAAGTTCCAAGCTTATATGTAGGGCACGTCTTGATTCATGTTTGAAGTAGAGTAGGTAATAATTAAGTGGTTTACGCTTTTGTTCTTTCTACCATAGTCGGTTCTGGGAAAGAAGATCCGACGCCCGTCAAAACTTGACAGACGCCTCCGAGAAGATCTTCTGAGTTTGGCGCATGAGAGAGATAATGCTTATGACACTGTAGTCGGGAAAACTATGTGTACGGACGACTTCTACGAAGGTGAGCTTTATTCCTCCAATATTACTAATCAAATTAATCTGACAAGACCCAAGATGACTGTCGTTTCTCACGAACAAAGTTCCTATAAGCCGACGAACTTGTTTGGTTTCTATTTAAGTATTTATTACGTTGTTACCTATATAAGGTAAACCAATTATATTAATTTTAATTTCTTGTATTCTGGAACTCATAGGTCAGGCAAGACTCGATGGATGTATCTGTAAGTGTCATTTCCTATTCATACGCTCAAATATTTAAGTAATATCTCCTCAAGACTTGAACCAATATACTTAGATATATCTATGTTACTGGTACGGAGGTTGTGGCGGCCCCGTATTTAATTAAATGGCTTTTGGTTTGTAACAAGGTGAATATTCGGAGAAGGAAAAGATGTCGTACCTTTGTGAGCTCAATCGAAATGGAGTGACTAACATTGAAATGGAGTCTCTAGCATTTGCAGCGTTGACGCATCATGCCGGAGTGAGAGCAGCTGTGGTTTGTGTTTCTTTACTGGATCGTTTGAAAGGCGACCAGGTAAGAATTTTCACCTGGAATAATTTTTTTTAGTATTGTAGTTAAAATTGTTTTATTTACAATTGCTGTAAAATAATTGCTTATACAAACTTTACTGGGATAAAATTTTGGGACGGAAACCTATATCTGAACGGACCGGGTGAATATGAGTGGAAATGATTTATGGTACAGTTTGTACAAATTTAGGACTTGCTCATGCTTGACAATTTTTTATGAATAGGTTCTGGCGGCGAAAGAAGTTCTTAACGAGTGGCAACTACGGCCTCAAATTTTGATAGCACAGTACATCAAGAAGGAATTGGGTTTGATACCTATTCAAAGAAAAAGTCCTATACTTTCTTCCTTTCCTGCCATTCCTTGTAGCTGTCCCCACTCGACAGTTATGCGTGTGAAAAGTCCCCGGAGAATGAACATGGTTCAACAGGAATCCGAAAGTTATGACTAGAGATGACCTTGCAAGCCAAGCGCTCATCCATGTCTTCTGTAGCTGTATACTCATGAATACTAATTACTACACTTCGTTCAGGTGGATAATGTCAAGAGTGTAATTACCTGTAGAAATCCTTTAGATGTTTCAATCTCACATGGATAAATACTGTTTAATTATTGTAAATGTATAAACACATGTCTATACAAGGTGTTTGAGCGTGTGATACAGAATTCTGTAGATTAATTTGACATGATATGAGAATGTGAATACCTTTTAAATGAATTTGCTTGTCAATGTGATGCTATTTAGTCAACCCATAAGGTATAGAAGTAATTTTAGCATTATTCTATTTCTCTCTTCGTGATGTTGTAAACTTTTGCCAAGTACTTATATTCTATTGTATAATAGTGTTTACTCACTGATAATGAGGAAGAAAATTCGTGCTGACAATTTTTGGTGCTGAATATTGAAGTGATAGAAATGAGATAGCGAATCAAATTAAATAATTTAAGTTACAATTATATTATTATAAACGAGTAAATATGTATCTTTCAAATATCGTTGTACTGTAATCAAATGTATTGTTTAAATCTTCCACATCTATTTTTAAGCAAGCATAATTTTACAAATTCATTCAAAGTAAATTACTCGTATTTATAATCTTTTCCAAAAATATTTCTCGTTAAGGCGGAAAATAAATTACGTGTAGCTCAACAATTATTGTACTCTCTTTCATGAAACCTTCTCTTGTGCAAATATCCCTTCAAAATTTTGTATTTAGTGTAAAAATACACTCGTTGCGAGATGGATACATCTTTATAGGTTTCCAGACCTTGGAAATACAATGCTAAAGCTTGGAACATGGAGTAGTATTTCAGTCATCATGGAAGCTTGGATGGATCATCGCCCCTGCCCTGTAATCAAAGCACGTGAATTATTACAGCAATTTGTTTCAGGTCTCAAGTCCCTGGCTGCCGACATTAATGAATATGCATGTACGGGATTAGTAAATAATGACAGTAATTTGGCACGGCGGCTCAAATACAAATGTCCGTTACAATATATGTGCCAGAATGTCGTGCAATCATAAACTTGGACAGGAGTGATAGTTACTACTACTGCGGTAATCCCAGTGTATTACCCCTCGCAATTCGATACTGCAGAGCAAATTAGGTAACAAAGACAGATCCATTAGGTATTGGAGACGCGCAACTATTGATTCATCTTGGTTTGCAGTGAAGCCAGAATCCATTTAATTTGTACTACTCGTGTAGACCCCGTCCCCAGAGGCATCATTTTATTAGTTGGACTGTCATCATTCAAGCAGGAGGATGGACACATGATTTCGTTTCTAACAATCCGCAGTTCCAAACAGGTCTAAGATTTATGACCTCAACAGGAACCTCGTAGGGTTTTGGTCGCTTTTGTTAATGAAAATAGTATTTGGGGCGGAACGGGCGAATTGAAGGTCTCCGGCTTGGCAAGTAACGACATCCTGAAACATTAGGAAACGTGTATTTTACATTCGTAATCTTATGGTTATGATTTGTATATGTCCATAAATTAAACTATGCATTCTCCATCCCATTACACTGTTATCAATCAAGAAATTTGTGTGATCTTCGATAGACTTTAGGTTAAATAAACAAGAAAAATATTCATCGTAATTCACCAATTCACTAACTAAAGAAAAATATCACTAAATCCGTCTAGATAATATAATTTTTGTTTCATATTGCACTTATTAGCAAAATGCTTATTTAAAATAACGCAATGTTTTACAATCTGTAATAAAATCTATTCAAAATACCGTCTCGATTACGAAGAAAGATGTTATAATGCAAGTCTCATGAGAATATAATACAGCCCTACATAACTCGGATTTTTATCTCTGTAGCATGTGTTGTACATAATTTAACCGTACACACAAAGAAGAGTCATTACGAAGGTTTTCCAAATGCATGTTTACTAAAATGAAAGTAGGTTTAAATTTTTGCTTATTAGGTATAGCTTTACGGCATTTAAATTATTTGTCCATAGCTTACAATAATTAAGTGATGACACGTCCTTCCGTCGTTCGACTTTCTGCCCAGAATCATAACAATTTATCATTTTGCATATGCAATAAATTATGTATCCATTTATGTATGTTCAATGAGTAGTTTCAAAGAAGGCTTTCTTACGGCATTGTCAAAATCATGCCATCAGATTGAATATCATTTTTATGAATTTCCATGATTGCAGTAATCTAGTCTATAAAAATACGAAAAATGATAGGAAAACATTAGTTTCTGGGAAATTCCCAACTCCCTCTTGGCAAAATCTTTTGCTGCATTGACTGGTTAAACATAAAAGGAGAAAAAAAGTTATAACGTAAAGATACTTGCAACCTATGTATACATACATGTTGGTCCACTTACTTAGCTTAATCCGAAAAAATGCTTTTCTTGTAATATAATATAAGTACACTCTTTACTGAACAGATGAAAGGAACAGTTTTGGGGAACATTTTTGGTTTATTAGGTACTTATAAGTGAATTTTTTACGTATTTGTCTCGTGGCTCCATAGCAATGTCTTGAATCACAAATGGAGCTTCTTTAAAATGAGCGTGTTTAGAATGCAAAGAATTGAGATTAAGAGGCTCTAACCTAAAAATTTTAGTAGACATACAGCGCACATACAGACACGAAGCGCACCAAAGGTAGACAGACAGACGTGCTATTGTAACAATTTTATACGTTTTGCCCCTGATGCTCAATATGATTTAAAAAATCAGCACTGTCTAACAAAACTAGAGGTACATGTAGTTTGGCGTTTGCGTATATAAGCCTAGTGTGGGCCAGCTACAATTCATTCCAAAAGTTCTTCTGCTTAAAGAAACTCACTCATATTAAAGAAATATTACAACAATTTTGAACCTCAAAATAGACTTAAAAAACTACTTGGTCAATATGAACACTGTAAGAGTTACAATTTTTAGTTTAAAAATTTATTCAATTTTCAAAAATGTTGTTCGTTTTTATTTTCATTGTTCATTTTTTGTTTCTAAAGAGAGGATCTCAACCTCAACTGTCATTGCCTTTTCAAAGTTTATTGAAACAATTTTCAGATCACACACTTTAATGTTTGGGTCTAATTATGTTCATTTTGTTTTGTTTTTGGTGAACCCAGTACGCTATTGCCATTATTGTCGCCGCCTTGGCCTGTGTCAGCGCTGGAGTTCATGTTTCTCCAGTCGCCGCTCCAGTTGCATATGCTGCACCAGCATACACCAACTATGCCTACGGTCCAGCTGTTGCCAAGGTCGCTGCTCCGGTTGCATATGCTGCGCCAGCATACACCAGTTATGCCTACGGTCCAGCTGTTGCCAAAGTCGCTGCTCCGGTTGCGTATGCTGCGCCAGGTTACACCAGTTATGCCTACGCTCCAGCTGTTGCCAAAGTAGCCGCTCCGGTTGCTTATGCTGCGCCAGGTTACACGAGTTATGCATACGGTCCAACTTTTGCCAAGGTTGCTGCACCAGTTGCGTATTCTGCGCCAGCATACACCAATTATGCCTACGGTCCAGCCGTTGCCAAAGTCGCTGCCCCAGTAGCCTACTCTCCCGCCGTCGCTAAGGTTGCTGCTCCAGTTGCATATGCTGCGTACAATCCATTTTACAATGCCGTAAGTCTTCAATAATTGCTTTCAAATCAATCCTGATAATTGTGCTATTTAATTTAATTTTCTTAATTATTTTACCAGATTGCTGCTGCACCTGTCGCATATGCATCTCCAGTTACCTATGCTCACCCAGCGTCAGTCGTTAAGACTGTTGCTCCTGCGGTCACTTATGGAGCAGCACCCGTAAGATCTTATTTACATTAAATATAATTTACGCAAATAATTTGTTTTGGTTATTTCTGAAAAAATACTCATCAAAAGATACTCCAGTGCATGGCGTAAGTGTCAGTCTGTATGCCAATTTACATTTTGGGTGGTTATACGATGAAGGCGTTTGTTATGTAAAAAGTAATTGATTTTAAAGGGATTTTTTCATTTACCTCAACCATTTAGTTTTATGGTTACTACCCACAACAGGTTGCTTACGCTGCACCAGTAGCCAAGGCTTTTGCTGCTCCCGCCACCAAGGTTGTAGCTGGCCCTACAGTCCATGGAGTTTCGTATTCTGTACACCACCGTCATTAAATGATTTTATCCGAGTCGAATAATTCCATTGGAAACTGTCCTTGCCGAACGATCTTTTTTTTATACTAGATACTTATTTTTCGTATCACAACTAAATTATTAATTCACAGATCTCCTATTTATTAGCAGCATTGTTCTTTACACAAGTTGTAGTTGAAACCCTGTTAAAACAGATCTTCGCTAGTGTTTTCTGCAAATCAAACATATTAGAAAAAGAATGCATGTTGATTACCCCGAGCGACTGACAAGGATTATTTTTATAAATACTCTGTGTAGTAATAGTTCTTTCTTGTGTACTCAAACCCACTGATTGTGTGACCCAGGAATTGCTTGTATGTACACTGTATGAATGTAACTTTCATGTCGCAAACTTTATTGTTACTTGAAATTATAAAATCTTTTATTTTTATATGTGAGCAACATGGTGCTAAACAGCGAATACAAGAAAGTTGAAATAAACTGGAATTTCTGCGTTTATGTGCTAATAAATCCGTTTACAAAAATTATTTAAATATTTCACTCAAATGCTTTTGTTGAAAACACAACGAAATGGCAGGTGGCATCTAATTTATTTAAATGCAATTTCGTTTCTTGACTTTCCAGGTTTTGAAACTCTATTCTGCTTATAATTATTTTCTGATTACCAAGTCTTGCTACATTATGAAACGTACCGAATTTAATTATTATTTTATTTTAAAAAAGTAGATTTAGTTTAGTGAATCATACTTTGGAAAAGTCTGTGTGCCCACGGTGGGAGAATTTTTATTTTGTAATATGGAGTTTCCTTTTCCTGCCCAATAAATTGAGCATTATCAGATGAAAAGTATAAAAAATTAGAAGCTTCCTACTGAAATAAACCTGGCTAATAATTTACAAATAGAAATTCCTTTTTCTAAGCTTTCTAGCGATGACTAGTTTAACATGAGTTCCGGCAGTGTTATTTTTTAAGATTAACAAATAATAACATACTTTCTGAAAACGTACCGTATTATAATATGTGACGTAATAAGTATTATTATATGTAATATTATATGTCTAAACGTATGATGTGACATGCTACAACAATAAAATCTAACATTTTCAAAATTAACTTTGTCTGGTGAAATATACATGAGGATATATTTTTTGTTTGACTTAAGCTCTAGTATTGGATTTTTGGAAAGGTTAATAATATTTTAGTTGACTTTGTACTTTTTACCAATATGTATCGATGCCGTAAAATGTTTGCAGTAATTTTTATACATTTTTAGTATATTCACTGTTTCTTTCCAGTAAAAAATGCTTATATACATACATCTCCTTATAACATGTTTAACACACACAACAACATTATACAATCACCTGAGGAATCTAACTTGGTATAAATTTCCCATTTACACCGCCTGTACATATTTTATTTACTTTATATTTTCAATGTTTAGTAAACATGTATCCAATATTATATTCAGTAATTATTGTAAATTAAAACCCTAGTATAAGTAATTACTAAGGGACCAAAGGTTTTATCCCTTATTAAAAATACGAATGTGGAAATACAAGTTGTTGCCACATTTACAGAAGACATCCTATCAAAAATATTAATATGGTGTGAATGATATGCGAATATTTGTTCTGTAGTTTCAACTTTTTCCTTATTCAAATTCGTCACAAAAAATTCCAAAGTAAAAGGTGTTTCCAAAAAATATTGCCTTCTGTAAAAAGCGGGAATAAAATTTCTGACCACGTTTTTAACATTTTATACTGAGAATTGCATGGTTTTTATTATTTTAAGTCGAAATGGCCAGAAAACCGAACAGAAATGCCCTCCACCGCCAAAAAACCCTGATCAATGGCAAATATGGTACATACAGGTGCTCAATAAACTTTGTGCATCCAGATTCTCCAACATCTGATCGGGCTGGATTTGATTTATTCATGTTACGGACAGTGAGCATAATAATACTCTTTATCACATTTTCTGTTAGTGTTACCTTTCCTACCCTGGATTCAACAGATTCCCACTCCAGCGCCCTGCATCTTTCCTCATAACTCATAACTCCTCTTACTCAGTGGCCTCAGTAACTTGCTAACCCTCCGGTGTATTGTTTCTACTAGTGACCTCTCGCCTTTTAGATGAGGGTATCAAACAGTTATTGCATATTCTAGGGTAGGCCTTATATAAGTCTCAAACAGTATTGTAAGACTCCTCTTATTCAGGTGCTGCCCACTTCTGGAAGGTAGTTTTTTGCACAATATTGTATTGTAGATCTGCCGATATGTCTTTCAAAGTAATCGGCTCATAAAAACAAGTTATGAACAATTTTCTAAATTAAATCAGAAATAGAATTTACTCTAGAGCACCAAATTTTACGTCTATAATCCATCATTTGGAGGATCAGGAAAGCAGCCCAATTTTTTTCGCCTTTTTCGTGAAGGAATTATTACAAATATAAATAAATCCCAGCGACAAGGTTGCCATTGGGATTAATTTGGGGTAAAATGTAATTTCATTACTGAAAAATCCCGTTAAAATCATTGACCCCTACTAAGTCATCTTTCACCATGACAGCAAAAACGAGCCAGAAACTTCTGCCGGACAAAAAAATTGCCTTTTTCAGGCCTTAAAGCAGGGCTGATTTAAAGTGAGCACTTTTGAACCATCTTGAAATTCAATGTCGAAGGTCTTTTAATTCAGAAATTTTCTAACAACGACGCCAAAACGAGTGACTTGGACGAAGCTATAACTCATATGCTGGAAGACATGAAACTGATAAGTCTGAGAAACTACTGCGGTTGATTCCGCAAAAACTGAACGTATTTCGGAGTGCTCGAACGTCTTACAAAATTCATCTTTGAGAATTAACTTGTCAAAATTTTGTATGATTTTTATAACGAATGGGGAAAAGAATCCTCAATGGAGGGTAAAGATCAGTTATTTTGCTTCGATGCTAAGAAATATTGTCTAGCTAGGAAGCCGAAAAACAATGCTTCACATTTGCACATTTGATACATTTTATAAGTGCTTTAATCTGAATACATTTAGCTTTTACCTAATGGAAAAAAATACACAATTTTTAACACAACATTTTGCTATTTTAAACATGGGAGATTGAAAATGTTTTACCATTCCTACTTCTATGTATCGTTTCTGTAAAGGTTTTTTGACGACGTTTGTGTTTGGTCTTAACTAACGTTTTTTAACAATTACAACAACAATAATGCTCAAACAGACTTAAGAGACATTCTGTAACTTTCGTCTCTAAGCTGTTGATTATTTTAGTTTCCACAGCTGTGTCTCATAACTAATAAGTGATTCCTATGCTACTTGAATTTTAAACTTTGTTGAAAGAACATTTTAAATTTTACTGTTATGCTTGTGCAAACTCATGGAAGATATAAAATAACAGGAAATAATCTACTCTTGATATGGCTTTCGATAGAACGTCTTGGGTTTTAGGTTACGATGAAAGAATATTCTTTTAGGGTGGAACTACATACGTATATATTAAATTATTGCAACATTCCTTGTAGGCCTAAAATTTCAAAGATTGAATGATTCTCTCTGATATTCAAAGAAGTGGGCGATTCTCATTGTTCCTTCCCTATATAAACAGATTCTTAGTCCTGATTAGTTCATTCCTACAGACACCAGAACTTAATTCAAGTAATACTTTTTTGTGAAAACTCTTCAAAAACAATTTAGTCAACATGAACGCCGTAAGAAATATTTACAAATTATTTCATTAGACAAAGCAGAAATGCATTTATCATAATTCATAATAAAACAACATTTCAATCATTGAAAATCCTTTAGAATCTTGTTTACATTTTCAAGCAAATATTCCGAGATTTTACGGAACTATTTTATAGATAGCTGTGAATAATATTGTTTTTATATTTATCAGTTCCAGGTTGCACTTTTCGTCGCATCTGTGGCTTGTGCCACCACTGGACTTCCTATTGTCCCAGTTGCCTACTCCCCAACCGTGGCTAAATTCGCTGCTCCAACCTATGCTTACGCTCCAGCTGTCAAGAGTGTAATAATTAATACTTACAAAAAATTACTATTGGGAAATTCATAATAAACAATGTAAGGACTCTTGTAAATAATTATATACATAGGTTGCAGCTCCAGTTGCTGCCTACGCTGTTGCTCCACCGGCCTACGCCAAGGTTGCTACACCGGTTGCATATGCTCCCTCAGTTGCCTACACCGCTCCAGTTATTAACGCATTTTCCCCCCTAGGAACCTACGCTTTTGCCCCCGTGAGATAGATTTGATTTTCATTTTTATTTTGCTGAATTGATGGTAGTTATTGTTAATAATATTAGTAAGAATTTTTTGATTGTCCTTTAATAATTTAGCAACAAGGATACTTCCTTGAACAGTCTGCAGTTATCCCAGTCGCCAAAGCTGTAGCCGTTCCTGTTGCGAAGACTGTGGCTGCCCCAATCGCAAAGGCAGTCGTTGCTCCGGGAACCTACGCCGATCATGGATACCATCATCTCCATTAAATTATTTCAGGAGGAACTGAAGCTCTAGACCTCCTCATATGATGACCATGTTTCCGTTTTGAAAATAATATACTGTGCAGCCATGTTATGAGTATTAGAGATTTTGAATAATTACAATTTCATTTTTATATGCGTACCGTTACTGCTCTTATAAGTATATGTTTATCAGTTTAAAGTTTCAGATGGTTTTGCACATATTTTAAAATAAAATTGTATTTATATTTTTAAAAATATATAAATTACTCTATTTTCGTAAAATCATTTTCAATTCAATGATGGTTAACTACACGCAAGCATTCGCAGCTCATATGTATGGTTAATTGTAAGTAGCAAGTACGTAAAGAATGTTACAAATTGCATATACACAGGATCTAACAATCAAATATTGAACCCTTGTTGTTTATAAATTGGAATTTCTTTACCTGAATGATACAAAGAAGATACAGAATAAATTGTTTATGCGATAAATTCCTATGTTGTCTAAATTCTTTTAATTATTGTCTTTTAATTTCTTATTGTAAAAAGTGTCCATCGTCGGAGATGCTTTTATTAGACAGAGACTCAGTAATTACTCAGACAGAGTAATGTGGACTTCGACTAACTTCAGTCTGTTATACATAATTAGATACATTCCGTCCCATCTGAATAAATACATACTGTAATACACCAATAAGGAGTAATTATATATCATTGGTGAGGATGCAAAGCTGTTTAGATACAATTTCGTTTAAATTCAAAATGGACTAAATGAAGTTTCATTAAAAGAAAAAGAAAATATTCCAAGTATTTTTCTTTGCAAATTAACCTTTTTGCTTTTAAGCGAAAATGTACTCTCCGACTTCCCTGACCATATTCACCTTTTACATACATACATACCTACCGTTTTAATTGCATAAGATTTCTTCTCACCGAATACTAACCGTACTTTTCGTTTCAAGAAAACAAGCCGTCTCGCAACGCAGTTAAGGATAAATATCGTGTGATAACTTTTCGACAAAATGAACAATGCAATCTGTTAACAACCGGGATTACATTTGGGAGGTACTATCATTTCATTGTAGGATTACAGTTTAATAGAATGCATGTAGGAATCGCGGTGAAATTTATATATTTTGATCCCCTATGATAGGGCCCTACCTGGACCTGAAATCATAAATTAAAACCCAAAGTGCCTGTACAGACGCTGGATCTTTTACAATATACAAATCGCAGCGTAGTAGTTAGTCGAACAAGTGAATCCTAATCGCATTATTGATGGCGACACAGCAGCAATAATTGCAGTGCTACTGGAGGATAACGATATGTGGTCTACCGCATCTGGGTTTGTACCTTGAAATCATTGAAATTCATTTTTGTCAAATATCAACAATCTATCTAAAAAATTGGGGCCATTCACTCAAAAATCTGAGCAAGCTTCATATAGAGAAAATCCTTTTGTTCCTGATGACAACCTTTTGAAATAATTAATAACCTCTCCTTTAATTTGCTGATACTATGACCTCAATTTTTGTGATGGACTATTGATTTACGGGGAAACTGAATCCTAATGTTCCTATCAACCCAGCGCTTTGAAATATATTTATAACGACCAGGTATTCCATGCTAATAAATTGACTCCATAATGCAGAAATTCCTCGTCTCCGTTTACATAAATTGCGTCCATCAAGTAATTATAATTTCTCCAAACTTGTTCCGGTCTCTTCCGGCGTCGTCCACAATTCTCAACTTAGAAACCCATGAAATATATACAAATTAGCATCCAAAAATGTTTTGAAAATAAGTTTGTATCAGAATAAAAACAAATCAAGAAATTGTCACTCTAAAAAAACCCCCGACTTTGGTTCAATTTTTTGAACCCTCTTATCTGAGATCTTGATCAAGATAAATGAAATTAGTTTTAGAAAATCTGGAACAAATTTGGCTACAAAAAAGGGGAATCAAATATTTTATAAGTGACTCCTTAATGTGGGCAACGGGAGATGACAATTGATTACTATGGCTAAAACTACGTATGGAAGCTTATTATTATTATTAATTATTGAAGCTAGGAAAGACTATGGTCACCCTCTACAGATACCTTAAAGTATTTTTATTTTCCCGTTGCCTACATGTGTTACATATATATTCGTATGTTTTTTCTGTCTAAGCAGTGTTATTGTATAGCAGTAATGTTTGGAGTGAAGGCCTTTCACTCGTTCCACATTATATATGTACGTGCACGCATAGAAAATGCAAATCGGTAATAAATATTCGTCCAAACTTTTACGATCCCTCTAAAGTGTTACATATCTCGTTTCAAATTTTTTTTGGGGGAGAATTAACTTTTCCTTTCGCTCCTCGTTTCTTATCGTTACGTTATATTATGGCCTCTACCAAATATTCGTACCGTTTTTAAGATTAATTGAAGAGATTTACCTAGCAAGATTTGAATTCTCTATATAAACTCAAAACTTAGCATGGGCAATCATTCCTATCGTTCTCTCCTGAAAGATAACTTACTCTCGTTATTAACCGAGAATATTCTCTTCATACCTTTGCTTATTACCTACGCAGAAATTAACATGAATAATGTAAACACAATAATTTTGTTTTTAAAGTACAACCTACCAAATAATTCTAGCATTCACATATGATTAGAAACATTACATTCCTATTTTATTCTTCAAAATTTGTCTTTAATTTCTGATAATTATTTTTCCTTGTTCAGTTCTCTGTGACTCTTTTAATTGTCACGTGGACAATCGTTGGGCTCTTTACAAGTATTTTCGCTGTCCCAACACCTGGGAACCATGCCTACGCTGAAACCCATGACAAGTTGGTAGCTCCGGTCAGACACGTTGACCAAGTCGCTTATGCTGCAGCTATCTCCAAATTTGCAGCTCTTCTCTCCGCCAAATACAACAACCCTACAGTAGACAGTAGACTGTCAAGAACGTATCCACTGGAGCAACAAGACGTGACCCCTTCGCACTCGGGCTTGACCTACGTTCCAGCAGCTTCTAAAGTGGGGTCCATTGCATACGCTCCTACCATTAGACAAATGGTATCTCCGTCTGTCTACACTCCAACCATTGCTGATTTCCATTCTCCAACTTATACATCAAATGCTCCAGGCCATCAGAGCGTAAGCTACTTCTAAAATGTTTTCTCATTTCTAACAAGACAATTTTTCTATTTAAATGGAAGTGTATATGTTTTAACTCAATTAATTTACTAGCCCGCAGCTGTGACTGTTACCTATACTGCGACTCCAGCTAGGGTAGTTCCGCCAATCGTATATGCCTCCAAGCAGACGTATGCCAATGCTATTCGAGCTATTGCCAAGAATGGTGCGAGACGTCCAATTTACACTTCCCCTCCGGTAATATCATACTAAATATTCATGTAGAATTGTTTGACACATCTTTACAAGGTGTTGTTATGTTCCGGAATATTTTTTTGGAGCTACAATTTCTCGAAAGAAATGGGTCTTGAGAAAGTAAACATTTTTGGTATTTTGCTATTATATATTTTATTTTACCTGCGATTGTCTAATAGGATTGATTCTCCCACAGGCTTCTTACGATGATTCCACCACAAATGCTTTCGTTGCCCCAATAACAAAGATTGCCACAGCACCATCTAGTTATACCATGTACATGTACCGTCATTAAAAATTTCATCCTGGAAACAAGTTTCTAGAAAAATATTGTTTTTAGCGATTTTAACATGTTAAATGATTCCTTGTTTACAAACGATTGTTTTTGGTACGCATGTTGTGAAGTAATTGAAGTCGTGATAAGAATGTAGCCATTTGTTTTCTTCAGCAGTGGGTACCAGGTACCAGATTTGATAATAAATTACAATTTTGTTGTTTTGTTTTGCAAAAATGTATCCACCTATGTAATTTGATTGATTTAGATATAATTGTTACGCCATAGATCAAATTAAGTCTATGATTTCCAATGACGAATAGCATTTAATACTAACAATAATCATTTATGCAAGTGTACATAATTATATACTCACAGACATCATAATTTACAAAAGACATTGAATAGCAAAATTGTATATTAAGTTAGCTTATAGGATCGGTTTTAAACAATATTCAGTTGGACAGTTTAAAAAATTATACTGCCTATTATTGAGTATCGACGACAAGAAGGTAGTTTATTCCAGACATGTACAGGTATGAATTTAATAGACCATTCTTACGTACATTCATTCCCGACTTGTGAGGCAACAATTTCAGAGTATTTCTATGTACTGTGTAAAAGTGTATTGACACTAAGTTTGGAATTTTAATCGAGGTCGGGCCTGTTCCATTGTGGTGTATTGGGACCTTTCTTGAATAGATAGCACGTAAATAATTTTGCATGTTTTTGGACCCAAATATAGAACCTCTATGACAAGAATCACGTTTATACTCCTTGTTTTGTAATTGATTTCATACATACATACATACTTGTAAATTAAAGTTATTTTATTTTATTTTCGAACATGATCGGTGGGCATGAACTCGTTCAAAGTTAATGTAGGATATAAGCTTGTTTTGCAGACTAATCGTCGAAGATAATGTTTTCCTTATACGGACAAAATGTTTCCTAAAAGTTATATTACTCTACAAATACATTCCTATATACGTAATTATACATATCTAAATGCTCGTTTAAGTACATATTATCATTATATTTCATGCCATATAATTTATTATTATTATTACATATGAGATAAGAATGCACGTTAATATTTTTAATACTGAACCAAATCATGCCTGTAGTCTAGCTGATTGCGTTTTAAAAGCTCCTTAGATGTTAAACAAAAACTTTCCAAATAAACCGTGTGGAATTTTATTTCATAAAGTTTGAAACATTAGTCTTATACCCAGGTAACTTGATATTCAGATTCATCGTGAAGTAGACAGGAAAGAGTACCCCCCACTGAACATTATTGCAAGAAGAAAGCAGTGCGGATAATCAAAAAGTACATAAAACAAGTTGACCTGGAGTGAACAACAATTTTAGGGGCAATAACTGACAATAAAATGAAGAGTTATAAGAGAAGATAAAAATTAATAAAAGAGTTTCAAACGAAAGGATTGTATATTTTTTTAATATCTGTAAAACAAACTCACTTCTAGCACCTAATTCTGCTTTACAAATTTAGTTTAGAACTGCAAAAAAACCTTCCAATTTAAGTTATAAGGATACAAAGCCAGATGTCCACGTAAGGGTGACAATGAGCGAGCCTATAGTTCTTGCGGAAGTAACGTAGAAGAAATTACAACAATAAAAACACATTTTTTGTTGACTCAATTTCTATTGATCTTTATAATCACTAGGAATAAATTGTAATTCATGGGTCATACATCATTTACCATTATTTGATTGCTTACATAAACGGAAATTGACATAATACATGTACATACTATGTACTAGTGATGTAATAAACGCTTCTCACTACATTCTAACAGCACAAGTATTAAAAGGCATCCAACATGCGGGATCGCGACTAATTGTTAGTGTCTTGTAGCCATGTTTAGCATTAATGCTTAAATCTCTATTAATGTGGAGACATTGTTATCTGTGTCCTGAGCAATACAAAAAATAACAATGCTTTAAGCCTTCAGATAGAAACATATCGTAGAAATAAATACATTGGAAATAACGTACAGTATGTCTATTCCAGAGAATTACCTACAGTATTTATGAATGACAAAGCTCTCAATCGTCAATGAATGAATCTTAAATGTATAGCTAAACTTGTCCGGCTGGATGATTGTACTTCAGCCTAAACCTTGACATGAACTTGCCTATAATGGCCATCACCTTTTCTTTTGCTGTCCCAAAGGCTCATCATGTTCATGTAGAAAATGCAAGTTTCCCTACAGTATCGTTTGAGCAAGTTCGGATATTATAATAATTTTGATTTTTCGCATGCGTTTGCATGCACTTGTGAATACATATACGCTACTTATATCTACACGTATCTCATGCAAGTATGTGTGATTGGGCTCTCCATATTTACATACATCTCGGGAGTAAAATTTGAAAGCGTTTAAAACATGTTTATAGTGGATAGAATTTTAATTGGCAGAATATGTGAGTGTGACTTTTTTTGAACAACGTCTGAATTTTGGGTAAGAGGATCACTGTTGACAACATATCCGTTTACCCCAATGAAGAGCTTCTGTATGCGGTTATGAGATCGAATGTCGACAATACCCTGGAATCCAGGGAAAGTGACAGATTTTCTTGGAATTTCCTATATAAGTAAATCTTGGTCAATCAAAGTTTACTCATTCTTACAGTAAGTGTGGTCACAGAAACTTGCTGAGAAGCAAGCAATATTTTCAGTGCTAAACTTGATCAAATCTCGGCAAACATGAGCACTGTAAGAGCAACTAGTTCCTCTTAGCCCAATTTTTACATTTTTAAATCAAGCTTCCAAAAAATGTCTCTTCATGTATTTGAGTTTAAGTATTTCCTTAAGAGTTATAGCGTTTAATTTTTTGAAATGATCAATAAACTAATTTGAATTGTTTTCCAGTAATCGTGTGTTTTATGCTACAGATATCAACTGTCCTGTTTATTGCTACTGTGTCAGCCACCAGCGCTCTATTCCACATTCACAGAGCTCAAGTTGCAACTAAGGTTGTATACGGTGAACCCGTTTACTCCGATGGTGCTTATGCTCAAGCCCCTGCTGGGGTTCAAACTCCAACTGTTTATGCTGGCCCAGCACCAAAATCTCCAGGGGTCGCTGCTCCAGTTTCCCCTCATTCCTACGCTCCATCTATGAACACTGCAAGTTACAATAAATATTTGTTGTCAAATTTTTCGTAAATGTATTGCAATTTGATTTCAAGAGTAGAATTTCATGATATATTATTCACTAAATAGAATTTTCAGGTAGGAAGCTCTGCTGTTGGCCACACTGCTGTACCTTCTTATGCAAATCAAGCTGCGCCAGGGACGACTTATTATTCTTCAGATTTTCCTGCTAGTCCAGTTGCTGGTAAAAATGCAGCCCGATCGACCGCCTACATGATTTTTACCGTAAGTTTGGGTTTATAATTCCTTTCAATTACAAGCCAGTAAAGTAGAGCTTCGCAACTCGTTGGACCCCATTATCTGATGCTACAGACAAATTATTGCGTTATACAAGCCAAGCGGTATAATTCTTTCCCTCTTAATTCTCAAAATCGAAAAATACCCAATGACTAATTGAGCTGCTTCCTTCAAACTACTAATCATATTTTATTGCCTCAAGTATATTTACGATATTAAGGTAGAAGCATAAATAGTAATGACATAATTTTTAGGTGCATTTTTTATGTTAACACTCGTGTATTTTCATTCGTCTACCAGCACACACCTGACTCTGCTGCTTGGTCCAAAGCTAACATTACCCCGAACTTTAATGGTGCTGCAACTTCAGCCCCCTCTGGCGTCATAGCTTCTACGACAAATGGTGTCTTTACTTCAACTACTGACGGTACTTTTATCACTAATGGTGCAGTTAGTTCCGCAGCCAATGGTATTGACACTTCCGTTACCAATGGAGTCGCTGGTTCCACTGTATACAGTGTCGGTACCGCCAACACAAATGGAGTCGCTGGTTCCACTGTATACAGTGTCGGTACCGCCAACACAAATGGAGTCGATGGTTCCACTGTATACAGTGTCGGCACCGCCAACACAAATGGAGTCGATGGTTCCACTGTATACAGTGTCGGTAATGAAAACAAAAATGGAGTCGCTAGTTCCAATTTATACAGTGTCGGTAACGAAAACACAAATGGAGTCGCTAGTTCCACTGTATACAATGTCGGTAATGACAACACACATGGTGTCCCTAATTCCACTGTATACAGTGTTGGTACTTCTGACACAAATGGAGTCGCTAATGTGACCGTATATAGTGTCGGTACTTCCGCCACAAATGGAGTCGCTAATTCGACTGTATATAGTGTCGGCACTTCCGTCCCAAATCGTGTCGCCACTTCGGCTACCACAGCTGGGGGTACTCCAGTCGTCACAGGTGTAGCTACACCAGAAGTTACCAACGCGGTTCGAGGTTCAGTTACTAAAGCCACCCCTGCTACAGTCACCAAACCAATTTCAACCAAAATTTCGTTCCCAGGGAACAAACAAAATGCCTCTGTATATTACGAAGGTTGGACCAAAGTTCCTAACACTGGTCGTGGACGCAACTCAGGTATCACAAAAGCTAGACCAATATCTTACGCTGGACACGGACACTACACCCCCAAGTTCAAAAATATGCCTGACTCCGTCAACTTCGGCGGACACGGGTACAAGCATCAAGCCCCTACTCAACTTCATTACGCTGGATACGGTCCCAAATATTACGCCACTCTCACAAAATCTGTCCGTATCCCAGTGGGTTTCACAGGGCAAGGGTACAATAGATTTGCTGCTCTCACTAAGGCTGCTCTGTTTCCCTTTGGAAACAGACCGAGATTTAACGAAAATCCCTTCAAGGTTGTTCCTATACCAATTTTCAAACACAAACAACATGTAACTGTGGTCAAACATTTCAACGCCCCTATTCCACAAGCATATCCCAGACACTACTGTCATTCCTGCAAGGGTTATCACCGTACCCCGGTTCGCTCCTCCGGGCACAGGAACTACCTGTATTAAAGACTGAAGTTTAAATTTACTAACGAGTCCTGTCAGAAGGCCTCTGGATTTAGTTTTAGTTTTATAAGTTTGAAGTTATAGTATTTATGATAATTTCAACTTTTTTGATAAGTTTGTAATTTATTAACAATGCAGTTTTGCTTCAAAACTTTTCATGTAGATAGGTACTAATGTGTGTATACATTGCTGGGCATAAATGTTTCATTCAAGTATGTACTTGAGATATTTGCATGAATAAATTTATGAAGCTATAGATAATTACATTTTTTCAAAACATTGTCAGTCACAGATGCCTACTGTTACATTCGGTTCCCACTGCCACATTTTGATACTGTCCAACAGTAATTTCATAGAATATATATTTGGCCTATCTGTTGTAAATTATTAACTGCATTAAAAACGTAGGATTCCTTTAAAAGTTTCTACAAGTGATACAAAAAGGGGCATCAAATAATTGAGGGGTACTTCGTGGATATGGTGTCTTAAACTGGGTTGAAGCACGAGGCGATTAATATTGTTCGACCAAAGTAATTAAAGCACGATGTAAAAATTATTTTCAAACGTCGGAAGCAAAGGTTTAAACGACTAATTGATTGAATGTAATAATAATTTGAGATTAGGCACACACAAAATTCGAAAATTTCGAACACAAAATGTGTTTCTTCCCGGTATCATAAAAACAGAGCCCCTTAAATGTGCCAAAGTAGTAATAACTAAAATATCGTGTTCATAGTTAAAGGAAAAAACGCAATACATAATATAAACGAGTATTAACTGGCAGATAGACTTGGTAATTATATACAATGATTGATAACAAACACTGCTTTCTTTGCGTTCACGATTTATTTGAATTTTTCTTTCAAAATAACAAGCAGGTTATCGTTTTGTATTACAAAGCAACTAAACATAAATCGATACGAATAAAGAAACAAAACATGATCATGTACCTTGTTTTTCTCAGATTTCTTAATCCGACGCATGTAAATAACTACTCCGTATAAGCAGTATAGACATTGATCATACAAACAACAATAGAGTAACCAGTTCATCAGCAAAATGCATCGTCGAAAAACTTGTACAGTACAACAAAAAAATGTAATGAAATCCTCCGGGCATCCTGCGATTACTGGTATTGAAAACCACGAAGTTCTTCAGAAAATTCTTTCCAGATGCAAATTATACAAATAGTATGTACATCCCGTACAACGAAATAAATCCAACCAAATAGAACTTACACGACCATTTCCATGTTTCTATCCGAATTTTTCACTTGATTGCTATTTCGTCTATCTAAATTTTTCTTTTCAGAGATGTAGCTCGAATTGTTAAATGTTTCCTTGGGGGAATTCTGGGGCTGTTTGGCAGCACTACACTTGAATGACTTTTGTGGAAGTTTTTCTACAAGAAGGTGAGATATTCTTAAGTTACACATTTTCAAACATTACATTTTATTCTGTTATAACAAGTTCATGTTTTACTTGGTTCTTGTTCAATATTATCCCACGGTTTAAGTATTCCCCTTTGAGCGCTAGCACAGGCAATATGACTTTCTCCCCAGTAACACGACTGCTTTTTCAAACTCGTGTTTTTCAAAAAGTTGTTTGGCTGATTTTCAGTAAAATCTCCTTGATAATTTGATCTTCTTCCTATAAATAATAAATGCAAGTTAGATTTAGTGAATCCAGTTTGTTGGTGCAAAGTATTACTGTGGTTATAGATTTGTCTGACTATCTTGGCTTTACTGGTGTACCTTGGGATCCGCAGTTATTATGTACAAGGGGTGTCTCCGGTTTTGCTTGCATAAGATCTTGTGATGAATACTCGCCCCAAAACTTGTAATGCGGATCTGAAGTATTTCATGCATTATTTTAAGGTAAATTGTCGAGATGATTAAGATATAGAAGCATAAAAGTTGAAGATACTGAAGAAATCATGCAGTTTTAAAAGAAAATTTATTGTACTTAGTCACGCGTATGAAAAATCACAAAAATTACAGACGTATTAGAAAGATCTTAGATTTAAGTTGGTGTTACAATCATTGCACATGAGATTACCACGCTCAGTTTCTTCGGCTACTGAGAAGTTTCGGGGAAGTGAATACAGGGAAGTACTTGATGCTTCATTAAGATTTTCATTTGGAATTTCTGGTGGATATTCTAACGATGAATAGGCTCTCCTTTTCATTACATTCTCGCTAACGAAGTTGATTTCGCTGTGTCTCTTCCTAGATGGGGGTAGAGTCTGAGGATTCTGAAAATTTAAAGGTTGATTAGAATCCATTGTACCGTTTTTCAGTTGCTTGTATCAATAACTAACAATAAGTAGGGTAAAAAGAACTCACAATAAATACTGTTGTTACTGCTGATGAGAAGGGTTCCGTGGGCTGATTGTTGTTACACTCAGGTGGGGAGGAATATCGATGTCTAGCATCTGATGAACACAAAGATGGATTAAGACTAGGCTCGACAATGAAAGCATTTGCTACTAATTTGCGCATCGATAGGACCCTTCCATGACCCTCCTTGAACCAGACATTACGCGTTGGCATTAGGTTCGGATCACCGATACGTTCATCCTGGAAAAAAAAGTACAAACTCAATCAAATTTAATTCATCAAACCACTTCACAAAAAATCCAGAACTGCGGGCATTACATATTCAATTATGAATTCCTGATTGTTGCTATTCCATCCCTGAGCTAAAATATTAGCATAGCATTTTTTTGCTGGAAAATAAATGCGATCTCCAACGTCCCAACTTTGTGGTTTCAGTTGCTTGTACTGCGCTGTGTGAAATATTATTAAAGGAAATAAACGATTAAATAATGCCATGTAGTAAATTCAACAAAACATCAAGAAACTCTAAACAAAAGGAATTCATTGATTACAATAAGCATTGTCGGCACCAGATGACGACGTCGATTTTCTATCAATGGATGTAGTGCTTTTGGGTGTGGGTAAATCCTGTGAACAAATATCAGTCGGAGCTTGAAAGTCGACCGCTGCAACATTTCTCGACTTGGTCTCTTCTCTATACAAAAATTCCTTTTCTGGAACTACTTGGCTCAGGAGCACCAATGCTCGTCCGCGGCGAGTCTTGCACGTAAACAAGGATTTCCCCGAATACCCTTCAAGTGTCACAGAGACTTTATTATTCTAAAAAACATTAGTCAGGTCCAAAATCAGACTACCACCATCACCAATTTCCAAAAATTACACAACATCTCTGTAATGCTATATGCTACTGTAACAATAACCCAGCTCTTTCTAGGTTTCTAACAAAATTCCCAATCATTTTCAAAACCATTAAATTACCATCTGAAGTCCTGCAAATAATATCCCTTTGATTCTTCCAACCCACTTTATGAATCCCCCTTCGGCAATATTTGCTTTGACCCAAAAGACCCTCGATCCTTTCTCCAATCCTTTCAGTTGGGACCCATCGATTTTTCTTTCAGCCAAATCTAAACCAAACTCCATTTAAATCTCCAATGTTTACTCACAATCAGCCAAAACCCAGACCCCGACACAACACTCACCCCAAGATATAGCAATCACATCCGAGTCTTTGATCTTCTTCCGAGTCCCAAAGTGTATATGACTTCGAGGTTTAAAATTCCCATTGAAATCCAAATCAAAACCTAAACAAACCAAATAAACAATTATTATCAACATCCTCCGGACATTAACAAACCTCGCACAGTCATCAATAACCATCCACAGGCAGTGTTTTACTCGAACGTCTCCAAAATCATTTCTACGCCAGCTCTATGTCTCCCAACAACATACAACTCCACACAATTCAAATAATTAAAATAATCCCATATTTATATAATACATAACAAACATCTAATTTCCTAAATACACATCCTTACTTTTGTTTTTTTGTTCGTTGACCACCATCTCATTATTCCCTAAGCAGGAGTAGCTACCAGTACTGGCATCATCATTTTTCGAATACTGAGATCCCATCCTAACTAATTTAGAAATGAACACAAATGGCGAGAACAAATAATTCAAAAACGTTGATGTAATAGTGTTAACACTCCAAAAGAACCATTCCTTGGTGGACTTGCAGGATAGAGTCACCCAACCGAACCAGAAACGGAAGCCATAGTCAATCAATCTTACTAAAATATTTTCAGCCCATTTCATGTTGAATTAATTAATGTCATCTCCGGACACTACTCATGCGTAACCACCGTAAGAATATAATTAATTACACAAAAGTACAATTAACTGGAAAAAAATATTTGAGTACTGATCTCAAACAATAGATAAACTAACTGTTTCACAACTCACACTCAAACAGTCAACACACAACTCAATCGGAATCCTGACACTTACAAAACCTCGTACCTATTTACCATAGACAGAGTTAAATAGGAACTAAATACAATTCCACAACCCGCTGATTGTGAGTCGGCTGCTCCTTCGTTATTTAAAAACTCTTTTTCCTTGATCCGTTGAAGGGTGCACTGTAAAGATGTCACTGCTATAGTATGTCTATACTCCCAAAGGAAATTCCGAACCTCCGTCTCCAGTTCAAATTTTTTTAAAAATATTTAAAACAATAATTTTGCATGTACATTCCATAAGTAGTGGCCCTAATTTATATATTCACATATGTATATATTTAAAATTGTGCCTATGAATGGAGCTTTGAATGCTAATATGTCTCTAGTTACAAAACTACTATTTAACAAGTGGTGCTTAAGTTTAAGTTGACAGTGTGAAAGCAATCCGACCGAGGGATGTTTATAATGTTATCTTTTATTGCTGTACCTTGGAACCTGGGAAACCCTACAGTGTGCATGAATATATTCACAGGCGCGTGTATAGCTGTCTAACATTCACCTTTTTTTGTAATCATGTAAAAATAGACATAACTTTTACTGGTTGAAGTCAAAATAGAGCTGGATTTATAGACAGAGTGTTGTGGCTTGTGGCCTAAGGCCTGCCGCTGTGACTGGGGTAAGGTGAGATAATTTGTAATCAGGTTCATTCATGGCGCACAAGCCCTGGTATTTGTAACTCACAGTGTTTTGTTGAATGTTTTTATTGAAATAGTTTTTGCTATTATTAGTACTTACCGTATGTCTGTGGTTTGTGCGTATAGAAGCCAGGAATTTGTGCATATTTGCCGCAACCGCATACAATGAAAT
The DNA here is from genome assembly GCA_947179485.1 of Allacma fusca. Lineage (NCBI taxonomy): Eukaryota > Metazoa > Arthropoda > Collembola > Symphypleona > Sminthuridae > Allacma > Allacma fusca. The sequence continues at coordinate 19,442,823 of OX359248.1, read as the reverse complement.
AAAGTACCTAGCTACAACGTGGAAAAGGTTGGGGGATTGTAATCTATAAAACAGGGTTTATCAAGTCAAGCGGATGAACCACTTTAAAAAAGGCAGAATATACATTGAATGTGCACTTGAGCTGGGATGGAGAGGGAAATCGGCTTAAATAAAGTTATTTCCTGGAGGGTCGATATAACTAAAGACGTGAACTTTTGTGTTTGGTATTTGCATTCATGTTTGAAATACATAGTGGATCAATCATATCAGGGACATTCTGGTATAGAGTGTTTGGGATAAAATTGTTAGGGAGAAATGAGAGTATATTGTAATGTAATACTGGCAGTTGATCGTTTGGATAGCTGCTGTGCTTATATGCTGTAAAAAGACTATGTGTATGTATATGTAGGAATAATTTTAAATGGCTTTAGTTTTGTTCCTAGGGGTTTCAGCGTAGTTCTATATTTTGCATTTTATGCTTTACAATTAGCATATGAGACGACTGTAATCAGCACTTATAATATTAGACAGGATGGTATTTATTGCATGTTTGTGTAAATGGTAAAGTAAACAAAAATCAGCACGATTCCTGTAGAGGAAACTATTGAAGGGAAATTCTGTAGGTTGTTTTGATGTCAGGGAATGCAATGTTATGTGACTATTCGAGAATACAGGCAAGGGAAGTAAAATATATTGACTTCCCTTGCAACCAGACAGGAATCATGTTATGTACTCAGAGCTTGTGATATAGTGGTTGCTGAAATAATACGAAAGGTATGAATAATTTAATATGGATTTACTTTCCTGTTTCGATTGATTGCCGTCTTGATGGATACGGGAAATAATATTTAAATGTAATATGTAAATTTGTATGAGTTAACGACTCTCTTGGATTTTAAGGTGCTTTAATCCGTGTATTGACATAATAAAAGCTTGATTGTTTTACCCAATACGTTTTAGGTAAATTAATGCATTGAGACGTAGTTTATCCATTTGCTGTATTTATGTATGTGTATGTACTCATTGTGCATTGAAGTTGTACTTTCAACGTGCTCTCTTTCAAGTTTTTACATTTCTATGTCCTATGATTTTTTCTCCTCGGAATAATTATTACAGTGGTTGTATTTTCTGCAAGCGATAGTGTATGCATTTGACTTGCAAGCATTTTAGCATTAAGGAAATTTTTTCTTCCTGTAACATTAGACGTGTCAGTTCGACTCGAATTTTATTCTTTCCCTTTGTTGATTTTCTTTTCATGTTGTTGCCACCACCGAACGACGAGACGCCTCTATTAAATTCATTGGATTTAATTTTAATACTTGTAACTTGAGCCAAGTCATGTTAACTGCATTTGGGGTAGCAGACGGAAACATTAATGCAAGTGTTTCTGCAAGTAGGTAAATTTGTAGGTTTAACTCACCTTGAACTGAGCCACGACAACGATGAAACCATATGACCATGCCAATGCGTACAGAAACACAAGGATTGTTGGAACTATATCCCAGGTGACAGTGATGTCCCGAAATGTAGAAATGATCCCCGTCACAACGACCAAAGCCAGGACTGTGATATAATTTGCTGTAACTAGCAATGCCGTCATTACCAGCCACGGGAGGTACCATGCGGGATGCGCCTGTAAAATTGGTTATGACGTTTTTACCATTTGAAACTAGCTCCCGAAAAATATTTACTTCCTGAGGAATTATCTGTAATACATTTTTTATCTCACATTTTTGTTGCAAATAGCATAGTACACTCCACAACCCGTCAAGAAGTACAAACTTTCCACCGCAATCAATGCGTATGAGAATGGTCTCCACACTGAAACACACAATTTTGTTTTTAACGCATATGTTTTACCAACAAATTTAATATTTAAAAAAAGGAAGTAAGATTGATACGTTTGTAGTATTTTTGAATGATTTCCGTCTCATATTCCCCATTCTGGTACGGGTCAAAGTCCTCCCTGAATTTTAGATACCACCACCTGTTAGATTCCTTTGGGTACACTAACAACATTGTCAGAATGAATGCGACGAACATTGCAGCGACTGCCTATGAATTCAAAATTTTACCATAACACAATACTTATTTTGAAGCTACCCGAAATAACTTTCCTTTAAAATAAATTGTTTGGAAATTTTGAAATAATTAATTACTTGAAGAGTAGTTACAACGATAATGGTTCCCTCTTTCAAAGTGCATGTATGACAAAACTGTTCCGGCAACACCATCGCTTCTTTGATTTTATCCTAGAATATCATAAGCAATAAGAAGTCTAAGTGCATTTGTGTAATATAATGATTTCATAAGCTTACAATTTTAAAACCGTTCTAAAATGAGAAAAATCAAAATTTATGTACAATGTGAGTGCCCAGGTGTTTTTCCTTCATGGTTTTCCACAAATGCCCTTTCATGATTTTCTGCTTCTGCATTGTCGGTGCAAACTCAAGAATTTTATTCACAAAATGTTACGAAATTGGAAAGAAATATGTTATTAATTATTTATATAGCCAGAAATTCCCTTCAACAACGGCAGCTAGTGTAATATGAAATTTATTTTATGGACTTCCAGTTGAGGTATTTTTTACAACCGTGTTATGAGGTCAAGAGAGCTTTGGTCTTTGATTGGGACTGAAACGTTTCATGACAGCAAGTAGGATTAATTATTAGAATAAAGTTTTATTAAATAGTGCCCCAAATGTAGACCCTGGGGTGGCAAGGGATTTGCTTCGTGTGTAAAAAAAAAATTCGAAGTCACGAAATTCTCTTGGGGTTTCATTAGTTTAAAGCATCACCAGGTTTAATAATTAAATTGCAACTTGAATGGCATGAACATGGCAACAGCATATTGTATTTACTGTTTTAACTATACAGTAGTGTCATTACGTTACACATTGCTACTATAGATACTATATTAGAATATGTTGTTCAATATTTTCTACAACAACGCCGTTCGCACGAGAATCCAGAAAATAGAAACATGTCTACTAGATTGATCCATTAAATGTGCAGATATATTGCATTCATCAACCAGAACATATACTGCAAGTACCAGTAGCAAATTTTAACTTAATCTCATACTATAATAATTTATAAAAACAAAACAACAAAAATCTAATTCTAGTCTTTTGCAATTATGCAGTACTTTCAGGTGTAAAGAACATCTTAACGCATTAATAATAATATTATTGGGGACAGCTTCGTTCTTACAGATAAATGTACTGATAGATACTATTTTCAATTTATCTCAATTGGACTGGTCTGATAGACGACATAACACCAATACATATTATTTCCTGGTATATTTCATTTTATTAAATTACCAAACGCGAAAAATAGTAAGATTCATTATCGTATTAACTGACTGCTTGAATCAAAGCACAAGATTTTATTCAGTTGTTGCGCTGAGTTCCTGTCAATACTCTGTCCTCATTGGTAGTTACCTGGATGTATGTTCTTTGCAAACATTCCTTCAGCATGAAATCCAATTGTGTTTTGGTTCAGGGGAACAGCAGGTGTCGCATGAGGAGGTAAATGCTGATATGGAGCTCTCAGATTTTCTTGTAGAGGCGCTTGAGGATATGGAGCACTTATATTGAGTTGTGGAGGCGCTTGAGAATAGGCAGCGCTAGCATTCATTTGTAGTGGCGCTTGAGGATATGGAGCACTTATATTGAGTTGTGGAGGCGCTTGAGAATAGGGAACGCTTGCATTCACTTGTAGAGGCGCTTGAAGATACGGAGCGCTTGCATTAACTTGTGGAGGTGATTGTTGGTAGGGAGCGCTTGCATCGGCTTGATAATTTCCAACTGGAATCGTAGGATTATAAGGCGGAGGAGCCTCATAGCTAAATTGATTAGCCCCACCTGAGTTGAAGTGAGGTCGTGTACCAATAATAATAGGGGTCTTGCCTTGCAAAGGAAAAAATACGCCAGTCATTTCCATCTAAAAAACAGTACAACACATTCAATTAGCCACATTATTTATTAGTGCAGAAAGAATTCATTCCATGTAACCAAATACCATGTATGTGAGTATATGTTTTGGAACTAACTTTGAGATCGTATCTGACTTCAATCAAACTAGAAACACCTCCTAATCCGGAGGGAACGCAAGGAGGAACTTGCAAAACATTTCCTCTCCAAACATCATCATCTCCAGGAGAAACTGATGGACCATCAACAGAGCACATTACTGTGTCCATCTTCCGTTGTTGTCCTTGTGCATTAAATATTACTTTCTATGCAGAGTAGACTCATTTTAATTTCAGTTTTTACAATCCAAGTGTCGTTAATTACAATTGGTCAAAATGAATTACATAAAGGAATAATGTAGGGATATACAATTGGACGGAATGTCTTGTACCTGGATTAGTGAAACTCTTGCTCCTAGGGTTTTGCTCGAGTGATTGTTGATTTCAAGAGTAAATGGAATGTACTCTCCAACGTAAGCTCCAGATTTTGCAAGCTTAAGCACATATGTAGCATCTCCACTAGTGCAACAGCAGCAGCCAAAAGATTTCTGTTTTCTAATAAGTCCTTCTTGTTGCGCTTGGCCGTTTATGTCCAAATCAACGGCACCAAGAATTCGAAATTCTGTGATCGTCTTGACATCAAATGCCCAAGACCTAGGTATTTCTGCGCGTATATTGTAAAAAATTTTGCCATGCTTTCCATTGAAAGATGCAGGGAGGTTGTACGGCAAGGGGTACTGGAAAGGGTACTCGAACCTACCAGGAGGAATTGTAGGGTCACTTCCATCTGAAATGGCAAAAATCAGAGGATCCTTATTGTGACCTATTTCCTATGTATACAGTAGCTAGTATGCATAAGTATGTATGGGATCACAACTGTATGTACAGTAAAAATGGAAAATACTAACGACTTAACGTAATTACGACTTACCATTTCCGAAAACATTTAGCAAATATTCCAAGTAAGTTTCTTCGGCATAATGATGTATGGTGTGACTCTCGTTTACAACTGTAAATTGACATTTATAACTTTTTAATTTGTGTAAAATAATATCTTTTAATATCTGTAGATATATGATTGTGAGCGCAGTGAATTATCAATAACTAAAAAATCGAGCTAAGAAGTCGAAACCAAATTTATAAATCATGTATTTGAGTAGTTATCAGTACTAACAAAAACAGTTGTTACAATAAATAAAGCAAAAATTGTGAAGTTTGCAAGTTGTCTTCCTCAGTACATGTACATAGCTCTGGGATAAGAAAGTAAATATGATAATTAAATACCTTCATCTTGATGATTTCGTACTTGTCGGGTTTTTGTTTCAGAAAAACGAACTTCGCATTTTCCAGTAAATTTGAGTTTCAAACCTGTAATATTTTCACAATTTTAGACTCTTAATTGTGCACACATTTTTTGCACTCCATTAAAAATAATTATGAGTATTCAACTGGTATTTTTCTCTGAATGTTAGAAAACCCCCAGAATCCATTTTTGCACTGTTCCTTACAAAATACATCAAAATTCGTTCACTCTGAAGTAAGATAACCTACCCGAATTTCCACAAATTACGTACCTTTGGCTTTTCTAAAATCGTCATTTACAACCACAATTCTTCCGAACACAGTTTCTCCAGGGTAGTAAGAATTTGTCGAATTGTCCAACAAAATTTGAACCTGCAATCCCATGTTTAAATCCTTATTTTTCGTCGCCTTAACGCTAGCCGGCTCAGACGCGTACTACAAATAAATATTTAATTTGTCTTAAGGTTAGTTCACAATTACATGCGTTTGCGTCAAGCTTTGCGATACGTTTACTACATGCGATTAATGGAAATTCCCGCGATGCGATTTGCTGTGCAAATCGCATCGCGGGACCATTCACATATAGCCACGAATATTGCTTGCGTTATTCAGTCTTTACTTTCCAACAAAAACTTTCACTCAATCAATGGAACACTTTTTCTGTTAAAAGATAACATGGTTGCAAATAATTGTGCCATCGGAAGAGAGGGCTCAAAGAATTGAAAGATAATTACGTAGGTAGTAATGTATTTATACCAAGAGGACAAAAACGTTAAAAAGGAAAGGATGTATTGTATTCGACCATTTTTCGCAGGAAGCAAAAATCTAGAGGAGACTCCTCTTGGCTGTGAGTTTTCCTGTACTCCTAAGGCACTTAATATTAAATAGTTTATATTTGTTCTAATACGAAATCTTGGTTCCATTCTTGGCAAAAAATTTTGTAGGAAGATGGGAAGATTCTTCCCAGGGAAAAAATATTTCTGGCAGGGAAAATCTCAAAGGGAAGGGATTTATTTTTACGAACGGGGATTTTTAAAAACGTTGACCTTTTTTGGCAGGGATTTTCAAATTTGTTGACGTATTTCAGGGAAATTTGTAAATTTGTTAAGCAAACAGGGATTTTTGGCTTGATTGGCCTAATTTGGCAGGGATTTCACGTCTTGTAAGGGACTTTTTTTTGTCAACAGGGATTTTGAAAATCGTTGACCTTTTTTTCAGCAGGGATTTTTGAAATCGTTGAGGACCTACTAGCAGGGAGATAATATTCAGCAGGGAGATTTACAAAAATCCGACCACTGGCAAATGAATGATCAAATTCGAAAAGCTATTTACCCCGTTGAGCGTCGTCAAATGACAATTTTATTTTGGTTAATTTAAGCTAGGAAAACGAGTCCTTCTTTTGTTTTTCTCCAAATATTTAATTTCATTCTTTCTAAACTTTGCTTTTTTCAGAGAATTTGTCCACAACTTTTTACTTACACGCTTATTAATTCTAACAAAATTGATGATAAAAGTTATCCGACGCGCGTTGAAGTTCAATTTTTCCAACTTTGAAATCGCACGTATAAACGCATGGTCATCGACGCATGCAGGAATCGCATGAATGCAACGCAGTTACGTTCACATGATTGAAACAAAATGAACGCGCGTTAACAGCAAATCGCATGTACAATCGCATGCATGTGAACTAAGCTTTACACAGAAATTTTAAATAATGTAAGACCAGCAGACAAAATCAGTGTGTAATGAGTTATAGACACTGAACTGTTGGCAGCTCTGATTCTGGGAAGCTCAAATGACGCAACTGTGTGCATATGTACACACATTTGTTTATTGCAATTCCCCGGAATCTCTTTTTATCTCAATGTAACTTAATGATGTGATACGATGCTGAATTGTAAGTATGTACAGCCAGTTACAGTCACAAAATATAATGGATGCAGTTAAAATATGGAAGAGTACTTCTATTGAACAACTACTTAGCAAGAATTTAAGCGCTCCACTACTACTGTAGCCGGAGGGTATTTTTATTAGCTTCGATGTCCTATGTTTATACCTGATGTTATTGCATTTCTTTCCTTCCAGAGCTTAAAAACTTCCAAACACATAGATGAATTCGCACTGTAGTTTATACGAGTTTTGTAGCTTGTTTGTTTTTTCTGGTTTCAGTTTCTTTTACATACATGGCTCAAATAGGTACGGGTAGTATAGTAATTCAGCTCACACATATAATTATAAGTACACTCGTTGTTGACGTTCTAATGATTAAGCACGGTCAGATGCAAAGAAATGGTAGCCCTACAAATATGTGTAAGCATGAACATTTCATATCTTTTAACAACAAATAGTTCGTAAATCGTTGTACTGAAAATTCGATCATATTTGAAATTCGACAGTCATGAAATCTGATAATACTACTTTATCCGACCTGTAGTATGGATAATCAAATTATGAAATCATTATTGTAAGCTATACTATAAAATCAATAAAATTATTATTCATTTAATAATTGTGTTGCAATTTTCCAGACGGAGAGAGACGATAAAAAAAGTACATAAGAATATTTTACATACGCTTGTAACATCATCCAGCAGGAGTTGTATTGAAGTAATTGGATTTGATTTCAGCTACGCTAATAATGTTGTGTTGCCTACGAAGAAGTGTATTATTAATTCTCTTAACACTCATTACAGGCGTATACATCCATCATGAAAAATGTCCCACAATTTGGCATCATGCAAAGTACATGTGTTGGTATGTACTAAACTAAGATGAAAAAATTTCAATCATTTATGGTGATACATGCAATAAGATCTGATAATCTATTCACGCAATATCCTCCATGAACTGAGTTTTTCAGCTGTACCCTGTAGCCCTGTACCTATTTATGTGTCAGTCTCATCAACAAACACCTACACAAATCACATAAGCCTACTAGGATGCATTGTAAAGCGTTTAATGAAAACCTTAAATGAATAACTGAAAATTTGAACAGTATCAGGGAATGAGATTAGTATCCATACAAATGCAACTACTGGATACGAAACAATGTAATGGGAACATGGATAAAATTTGTCCAGTGTCAGTCACAGATTACACACGGGCTGGCAGAACCATTATTAGCACTACAATTTAACAGTCACAAAGGATAATTAAATGTCCCAATAATAACGGCAACCCACAGTTTTTGCACATCTTCTATAAATGGCAATACGCAGAGAGGAAAACGTTAAAATTTTATTTTTCAGAAATTGAGAAATGAATAATTTATTGACAGCTTGCCTCAACTGAATTTTTGAACACAAACAATATAAAAGTTACAACATCCTTGAGGGGTACGATTACTTTGAGACCCTGGTAGTGCAAGTTCCAAGGATTGTATTCCTCTCTTATGGGATTTATAAAATCGAATTTTTTAAAAAATGTTTGTTTTTTTCCCTGAAAAATAAGAAATTTTAACTTCAAAAATAGGCATTCTTTAGACAATTTTGTTCTTTTATTCGTACTCAACAAAATCAGGTATTGATTTTTAAAGCAAGATTTGCGTCCCGGATTCAGGGATCGCTGGAAATTCCTAGTTCAAGGACAAATACAGAAATCGGTCCCCAGGAATGTATGTAACTCATTCAGTATAAGCATTCAAGGTTCTTATAATCAACCCTGTGCATCTACATACATTATACACACATATATGTAGATTAGACTATTCGCTGCCGCAGGAAAAAATGCAAAAACAGAAACATGTATTCTTGTTGTATAAATTTACGCAAATTTAAATGAAATCAATTGTATTCCTTACAATTGCGAAGAATGCGCAACGAGATGTTATAATTATGTATGTATGTAACAAACTCCTTCTCCTAATCTTGTTGTTCCTTGTGACGTGACTGTCAGGGTACACATTAGAAGCGATACTAATTGTATTTACAGAGGATCCGTCAGGTAAAAAAATATTAATTAAATGTTTTGATTATTTTTAAAACTTCGGAGATTTATTTTTATTTGTAATTCTCACAAAGACTACTTTTTTAACCTGACATGGGTTTTTGCCACCAACCTGCATAAAACAAATGCACATTTGCAGGATTCACCTTCTACGGTAGATTTAATCACACTATTGTACAGTAACTACAGCACTTTTACTACATTGGGCCAATGCTTCGTGCACGTGTGTAAAATTATGAAGCAACAACTTTCTCAACGCACTTTTGTGGGTCATATCGTCATGCATTTGAATCACTACCATCAACTATAGGCAATCTGTTTAGTGTATAGAAATTGATAATAATTTATTTTAGTAGAACGCATTAGCGTGTTTGCATATTCTTTTCATTCCCTAACGCGAGTGAGATCCCTTCTTAAATCATCACTAAATTGAGGTAATAAAAGGAATTGACTTCCTGTTATTAATAGCTTGCATTATTATTGTTATAGCAGTACGCACATATCATACACAGGTCGTAGCGTCTTCTGAAAGCTGTATTTTGGGGAGGTATGTACATATATCTGTTTTGGAAAAGTAGTTCAGTAATTTTAATGTATACACTGCATTAAGTTTTGAAACTCGTGGAAACTTCAAAATTAAGTTTCCGTGACCTCAGTGCATATGGCACTATTCACTCTATTCCACTTCTTTATTAAATGTTTCCAAAATCCTTTTTCCCCAAATTTTTAGAAAATATTCGAAAAAAAGTAAATTCTCCAGAAACACCACTAAAAAGCCAAAAGGAAAGGCATTTTAGTATTTCCTCGGGATGGTTACTACTCGTATTGTGACCCTGCCATGTACTGTCGCACAAAAATCCCCGGTATTTTACGCTCAGACTGAAAAAGGTAACTTTATCGAGAATATGTCAAAGATACAGCCAACTCCGGGAAATATTTGTTTCGAGGTTTTTTCTGAATATAAACAGTGCATACTCTTGTACCCACTGACATGTTGAAATAAGAGGGTGGGAGGAGATTACCGAAAGTTCGGTCCGATCTTGTATCCCTGACCGGGTTTGGATTTTCAACTGAAGGCCATGGCCTGGGAAGCTTGAGTACTATGCGTATAAAATCGTGCGTGGAAAACGACCAAGGCAATAAGTCCTGCTTGCATTACAATCTGTTAGGCTTACTAACAAGTAATACAGCTACCTCGGGATCGGAAAGAAATCCTATGGGAGCTTGGTCAGATTGGATGATATTCATGGTATTTTTTTCCAGGGCAAAAGATTGATAAATATTGATGATAATTGATTCCGTCGCCTCAACCTGACCAATATTGTACACAAGTGCTTTGTTGGCCTCAGATTGTTCTATATTGGTAAAACCTGGTTTCTTGGCCCAATATTGGCAACAATATGTCCCCAGCAGATCCATAGCCTAGTATTTACCAGTGCTGATTACAGGCGAGTCATCTACAATAATAATTATTTATTACAAAAGATTTCATCGTCAAGATTGGCCCTTATTTGTCACAAACCTTAAGCTGACTATGACTTTTCATAATTAGTGTACCTTTGTACAATTATTCTTTCTATTCTTTAAATTGTTTGAAACTGATACTTTCCGAGATTTAGTGTAGTTCTTTACTTGTTACTGACCATCTTGAAACCTATAAATTACTTTCCCAATATTTTCCAGTATGGGCCCATGTAGATATCATTTTTTTCGACCAATCGTTTCTTAGGCTTATGATGCTTTATTTATTTCCCAAACTTAAATACATAGCAAGCTGTCGGGAGCTAACGGTCTGACATCATATCAAAACTATACCAAAATCAAACTATACTAAGAACTGCCTGTTGACAAATATTGGTCAGTCTGAGCAAAGAAATCAGCTGTGACTATTAATAATATTTGGGCATGGAACCGATATGACGAATACTAGCCAAATGTGCATATTAATTACTAGTAGAGTCCATCATCATGAATTATCTTAATTCACTGACTTTCAATTATAATAATTAGTACATTTTACAATTAGTAGCCTCTCCTACCAAATTTGGAACGTAAATTCCAGAAACGTGACTAACTGACTTCTGTACTACCATTCACGTATACATAGTCTAGATTTTCTCATTAATTTAATGACTATTTGCAGGAATAATGTGTTCTGCCTAGCGCAATGCTTCAGATTTCTAGCAAAGGTGTCAATAATTTCTGAAATTCAGTCCGGTAAAAAGCAGATTCGTGTACGAAGAACAAGCAATTATTTTTGGAACCAACTGAGGCTAATATTTAACTTTCTCATTCGTGCTGGCACCTTATTTGAATATATTATGAGCTAATGGTAATGTGACATGATCAACGATTGTCACATCATCGATTCTAGCAACGTTGCAACTACAAATTTCAAAACACTACTTACAATAAATGAAATGAAACCAATTATGGGATATATTTGAATTTGTATGTAATAAAAACGTACAATAATTTTATTTGCTGTAGTCTTTGTAAAGGATAATCACTATAAGGGACAAAATATTGCAGTCCATTGGGTATCCCTTACAGAGAGAGTCCAAGGTGAATATTAAAATAAAATATTATTATTATTACTTAAATTATTTGCTCAGTACTAACTACACGTGCCAATGATGTTAATTTCGAGTGTGGTAAGTCCTGACAATGTTTTTGAGCATCAGGGAAAGTAAGCCGGAGGTTGGATGTCCAATGTGTCCATGGGAAGGTCATCAGTTGTCCTCATGTTGTCACTACAGACTATTGCCATCTCATAAGATGGAGGTGACTCTATCGTTGGGACAATTCGAAGAGCCATCGGACCCGAAGGTGGGCGAACACCAATAACAATCGGAATTGAACCTCCCAGGCACGGAAGACCACGTCCGAGCATTTCCACCTGGAAACAAAACAACGTTAGATTGATTCCGCCGAATCTGCGAAATAGTTAAATTTAATTTTAATTCCCCAACCTTAAGTTCATAATTCACATCCATCAAATTACATGCTCCTCCTAGTCCGGAGGGAACACACGGAGGAACTTGCAGAATTTCTCCTGCCCAAACATCAAAATCTCCAGGAACAATAGAAGGACCAGCAATAGCACATGTAAGTTTCGTAGTCATCAACTTTTTCCTCCTTGTATGAAATGTGACTATCTGTAAGTGCACCAAAGTTTTAGAGTAAGTAGACGTCATTTTTTCTAAAACCTTAACGTACATTTTCTGAAGCATTATCATTACTGAAGCTTGAGGAATGCTGAGAAGGTTTATGTACCTGAATTAAAGATACTTTTGTCGCTAGAACCTTGCTAGAGTCGTTATTGACTTCAAGTACAAATGGAATGTAATCTCCAACATATGCACCCTTTGATTCAAGCTGTAAGGTGAAATCAGCTGTCCCTGAACCGCATCCAAAGCAACCAAAAAATGTTCGTTTGGTTATTTTTTGTCCCGGCAGGTGCAGGTCATTCAGTCTCAAATCAGTGATACCCAGAATGCGAAACGCCATGGTAGTTTCACAGTCTGGGCCCTGGAACGTGTGTAATTCTGCTTTCATATTATAGAAAATGTTTCCAAAAACTCCATCGAAGGAGGGAGGCAAATCCGTAGGTAATTCATATTGAAACGAGTACTCGTGTCTACCAGGGGGAATGATTTCAACGGCTGGATCTAAAAAATACAAATTGATTTATGTTTTAAACTCAGGTATTGTATTTCTCATGGTTTGTGTATAAAAGCAAGTCTAAAGATTTGTCATTACCAAGAATATTTACCAAAGACTGTAGGTACACTTCCTTGGCATTTCTGTTGATCATGCGTTTACGGCAGATTACTGAGAATTAAATTTTTTAAAAATATTTATGCAAATGACAATCAAGTTCAATGAACGAAAGCAATTTGAATCCCCCCAAAACAATGTAGATACGTATATCTATTTAAAGTATTTTTGCATTGAACAGCCAAGCTTACCTTGCCCATTGCTACCTCTTTCGAAGCGATTTTTAAGTTTTGAAAAATAGATTTCACATTCGCCAGTGAATATAAGTTGCAAGGCTGGAATAAAATTTTCAATAATTATAAATTACAAAATCCTCTGGAGTTTCCTGACTCTGATGAGGATGATATGTAGGAATTTATGATTCACAATTAATAATATTAGCAAAAACAAGTGTACTAAACATCATGCTTGTCAGTCGGTGTACATTGGAAGGAAAGAATTAATAATTGGAAGAATCTTGCCTTTAATTTCAACGGGAACGTCATTTAAAATGAGAATCTGACCAGACACAAATTCTCCAGGAAAGTAATCTTTCGTTGTACTGTCCAACAAAATTTGAAAATTCAATCCCATTGCTCTGGAGATTTTTGGTATGACTGCATGCGAAGACGGTAGTATTTCTGCGATGATATTTCTGCAGTGATAATGTATACCCTGCTGAAGACTGACAGAAGATATTGTGAATCTGTATATGTACAGATATATGAAACATGTTTTACTGTTCAAAGCAATTTCGATGAAGTCATTACAAATGCCATAAACTGAACAATAAGCAAAATGGTAACATGCACATAATGAGCGGATACGCTTCTTAAACCATTAACATGGATTTCCAGATAGGGGTAGTGGTTACATGACCGCATAGACCCATGCTCACTTCTCATGATAACTTTCGCAATTCACAAACTTATATTATCTGCTCGCTTGCAATACTTGTCCTTACACGTAACGGGTAAAACATTTACCGGCTCCCATCTGCGTAAGCAGTTATTATATTTATTTGTTTCTTCCAATTTGGGAAGCATTTTGTTGTGGATTTTTACCAAATCAATAAAAATCCAAATATCCTAGGTCAACCTGTAAGATCTCATCGGTACTACGACTAATAGAACAAAGTGAGGATTTTTTTCCGTAAAATTATTATTCTAATTTTTTAATTCCGAGATAAAATTAATAAACATTTAAGTGTTGATACAAGATTGTGCTGAAAAAATTATGGAAATGAGAAGTCGAAAAGATGCAGGTGAATTTTCCGCCTGAATAGGTTTTCATACGATATTGCCATTCACCTCCGTGACACAATGAAGCTGCACGAACGCAGTTTCACCCAGCAATATGTTTTGATCATGTTCATCTTCACAATTTAACGCCATGAATATTTTGTGTTGAATAGGAATTTAAATAAAAATTAACACCGTATCCAATAAAGTCAAAACTTATTTCGCCAAGTGGACATACTCTTTCATCTGAGGCGGTTCACTGACACTAAAACTGTCATAATGTTTTTGTAACAAATCTTGCAACAGAAGAGCCTAGCAGAGTAAGAACATACATATGTATATGGTGTTATCTCCCTACAGTCCACTTAAGGGAGAAACTCATGACATTTTTGATTTCCCTAGCAGGCAGCAAATTCTTTTCTAGATTTTCTAAAAATTTGTCTCAATGTCCTCGGTCAAGTTTTGCAGTCGCAGGGGTCACGGACGTGAACCAAAGTCAGAATGTTGTACAGATTTTAAATCCAGCAGCTGATTATATTACCCGGAAATGTTTCAGATACGCTTTCACTCTTAGTTATAGAACATGTTAATGGCTCTCGAGGGAGCTCCAGAGGTATTTAGCTTGGGCATTTGGGACATGGCCCTTACGAAGAGGGTAAGGGTGAGGAAATTTAGCTTCAAGAGCGAATGTGAAAAAGGAGTAAGAGAAAAATAATTTCTGATCTTCCCATTTTTTAGGGTTTGGTCTTTCGTTGTGACTCAATAACAGCAACTAGGATTAATTAGAAAAAAGTTTTACTAAACAATGCCCCTAAAATTAAACCCTGTGGTGGCAAGAGAATTGTTTCGCGTGTAAAAAACCATTCCAAGTCCCGAAATTGCGGGTTTCATCAGTTTAAAGCGTAACCAAATTTAATGATTGCATGCAATCAGATTATATATTATATACAGGTACATATTGAATTACATGAACACGTGTAGGCAAATCGTATTTACTATTTTAACTATAGTGTAAATTACGTTACACATTGATACTATGGATACTACATTAGAATATGTTGTTCATTATTTTATACAACAACGCCGTTCGCACGAGAATCCAGAACATAGATACATACATGACTACTAGTTGGGTACACTAAATGTGCAGATCTGCTGCATTCATCAACCAAAACGTTTACTGCAAGTACCACTAACAAATCTTAACTTAATCTCATACAATAATAATTAAAGCAAAACTACAAAAACCCAATTCCACTCTTTAACAATTATGCAGTACTTTCAGGTGTAAAGATCATCGCTAACGTATTAATAATAATATCACTGGGTTGCAGTTTCGTTCTTACAGATACATGCACTGGTAGATACTATTTCCAGTGTATCTCAATTGGACTGGCCTGATAGACGAGATAACACTAATACATATCATTTCCTGATATATTTCATTTTATTAAATTAACAAACGCGAAAAATAGTAAGATTCATGATCGTATTAACTGACTGCTTGAATCAAAGCACAAGATTTTAATCAGTTGATGGTGCTGAGTTCCTGCCAATACTCTGTCCTCATTGATAGTTACCTGGATGTATGTTATTTGCTAACATTCCCTTAGCATGAAATCCAATTGTGTTTTGATTTGAGGGACCGGAAGGTGTCTCATAAGGATGTAAATGCTGATATGGAGCCCTCAGATTTTCTTGTTGAAGCACTTGAGGATATGGAGCGCTTGCGTTGGCTTGTGGTGGGCATTGTGGATAAGGAGCGCTTGCATTGACGTGATAATTTCCAAGAGGAATCATATGGTTGTAAGACGGTGGAGCCTCGTAGGAATTAAATTGATTAGCCCCACCTGAGTTGTAGTGAGGTCGTGTGCCAATAATAATAGGGGTCTTGCCTTCCAAAGGAAAAAACACACCACTACCAGTCATTTCCATCTAAAAAACAGTACAACACATTTAATTAGCCACATTATTTATTAGTGCAGAAAGAATTCATTCCATGTAACTAAATACCGTATGTCTGAGTATATGTTGTGGAAATAACCTTGAGATCGTATCTGACTTCAATCAAGCTACAAACACCTTCTAATCCGGAGGGAATGCAAGGAGGAACTTGCAAAACATTTCCTCTCCAAACATCATCATCTCCAGGAGAAACTGATGGCCCATCAACAGAGCACATTACTGTGATTGTCTTCCGTTGATGTCCTTTCGCTTTAAATATTACTTTCTATGCAGACAACAATCATTTTAATTTCAGTTTTTTGCAACCCAATTGTCACTAAATTGCAATTGCACCAAATGAATTACATAAAGGAATAATCTTGGAGTACGGAATTGGACGGAAGACGGAATATCCTGTACCTGGATTAGTGATACTCGTGCTCCTAACGTTTTGCTCGAGTGGTTGTT
Source organism: Allacma fusca (assembly GCA_947179485.1). Classification (NCBI taxonomy): domain Eukaryota; kingdom Metazoa; phylum Arthropoda; class Collembola; order Symphypleona; family Sminthuridae; genus Allacma; species Allacma fusca. The sequence goes on along the minus strand of OX359248.1, from coordinate 19,426,209 downwards.
GATTTCAAGAGTAAATGGAATGTACTCTCCAACGTAAGCTCCAGATTTTTCAAGCTTCAACACATATGATGCATTTCCACTAGCGCATGAGAAGCAGCCAAAAGATTTCTGTTTTCTAATAAGTCCTTCTTGTTGCGCTTGACGGTTTAGGGTCAAATCAACGGCACCTAGAACTCGAAATTCTGTGGTAGTTTTGACATCAAATGCCCAAGACCTGGGTATTTTTGCGCTCACATTGTAAACAATTTTGCCATGCTTTCCATTGAAAGATGCAGGCAGGTTGTATGGCAAGGGGTACTGGAAAGGGTACTCGAACCTACCAGGAGGAATTGTAGGGTCACTCCCATCTAAAATTGCAAAAATCAGAGGGTCCTTATAATGATCTTTGTCCTATGTATGTAGCAGCATGCATACATAAATATTCATTACGCAAGTGGATCAAAACTGTCGTAAAAATGATAAAATGTTAAGACTCGCCGTTTCCGAAAACATTCAGCAGATACTCCAAGTAGGTTTCATCGGCATGGTAGTTTTCGGTATAAGTCTCGGTGACAACTGAAAATCAAAAAACGCAATGTTTCTCTGGCATTGTTAATTGTGCAATTTGTGTTAAATACAATCTGGTAATATGATTGTGAGCGCAGAATAGTAACTAATAACTCAAAAATCTTCAAAGGCCGAAACTAAATTTATAATTCATGTATGAGTAGCCACAGTTCACAGTATTAAAAATAGTTGTTAGAATAAATAAAGTTACACTTATTGAGTGTGAACTTCTTCAGTATACCTCTACACAGTAATCATGATTCATGATAATAAGATATTTATGTATACACCTTCATGTTGATGATTCCATACTTGTCGAGTTTTTGTTTCAGAAAAACGAACTTCGCATTTTCCCGTAAATTTGAGTTTCAAACCTATAATATTTTCACAATTTTAGAATCTTACTTGTGTATACATATTTAGCATCCCATTAATAATAATTATAAGTATTAGGTTGGTTTTTTTCTCTGAATGTTAGAAAGTCCCTAGGATGCATTTTCGTGCCGTTCCTTACAAATACATCAAAATTCGTAATTTCCACGAATTACTTACCCTTGGCTTTTCTAAAATCATTATTTACAACCACAATTCTTCCGAGCACAGTTTCTCCAGGATAGTAAGATTTCGTCGAATTGTCCAACAAAATTTGAACCTGGAAGCCCATGTTCAAATCCTTATTTGTCGTCACCTTACTGCTAGCCGGCTCAGACACGTACTACAAATAAATATTTTATTTGTATTACATAGTCATTTTAAATAATGTAAGGCAAGCAGACAAAACCAGCGAGTTAGACTTAGTGAACTTTCAGCAGCTCTGATTCTGAGAGGAAAACGCAAAGGACGAATGTATAAGTATACATTTGCTTATTGGAATTACGTGGAAGCTCTTATTATCTCATTGTAACTTCATGATATGATGCTGAATTGTAAGTACGTATAGCCAGGCACATCCACGAAATGTAATGGATGTAACTAAAATATTCAAAGTATTTTCATTGAAAAAAAGCTCCAATATGTACCTGAGAGTACTTTTATTCCCTTCGACGCCCCATGCTTACACCTGATGCCATTGCTTTTCATTCGTTCCGGAGCCTAAAAACTTCCAATTATAAATCGACCTGTAGTTTACACTAGCTTTGTAGTTTGCTTGTTTTTTCCGGCTTTATTTTCTTTTACATGGCTCAAATACATAGGTGCGATTAGCATAGTAATTCAACTCACAATCAGATAATTAAACATTCGTTGTTGACGTTCTAATGATTAAGCACGGTCAGATGCAAAGAAATTCTAGCCCTAGATACGTATAATCATGAACATTTCATATCGTTGAACAAGAAACAGTGAGTACATCTTTGTACTGGAAATGCAAGAATATTTGAAATGCGACACAGTCAGGAAATCTGATAATTACTTTGTCCGACCTGTAATATGGATAATAAAATTATAAAGCCATTATTGCAAACTACACTACCGAATCAATTATTATTCTTTTAACAGCTGAGTTGCAATTGACCAGACGGAGAGAGGCGATAAAAAAGTATACAAGAATATATACCAGCACTTACAACATAATCCAACAGGAAGTTGTATTAACGTAATTGGATGTGATTTCAGTTACGCCAATAATGTGTTACGTACGAAGAAGTGCATTATTAACTCTCCTAACACTCATTATATAGTATAATATCCATCATGAACAATTTCCCAGAATTTGGCGGCATGCAAAGTACATGTGTAGGTATTTACTAAACTGAGACGAAACCATTTCAATCATTTATGGTAATACATGTAATAAAATCTGATCATCTTTTCTCACAGTATCCTTTATGAACTCATTGTTAGTTATTCCGCCGTATTTATATTTCAGCCTCATCAAACTAACACCGTTTACATAAATGACACTAATCTGTTAGATTGGATTGTTAAGTGTAAAATATAAAGGTTATGAGTATTGAACCTTTTGAAAATATCAGGGAATACCATATAGGTATCCATATATATCTAACTACCGGATACGAAACAGCGCAATGGGAAAGTAGAGAAATTTTTCCCATTGTCAGTTTCAGATTACACACGGGCATGCAGAATCTTTCACAGTAGTCACAATATATTAATAATAAATATCCCAACAATAATAACCACTCACATCTTTTGCTTAGCTTCTATATGACAATCAGCAGAGAGTGAAACATTTTCATCTTGTGTTTCACTTAGAGAGAAATAAATAATTTATTTCGTTCTTGCCTCAATTGAATTTGGGAAAATTAATAAAATTTATACAAGTATACTCGGAAACCAATACACTTACATTCGAGAAGAACGTACGAGAACTTGATATATGTACGTAATAAATTCCTCCTTCTAATCTTGGGCCTGTGTTCCTTGTGGCAGATAATATCTGTAGGATACAGTAGAAGAAATACTGTATGTATTCACAGAAGTCAAGTGTGTATACTTAATGTGTTAATTATATTTATGCCTTCGGGGATTTCTTTTAATTTGTACATAATGCTCACAACGATGGCTTTTCTACAGCGACATTAGTTAATACCACTAAAGCACGTTTGGAGGATTCACCTTCTACTGTAGATTGATTTACACAATTCTATTATGCAACTTTTACTAGGTCGGGTCAATACTTCCTGCATATGTAGGAAATCATGAAGCCACAACTTTCTCAACGTACTTTTGTGGGTTATGGCGCCATGCACTTAAATCACTATATATTTACATGTAGAGAAACAGTTTAGTGAGTTAAAAATGACAATATTGGATAGATTTAGTATATAATACAATTAGTTGGAAGTAATTTCTTTTTCTAAGTTAAAATACACATGTTTGGAATGCACGTGTCTTTGTCTATCCTTTTCATTCCCTATCCCAATACAAGGGTGAGATATCTTCATCCAACGTTACACTATAGGCGTAGCACTCGGAATTCCAAAATTCCATCAAAATTGTTTTACTCGCATCCCAAGCACCCCATAAAATTGTCTCCCATCTGCAAACGCCGGACATTTAATTTTATCTAAATTGGCAAAAATCCATTGTCTTTAAAATAAGAAAAGAACGGAGTTTTTCAATTTCCACCTATCCCTACCTGCAAAAGATTTGGTGGGAGGACATTGACATTATCACAGTCTTAACATTACAGTCCAAAGGTGTCCACCTATCCTATTTATAGGCCTATATATAGGATAAAAATAGGCAGGATGCAAAATCCAAGTAATTATAGGTAGTAAAATAGGGTGCAGTAATTACCGCTAAAATTATTCCTATATTATATGTAGGAGCTGCAAGAGTTCACTTTTTATTTAGGAACAAGGTAGGCAGTTTGCGGAGGTAAAAATAGGCATATTTAATAATCTATTCACAAATTTGTCAAGCAATTATTTGATTTAACCTTAAAATAAATCTCAAAAATATTCTTCAAATACGTGACATTTTAGTAGTTCGATTTTTTTCATGTGTTACGATTGCACGTACATACATAGATGATGTTTGGTTGAAAAAATAAGCCTTTATAGGCTAAAAATAGGTCTTTATAGGCTAAAAAATAGGCCTTTATAGGCTAAAAAATAGGCCTTTATAGGCTAAAATATAGGCAGAAACATTACAGGCGTATATATGTAGGCAAATAGGTAGGCAATTTATTTTTGATAAATATTGTAGGTTAATATTTAGGGAAAGCAAAGCTGCAAAAAATAGGTAGTATTTTAGGTAGGCTGAACCTTTTGGACACCTTTGTTACAGCCAGTTATACTACGACGAGAAAATAGCCCGACCTCCGAGTGCTACACCTGAAGTACAATTTGCTTGTTTATCAAACGATTGTACTGATGCTGAAACTTTGAATTCATTATTTATTTATTATTCCCATGTGGGTTATTATACAAGTCAATGTCAAATCGATTTATAAGAAGCCAGATTGTAAACTGAAAATGTGATACCTAACCAATATACAAGCTCTCTTGAATTGAAATCTTCAATCTAAAAAAAACCCAAAATCAACCTGAAAAAAAATTGAAATCTTAACACCAGTCTAAAGAGAGATAGATATTTATTTATTTCATTGAAACTTCAACAGTGCTTGACTAAAGACACAGTATATTCAGTTATAATATTGTAACAACAATTAATTCACATTTTATGTTATTAGCTTTATGTATTAATATTATACAAGTGATTATGAGCTATCTTATAAGATCCTCTAATAACGCATATTATTGTTTCTTCCAAAAATTCCTTTCTTATACCAAAACGATCCCGAAAATCTTCATCGATCCAATGACTTCAATCTTTTTCACGCCATATTTCTGTTGAAAATATGGAATACATGGCTCGTAAATAGATTTTTTCTCTTTATCAATATGTACATATGTCTCCACATGATTTTCTTTCTTTCGAAATTCATTTGCAATTAATGTTCGGATCTGATTATGCCTATTCTTTCGCAAAATATTTCCTTTTGCGTTATACTTGTGCACTGCTTAACCTCAGAATTTCATGAATTTCATGTATTAGTTACTCGTAGAGTTAAGAAGTTTTTTCGGGGTGCGCAGTTGAATCTAGGTTGAATTATTTGGGGTGGTTTCCTGCTTGCTATACATTCTTCAATTGCAAAGCCAATATCTCTCACGTAAGGGATTAATTTATCATTAGCTTTTAGTAACAAAGCTAGATAAATATTATAATTATAATTTGGAAATGAAAGTGTTAGAATTATCTTACTGCTGGGACTCACGGTAAAATCTACCCTAAAACATGCAGACTGTTGATGTAGGGCAGAATAAACAGGATAGGATCTTTTGATTTATTTTATTGTGTGCAGGGCAATAGTACTGATTACAGCAAGACGTTTAGAGTGACACACTGGAATTATTTTCCGTAAAAAACTCTAAAAATTGAGCCAAAACGCTCTTATCTGTATACATCCTAAAACAATAGGAGTCCAAACCGGGGAGAGGCGCCCGTTGCCACACTAAACAATAGCCACAACTCCTCCAACAATAGATTTTGTAACCTCATTCCTTTTCGGAGTAACTCGTGTGAAGTCGAGTAATGAGAACTGCAAAAATCTCAACTGCTCACACAACTACATATCTACATAGATTCCACTCATACATTCATTTCCAACAGAAAGCTTAAGAATATATAACTAATAACACGAGTGACTGGAATCATGCAAAACCTGACTATTCACCTCTTTCCTTTTACGTCGATAACCTTAAATTCTTACTGCAAGTAAATTCCATACAAAAAGTTAACTGGAATCCAATACATGTGGAAAGAAGCATTGAAGGAAATACAATCCAGGAACAACAAATCTGACAGATACATTTTGAGGCCACATTTTTTCGCGAAATGATTTATATATTCAAGAATCGAAACGGTTTGCCATGTTGTTTCGCCCCAATTTAATTTTAAAAAATCTCCGAAAACAAAATTCTAATCGTTTTAACAACAGAATTGTTATCCGGGTTCATTTTAGTGAATGTTTCCAGTACCGCTTCCTGCAGTAAAAACTCTCCCCCCGCCAATCCCCACCCGCATGTCGGAGTTTTATTTTTGTACACATGTACATTTTTAAAAAATGGGTGGCGGAATTTTTGAAATTTGTGGATAATTTCGTGAGAAAACCCGGGTTTTGTGATTTCGGTTTCGATTTTTCCATGTTATGCGTTTCTATTTTCGAAAAATGGCTCTCAAATTTCTTCAGGTCTTAAAGCGAATGTGAGGTAATTTTTCAAAGGCGATATTTAAAAAACTGAATTCCCCCTTATAACCGGGCAAACTTCATAAATTTTTTCGTTTCCTCAATGATTTTTAAAGTTATTACACAGAAAATTCACATTACGAAAGAAACAATGAAAATAGCCTGCGATGGCCCAGAAAAATGATTAAAACCGGATTTTCGTGTATACTTGTAATGTTAAAATATCCGTGCTAAGAAAAGTGCAAATGCGTAAAATTTAATAGTTCACCCGAGAAAAATAATTACGGAGGTATTTATGGTGAGCGATTAAATATCACAAGAAACAAGAAACTCACTCTGCGTAAAACTCGCAACGTTATTTTTAAATGACACCTTGGTGGAGCTTCTTTAACGTTATTTGCAAACAACCCTATTATGATCCATCGTTGGATCTCATATGTTGTGTTATGTGGAACTATTACATAGTTTACTATACGTTTATGCTGCGCATGCAAGTCCTTACAGTTTTTTTTGGAGATTTCAATTAATTGCAATTAACGCAATGCTAACTTGAGACCGAAAGTATCTAAACACAGAGCTTCAGTGAATTAAACATTTTTGGTGCTTGAATTATTTCGTTCAAATTTTTCCGTCCCGAAGATATCTTTGAAGTACATAAGATTAAGTTCCCTAGACGGATTGTATGGATGTATACAATAGTTTCACCTTCTAACAATCAGCTCAAAGCCGGCTGATCATCTGATTTTAATGTAGCATTATTAATAAATTACAATACAATATTTTAACAACATGGTTCTATAAAAACTTAGAACAATTACCATACTGAGTCTTTAATGGCTATATACTTCTGTTGAGAAGCAGTGTCAAAATAGACTCTCTCTAAATATTAAAAATAAAACACGTGTAAATTATTTAAAAAACTAATATCATTATCAATTTAAAATTTTGTAAGCCCTGCAAATAGTTGTGAGTATCATGGAAAGTAAGCCGGAGGTTGGATGTCCAATGTGTCCATGGGAAGATAATCAGTTATCCTCATGTTGTCACTACAGACTATTGCCATCTCATAAGATGGAGGGGACTCTGTCGTTGGGATTTCTGGAAGAGCCGTTGGACCCGGAGGTGGGCGAGCACCAATAACAATCGGAATTGCACCTTCAAGACAAGGAAGACCACGTCCGAGCATTTCCACCTACAAATAAAATAACGTTAGATTGAATCCGACGAATCTGCGAAATAGTTAAATTTGATTTTACTTCCACAACCTTAAGTTCGTAATTCACATCAATCAAATTGCATGCTCCTCCTAGTCCGGAGGGGACACATGGAGGAACTTGCAGAATTTTTCCTGCCCAAACATCAAAATCTCCAGGAACAATAGAAGGACCAGCAATAGCACATGTAAGTTTCGTAGTCATCAACTTTTTCCTCCTTGTATGAAATGTGACTATCTGTAAGTGCACCAAAGTTTTAGAGTAAGTAGACGTCATTTTTTCCAAAACCTTAACGTACATTTTCTGAAGCATTAACATTACTGAAGCTTGAGGAATGCTGAGAAGGTTGATGTACCTGAATTAAAGAAACTTTTGTCGCTAGAACCTTGGCAGAGTCGTTATTGACTTCAAGTACAAATGGAATATAATCTCCAACATATGCACCCTTTGATTGAAGCTGTAAGGTGAAATCAGCTGTCCCTGAACGGCATTCAAAGCAACCAAAACATTTTCGTTTGGTTATTTTTTGTCCCGGCAGGTGCAGGTCATTCAGTCTCAAATCAGCGATACCCAGAATGCGAAACGCCATGGTAGTTTCACAGTCTGGACCCCGGAACGTGTGTAATTCTGCTTTTAGATGATAGAAAATGTTTCCAAAAACTCCATCAAAGGAGGGGGGCAAATCCGTAGGTAATTCATATTGAAACGAGTACTCGTGTCTACCAGGGGGAATGATTTCAACGGCTGGGTCTAAAAAATACAAATTGATTTATGTTTTAAACTCAGGTATTGTATTTAACATGGTTTGTGTATAAAAACAAGTCTAAAGATTTGTTATTACCAAGAATATTTACCACAGACTGTAAGTACACTTCCTTGGCATTTCTGTTGATCATACGTTTACGGCAGATTACTGTGAATTAATTTTTTTTAATATTAAAACAACCGACAATCAAGTTTTTAAGATTATTAGGGGAACGAAAGTAATTTGCATCCCTAAAACAAAAGTGTATACACATATCTAAATTTATTTTGTATTGGACATCAAACTTACCTTGCCCATCGCTACTTCTTTCCAGGTGATTTTTAAGTTCTGAAAAATGGACTTCACATTCGCCAGTGATTATAAGTTGCAAGGCTGTAATAAAATTTTCAATTATAAATTACAAAAGCCTTAGGAATTTATGATTCACAATTAATAATATTAGCAAAAACAAGTATACTAAACACAATGCTTGACAGTCGGTGTACATTGGAAGGAAAGAATTAATAATTGTAAGAATCTCGCCTGTAATATCAACGGAGGCGTCATTTAAAATGACAATCTGACCAGATATAAATTCTCCAGGAAAGTATTCTTTCGTTGTACTTTCCAACAAAATTCGAAAATTCAGTCCCATTGCTGTGAGTATTTTCGGTGTGAATGCATGCAAAGACGGAAGTTATTTTGCGCCAGTGATATCTGAAAACAAGTTGCAGACTGACTGAAGAAATTGTGTTTTGCATCTACTAATATGAAACTACTTTACTATTCAAGTCAATTCCGATGAAGACATTATAAAAAACATTGAATGAACAATAAGCAAAATGTTAGCATACACATATTGAAATGATTCGCATCTTAAACTACTACCATGGATTTTCAAATGGAGGATGTTAGACGACCACATATACCTATTCTCACTTCCTTTGATAACATTCACAATTCATAAACATATTATCTGCTTGCTTACAATACTTGTCCTTGTAAGTACAGGGTATGCTAACGTATTTGCCGGCTCCTATCTAACGGTGTAAGCAATTATTATATTTCTTCCAATTTGGAAAGAATTTTCTTGTGGATTTTTACCAAATAAATAAAAATTTAAACGTCTCATGCCAACCCGTGAGGTCACAGCGGTCGAATTGTTAGAACAACGTCGGAATTTCTTCCTGAAAATTGGTATTCCAATTTTTTAATTCCAAGATAAAACTAATAAACAATTAAGTATTGGCGTTTGTTTGTAGCAAATTTTGTGGGTTTCATAATTTTATGTCAACAGATCTACTACACGAAGAAATCCGGACATGGTAGATCAAAACGTGTGGGAAGGTTGTGCCAAAATAATTATAGAAATGAGAAGTCGAAAAGTTGCACGAAGAACTTTTCGCCCGGATAGGTTTTTCTGGTCTGATTCACGTCAGTGACACACAACAACAACGGCAACACTGTTCTTGACCTTCATAAAATTATTGCTTGACCTGCATGGCAGAGAGGTCTCTAGCTTGAAAATTATGGACATGATCCTTAAGAACAGAGAGCAAGGGTGAGAAAATTTAGCTTCAGGAACGAAAGTGAAAAAGTGTGAGAAAAACGAATTTCTTATGTTCCTATTTTTGAATAGGCGGTCTAACAGTTATGACAACATTTTAGAATAACGCAGTTATAGCAAATATCATGGGGATTCATGTGAGTCTAATATCATCTTCCTAACGCAAAAATTACGGTCTCAGGACCTAAGAATGTGAGACAAGATTGTCACAAAGAAAAAATATTTGTCTTTGGAGTAGCTCGTTAAAACAATTCATAAACTTGGGTTCTGAGGCTGCAATCAATGCTCGTATCTTTATATTTTAGTATATAATGGATAATAATCACAAGGGACAAATTTTACCGGTCCCTTGGGCATCCCTTATAGCAACAGTTGACTGTACCCATCTATATCGTCACTTTCATTGGGCTAGTAAGCATGTCCACAACGACTAATTCCGAGTAGTACAGGGAGCGGAAATTTCTCTGCTATGGCTTTATGTCAACCAATGGTTACATATCCGTAACCTCAGCAATCTAAGGCCAATTCCTATTTGCTACGATTCAATAATCAAACCTTTGCATTAAGAGGAATAAGTGCATTATGCAAAGCGAAGTACATGCATGAATAGTAGCTTCTATAACACATGACTCACTACATTTTCATAAGAAAGCAAATTGACGTACTATTCCTTGGAATTGAATATGGACAAATGTATAGAAGAACAACTTTCCTGTCTTGTAATCTTGCAAATGTGCTTTAATATAGAAATGTGCAAATATGCTGACACGATGAGTCTGTCTCTGCTAAAGTTTGAGGCCAACACTTTTATTTCACCAACACATTCTAAGCAGACAAAAGGGCATTCAATTGAGCAGTGCATGTAATACGTAATATGAAACTCTAACTTGTCAACAAGTCGCAAAACGGCAATAAATAAATGAAACTCTTCTTTTAAACCATGTATTATTTTAGTATTTCTTCCCACCCAAATACAATGGTGTAACAATATATTTATTCCATAAAAGAAATTACATTTAATAACTTTTCTCCCTACCACAAAAATAATATTACGCCGAAATTTACAATAATTACAAAGACTTGAAAAGATCTACAGACATAATGTAATGATTAGAGTGATTGTCTTATGGGCTTCAGTGTAAATAAAACCTATCACATTTTCAGATACAGAGTGATGTGCAGCACATGGCATTAATAGTAAGCTTTAGGTGGTAATGGGTCGTAAGGCGGAGCTGACCCAGAAGTCTCCTTGGTATCGCCGGTGTAGTACATGGGTGCGCTAGGAGATGCTTGTTGCAAAGCACCTGTAGCCTGCGCTTGGTAAGGTGGAGGTAGCTCATAGATAGTCTGATTTGGATTCCGAGCCGGAATGCTACCAATTATAATTGGGGTCTTGCCGGTCACACGAGTGAAAACACGGGATCCTACCAGTTCCATCTGTAAACAGCACAAAACCATTCCAAATTCAAATTTTCTGCTGTTCAAATCAAAATCAGGATTTCTTAAAAATGGTTTAGAATAAAAATTTACCTTGAGTTCATAGCTGACATGAATAAGTTTGCAAACGCCTCCAAGCCCTGGGATGATATTAGGAGGAACCTGCAAAACATTCCCTCTCCAAACATAATCCTCCCCAGGCGGAATGAAAGGGCCTTCCGCAGAGCATATTACATCTTCAATTTTTTGCTTCTTGTCAAGAGCATGGTACATTACTTTCTGAATTCATAAAAATAATTTCACTATAAAATTTTCGTTTACAACAAAACCCAAACAACGTTTTCTGCCGCAAATACAGGTGCTAACAACGAAGGGGTAAGTAATGCGTTTTGCGTCAAATATCTGTCTCACCTGTATCAAAGAAATTCGGGTTCCAAAAGTTTTACTCGACTTGTTGTCAATTTCAACGACAAAAGGAATAAATTCTCCAAGAGGTACTCCTCTTTTCTGAAGTTTCACCACAAAACTAGCAGTTCCTCCACTGCAACAACAATTCCCGAAGGTCCTTTCCTGAGTCATGATTCCCTCTTGCTGTGCTTCTAAGTTGCTACTCAAATCAAAGTATCCAAGGACGCGAAACACAGTGGTTGTTTTAAAATCCGAAACCCAAGACCTGGGTAAATCCACTTCAACTTGGTAAGTAATTTTCCCAAGGGATCCATCATAAGAAGGAGGCAAGCTCAGGGGCAATGGGTATTGAAATGGATACTCAAAGCGACCAGGGTGGATAGTTGTTTGTCCACCATCTGCAAAATTCAATAAAAACGGTCCGCTGGTCTCATTAAAATTGTATCAACTTGCTTGTAATTACTGCATTCTATCTAATGTTGAAACATCTTTTTTAAGAAACATCTATAACTCTATAATCATTCTGAGAAGTTATACTTTTGTGTGTTTAATTCCAATTATTGGGAAAAAATTGCAAAGCCTTACCGTTTCCGAATACATTGAGTGAATAATCCAGATACACTTCCTCGGCTTGAGTAGCTGTGTTTTGAACATTATCTAAAAGTTTAAAAAGTTTTATCTTCAACCATGGTGCATATATAATTTCTCTTTACCAATATGCACGCAAATTGTTTTATTTGCTTCTTTATTGCCAAAACTGTTTTTTTATGTGTGACACTTTTGTATAGTAAGACTCACCATTTCTCCTCTTCCTCCTCTCGGTTGTACGTGGATTCCCTGCAAACTGTACTGCACCTGTTCCACTGAATTTTAGTTTTAGTCCTGTAATAAATTTAGAGAGTAATAATATTATTGCCTCATTGTATCATGACTCAATCACAAATTATCTTGTGACATTAAGTAACAGCTTACAAAAATAATGAGTGACATTATAATAATGTTGTGAAATAATGTATGAAAATATAAAGTTGCTCACCTTTCACATTTCTATCCTTCTCATTTACGATGATAATCCGACCGGTCACTGTTTCACCTGGATAATATGCTTTTGTTGCATTATCCAACACAATTTCACACTCAAACCCCGCATTTATAATATTAGTGATCTCTTCGGCTGCTCTTGCAAACATGATTTTTCCAATATAGGGTCAGCAGAATCTTCCGGATTTTGTAATCTATGAATGCTAGGTTTTTTATTTTCTAAACCCAAAATTGAACTTATATTTTATATATTTAGCAACTACTCGGGAGTAATAACTCAGACTAAGAGATGAAGAATGAATGAAGCGACACGAGAAGAGTTAACAACAACAAACTCATTATGAATGAGTCATCATCAGTAAGGAGGAAAGAAAGGGGTAGATGTGAGTCAAACCTGAATAACGTAACAATTGCTGCAATAGGAATTGCAGCAACAAAATTTACCTTGCAATAAAAAAGTTACGTATATCTCTACACGTATGCACTGACAACTTTCGTTGCTTGTGCCAATTCACAACACAAGGATTAAGTTAAAGCCATGTTACATTCTCTACGTTGGTCCTGTCCGCACAGAAAGGTACTGAGGGGAAAAAATTGGGCTTTGACATGAAACCAAGAGGTAAATCCCCACACTTCCTATTTACTCGAAACAGAATACAATCACAAGGATCTACGACATGCTCAAGTGAGGATTCAAAATCCAACAATATAAAATTTACTCACATTCCACACATACATACAACAATACATACATGTATAACAGTAGTGTCATGTCACCTTAAGAATTTAAACCATGATTAAAGTGTAAATGCAGAAATTCTTGTCATGCATAGATAACTTTTTTTGAAAAAAAAATTAATGTTGGGAATGCTTCTCATCATGACAAAACATTAGTGGGAAGTGTGCATACATCAGTAAACATCCTTAGTTACGCCTACTTTAGTGTGACTGATCTTATAACTGGAAATATCATGAGTTGCTTCTGACTCAGAGCTAGGAAACATGAAAAATCATAGTATGGATTCCTTATAAACTGTGTGCATGCATGCTCTGGAAAATGTCCAAAAAGTCCATCAAATTGGGGTTTAACTTAATACTTGGGTCTTGAATTTTCAACTGGTTGGTTGTAATTCTTTAACTACTGAATATCCAAAAGGTAGGGTACCAATCACTAAGGGACTCCAAGCATTTAAGCTAGTGGCTAATCCTGGGGAAGTTAGTTCAAACTGTAAACACAGATCAGATTATTGACTCATCTCTTGTGTATAGCATTATAATAAATTTTAATGTCTGTCTGTATCTATGCCATGGTCAACAATAATTACCTCAAGCTCATAAGAGACATCTATTAGATTGCATCCACATCCAAGATGCGATGGAGGAAGTAATGGCACTTGTAGAATGTTATTTGTCCAAATAATTACGTCACCTGGAAGCACATTAGGACCCTCGACAGCACATATTATATTTTGTACAGATCTCTGATTATGGTCTGCGTAAAATGTTGTTTCCTAGAGAGCAATTGGGGGAATCGTGAAATGTATCTGTAAAAGAAGGAATTGTAGTGAAGGAACGAGACGAACATTGTATTACCTGGACAATTGTAAATATCCCTTTTGCCGGATATTTTGTTCTATTTTTAATTTCAAGCAGGATTGGAACACATTCCCCAATGGTGACACCGCATCTTTGGAGCACGAGTGTAAAGCTAAGCTCGCGTCTCCAGGAGCAAAACGATTTTATTCGCTTTCGTTTCTGCTGAATGCTCTGCTGGTGTGCAAAAGGAACGGAGTTTAAGTCTAACATCCCAAGAACATGAAATTTGGTTGAGGTCTGGCAATCAAATGCCCAGGATCGGGGTAGAACAGCAGTGATTTCGTAAACGACTTGTCCATGTTTCCCTTTAAAAGATGAGGGAATTCCATACGGCAAGGTAACACGAAATGGGTACTCGTAACGACCAGGAAGCATTTCGGCGTTGGCTCCATCTATGTATCATTAAATTTGTGATACAGTAGGTACTTGTAGGACAGACAACATAGTCGCGATAAAAAAATGAAGAGTGGTTATTAATCATATTTATTTTCTTACAATGGTTTATATACATATATTAAATACCAAGGATGTTCAACTTCTTACCATTTCCAAATATGTTTAAAATTTTGTAAAGATACTTCTCTGTAGAAGAGTGATTAACTGTCTTGTTCCTGTATTCGCCTGAAAAATAGATATCAGGTGATAATTTCTATGAGATCTTGATCTTACAATGGTTAAGAAGGAAATTTTCAGTTTACTCATATTCATTAAAGAGTATCCATTATTGTATATTTTTGTAGGGGACAAGTACTGATTTACTGACAGTAAATATTTTATTATGTATTCAAAGGCACTTACCATCAATTCCTTTCGTCCATTCCTTTTCTGAATACCCAACAATGCATTCTCCGTTAATCTTTAGCTGTAATCCTTTACAAACACAAAATAAACAAGGTCTTTAAAATATTACGGTTCAAACAATCACTGGTAACAGTAAAATGATATGGTATTATCATATCATTGTACTGTTACCATTATCAGTTTTCCGTGACAAGATGGGAAGGTTCGGTTACAACACGTCCATGGACATTATCGCAACTATTTTCAGTCCAAGTTGTCTGGCACAAACTTTATGAAGTCAATATGGTTTCGTCCACTCATGTTGTGTCGTGTGTTTATAATTAGTAACCCATTGGAATTTCAGTACATTTAGTATGTACATGCCCTAGTGCACTTACCTCTGACATATCGCCTTTTGTTATTAATTATGACAATATCACCTTCTACGGTATCCCCAGGATAGAAAATTTTGGTAGAACTGTGTAGACGAACGTCACATTTTAAAAGTCGCATATCGGTTTATAATCTTAAGTTTCTCACTCAGAAAATTCTTACATGACTTGTCAGCAAAAATAGATCCGTCAGACTATTATTTTATTTTCTGATACAGTAAAGTTTTCATGTAGAAGTTTGTTCGAAATGGAAGACGTATGTTTTACTTGCTCCCATAATTATAATTATTAGAATATTGAGTTTTGGGGAAAAACGTTGACGTAGTGCTCAATAAGTTTAGAACAACCTTGCAGAGTTTTCCTGTGGTCTGGTTTGTAAATAGTAAATATAATTTTGTGGTTGAGGTTTATATTTCTCCAAAACAAAGCAGAAACTTTTAGGCTTATAAGTATGTACATGTGAGCTTGCATAAGGAGATACATATATGTGGACAATATGCAAATAGAACTATAATAATAATTATTTCCGTGGTTATGAGTGCATACATTCAGACAGCGTAAGAGTTGCCAGAAATGTTTTAGACGTACGTATAATAGCAGGCTAACTGCAATATTAGGTATTTCATTTCTAATTGTAAGACCTAATTCCCTTCCTGTCATATTTCTAGTTACAAATGACATATTCAAGGCCCAGTTAGAAATTTTGTAAGGATATATTTTGATTTTTCCCATGCAAGTTTAACTGTATAAAAAGAAGGTAAATTTCGGATCTATATTGTTTGCAGCAGAATTTTGAAGATATTCACATGATCTAAGGACATACAGATAAATACTGGAAGTAAGGTTACTAAAAAGCACATAAATTAGGTTATTAAAATGGTTTTCTTATGAGTCCTGAACAATGAAAGTGTTCAGGTGAAAACAATGTTGCGAACCGAAAAATGTGCGTACACGTGTGATTTTTACTTAAATAGAATAATTATTATGTAAGTATCTTTATTCAGGAAGTAATCTGTACACACAATAGCAAATAAATGAACTCTTACAAAGTCTTCAGAGTTTTTAATAACATTATAGTAAGATTAAAAAGTATGAAATTATCCTGCTCATTCATGAAAAATCATCTTTGTGATACATATTTGAAGGAAACATCAAAAAATATTAATGAAAAGCAATAGAATTATTACAACATTACTTTATGTAATGAAATTTTTGGCTGCTAAATGTAAAAACAAACATCTATTACATATTTAGCAGCGCATTTTTAGCGAATTGTACTTACAACTTTTGCCATTGTACCAAATAAACGATTGATACTAAAATATTAAAAACGACTTTGCGAGCGATTTCGATAGGTTCATGGGGATAATTTCATTTTACACTAGCAACAAAACGTTCAGATTACTGGGATATAATAGAATTACTTCAAAAATTTCCAAGGATAAGTTACGCTGTACATAATACTACGCATTGTTTACTTTCCTTCTAAAGTGTAATTTCTTAGACAGGCTATTCAGGATACCACAGGAATTATATCATTCTCGGGTGAAGTTTTTATTTGGCGACGAGTATAAACGATACAACATTTAAAAACATTGCAGCTCAAGGCTGTAACTTTCTTTCATTTAAACATGGCCAACATAAACGATCTTTCATCAACATTTTACTTAATAGGTTATGTATGTGCAACAATAACTCATTGGCATTTCCTATGGATGCAATCCCAACAACACAGAAAACCAGAAAAAGGAAATTTTGTCAATGGATTTAAAAGAAAAAAAAATCAACTTTGGATTTTATAATATTAGTTCCAGCATATCTAAACCAGTCTTTACGTTTTCCTTTACAACAATAAACTTAAGCATTCATAAATAAATACTAATCATAACACATCGCTACCTAAATTACTTATCGAATTAAGTAGAAATAAATCATTCTCATTATTTGCTGTACTACCATATTATATACATAAATTTAGAAACAGAAACATACACCATACAACAAGACTCCAAGATGGTAACGAGTTACAAAAATTCATCCTCACGACACGATAGGCAACAATTGCTTCTATTCATTTCAGCGAATTGTAAAATAGTTAAACGTGGTGTATTCTATTTCTTGAAATTTACAGACTATCCTATAAAATAATTTTTTCAACCATTCTGTATAATTTCGGTTTGTGTAGATTTAAAGGTTTCGATGTTAACGTCTTAAAATGTCATATTTTCATGTTACTACTTTAAATTCAAATCAGGATAAGGATGCATCTTAAAATTGTAAGAAGTTTTCTATCTCTACCTAATTTAGAATAACAATAAAGCTCTATTCTGATTACTGACACCACAGGTGTTCCAAATACAATATTACACTCCTCCAATGATCACTTTCTATACTAGTGAACATAACTCGCATGATAAATATAAAGATTACGGTGTGTACACACACCTGACACAAAAATAATTCAACGAAAAAATAAAAATATCCTTCAAAGGTATTTTCCCTTAGGGGCTGGGAATAAAATGTATCATTTTAGAAAATGTGAAAAACATTTCATTTGCTTTTACGAAACAAGATTTGTAATAAAAGTAGCTTTCTCGATGTTTGCTTATCTAGAACTAATATACGTAGTTTAAAAAAGTAAAATTATTTTTTGGATCCTCGTTCTTACCATTAAATTATGCTATATCCACAACAAGCGTGGCATAATTTACAAATATTAGTATTACACTTAGTTTATACTTAATTTGTATGATTACCACTGAGCTTACCGACTACTTCCACAAAATTTTAATCAATAGCAATGTAGTAAGAATACAAACAGTCAAAGTCATTCATAAGTAATAAATTTCAGTGCATTAATCCATGGCTCGGGCTCCATCGATCGGCATTGTATGCAATACTTCATCTAAAAGTTGCAAAGCTCTGTGAAGGTGGACCTGAAATTAAGATTGTAATTTATAGAACATTTATTCCTCAAGTAGAATATACTAGACTAGAGTAACAGTTTCTAAGGACCTGACTGTAACAATAAGATTTCTCTGTCCTTTTAAATGATATATGAGTATGTAAATGACTAAAAACTGTAGTTGCCACAAGAACAAAGCATGGGATTAAGTTCAAAAATCGAAAGTGAAACCGAAAGGACCAAGTCCTCTTAAGACTATTGTTATCGTCGGCTCACCTCTATCCAACATGGAGTTTCCTTTATCGATTGACGGGGATAGTCAGGGCCCCAGCCTTTAACAAAGCTTAATCGCAAAATGCAGAGCCGTCTCAAATCGTCAACGCCAATTCCAGCGGCGGCAGTAAGACTTATGGCAATACCTGGCGCTATTCCACCAACTGCATGTGGCCCTGTCAGAAAAACAACAGGAATGGTGCATCTGAATCTTATATTTACTATTTTTTTTGTTTGTTATTTGTTCCAATATATGAAATGCGCAATTCTGTAACTACGAAATGCATTACCTGGAATGTGCCCAGCAACAGCAGCAGCCTGAGCAGCTGCAGCTGCTTGTGCTGTGGCAGCTTGCTGCTGCATTTGTCGATGACACTGTCTCAAATCAAATACTTTGATATAAGCACTAGGATATACTTTATGCACTGCGTCCCCTGGAGCTCTACCAGCTTCTCTGTCCAGGTAGTAACTTTGGACAAACACGCTGTGGTCTGATAAACATCGAAGCCAAACGTCTCCTTCTCCACGAAGTTCCAGTTGTGCTCCTTTGCCAATGTGCAACCTACACATAGATGAAAAACAAGCAGAGATGTCAAGGTAGTAGTAATACCATGTGGCTTAAAGCTAATACAGCCTAACGCTGAACACCCTAGTAATTTAGTGAAATATAATACCGTTTAAATTATTCGTTGCCACCAACATTAATAGTATACCCTTACGTTCTCACATAAATGCTATTAGATAAGCACCTGGTTAACAAAATGCCCATAAATAATTAATAAAACTCCAAACACATTTTGCAATTTTGCAGCAACACGTTCTGCAAATTTACCTGGCTTTTTCACTCTGTTCGGTTCGATGCACATTGCTCAATGCTCCAAGGCAAAATCGATTTCCCCCAGAGGGATCAACGTATCCATCTATTGTGACATTTGGTAAAGACGATGGAACTTTGAAAGTTTCGCCCACCTAAAAATTTATTCATGGTGGTCAGCATTTACAATCTAGAACTTCTATAACAAAAATTGATTTTCTGAAACTTACCTGCGTATCCAGTTCGAAGTATGCAATAGAACACCAATACTCAGGTTGAGGTTGGGTTGACAGCATGGGTGTACTAGTTAAATTCATATCATGGTACAGCTGCTGCTGGTGGAGAGCTGCATTTAACGTTTACAAAACGAATTAGAAAATTTGTCAAGATTCGCGCAGGAACACACTTTGATGATAACAGCTATAAAACCTACCTGCTGGTTATCATCACTTAGAGTATTTCATTTTAATTTATTTCACTTATTACGTTTGTGAAAAACAAAACCACAATCCATAAGAACTTACAGTATCCTGGATGAGCTCTAAGATCAGGTACGTTTCCCGGTTGCATGTTCTGTGTGTAATTCAAAGTACTTGAAGGGACGTTATTCCACGATGAGAAACCATTAGTATTATTAGTGGTATCTTGCTGACTTGCACCTTGGTGGGCATTCTGTTGGCTGGGCATACTACTAAACTCCATACCTGGATACGACTGACAAGGTAACTGCCGATTATTAGCAGTACCTAAAACACATCACATAATTTTGTTAGTAACAGGTTAAAGTAGTTAAGCACCAGTTGAGGTCGCTTCCTACTAACTGTAAGCACAAGCATAAATCACCTGTTGGTCCAACAGCTTCATTTGAATAATAAGGGTTCTGTTGACCTGGGACAGAACTAGATTGAGACTGTGAGCCGACTGCAGATCCCAGCTGTACTTGAGAAGTATTTGTAGCTCCATCAATAGGAGATGTAGGTCCGGAGGTAACTAAAGCAGGACCAGTACCAGTGGAGTTTTGCTGACTTTGAGAATTTGGGACGCTCACAGACATTGTGTTTGGACTATTTATGTTCATGCTAACGCTGTTCTGGCCTACAACATGTTTCATTATCAAGTTAATT
Source organism: Allacma fusca (assembly GCA_947179485.1). Lineage (NCBI taxonomy): Eukaryota > Metazoa > Arthropoda > Collembola > Symphypleona > Sminthuridae > Allacma > Allacma fusca. Next base: position 19,405,651 of record OX359248.1, on the reverse strand, counting down.
CGAAACTCCGAAAGGAATGGTTGTATTCCACAACAGCGGATTGTAATCTCATCACATAAAAACAAATATTACCATTACCATGATTAAACACCGGAACTGTTGCACCAGAAGGTGGATGATGCTGGATTGTCTGTGACTGCCCAACTTGGATTTGCTGTTGCTGGGTGACAGTGTTCCCACTATTAGTTGCTAATATAGCTTGATTATCTGAGATAGACGCTACAGGGACGGTTACACCGGTATTCAATGGTACGCTCATTTGTGGGTTTTCATGAATATCCAAAGAGCTGCCACCACCTCCGGCTGAGTATTCATCCTTGATCCGACTCGTTCCAGGAGATTGGATGCTAAGGTTGGAAAGATCTGAAATTTTAAAACGAAAGTAATGTTTCCAAGTATGAATTGGTTGTTGAAATGCATAAATAATACTCGTTATACATATATCTTATTGCAAGTAAGTAAATGATCATAAGCTCGTTACCTATCCCTGGTGAAACCACGCGTTCGTAATGATAAGGATTAACGCAAACGGAGTCACACTTGAGATCAAAAGCATAGTGACAGTATTTCACGTGCTTTAATTCATTCTTATGTAAATCCGGCCATCGCCAGATTCTTGCATATATAACATGAGGAAAGCCTTTTCGCCCGGCAACCTTTTAAATTCAATATCATTAGAAAATCATTACCAGAACCAAATCCAAAATTTAAAAAATTCCTGATTGTTTATCTGTATTATTTAATTTTTCATCTACATCTACGAAAAAACATACCTGTAATCTGCCATCTAATGTACGCTGAATAGTTACGCATTTGCTTTGCTGTGCCCCATTCGTCGTAATTGCCGCAATAAGACTATCAAGCTCGTCCCTTTTTTCCTGAAAATTTGTAAACCTTCGATGAAAAATAGAACAAGAAATACACTTCCTATTCTTCACAGGATTCAATGTATTACCTTTAACTTCTTAACAAGACTTTCAATCGCCCTTTTAGCAAAACTTTCCGATTCACCACCCTGTCGATGACACATTAAGGAGTGAACAATACTGAGACAAGCATCGGCTGACGTAGGTGCTCCGCTTCCTGCCATCGCAAAATCCCCCATTTGGTTATGAGAATGGTGGTTGTGGTGTGCTGGAGAACCTGGATGAGGAGGTAGTCCACTCAACGAGATCTGAGAATGACTTGGTCGCGAGTGAATCAAGGACGCTGAGCTAGAAGGAGGACCTGGGTGGCTATGCGAGTGGATGGAATGACCAGGGCCTGGACCGCTCGGACCACCAGCTGATGCTGAAGAAGAAGGATAACCTTCTCTCCAGCCTAACAGAAACCCCTCAGGTCAAGAATATTTTTAAAAACGTCCCTCAAAGTTCACTTTCTCAAGCAAAAGTACAGAAAATGCACATTTTCAATCACGTCCACGTTAAACAAGTCGCATTCATGTCCAACCCGAAGAACAGCTATGTATACGATTGCCAACAATGACAAGTAGTACAGATGTTATTACCCAATAGAATGTAACTAAGAAGTCATTCACAATTCACATATCCCCCAACAATGAGCTTTTTGAAGCAAAAAGATGTTTTCCACTGGACTGGCAACAGTATAAATTCACACAATTCGACAAAGTTGTCAAGGGTCGGGAACACCTTTGGGGTATTATATTCGTTCAAAAATTTAGTTCGTTTTTAAGTGTCGCCAAACCGATAGCAATGATAGCCGTCGGAAATATTATTACTAATACGATAACAATGGAGAGTTGACAGAACTCATTTGACAACTTTGTTTTTAGCTTCCCACGAAATAACTTCCAATTTTGTTGAAGCTCACTCGGATGTTCCCCAACAATTAGGCCATGCAACACTTACTGGATACAAGAAATTTCCTGAGGATAAAGTCACACAAAAAAGGAAGAGGTTACAAGGTATCACATTTAATAAAGACAAATTACATCAACACCCTCCTAAATTCTCATCTCCCAATGCTGCACTAAATTCCAGCTCCCAGGAATAATTAGCTTGAGAGCGTGAGCGAGAGAAAAAAGAGAATGCTCTGATTTGCAAACATAGATACAACATATACAAGAACACAACTGAACTGTATTTTTCAGAAATGACATCGCAAGCCGCACAAAGTGCACAGTTAAGTTCAGTTCCAGAACAAATAGAAAACAATTCCCAGGTAAAACTTGTAAAATATAATTATAAGCCAGCCCCATGTTCCTTAACAGCTTCCAATCGCGAACGATTTTTTCCGGTAGAAATAATATCTTTAGTAGACAGATACCCATAGAACCCCATAGAACCATTTATCTAAATAAACCACATCACTTAAAAATTAAAAAGCAACAGAGGCTTCATGGGAGAGAATAAAAAATGGAGGTATTACATCCGGCAAAAATCTCATAATAATTCATTCAAAACTTCTAGGAACTTGTACGATCATTATTTTCGAGAAAGAGACTACAGAGGCAACTTGAAGAGGCAGAAATATCCCGTTTTACAGCGCGTTAGTTAGTAAAACATAAAAGCACAATCCATTCCCGTCGATTAGCAATTATAAGTACATAATCCAAAAAGACATTTCTGATATTTGACAATGACAATCTGTTGTACACACATACTGTCAACTGTTCCAAATATGTATAGCATGTCAAAGATATTTATAATCTATCAGTTCATAGCCATGGTTTTTTAAAATATGCAATCGCATTTTTTTTAGAGAATAGTCACATTTGAGCAGAAATACAAAAAAAAAGTTCCATCTAAAAAAAATACAAACCTGTGTGAGCGCTCCACATGTCCGTTTTTATAATTTATCCGATAAATTTAAGCTAAACTGTGTATCCCAGTTGTAGAGGTACTTTTAAGGCTACGGGATTCCAAACCAAAAGTTAGAACTTGATGTCGATGTCGATCTGACGCCTAAAAAAATGTATAGAGAGTAAATACGGGTACATTCAAGATTCAAGCCTTGGAACATTAACAATATTTAAAATTTAAAATTTAAAACACCGTAAAAATACTTTTCACAGCTGAGTTACAGAGAAGCTTCCCTGTAATTAATAATACTGAAAATTATATACATATCAGTTATACAATCAATTCATGAGATTCTGAAATCCGTCAATACACCATACAACACGGGATCGTAATTGGTGAAATAGAATAACTACAGATATCCAGTTCCAACATCCACAGCGTTTGATAATTTAATAAATCTGAATCCCGTCCAACTAAATTATAGCAATGTATCATATCTTCACACTCGTAATTTTGTACCTAGTCAATTATATAATGATCACAGGAACCACGCGTCAAGTATAATCAAAATAACTACAATAATTATTACGGGTTTCATGAGTGTAAAGGAGATTAGTAACTTCCAGGAATGACAAGCTTATACTTCTAGAATTAAACTTACACTATAGCTAAAATGCGTCACGAACAAGGAAATATCCGCTTCAAGTTATACGGTTGTAATGGTCCAGGTATTTCCACCTGTGATTAATAAACCAAGATAAATTCAAAATCTACTATAAAAATTAGTTAGTTCAACTGCTTTAGTTTTGTTAATAATGTTGAACGTAGTAAGTAATTATTTGTATTCGTACCTATAAGTCCGATAGCGGAGATAAATAATTTTAACTGGCTATAGGTATAGCAGCACCCCAGCATCAATATAGTGAACTTGAACATATTTTATATACATGCTACTGCATTATTCACCCATACAAGTATGTATTACATAAACAACAGATGTAGAAGTACTTGCTTGCTGTATGTCCTTTCAATTGAGTTTAAATTACGGAGTCAATATACTCTTTCGTCCTTCAGGCAACTGCAACCACATGGACTAGATGGGGTAAATGTGTTTCTTTGGAATAAAAAAATATAAAAAATCACAAAATAGCTCTCCATCAGGAATGATACTTGATTACTCACTAGAATTATCGTAAGTTGTAAATTGTAAGTAACCAATGTAATAAGTAAGGTACGTGAGTACTAAAGTACTTAACACATATTTCTGCTATGACACAATATGAACACTTACCTGGGATATATGAAACTGTAGCAGTGGCACTTTACAACTCCGAAGATTATTTACCTATTATCTGTATATAATTATTACATTTACAAATACAATTTGCACTTTGTGACTTGAATTGGAAAAAAATATTTTCTTTGTTGACAACGTCCTTCAAGAATTTAAAAACTTTACTTTATATATAATAATCTGCATTATTGGTCAAGCATACATGTACTAAAACACAGGCACACTATGGTAAAAATTAGTTGCATTTTGCATTATACGACCGTTGCCGAATTCATTCATGGAACTTATTCTTAATTACATATGGGACAAAGCTATACACACCTGTTTACAAAACCTATATAGCTGTGGATTTTAAAATCTTGTTGACAGTATACCGTAGGAACAAAATAACTCTATAATAATAAATTAAAATAGTATACGTCAATGATACGCAAACCAACCCGTCTAAACGATCGATCGAGTCACTTGTACACTAGGGGTGAGTATCTCGTTGGTTTTAAAATTCTCGTTTGTCTCGTTCTCGTTTCTGAAAAAAATACGAGAACGAGATATTTTAATAACGAGAGTAGCGAGAGTAAGCAACGCACGAGACAAACGAGACAGGGAAAAAATATGGTATTTGTGTTCAAATATATGCAATTTAATTGTAGCCTGCACAAATTCTGGTGAGAGGACAAACAAATTTATTTAATTTCGCTGATCAGAAAAATACCAAGGTGCAAAATATTTATTTTTAGGTTTGGACCATAAAATTTGAAAACATGAAAGCCTTTGAAAGCCTTGAAAAAAATTAATGATTACCTACCGGAATAAAAGATAAGACCAAGAACTGCAAAATGTTTTAATTGGAAAAACGGCATAGGAAAACACCTCATTTTTTAGTTTGATATGGGTATAAACAAGATTTAATTGTAAACGATATTCTCGTTCAATAAAGCGAGATGTCTCGTACTGTCTCGTTGATACATAAAGAACGAGATAAACGAGATTCTCGTCTCGTTGTCTCGTTATACTCACCCCTATTGTACACGAATGGCATCATCGAAAACAGAATTATTAAGTAGTACGACAAAAATAATTATTTACTAGGATCAAATTTAGCAATATTTTACCGTAATGAAACTTTATAAATGTAAATGTGTCAATAATTGCTTATATTATTATGAAGATGCAATAAAATGAGTAACTCTCTGAAATTATTATTAAAGCAATATTTTAAATTTGTATCGTTACTTAAACATATGAAATTTAAAAGCTGGTGTACTTATACAAATTAAGAACAAGACACAAGCAATGGAATCACAAACATAGTTGTGTCGTACAAAGATGAAATGAACGAACCATTTTCGTCGTCTTATAATTAGGGAAATTACGAAGATGGGGGTGACGGCGACGCATTGGGAACTCCAGTTGGGGATAGCTCGTTGAAAGCAACTTTTCTTCGTTTCGTCAGAGAACCGAAGTACTTGGGGGTATTTCGTTCTCTCTTGGGAAGGGAGAAGTTATAGTTTTCATCATCTTCAATCCGCTGTCTCTTTTGCTGCCGAAGTACTCTTGAAAAGTAATTTATAAGGTATCGAATATTAAAATTTGTCTATTCAAGTGTAATAAAATAACCAATAGACTGTTGTTTGAATGAGTTAATTTTACCGGTAATCCTTTCCTTCAAACATGTACACTGAAGAGGTTTTTGATGAAGTCGGAGTTTCCTGAAGTTTGTTATTACTGGTTTGCTCATTTTCGAGTGTAAAATTCACCACATCGGAGAGCTTTTGGTCTTCGTTGTCGGACTTTTCTGTACTGTAGGCAAGAATAGTTTCAATGTCTTCATCAGTAACTTCTCCTCCCTGCCCAGTGAGAATTTTGTCAGCTCCAAAACGAATCATTTTCAGCATTTCAGCATTTTTCAAGGCAACTTCACCCGAGTTCATTAGACGTCCTGTTTAAACATAGTTCATGAGAATACTCACTGCAACAATCATTCGGGCAGAATCACTCTAGTTTGATGTTAGCATAAATAATCACTTTTATCTGATACCTTCTTGAATAACTTTCCGATCCAGATTAAGCTTTATGGCTGCACGTTCTACAACTTTTTCTTCCACAGTACTCTCTGTCACAAGGCGATATACGCGCACTTGCTTAGTCTGTCCTATGCGATGCGAGCGATCCTGAAGAGATACTTAAAATGTAATACATGCCTTAGCTACCCGTACTGAAGAACCATTTTAACATAATGAAAATTCCCAATAACCATAGCTTGCAAGTCAACTTGTGGATTCCAGTCTGAGTCGTACAGAACAACAACATCAGCAGTGGCTAAATTGATTCCCAAACCACCTGCTCTCGTAGATAGAATAAAAATAAATTTCGTAGAGTCCTTCGAATTAAAACTTCTTATTGAAGACTCCCGACCCTCGTGAGAAGTATTGCCATCGATTCGACAAAACTAAAACGAAATCAACATTAAGTATGAAACATTCTGTGCCTTATGCGCTCATAGTAAAATGTACACGGAACACGTCTCAAACAAACCTCAATTTTCTTCCACTCCAAGTAATCTTCAATTATGTCCAGCATAGTGGTCATTTGACAGAATAGCAGTACACGAGATCCCTGTTCCTTGAGTCTGACCAAGAGTTTGTCCAACACACGAAGCTTCCCACAACTTTCAACAATGTGCTGATCAGTGGTGTAAGGTGGTCCAGGTTCTGCTCCAGGAAATAAATACGGATGATTACACACCTTGCGCAAATGCATCAACACGTTCTGCAATCGCATTTTGAGTCCAGTTTGACTGCCTGAGGCGTTTAACAAATCAACGTCTTTAAGAAGCACTTTTTTATACCTGCAATCAACAGTACATTGGGGAAGTTAATATAAGCAATAAACCAGTAGCATCGCAAAGAAATGAAAATCCAACGGAAGACTACGGAATTACCACTCTCTTTGAAGACCACTTATTCCTACATATATTTTTTTCTCAATTTTTGGTAACAACGATTTCTCTACATCTGACTTGATTCGTCGAAGCAAAAATGGGCGTAATATGCAATGTAGTCGGTCAATGAGTGTTTGGTCACCTAGACATTTGTTTGTGTCAAACCAAGCATCAAAGTCATCCGCAGAGTTGAAAACATCCGGAAGCAAAAAGTTGAGAAGTGCCCAAAGTTCATGGAGATTATTTTGGAGTGGCGTTCCAGTAAGCAGAAGGCGGTTAGTGGAGTTCAATGTGCGAACTATCTCCGACAACTTAGAACATTCATTCTTGATTCTTTGAGCTTCATCGATGACCATATATCTCCAGTTGTACCTCCTAAATAGAGGTGCCTCCAATAGTATCATTTGATAAGAAGTCACTAACACATCCCATTTAGTTTTCAGCAATTTTTCATTGATAAAGTCCTTTCTTTCCGGCTTATGTCCGATCAAACATATCCCCTTGAGAGTTGGACACCATTTCGCAATTTCGTCCATCCAATTACACAGAGTCGATTTGGGTGCAATAACTAAGTGGGGCCCTCTTACATTGCAGTTGTTTTTTAAGTACCCTAGCATCGAGATGGTTTGTATAGTTTTTCCCAGCCCCATTTCATCAGCTAGAATGCCGTTGATACCATTTTCATACAAAGATATCAGCCAATTCAGACCACGAATTTGATAATCTCGCATTTCCCCCGACTTTATGAAAGGTGGATTGGCAGTAAACTTCTCCTGCTGAGTTTTACTGGTCGTATCAGTGGTAAGGCTGCTCACCTCCCAGTTCTTGCTGCTAACAGGGCTAGCACAATCAAGAGACTTTACACCATGCCTGCTTCGTCGCATGATAGGTTTCTCAATTATTGGTCCATTTCCCTCTGGCATAAAATGGGCAAAAATTTCCGTTTGTTTCAGTAAGAATTCAAATCGTTTAGCACTATTAGTCTCCAATTTCGCAGCAAATTCTGCAATACTATTTCCCGGCATACTCGAGTCCTCATCACATCCCTCAACACTCGTGTCCGCACTCGGGGGAGAGTCCATACTAACGGAGTTAGCGAAAGCTGTGAGGAATACAAACTTACATACACACTTTTCAAAATAAATCAAATTATACTAAACTCCTAAACTTTTTATTTCAGCAGATCCCAGGTAAATCCATCCAAAATTACGCCCGGCCTCCAATTCAACATTTTAAGTTTGTGAAAGTTGAAAGTAGAAAAAAACTCACTATCGTCATCCGTGATCTCAAAAAAACCCGTTGTGTCATCACTCTGGACAGTTGATTTGTTTTCCCTCCATGGTGAATCCACGTTCAATATTGCTTCTATTTTCTCCGTGAAATCAGTATCCGAAACGCGCAGGGTTGTGCCCGGGGGTAATGGAGTTGCCATGTCGAACTGTATTTCATCCTTCAAACAAATTCAAACTTCATTATTCCACAACACACCGTCACGCACAAATCCTCATTATTCATACACAAATCGGGAAGTGTTTTCCTCCGATTAATTTTAATGAAACTCTGTATACTTCCCAAAATCACTTAAATACTCCTACCCAATGTTAATATTTCTTTCAATTAATTAAAAATCCCTACAATCCACACACTCACCTACTTATATATTTCAATTATTTCGAGCAAAGTCTCAATCTCGAGGTTTCGTTCCTTCACTTACAGCTCACAAACACCGTGCATATTATGGAATTTCTATATCAAGTTTTACAATCAACACTGCCAAATTAAAAAAAAAACCTCCCAAAACTATTTGATAACTACAATTTGTATATTATTGAAATTCCAAATAACATTTGGATGACTAAATCTCAAAAGCTACCCTTTGCATAAATTCCTTACGATTTCACTCTGAGCTAGAAATTAAGATAATCGAACATTTGACAATTTAACATCCTCAGTTAACAAAAACTCTTTACTCCGAGCGCAAATAATTATTTAACAATATCACCAAAACAAGTTCAACTCAGAATCCGTATTAAAATTTTTAGGGAATTAAGCTACTTACGTACTTAAAATAGAAATCAACAACATAGGAAAAAAATTACCAGATATGTTAAAGAGACGTGGACGTGACCCGGTTTCGTCCACCTTTCGAAATTCTTCGGACAAAAAATGCGTCTCAGTCGAGAGTGCCCTTCAGACAGAGAGCTGGAATTTGACCGGAAGGAATTTACGAATTATTAAGAAGAAAACCAGTTGAATTTAAAGTATGAAAATTGAGGATTTCTTACAGGATTCTCCTTCCGCTTCACTTGCTAGTGGTGGACTGATATCATTTTTGTTTTCCATTTTCAGCTCTCGTCAAAATTAAAATGACTGGTTGACGCGAAATCCGAGCTTTGTTTCTATAGTCAATAATTATTTAAGGCAGCGCTTGCTTACGTCAGCTCCCAGCTTATGACTGCTTCGTAATTCGTAAACATTCACTTCCCTTTCCTGCACTCCTTCAGCGTACGCATTAGATCACTCTTACTTTCGATATCAAAAATCCATCCGCTAATTTAGAATTTAGGTACTGTTCATGCCTATGTCAGTACATATTTTAGGAGTCTCCTGATTTATTCCAGACTTGGAGATTATATGCAAAATTTAAGAATGTAACAGGGTTCTTCAAGAGATGAATTGTGACCTGACATACGATGTATGAGCAGCCTGTTTGCTTTTTGCATAGAATGTCTTCTTAGGGGCGGAGGGTAGCATAATTATTTTATGGAGTCTGGATCGTTGCCGATTCCTGGATGTCTGAGAGCACAAAAACCCTCGAACAAGTTGTCACTGTAATTTTTTTTTTGTTAAGGGTGTGTAAAACTTAGTAATAATTATTATAGGTATGGTTAGTAGCCAGAAGTTAATTGTTTGTTAATATTATTGTCTCATCCTTTTGGCCTGAGATAACGGAAAAATGCCTCCTTAAAAGAGAGGTTATTTAGATGCAAAAGTATTCTTCAATTACGCTCCTCAAGGATAATTTCTACAAACTTGCTCCCTGTTTGTCCAGATTATGGTGCCGATTCTCAATGTAGAGACCCCCATCGACTAGCACCCAGCACAACCCTTAAAATTTCTAAGGAACGAGCGTCAAGACTTTTTTCTGCAAAGCATCTTGTGGGAACATAAAAAATAGGGGGAGTTTGACATTCTAAAAAGGCCACTTTGCCTCAATGATCCTTGTGACCTTAAATCTGGACCCAGGTCAATGACGTAAATTTTAGAAAATGTGGAAGTAAATTTGCTACAAATTGGAGGAATGTTTCCAGTTTCTACCCTCTATTTTTATATTCAAGGGGACTTGCGGGTAGTGTTATAGCTTTGACCTCAGTGTCAATTGTCAATGCTAGTTTGAAGTTGCAGCTCATTCGAGAGGTAGCGATACACCCAGAGAATAAAACGAACCCAAATATTGAATTCTGTACAGTGCTTCGGCCCTGGTCAAGTTTAAATTGAAGGATGTTGTAGAAACTCCAGTATTTACTAAAATACGATCCTAGTTTGCATATCAATTGCGCACACAGATGTCTACTGGTTAGCTTTGAAGCCTTTCAGGTCATGTTTGCGAGCTCTCAGGTAAAGTATGTAGAACGTCATATCTGGAATGTGGACTTCACTGAACGCCTGGTTTGCGAAACCCGTGTTCAAAAATCGACATTATTATTCTCTGTGCTCTGGTGGTGGCCTCCTCAACCTTATCAGTAGATTATTTTTGATTTTGCATTAATCATGTTAATCAGTGTTAAAAATTCTGATTGTAGACGCATATAATTAAATTACCACTTAATATTTACTGCTTCTAATGTATTCAAGCTTTTATTTGCTTATCCATCAAAACATAGCCACTTGTAAGTGGGCAGGTTAGAAGGATTAAATGCAAGTAGTTTTGTTAATTTGGAAGTTATATATATTGTATATGGTTTTTTTTTTAATTTTAATTTTACTTCAAAAGTGGCTGATTTTAATTGTAATGCCTTCTGAATTTTCTCATGCTGGGTTAGGAGTTGTGGCGGAGGGGCTAGCACTTACATCTGTCATTTTTGTGGAGGGATACAATGCTGAATATAATTTACTACGAATAACACCAAAGTTATAAAGCGTAAAGTAAAGAGTAAAGTACGTAGGAAAATGCTTGTTGTATTTGTTTAATAATATTAATAATTTTTGTATAACTTTACTGACGCTGGTGTATTAAATAATTCTTGCGAAGCTACTCCGTAGTCTCATAATGTTCATTTAGCATTGTATTTGAGTACATAGTGAAATGAAACGTTTTTGTTTTGACTATATCATGGAGTGTAAGGGGATACTTCAGTATTATACGTTGCAATTCCAACTCCGAAGTTTGATTGGAGCAATCGTATTTATTCTTGTGGTGTTGCTGAAGGTATGTAATTGCACCCGTGGAATAAGTAGGGTATACGTGCTTTGATATAATGACCCGGTAATTTAGTTCTGGCTTCCCTCCAGTTGCCATTATCGCAGGTGTATGTATAGGTAATAATAATGGGTTTAGGAGAGTATTTGTTTGCATTCTAGTCCTCATCACTTCTCAAATCATCACGTATCCTATAAATAAATACTTCCATTAGATCTTCTGTTTGGTAGAGTACGGGATCCGATTTTTGGGAGCATGCCCTGGAATGTATAGCGTTTCTATGTATCATTGTGGCATGTTTGTAGGAATGTAACGCTTATTGTCGTTGTTTGTGTGCAAAGTGAGACAGAGAGTCTGATTATCCGGGTACCAATGCCCCATTTGTTAGTATTTGTGATGCTCAATGTAGAGGGAGTGGAAAGTAATCACCAATAATTGTTTTCTTTTAGTATATTTCAAAGGAGTAACAGGGGTGTCCTGGTTGAAGACTATGAAGCCTGTTGGGTCAACAAGATTTCTTACGTGAACATTTGCTTCAGAATGCTTATCGCATTATATCGGGTAATTAGCAATTAATCGCTGCGCAGGGTTAAAACATTCAGTATGAATTGTACGTCTTCGTTGTTTATACTCTACCCCGTCTGGGATGTGGGAACTATAATTGATAATGGTACTATTGCACTTTCTTTTAGCGTGTAAGAATAGTTCTCAGCTTTGGCAGCCGCATTCTCCTAACAGCAATTTTTTTCTCGGCTACTTCCCGAACTTACCATAGTACAGTTGACAATAGAACTTTCAGAAGCTACCTTCACTTAAGGCAGCATTTAAAATTTTTCCCTTTCACATTGCAAAAAAGCCCACATTCCTATTGTATTCTCAGAGACAGGCGTGAAGAATGAAATATCCTATAGAGTTGAAGGTTCAAACTATTTCGAATTTCTCTATCCTTTTACTGCCAGTGATTCAACGGAGTAACTTACTGGTTTTTTTTTCAATTAATCTAACCGGTAATATTTTACGTTCAACTAGCCCACTTTAATAATTGTAGCCGTGCCCCAATTACAACATTCCTTGGAATACTTACCAGTGATAGGTCTGTAATATTTACCTCTAGGCACTATCCCCATAAATGATTCCCATTTGCCATCCTTCACGTCCACGTAACTGGAGAATGAGTTGTGAGCGTTTAAAACACCATGACATTGCATTGGATGAATGACGCAAGAGTATATACATGAGGCAATTAAATGCAGATGTGATTATCCCCAACAGAGACTCACACCACAGGAAAGTCACATATGGAAGTTCTTGTCATCATGTGACGCATTAATGATGTGAATCTCATTTTTGACCTTTGCTAACGTCCCCCTACAGACCTCTAATGATACAGTCCGTGATATACTTCCGTATTGTCTATTATCCCTAATATCCCCATCACACTTACTCGATTTTTATTAAGCATGACAAAAAATAGAGCCACTTTCATCTAAGCACTCATTTGTTTACAATAAACAAATGAGTTCCAAACGGACCACCGACAAATTACTCAAAAGTATACAGAAGACACTAAGAGAAAAAAAAACATTAAGGAGTCACACTTAAGCGAAAGCGTTTCAATAATCTGTCATCCTGCCATCCGCTAAAAAAAGCAGTCTGCAATAATTATTGAGGAAAAAGAGGGCATCACTTATGTAAGTACTCCACACGTATGTATGTACCACACACAAAATAATATCCATTCCTTGATTCCTTTCCACAAGGAATATTTTACATGGGAAAAATGCGTTTTTGTCATCACACGGATTCACACAATTCACGGGGATCCACTGTAAAACACAGGGCCAGTGATGAGCAGTGTAGTTATGTCTACGAATGAATGAATGAATGAATGAATCCGAGTAGGTACATAGTAACAATATATCTTTTTTAGCTCCTATACCTAGATTTGTCAGTTTTTTTTGTGTGAAGATCCTTGAGCATATACACTTCTATATATATTTATATGTCCCGACCTTACAACTTTATATTACATTGATTAATAACACAAAGGATTTTCCTCCTGATTCTGTTCCGTTTGCTCTCCATCCAGCAAAACAACAACAGCTTCAAGTAGATATTAACAGGGAAGGGGGAAATTGTTGGACGATTTTTAAGCAGCCTTTGGCTCGACTTATATGCATGGAATAAAAACCACGGGAAATATACGAGATGACTTTGGGAGTTTCACAGAAGAGAGATCCATGAATATGAAATTCAATACCTAGTAGGAGTTTTACGCCTGTACTTTATTTTTTAATCAGCCTTTTTTTTGGCTTTCCTGTATGTGCATGCTCCAGTTATGTACATACTTCCTACTCACACTTGAAGTAGGCATAATGATAGATTCTATCCTTTTACAGTCCCAGTGTGTCTGTGTACGCTCAACTATGACATACATATGGAGATATTTGTATAATTATATGCCAATGGGATGGATTGGATTCCAAAAGGAAAAGCCCGTGTTTGAAGTAGACATGACCAGAGAGCCAGAGAGTAGTATTTTGTATACGTGTGCTGGTGCAAGTGCAAGACTGAAAGAAAGGTTTTTCGGATCGATTGTAGACACATACATGGTTCTTATGTACACCTTTCAACCTATACACACTCCAAGCGTAAGAGTAAGTACTTACACACAAGGACTTGTTACCCAAACTTGACTCACTGATAAATACTGGCAACATAACTTGCTCATAAGATTCACATGACTTGGATGTGTATAGTCCTGGGTTTGAAAGGCTGTTCAAATCAAATAACATTCGAATCACTTTATATAGATAATACTTCCCCCTGAAGTTTTTTTTTTAATCCTATTATTTACTGGAGCCTACATTTGATAATAGGAAGGTCCAATCAAAGGATAATTTGTGTAGTAGGGGCCGTAGTGTTCGGATCCTGATCAAGTCATCCCAAATAAGTGTCCCAGAGGGTGGGAAATTCTTCGTCGACATAGTTTCCTGAACTTTCTTTCCAAGAGCAAAGATGTAAGCCTCAAGGATTTTGAGTTACGGCCTTTTTTGATTGTGTGTATTGATTGGAAGAAATTGTTTATGATTTTGGTTGAAAGTGTTCTGTAATATTAGACATGGTATTGTTTTTGTAATAATTTATTTTAGGAGGAGAAACATCATCTCTAGGACGAAAGTAATTATTTCATATATGACATATAATGTGGTCATGTATTATTAAAATTAATTGAAAGGAAGATTATTAGGTGCGACCATCCCGTATAGAATTTTATATAAGAATATTTGTAATATTTTGTCTCAGCTGTGAAATAATAATTTTGGAGTGTTTAATTACTTAAGTGAGTCATCGAGAGAGAGAGAGAGAGAGAGAGAGACCTGAGGAGATATATGTAGGATTTGTAGGAGTAACGGCTGATTCTGGTTAATGTGTAAATTATTTGAGGGGTATAGAAATTGGAAAGGGTTGAAGTAGTTCATCACGAGTGGTGACTTTATAGAGGGTGTTATTTGTGTTGTATATATATAGAATTGACAATTAAATGCGGGCATCATTGTATCATGGCTGGAGAAAAATTATGGTAGTGGATTTGGAAATGATATATCTATATGTAGATTTTTTTAAGTTTTTAATCCGGTGTGTATGTATGTATGAGGGTTATATAATGTTGGGCTTTATAAGCCGGGACACTTGTCGGACATGTGGTGTTTTGAAGAATCAGTTGGGCGGATTAGTGGGGTGTCTTTTTTTATTCAGTTGGTCTAATGTTGATGTGTTGTGTGGACACTTCTAGGACACACCAAGTAATGTATCCGAAGCAAGTAGAGATTTATTCCCAATGGAGACTGATCCATTGAAAGGCCGTAGTACGGCCAATACGTCTACAGCAATAACGGATCCGTTAAGTCAAACAGAAGAGACTACTCCGTACCCACCTCCGACTTATCAAGCGGTTCAGGTGGATGGTATTAAGACAGCCCAATTCGGAAAACCTCGGGTTCGAGTAAGTGTCTTAGAATTTAGAGTTGACGTGTGTCTTGTGGAAGGTAGGATTTTGATTGTTTATTTTTCAGAGTCGGGCAGAAAATAAAAATAAGTTAGTAAATTCCCTCAGCTCGGACGAAGATATGATAGATATAACACATCAAGGTACTGCTAACGAACTCCGGGAGGACGACCTTCCACCGCAGCAGCAAAGTACGACAGATGAGCTGAGATATGCCTTATGATGGGGTTTTGTTGATGGAATTGTAGTGTTAATTGGTTGTGTAATTCTAGGCTACTATGATTCGGATGATATTCCTGGGATTGGTCAGTATGAAGATTTTCATACAATTGATTGGCAGAGAGACATTGCAAGAGATCGGATGCGGCATCGGTATATCGTCAAGAAGAGACAAGTAGGGATATTAAATGATTGATGTCATGATTTCTGTCTTCTGTTATGATTTGTCCTTACCGTTGTCGTATTTTTGGTAGGAGTCGATATTTGACTTAATCCGTGGTGCACACGATGCGTGGAGCGGGTGGCTTTGCGTTTTGTTAGTGGGCATTATAGCAGGTTGCCTCGCTGGAGTGATCGACATTGGAGCTAGTTGGATGACAGATCTTAAGTTTGGTATTTGTCCGAAAGCGTTCTGGCTAAATAAAGAGCAGTGCTGTTGGTCTTCGAATGAGACAGAATCAGTTCATGGGAAATGCTCACAGGTGAGGTGTAGTGCTTCTTGACTGTTCATTCTTTTTTGGAAGTGATTATTGATACGATTACTTACCATGTGGGTTTATTTGTAGTGGTCATCATGGTCACAGTTAATGGGCGGAAGCAATGAAGGGGCTGGAGCTTACATAGTCGCATATTTGTGTTACATTTTGTGGGCTCTGTTCTTTTCCTTGCTTGCAGCATCTCTAGTCAGAATGTTTGCACCGTACGCATGTGGATCAGGAATTCCCGAGGTAAATCTCTTTTATCACAATCAATTTTGTAACGACGATTATTCAGTTATACAGAAATGTTTTAGTAAGTTAAAACAAATATGGTTCTGTGTATTTTTAGATCAAGACAATTTTGAGTGGGTTTATTATTCGAGGGTACTTGGGTAAATGGACACTCCTCATAAAATCCGTGGGAATCATGTGTGCTGTCTCGGCTGGTCTAAGTTTAGGAAAAGGTCAGCAACTGATTAATTTATTTGTGAGGATTTCGGCGTAAATCACATTGATGACATCCATCAATGTTATCAAAATAACAATACATTTTTGAGCATTTTGTAAACTTCCTTTTGCTCAATTACTGGTATGTTTTTTCAGAGGGACCCATGGTACACATAGCTTGTTGTATCGGTAATATATTTTCATACCTATTTCCAAAATACGGAAGGAATGAGGCCAAAAAGAGGGAAATTTTATCAGCTGCTGCTGCAGCAGGTGTAAGCGTAGCTTTCGGTGCTCCGATTGGTGGTGTGTTATTCAGTCTGGAAGAAGTAAGTGCTTTGCAAGAAGACTGCATGATTTTACAATGGTTGCGATTATTTTGTTGTTTGTTCAATTGTAAGAATCATAAATGGTATTAAACTTTACTTTCGTTTTCTACAGGTTAGCTATTATTTCCCTTTAAAAACATTATGGAGATCATTTTTCTGTGCACTGGTTGCCGCCTTCGTGCTCCAGTCCATTAATCCATTCGGAAATGAACATTCAGTGCTATTCTACGTCGAGTACAGCAAGCCGTGGCTTTTCTTCGAGTTGATCCCATTCATATGTTTAGGAATAATAGGAGTAAGTTTTTGAACATACAATTTAGCGTTATTATCTGAAAGGCTTGAAAAATTGGTCAAATATACAATTTTACATTTACAACTTTTTACCAGGGGCTCATTGGAACTTTATTTATTCGGGCAAATATTTGGTGGTGCCGGTACCGTAAATCTTCCAAGTTAGGTCAATACCCGGTGACAGAGGTACTCGTCGTTACTCTTGTAACTGCTGTGCTTGCATTTCCTAATCCATATACAAGAATGCCAACAAGTCAACTCATTTACTTGTTATTTTCTCAATGTGGGCTTTCCGTAGCTGATGATCTGTGGTAAGTACTTTTCTTTGAAAGAAAATAAATTTTCTGAATTTAACATTTTTTGAAATTTTACACAAGATATTTTGGAAACTTTCAGCGATTACAACAGAAATTTCACAAATGTGAATTCGGCCATTGGTCTTGCAGCTGCCGGGGATGGAGTATATAATGCCATATGGCTCCTGCTATTAGCTTTAATTTTCAAGTTCATTGTCACGATTTTTACATTTGGTATAAAAGTACCAGCGGGTTTATTTATACCATCCTTGTGTTTTGGAGCAATCGTTGGGCGTATAGTTGGTATTGGTGTCGAGCAGCTAGCTTAGTAAGTCAAAAACCAGTGCTGGTTAATTATTGGGAAATTGAAAAATAATTTGATTCACGATTTGTGTTTTTAAATTTATTTTATAGCAAACATCCAGATTTGTGGTTCTTCTCCGGTGAATGTTCTGCTGGGGAAGATTGCATTACACCAGGGCTTTATGCGATGGTAGGAGCTGCGGCTGTGCTGGGAGGTGTTACAAGAATGACAGGTACGCTTTTCTTATTTTAATAATATCTTTGTTGTGAATTGTTACAAAATCTCACACGTTTGATTTTCTTGAACTCTCAGTTTCCTTGGTGGTGATAATGTTTGAGTTGACCGGAGGTGTTCGGTATATCGTACCGCTCATGGCGGCTGCAATGGCATCTAAATGGGTCGGAGATGCTCTTGGACGTCAAGGTATATATGACGCTCATATCAACCTGAACGGATACCCCTTCTTAGATTCCAAGGAAGAATTCGGTCACACCACATTAGCTGCTGATGTGATGCAGCCCAGGTAAATTTTTGTTTCTTTAACAGATTTCCTAACTGAATGAATTATAATTTGTTGAAAGTACTGTTGATGAATGGCTATAGTGCTATAGATACAACTCAGAAATCATTTCGCACTTTGATTCTTCTATTTAGACATGGCGAACCCCTGTGCTATGTTACTCAAGATTCACAAACAGTGGAAGATGTAGAAAATCTACTCAAGGAAACGGAGCATAATGGCTTCCCCGTTGTTATTTCCCACGAATCACCATTCTTAGTAGGATTCGTTCTGCGACGAGATCTCAATTTGGCGATATCCAACGCTCGTAGAATGAACGATGGAGTTGACAGCTTTTCCTTATGTTTATTCACAAACAATCCGCCACCGCAGCAGTCAAGAAGCGCTCGGGTAATCACACGATTCTAATATGCCTTTGCAAGTGCTTAGTTTACTAGGACATATCATCAACTGAGTAACTATTTTGTATTAATGTTTTCAATTTATTGTAGCCGACTTCAACTCCTGTGAAACTCAAAAAAATTCTTGATATGGCACCCATAACAGTAACAGATCAAACCCCTATGGAGACTGTCGTCGATATGTTCCGTAAACTGGGTTTGAGGCAGACCCTTGTTACTCATAACGGGTGAGAGTACATGAATGATTAATTTATTATGCATGTTACGTAAGTAGTTACTATATAGGACGCATTTTATGTCATACATATATTGAAATTATCTTTTTTTGTAGACGGTTGTTGGGTATTATTACAAAGAAGGATGTTTTACGGCACGTGAAGCAAATGGATGACGAAGATCCCAGTTCTGTTTTATTTAATTAGAAATAATGTATAAGATAAAAATGCAAGCCGTACAAAAAGAATCATGCGGAACTACTATTAATACATTGATAACGTATTACAATTTTTAATTAAGTACTAGTACATACATCTCTGATATTATTATAAGTTCATTCGTAAATGTGTGTTGTGTTTTGTTCCATACTCAATTTAGATTGCAATTAAACCAGTGTTATCTGTAATAATTTCATTGTTTTGAACTGTATCTTTTTGAATCGTCACAACTTCACAGTAAAGCGCTTAATGGTTAAATCGTGACAATAACAGTGTAATCTTGAGTAGAGAAGAAATAATAGATTTCTTATGAATGTCGAATTGACTAGTTACGACACAAACTTACATTATACAGATACAGGTATGAGCTTAATCGAGTACAAATTACAAGCAACTATTTCTGCGGTTGAAAATTATTGTTAATTACACGCTTATTCAAAATTTTTATTTAAAACGTGTTGTCTTGTTCAAAACACAGACACACTGGTATATATTACTATGTACATCAGACCTCGGCAGATACATCTGAGGTTATGATTAAAATTTTCAGATTGGTATTTAGTATTCGATAACAAAAATATATATTAACCTCTGCAGCCAAGTAGAAACCATGAGATTTTTAAATGAATATATACAAAAGACGTTGCTTATTTTGCTTTTCCAACAAAAGTTAGAATTAATTACTGGATTAGTGAAGTTTACTAGCTACTCACCGACTTGTTAAAAACAGTACAGGGTTGAGGTACTATTTGAAAATCTCTATTCTCAGATACCTGAATATGTTGTCGCACACGTCCAGTTTCGGAGATAGGATGAGATATTATGCCTTTTCACCAGTATCATTTAATTGTACGTAGACTTCAGTTCCATATAAACTCACACCTATGTATTCCCATTCACAATCAGCCAATTTAACTTCTACGTGCGAGCACTAAATTGCATACACAATCCTTCTTCACAGTAACAACATAGGTTCCAAACTTTGATTTCGCTTTTAATCGTAAGGTTATAAAACTGACAAAATACCTATTATAACCAACCATCAATAATTCCGTTCTGACTGATCATAACGATTCTTTTTCCAGTTATTCGTTACTGAACAACCAATAAATTAAACTAAATATTAGTACTGCTACTCCCTTTGACATTCAACACTTGTACAACTAGGAGCGTACGACAAAACACATCATTAACCTACTTAATTTTCATTAAATGAAGTGTATAGCAAGAGGACTGGACCGCACTTTTTCATTTGCTATTCATACATCTATTACTGTCATTGATTTATATTTAAAATTTGATATTGCCTTGAATGTTCACACTAAATTTCAGTAGGCCTCATCTGTCGTCTCTGTCTCTGTCTCTGCCTGATCAGTTACTTCAGACTTTCGCTTTCGAAACTCTTCGAATTCCTCGTTGAACAGTGCATATACGGTTCGGTAGACAGTGAAACTCGAGTGTTTTTCTTTCCTCTCTTCTCTCAGGCTACGATGATTCTTTTTCAAATTCATACGATATGAATGAGCCTTTTCGATTTTCTGCCCCTCTTCTAACTTCACTAATTCCACGGCACTACTCAATTTATCTATTTCAGTTTGCAGCTGGACAGCGTCCGTTTGTAGAGACAACATTTTCCTCTTATTTTCATTCTTTTTCTCTGAAATATTCAAACCAAAATCACCCCCTAGTTTCATTTCCCACACGTAGTGCTCAAACTTTCCCTAAGTAAATATAAAGTAATTCAAGGATCACAGGATGTATTTGTCAACTTACTCTGGAAAGATACTCTTGCCGACATCCTCTTCCTATCCACCTGAGCTTTAGCTTCCAAAATTTGCTCAGAAAATACATTCAAGTTGTTGTTACTCTGTACAATTACATCTTTCCGTCCAGAATTAACTCTTCTTTGCGCAGTGGATATAGATGCGTTATGACAGCCGTTGACCAAGGTCTGATTTCTCTGCTCACTCATTGTCAGCCAGCAACAATATTCTCGTTTCAATAGTCCCTCTAACAGAAATCATAAACAAAATCAGATCACACACAGTTTACAATTTTAGCCCATATATCTTCTTACAGAACTGAAATTAAGATAAGAACAGTCAACTGGCATTGGGAGTTCCAAAGTAGAACTCACAAGTTAATATCCGATCCGAAATCTTGTCAAAGCTTCAACACGTCCGATGATTTTTATTATTTATTAAATAGCAAAATGAACTCACCGTAATTTATTTCTGAACAAAGTATGTACTTTTCAAGTAGAATTTACTTAATTTCGAATATCATTCGTTTGTTTATCCTTTGAGTTGAGATTAGGAGAGACTATGCCGGAGAGCAGCAACAGGCGACAACCAAACAACACAAGTGCCTAGTGCGAACTGCATATGAACACAAAATACACACGCAAGGAAATAAACAAGTAACCGTTTCGAGGCTCTTCCCGCGAGTAAAGAGCGTTCTTCAATGAACGCGGGTGGATTTGACTCACGTACAGGGTTCGCATTCGCACTTGCTTGATTGATCAGGGCGGTTCTCAGGTACCCCCAAAACGTTACCACATTACGTAATCCAGGCTGCTGTCCGAATTCGTACAATCCTTGATGCCCGTGGATTTTAACAGGGACTGTGATGCGGTGTCTGGGTTATGAATGGCGTGGAATTGTGAAAGCTGTGAAATGAGTAATAGCAACGATAGCTTTTAATTTTAAAATGTAAGTTTAATTTAATGAGTCAAAAAAGAATACAAGACAAAAATTATAGGGAATGGCTGTGTGTTGATCGAAGGGAATGTCAAAGAGAACTGGTCTTCTTGAGACCTTAAAGGGCACACAAAAATGCTTTAATTCGGAGGGAGATAGTCACTGCACAAAAGACCAATGTAGGTCACAGTTCTGGATCCTTCCAGCTTATTTACTTATTCTAAAAACATTGATAAGGTTCACGGGGTCATCAGCTGCTCATGCAGGTCTAAGTGAATGGGATTGAGTATGAGGAATAAGATGCGAAAAGGCTGGGTACGCTGCGACTTTCCTCCCAATTACCTATAAAAACTAAGTTTATTTTAACTTTAAAATGCGAGAGCAAGTTGCTCGTTGAACGACGGAGACAAGAGTGGGTTTTTCTTGGTTTTTTTGGAGGATTCAATGGTCATAATCTTATTTACATTTCCTTAGTCACAAAAAAGTTTTTATACATAAAAAGACCCATGTAGCACCGTAACGTTAATTTAACGTGAATTTTGCTACGACTGAAGGTGGATAAAACGTTAACTTTACGGGAAAATATGGTAAGAGAATAGTAACAATTAGGTAAATTGTACGTGGCAATGTCCGGGCAGATTTACGTTAATACATTTGCACAAACTTGACGTTGAAGGTTTCGAGTAAATTTTGCGTTGTACTGTCAACGTGAAATATGCGTTGATAGGTTTACTTGATTTTTGCGTTCAGTCGGGACGATGATTTCAACGTAATTAAATTGGTAATTGTATACTTCACTGCTGCTTAAAATACTTACGTAATACTTAGTAATGCATAGTAACACTTACGCAAATACAAATGTTTTTGTATTCAATTTTTATTAACGTACTGATCAAATTATTTTCAAATGGACAATTCAACTAGCTACAAAATAATGTTGTACAAACTCGAATAATTACATCGAGTAGAATCCATTATTACAAAACGGTAATTTTATTAAAAAAATGATAAAATGACGATTCTCAGTATTTAAAAGGAATAATTATTGTAAATTTCGACAGGACTTAAATACTTCTCATACGGCTAATTTCCAGACATTAATTCAATTCAAGGGTTTCATTGTTTAATTCTACCACATAATTAGGATCTCCTAAATTAGACATCTCAACTTGCTTACCCGACCTGAAATGTTAATTCAAAATTACTATTAAATTATTATTAAATTGCCATTCAAATATTAAGATTGTTCTGTAACTACCAATAATTAAAAAATTCAAGTCTATGTAGTTGCTATTGAAGGTACCCTTTTATTCTCGCTGGTGATGCCTTCAACCAATCCTTCATTGATTTTTGAATGACCTGTTCATTTCCGGCTATCTTCCCAAACCGAAAACTTATACATTCTGCAAAACAAATGATTTTTAACGTAATATACATTGCGTTACTCTAAGTGCTCAACTCGTGAGTGCTCAACTCTAGGATTCAAAAGCCCTTTTATCGTTTTTACCCTTCCAGTTAAAATTCCTAGCCACCTCGTCCGTCATTAGTTTTCGCAACAATTTGAATGTGCAATCCCGAACGTCTTTGCCTCCGCACCATTCAAACAAATTGGCCTGCATGGTAAAACACTAATTAATTACGAATTCTATTAGCAAATTAGTGTCTCTACACGCTTACCAGCTCTGCGTAGACATCTGGGTCCTGTTTTATTTTGTCCTCAAGATCTTCCAAATAGCCATGGACTCAACGGGCAGTCTTAAGGAACTTCGCTGGCGAGTCGATATTTCATTAGCTTTAATAGAATTTAGCTGTTCCAGAATCAAAGTCTGGCATTCTTCGACGCCCTGAAGTCTCAATTGTATAGCCACCATTCCTGCTAGAACTAGTTTCTCAAACCCGCTATCTAAATATTTCCAAGATTTTAGTAAGCAGTTGAAAATTTATAATGACGACACTCTATGTCAAATGATAAATTACCGGAGGTAGACGATACGGGTGGTGTGGCTTGTAGTTCAAGTTGTGGTGATTTAGGAGTTGGAGTTGCATTAACTCGTAACGCTGGATGCGATTTTGTTGGAAGTGGTGGTGGATAATTCACCTGGCTTGGACGCAATTTTGATGGTTCCAAAGCTTTACTTCTTTTTGGCGGCGGAGCCACAAAATGGGCCAATCTACAGGAAATCTTTCGTTTGCGGTTCCCGTCGGATTCTTCCGCAGTGCTTCCTGACCTTTCCTCGACTACCCGGTTAGATTTTTGCCGAGCTTCCAGACATGTTCCTACATGAATTAAAAGTTTAAATTAAAAAAGAATTTCCATATAACGGTAGCCTCATAATGTTTTTGAGAGTTACCATAGGGCCCGTATTTCTTTACGATGTCATACAAATCCCAATCTTGTGCTGGTTTAATTGCTTTATTAATAGCGGAGGTAACTGCTGGTGGAGATAACTTCGAAGGCCACCAACATTCTTTCTCAGAACTTTTCAGCCAATTTTCCGGAACCGTGGCAACCTCTTCGCCGTCCTCGCCATTAAATATAACAGCCCAATACTTCATTTTGTTGCATGCAACACTGGAATAGATATGAAAATATTATTTTTATAATTTAGAGACATACTGTTGCATTTAATGCTCGACCCTGGAAAATTCACAGACTTATATTTATCACGAGAGAATTTAAAAATCCCTAAGTCACTGGATTTACACGGTCTAGTGTATAAATCGTGAATGTCTATAAATTGCATGGCAGTAACATCTACTGTAGACTCATTATGACAGGTAAATGAGGTAATCTCTACAAGTTTTCCTGAATTTAAAAGACAAAAGTTGTTTGGAAATTTATTTGAAATTGTAAATGTTTTAAAAACTAGCGTCGAAGTTCTGCTCTTGAAGACTGGAAAGTTGTCTGGTGTTTTTTCACAATTTGATTTAACCATTAAATTATCAAATTCTTGGAGTCTATTGAAAATTTGTTGTAATGGTCTTGCATTTCCCCGCACTAGCTTTTTAATCCATTGCAAGTTGTTTTCATAGGGAAACGCACTAAAATTGTCTAGCGGGCCGTACATTTTACAGTCGGAAACAAGGTGAAGCAATCCATGAATATTAAAAGAGATTGTTTCTTCTCCGTAAAGTCTGGGGAACTCTCCTACGAAGTATTCTATTAAAGTTTGGGCATATAACTTATATGACAAGATTAATTCACTATGACAAAGTATGAAAATAGCAACTTGAAAGCATAAGAAGTGATCGTAATATTCATCGGCTAGGACTTTTTTAAGTATCACAGGGGAAACATACAGTAAAAATAATCGGAGTTCGGTACACTTCCAGCGGGCGAGTTCGGATAATGTTCGTGGCTTTCTTGAGAATTCGCTTGTAATAAATTTTCTTTGCCGGATTAAGTTTTCTGATAATGCAATGATCTGACTCCGACTGAGCCTGCCCTTCAGATGCTTTCCATGGGCCCACAGGTTTAAAAGTTTTTTGGTACCTCCCAAGAGCACTAAATGAAGGTATTCATAAGGCACTTTTGACACGAACCCTATCGAAATATTATCCAAAATACTTCCTCCGTTGTAAAAATCTGGATATTTTAGATCCCGTACAAGCAAATCGGTCCGAAGAACTCCCTGCTGGGCAGAGTAAACTACTCTTCTGTTCTTATACTCCCCCTTTTGGCTACACTTACTGGATCCAAAGTAGCCGGTATGTCCAACGGTTTTTGTAATACATGACCTTGCTGGGGCATCTGCAATTATAGCTCGGATTTTAAAAGCAATGTGTTTACCTTTAATGAGTACACCTGTATTCAGCAGCTCCAGAGCTTCAACGACAAATCTGTGTAAAAACTCATTGGAATCATCTGGCTTGTTCATGCCATGGTAAATGCCCACAAAGAAAGGTTTAGCTCCTGGTTCAACAATACGGCATTGTATCGGCCATACCTGGCTATTAGAACTTTTAAATAGTGGAAGTCCATTAACGCTAACATTGATCAAAATTAGACTCGTGCTCGGACTTATCACCTTATTAGTTATCCCTTTCTTCAATCCTATATGTATATAATGCCCTGGGCTTACTGAAAAAATTTGGGACGTTCGCGGAGTCCCCAAAAATGTTCTAGCGTCCAAAGGCAAATCCCAGATGCTGAGGTTGCTCCTTAAGTTCTTCAATAAAAGTGTCAGGGATTTATTTGGTATCCGCTCTTGAATTGCCCAATTTCTCAAGTTAGCCAAAAATCTCTTCTGGTTGTTTCGTTCATCGATGATTGTGTCTTCATGAAGATGTATTGGGATTGTAGGCAAATTGTAGTTATTGGTGTGCTTGATTCTGTGTTGGTTGTTACTTTCACTTATAATATTTGGTATTTTATTTGTGGAAACAAAATTATTTTGCTCTCGTTCATAACTAATCAAATGTAGACCTTCTTTAGCTTCTTGAGCAGCAATCCGTCTGATGTGACGAGAACTGTATTTGCCCATGCTTTACAAAACACTTCACAAGCACGTCTATTCATAAGCAAATAAATTAAATTTTGAATGGGAATTAGTACCTGTCAATTTTACCGATAATAGTGCAGTTAAATCCACGTAGCACGATACGATTATAGACACTTAAAAACTAAGATGGATGCACTCATTCATGCAGCATGCCTATCGTAGAGAATTGTATACAAAACCGCGGTTAATTTCTTGTACTTTTGTGGAGATTGCGCCCAAAATATCGTCCAACGGTCAACGTTCCATGTTAGCGTTACCTAGACGTACGTACGTATTTTTCGCATGTGCATAAAGAACTACCGGGCCCAAAATTCTTTATTGGGTAAAAATTTAACGGGAAATGTGCGTGAATAATTGAGGACTGTTAGACAAACGCGCATATTCACAATTGCTTATATTATTGCCTGAAGTTATTCTGGCAGTTATTTTGTTTACGCAAGGACAACGTTAAAACTTTTGCGGAAATTTTACATCGCAAAATGATCGTTCTTTTAACGCTAAGTTTTTGTCTATCTTTTTCCGTTGAATTATTTGCGTGGTTTTAAAGTAATTTAGGCGTAAAACAATTTACGCTACTTATTTTGCCATATAATTCCCTAGAATTTACGTAAAATAAATTTACGGTGCTACATGGGGAGGAAAATAGAACCGTCTAGAATAATTAACTCTAAAAATAGCATTGACCTTACAATGAGTCAAATGAGTCTTGCACCGCTGTGGTGCTAACCTGAGACCCTTTACATAATCTCAGGAACCGATAAGGCTAACAAGGGTAAAAAAGAGCTGGGCCACTGAGCTGGCATTAACACTGGGAAATCTGTATGTTAATGAACATTAACAACCCTATTATAATTATATTAATATTCAACAGTACAGCGTATCATTAATGGTCTTTTCTTATTACTATGGTTAATTGCATTTAAAATGATGGTGGTTTTATCCACACGACGATTTTATAAATTTTATTGTCATTATGATTATTGGCTGGTTTAGCTGGAATGAATTTCGTGCTAGTCGAATTTATTGGTAAGAGTTGTCCTTCTGAGGTCATACTCACTGTCATCTGTCATTGTGATTATGAACTGTTTCCAGTTGTAGAGAGGGAAGGATGAGGGACAAGGGTAACTGCACCCAAACACGAGTGAATTAGGAAAATACTTTAAATTCAGAAGTTTAATAAAATAGTAAACTGTATCGGCTGAACGCCCAGCTATCAAAATTAATTACCAGCTGGAAATTTAAATTGTAGAAATTCGTAATCTAACAATGAGTTTAACAGATAAAGCGGTACTAAATCGCTACCTAGACCTTCCCGCTCCAGATGATGTTACTTGCGCCACCTACGTTTGGATTGATGGGACGGGAGAAACCCTTCGGTGCAAGACCCGGACAATGCTCGGGCCGGTGAATGGTCCGGAAGATTTGCCGGAATGGGACTTTGACGGCTCCTCTACTGGACAAGCTGTCGGAGTGAATTCGGATGTATGGCTCAGACCGGTGCGCATCTACCAGGACCCTTTCCTACGTGGGAAACACAAGCTGGCATTATGTGAGACCTACAAATACAATAACGAGCCTACGGATACCAACTTCCGCTGGTCCTGCGCCGAGGTCATGGAGCAGGCCAAAGACCAAGTTCCGTGGTTTGGTCTGGAACAAGAATACTCGCTCTTGGGCTCCGACCGTCGTCCATTCGGCTGGCCCAAAGGTGGCTATCCCGCCCCTCAAGGTCCGTTAAGCCCTTACTACTGCGCCGTCGGTGCAGACAGATCATTTGGCAGAGATGTGGTCGAGGCTCATTACCGGGCCTGCCTCTACTCGGGGGTCAAAGTTGCGGGGACAAACGCGGAGGTTATGGCGACTCAATGGGAATACCAGGTCGGGATTTGCGAAGGTATCGAATTGGGGGATGATCTATGGATGTCGCGGTATTTGTTACATCGTGTTGCAGAAGACTTCGGCATATCTGTTACTCTGGACCCTAAGCCAGTTCCAGGGAACTGGAATGGCGCAGGGTGTCATGCTAATTTTTCCACGAAAGTAATGCGGGAGGATGACGGCATCAAGGAAATTGAGAAGGCTATTGCAAAATTGTCTGAAAACCATGCAGCCCATCTTAAAGTATATGACCCCAAGGGTGGGAAAGACAATGAGCGAAGACTTACAGGTCTTCATGAGACTTCCAGCTTGACCGATTTCTCTTCTGGTGTGGCCAATCGAGGTGCTAGCATAAGAATATCCCGTGCTTGTGCTAAAGCTGGCAAAGGCTATTTAGAAGATCGTCGGCCTGCTTCGAACTGCGACCCTTATAGAGTGACAGAGATCATCGTCCGTACTACTTGCCTCAATGACTGATTTTAAATCATCCTTTCAAAATCCAACTGCAAGCAAATTCATTCACATACAAAATTTAATTTCAGTCTGTAAAACGTCCGTTACAAAATATTAGAAAAGATATTGAGTGAAGTCTCTTTAACGACTTCCAGCACACTTGGAACTTCTATTCAGAACAAACAATCAATATTGTTGAGTAAACTAAAATTTTAGAAGTGACTACACATAAATCTGGTTTTTTCCCTAACATTATTTTGTTAAAAGAGGTTTGGTTTATAATTAATTCTATAATTAACTTATATGTATAATAATATTATTATAATTATTAAATAATAATTTAATTATTGAATTATTATATACTTATAATGTTATAAGTTCCAGCTTGGATGACATTTGCTCACGCTCCTCTGAATAGCCATGTTCATTGAAATGAAATTGGGGTAAGGTGAGAAATATTTATCAGCATTGAGCTGTAACTTGGTGGTAATTTCAAAATAACCCATTTAATTCAATACAAAATCCAAATAACAAATACACGAGCATCGACCGGTTGGATAATGTGTTTTTAAAAGCTGTGTATGCATGCTCCTGCTATACTCGTTCGAATTTAATTATAATTGATTACTTAAAAGTAATTATCTTCAGGATTTTTGAGTGGGTTAAAATTCTTGACAATTTCAAAAATAGTGCAGTGTTGATTTTTTCTTTCTCGGAATTAGAGCGTTGGAGCATTTTGACGGAAGTGTAATTAATTAAATGTGAATGAGCTGTGATTTAGACATTCAACTCAACAGTTCGAAAGTAACTAAAAGTCTAATAATTGAGCGTTAAAGTGGGATGGATTATTTTTAATTGTGTTGGGATGAATTGAAATATAATGTTTTTGTAAGTACTGACTACAGGAGGGAGAAAAATAGCAAAATAATTTCAGGATGTTTGTCCTGTACGAATTCTCGAGGACAGTCCGAATTGACCCAAAGAATTTAACGCAGAACCGGAAAGATGCAATTACAGATGAGCTGAACCGGCTGTTTGCTAACCGGGTTATAATAGACGTGGGATTGTGTATGGCCCTGTGGGATATTAAATCTATAGGACTTGGAAGTTACTTTCCGGGGGACGGGGGTGTGCACTCTCCGGTGGATTTTAGGTTCATTGTGTTTAGACCGTTTCAGGATGAGATACTTGTAGGGAAAATTAAGAATTGTACTAGAGAAGGTGTCCATGGTAAGAAATGTGAATTGTATTTTGTGATAATCTCTTCGGGGGGAAATGGAAGACTGAAGAATTAAAAGTAATTATGATTTTGCTTCACAGTTACCCTAGGATTTTTTGATGACATTCTGATTCCTCCGGAGGGTTTACAGTTTCCGTCGAAGTTTGATGAACGAGAGCAGACTTGGGTTTGGGAGTATCAGCAAGAAGGAGAGGAAGTTTCTCATGATTTGTATATGGATAAAGGACAACAACTGAAATGTCGGATCATTGGAGAGCAATTTGATGACATGAATACCACTTTGGCAACGGTTCCACCAACGTCTGGGGTGGGTACTGCGAGTCAGCCTGGACCTTCTACTGCTCAAGCTGGTGGAGATACAAATACTGGGCCAAAAGTTCCTTTTATGCTTACGGTTAGTGTCCTTATTTCTACCTGATTGATGTGCTTGTTTTTCATCCATTCTGAGAGTTAATATTGTGTGTATTATTAAATGCAGAACAGAATCAAGTTAAAGAATTATTATAGAGGAAATTGTAAAAGTATAAAAATATAGTGACGCTTTATTACATGTTTTGCACATTTATAATGGTGAATGTAATTTTCTTCTTGCAGGCGTCGATAAATGAACCTGGACTAGGATTACTGTCGTGGTGGGACTAGTAGGAGTTCTAAAACTATTTTTATCACAAAAATATCGAAACCTATCTAATTTTAATGCAATTTAGTAAGTACACGCATCATTGTATGCCAAAATAACTTATTTTATAAACTGGAATTTAAAGCTGATGATGTAATTGTTGCATTTCTCGCACTGGTGGCTGCCATAACTCGGTGCTGGTTTTCATGTCTAGATCGGATGTGTCTGTCCAGATCTCTTCGTCTCACCAGAATTTTCCCACAGTATTCACATCTGAAGAAAACAATAGCGTATATTTGTTACATACATACAATGTAGGTGTGCCATTATCAGGGAATTGGTTTTTTAGGGAATTGTACTTATCTTTTACAAGTATAATATTACAGATTCAAAAAAGTACTGATTTAGTGACAATACCTATAAGGAGTGTTTCCGTCTGAATGGAGTCTGACGTGCTTGTTGAGATTACTTGGATCTCCGAAAGGTCTATGGCAGATTTTGCATTTCAAAGGTTTGTAGCCCGTGTGAGTACGAATGTGAATCTTGAGGCCATACTTCCTTGAGTATAGCTTTCCACAATACAGGCACACATGTCCATTTTTAGCTTTTCCCATGTTGCTCACAATAGTCTCCAAGTGAGCATGGTCATTTCTGTGTGGCTCCGGTTGAATATTGTTATTTTGGTGCTGACTAGGGCTGATATGACCAATGTTGAATGTAGAAGTTGCTACTCCGGTGGCATTTTCGGGTAAAACTCTAGGTGGAATAAAGCACGAGGCACGAACTGTGTTTAAAGGGAATGTACTGATAGCTGAGAGGAAGTTCAGACTCAGAATTGTTGGTTGAGTTGTAGTTGTTGCTAAACGATCCCAGAGGATATCCATTGGCACTGTACCGCAATCGGAAGCTAAGTGAATTTTAAGAAAATTCGGCGCCTCGAATTCATCCCCACATTTGTTGCAAATGTAAGAATTTCCACCTGAAAAAAATGGTAACGTTCTTTGATGATATAATTTTTTTATTATTATGCAGGCTTCTCGCGAATTTCTCGTGATTAACAGTCTTACCACGAATATTCGAAGGATTCAAGTATGGAGGGATTCCCAGGTCGTTAATCAACAAGTCTTCACCAAACCAAAGGAATAGCTGTTGGCCTGTCATAATGAGGCGAGTCGATTGTAGAACCACGGTGTTTCCTTGCCACCGACATACTCGAACGTTCTGAGAGTGACAGTCAGGTGCAATCGAGATCAACTTAGGCCAAAATATTAATGATGTGGTTGCAATCAAAGGGCAAATTTCTCCATTTTGCCAAATGCCAACCTAGGTTGTAAAAATATAAAATAAGAATTTTTTTCCTACGTTCATATCATTATACCCGTCGAATTTGCGAACTTCTCCAGTAATTTATTAATTATTAAATCGCGTAGGAAACAAAGACAGAAAAAAATGTATCTGTACCTGCAATTGTGTTGTGAGCTTTTCCCTGGAAAATTTCGCACAAATTTTATGCAACTCAAATGGTGCTGATCTGGCTCCTGCTGGAATTTCCGTGATTGCAATTACACCTGTTTCCGTTATTGAACCCATAACCCTCCTGCTGTTCGCTGTGAAGTTAGGCTAGTAAATTAGGTTAAAGAACTTTTAATTTTCGGTTAAATGTCACCGCAAAATTAGACCCTTCTGATCCGAGAATCAGATATTCAATGAAAGCTTGGAAATCAAACCAAAACAGTAATTGAATCTGACGGAGTGAATTGCTAATTGTTTCGTAAGGAGAGCAACCACCCTGTCCCGCCCAGATCAGTTCCTGAAATATCAAGGCTTTAAGGGTACGCCTCCAATCCGATCCGGGTATTGGTTTGACATGTCCATTGACTATTCGACACTCGGTGCACTTCCTGTAATAAACTGTACCATACATAGTAAATACTCTACGAGGGGTGCCATAGATCGTTTATGATGCATTTGAGTAACTAAGTATTATTTCGTGTGATAAGCATCTCGGTTAATAATGCACCCCGTAATCATAGAAGCGGAGATGGAGAAAGAAAAAGTCGTCAGCTGAGGAAAACACTTGCTGTTTTAAAGACCAAAGGGTCTGAGGATTTAATATGTAATGGAGACCGGGACTGATTCGTGAATACAAAAGACCACGCATCACAGCAAATCCAAAATACATTTATATTGCATTCTAAAAGACCATCACCTGTTACCATCTCATAGCAGGCATCCAGCATTTTAGTCATCAATCGCATTAAACACAGGGAAGTGCATTTGGAGCGATAGGAAAATAATAGGGAAGGGTCATTGCCAAAGTTGTGTTGAGACAAGTTCACATACATATTTACGTAATCGAGGGTTGACATAAGGGGCCCATCACCGCTCAGCTCAGTTTGAACAGCTTGATTTTCTCCGCATGTACTTACACCTATACATATGGATGTATGTACCTGAAATGTGCCAGTACTATTCTGAGGCCCTGTGAATACTAGCCAAAGGAAAGGTTGAATAAGGCTTTTGGCCGATCTTATATATAATGCTTCCATGTGTATTAGGAAGTGTACCATGACCAATACATGGGCTTTTAGCTTTTCATTTTCGAATGCCAAAGTCTCTGCATCAATGTACGTATCTCCTACAAGCAAGATGTAATTATTTACTTTACTTGGAGAGCATGTCAATGGTTGGGTGCCATAATACGTTTCGTACACGAGGAATACAATTATTTTCAAATATTGCCTGTGTGTGTGGGAATGAAACATGTGTTTTGCACATGGTGCTCAGCATCCGAAAGATCGTCCATTGATATTGCAGGGACCAGGCCAGACAGCAGTTTTACGGAGGATGGAGGATTTATTGAATGGGCTCCCTGGATGAATAGAAGAATGAATGCAACCTCTCCAGTACAGTTTGGTTCCTTGTAATGCTAATCTGATTTGGCTATGGATGCGGAGATGGTAGAAACAGGCGAGGGGATTCATCCGTGCCATTGGAACAACTTGTATGTGCTGTACACTCTGGACCGAGCAGTCACCTGTCACCTGCACCCTCAACCTCAACAACTTTTTAATCAGCTCTTTATAATCCTTCCATCCTGCCCATGCAACGTACATACATACTTTAAGGGAGCATTGGCAATTGTAGTGGCAGGGGCAATAGGGACCATATATACAGTAGGACTACTACATAGGGCGCTGGCCCTGAAGCCACAAGTCATTGTTGCAACTCATGGATGTGTCATGGAACAATTAAACACGCTTCATGATGGTTATTTGTGTGTATGCTGTTAACAATTACATTTAAATGGTAACTCAAAGCAACACGTGCGTAACTCACTCCGTGTCATATGCGTTACAATTATTAGTCTTTGTGTGAATTGTTCTACAGACTATTTATTTCTATTTAATTATTAAATTTCCTCTACCTGAAGCTAAATTGGTATTTTTAAGTGAGTTTTAATCATTTTCAAGGGTCTTCACTATGCGACTGTAGCATAGTAAGTTTTTATTAACCTGGGATCGAGTCCGAGTTGTAAGCTTACAATTAGTAAATAACTGTTTTGTAAACTCGTCGTCAATTTTTTGCACGTTCGCAGACCTTTCGAACGCCTGTTGGTTGTTTTTATTTGTTTCTAATGTTTGTATACAGCTGAAAATAATATGAAGATTCTCTTTGAGACATGTATCCTCATATAAAAATTATGCATATGTTACTCGCTTGGTGAAGGGTGCTGATTATGCTTGAAACCTTTGAAAACAATTGCTTACGAATATTCAATTAAATTCAGTATCAATTAAAAAAAGTATTTATACAATATGTTACTCAAACGTTATGGGTGTTATTGTCTTATATTGCCTTTGCATCCTCCGAAATGGATCAATGGACGGGATGGTATAGTTAGACCGTTGCCCTACTAACAGATAGTAAAGC
The DNA here is from genome assembly GCA_947179485.1 of Allacma fusca. NCBI lineage: Eukaryota > Metazoa > Arthropoda > Collembola > Symphypleona > Sminthuridae > Allacma > Allacma fusca. Next base: position 19,371,181 of record OX359248.1, on the reverse strand, counting down.
TCTGATTTCATGTGATGGCAGGGCCTTATCTAAGAAAGTCTGACAAAGTTGAGGTAAATTAATTTTTCATTTTATAAAAGTGTGTTGCAATAATTTTCGTTTGTATGCTCAACTACTGCTCTCCCCCCGTGAAACTAAAATAAAATTCCGCTTTTAAAATACAAATTTAAAAGTTAAAAGTAGTTTTTTTGAATTTTCTCTTCTGACAATCAGTTCAGTACTTCATTACATATATGGAACCTTTTGCGGGAGGTGCAGCATCATGTATTGATTTTACCCCTTGAGTTCACAATTTTGAACCGCGTGTCATACTGCTCAAAATTTCAGTTTTTAAAAGAAATTTCCCACTTTGCTAAATATACACACATGTACATAACTATCAATCAATGATTTTTCCCTGGTTAGTTGATGTGTACAGGTTTGTTGCGAGTTGTGAGGACACTAGAAAATAGGAGTGGTCATCTGTGTTTACAAGTTACTGTAAGGTATAAAGCATTATGCAGTACACGCTTGAAGATCTTTCACATTTTTGGGAAAGGACCATACGGTGCGTGGTTCTCCCGAATGAGATGAAACGAATCAATTACTTTTCCTCCCTGTTGATTGTAAAATAAGAGTATTTGACATTAGCATTGCCAGGGTAGCAGGAACGATACAGCACAGGAATAAATTGCTCTTTCATGTACTCGATAATTCAAATGTAAATTAGGTAACTATACAAAAAGGTGTAAGTTCGGCTTGTTTAACACTTTCCAAGAAGATTTACAGAGTAATTGAGCACAAGTACAGGTACTTACTTGATCAATAGATACTTGTTCAAAGTAAAGGTGCGTGTAATTAATAGCCTGCATGCGGCTGTAACCATAGTCAACGGTTCTGAATGCAGACCAAGGGGGCATATTTTTTGGAAAGGGGTCATGACGACTCCAACAACCCTAAATAGTTCAAAAGTATTTCATTCAAATACACAGTAATAATTTTACATTTTTTAGCCCTTCATACGATACTAAAGCTGATTCGTACTGCAGATCCTGTAATTATATGAGTGAGAGACTTTGGATTCTTATACGGCTCTTCCATGCTTCCATTATATACTGTTTTGTTGTACAGAGGGAAAAGCCTTTCATATGAATGCTCGTGTGCCCAAATAGCCAAGTCAACTCCATAAGTCACAAGTAAGTCCTCCAAACCAAACCTACGAAAGTATTGGCAAGTGTTATAATAATTATTAGAATGTGGGTATCTACATCTTTAAATATTTCAATTATTGATAGTATTAATTGCCAATATCAGGTAAACATTTCTTTATGGATCGTATTCGGTCCTGCAAGAAGCAGGCAATCTAAAAAAAATTGCATGTACATATGAAGGGTCGGGATTCCAACTCTGAGTGGGGCATCGTTGTGGAGGCACTCATGATTGTTATTCGTACAGTACATAGGTCTGTGTCCGTAAACAATGATCCAAGGTCTTTTTTGACGGTTTCCTGGTTTTGTAGCTTCCTGAATAAAAGAGTTATTTAAAGGGGAACAATGTCAGCTCTTCGTTAATGCTTTTCAGCCAAAAATTGTAAACGCGGGATAAAATTACCTGCAAATCTTTTTCCAGCCATTCATACTGTCTAAAGACGGGTTTAAGTCCATACTGGAGAAAATAATAAAATTCCGTGGAAAGACTAATGAAATGTATTGGTCCTAAATTCCAGCTGTACATCATGGATTCGTAGGATTTATAATTTGGCATGGTGAATCGATTTTTATAGTGGGTGAAGTTACTGATTGGGAACAAAAGGAAGATCATTTTTTACTATTAATAGCCATGACAAAGAGTATAAGATATTTCATAAAATATGACACAGAATAATAATTGCGTTTAAGTAATACTTGACTTGAACTTGATTTGTGATCAGGTCACAGATATACAAAATGACGAAAATAATTACTGATCGCTTTCATGATTTCCGGGACAGGTCATATAAGGAATGTAAGCTGCGATCGGTTGAATTTGGTCCATGAATGTGTCACCAACCAAGCCATTGCTCTGAATAAGCCCATGGGCCGTAAATGCGTTACATGTAATAAAAACAACACAATAATATCTACTAAGTAGAAATCTACTTCTAGAAATTGAGTTGAAATCACAGCTCATGAAAATTGATGTGGAATATCAGTACATACATCATCCAGATGAAACTACATACCGTCTCCATATTGTAAGCAAAGTCCCCCACATGCAAAATAGCATCATATTTTCCATCTTGAACCTCCTCCTGAAGTCTGGTAAGGGACTGAGAATTTTCTGCCCCGAGGTCACCGTAAAGGGCTAAATGTGGTGAGAAATTAGCCCCGGATTTCATGGCCGTAAAAAAGAAAATCTCCGACCATCCTAATTTACTTCCACAATGGTAAACTAAACGTAAAAAAAATTGTAGTCTACAAATTGTACTTGCTGTGATGAAATTATTGGAAAATAATAGGGAATGTGAGACATAAATATTTGTTTTATCGATAATTGGAAATTACTGTATCGTTTTCCAGGGCTGAGATCTCGGAGAAGGACACGATGAATGTACTGTGTCAACTTTTGAGCTCCTTGATCTACAAACTTAATTGACGAACCGTTAAAAGTCTTTTCAGTGATGTGATTGAGTCCAAACTCTACCACGCTCCCTTGTGGGTCATCGATGGTACTCCACGTTACCATCATCTCGGAAGGATTGTCTGCATGTCAGTAGAAAATTTAAATTATTACAGTAGAACATATTACAGTTCACACTCCCTTAGAAATTTCAAATTAAATTTCAAATTTACAAAAATTCGCTGATAAACATCCGTAAATTTTTGCCAAAGCTCTGCCACATGCACATTTACCTCCTCTTGTGCACAGTGCAACCCTGCCCCAATCTCAAAATTAGAATGCTCTTGCAAGAGAGTCCAGTAACAACTTCTTCCTATCTTTGTGGATTTTTAAAAATTATTCATACTATTTTTGATTGATGATACAATTTGCAAAGATTATTCGCTGAAACTGTACGAGAAATACCAATTATTGTGGTATCCAGAGATTTAAAAAAAGACAAGATCGACAGGGAGAAAAAGGTTTAATAGCACGTAATAAAAGCATCCGATACTTTGGGAAGTCGTACAGAATAAAAATGTGGCACGAATACTACCATATAAAATTGGTCATGAAGTATGATTTCCTTGATGCCGTGGCAAAACTACGATATTTTACACGGTGCCAGGAAAAACGTATCTAAATCCCATATAGCATGTTATTTTAAGGGGAAATAATAATTTACTTGTACAAATTTTCGTTGTATTTGAAGGATTGGATTATGTTAGCGCCCATAACATACAATTACGAGTTACGAGGTGATAATTACGAAGCAAAAGTGTACATGTAATATTTTGAACAAGCAAAAGTGAACACGTTCATCTGTAAAGTACAGTATACTCTCGCCACAAGAAACTCCCTCGTAAGAGAATTTTGTCTGCAAGGATAAAAATATTTGGAAATATTTTTAAATATACCATATACATAGTTAACATAATCACGTTATTTGTCCTTTCATACAAATGCACGGCTTGCAACTATGTAATTATCAAAAGTTGCTCCTATTAAAAATTAATAGTATTAAAACATTATTTTCAAAATATTACACACAGATTGATACTGTTTTGTAAACATTGTTCTCATTTACTTCTTATTGTTAGCCGACAATTATTTCTAATTTTTATAACCTGTGTAAGCAAGATGCACATGGCGGGGTTGATATTGAGCAACCTTGTAAGCTTCAAATGAGTCGGAATCCGATGACATGTACTCCTCTATCCTATTACTGATTGCAAATAGGGAACCGGGATTAGGCTGAATCATAAATGCATTACAGAACGGATATGTGAAGAGACACGTAAAACAAAAAAATATTTTTCTGGGCCCCATTTTGAAAATATGGAATCACAATTTATCACATGCTCTATTGATGGTTGTATCAGCAGATATGCCAATAGTAGTTCTTGCTGTACACAGAATAAGGATAGCAGTGAGTACTTAACTCCTAAACACAAAATAAAGTTCTTACTGACTTCCTGCAGTCAAAACTTTTAATGGGAGTAATGGGCACGCTAGGAAAGAGTGACGTCTTTTAATGTTTTTTATTAATAGCTGCAGATCTAATAAATGTATAGACTTCGCTCGTATACTTTTGTTGGCTTTGTATTGTAACTATATGCATACTTGTAAGGACTACGGAGATAATACTCATTCTCTAATGCCCTACTTGAATGCTGATGGATCAGATACAGATTTACATTTTTTGCTTTTACGAATAGCATTATGTATGTATGTTTATGCTGACAAACTATTTTGTAGCCTTTTGTGCCTCTAGCCTCTACTGTTTCACTATTTGTTGTCAGTTGTCAATAAAGTAACATAATTGAAATCATTGACGAATGTGAAAGTCCTGCACATTCTGTCTGTTGGGTTCAAACTTCAAATTATGTATAATTGTATTTATATGTTAAACAATAATATGACAAGTTAACGTCAATATTTACACTGGCTACAAAAAACATTCTTGTACTTGTGTGTGCTTGTACTAGTTCCTAAACTGTTCTTCTTTTTATAACAATTATTTTGGGGGAATGGGGGATGATTCGTAAGAATGAAGAAGTCTGGAATTTAAATTGTTTGTACAACAAGAAATTTATTGGTTTTTTTTTCAGACAGCTTCTCTTTTGAAATGGGAAAGGGATGCTAAATAGCTTTTGAGATAAGTAAAATTAAGGGGAAACGTGAAGTAATCAAGAACATGGACTCAGATGAGGAAGGAACTCCAGGTTCCTCAATGATGGAGAAAGAGACACAGAAGGTGGAATCAAATTTGTGGAAGGTAATGAGCCCTCAACATTAAATTTGAGACCTGCAAGACTGCAATTTTAATTTTCATGAAATCTATATTTATAAACAGTTATTATTCTTTATTACCGTAGGTCCCCGTATTTATTAGTGTATTATTATTTAATTGTTACTGGAAAGACCGATACATTACATTTGTCTCTAGGCTGGATACCGAGATGGCAAAGATGAAGGGAGGAAGGAAGGATTTCAGGAACATTTCGACAAAGGCTATGAAATCGCCTTCCAGCTATCAATGCAACTAGGTCAACTCAGAGGAATGTTTGAGTAAGTAAAGCCTATGGTGGTAAGGTGACATGATTATGTATGTAGCAGTTACAGCAGTTGGGGATGTTAAATGATAAATTGTAATTTTGTCATTCTTCCTGTTGTTATTTATAGCGCACTCATTGCGAAAGACCCAACTCTTGGAACTTTCCTTAGTCCTGTCGTGGAACGTCTGAAGAAAGAAGCCTTAGGTCTCACTTCTTTGGAGTATGACTCTGAGAAATCTCAAGAGGAGAACTGCCTTCTTTTGAAAGAGAAGTATACCCAATCGGTGAAGGAAATCAAAGAGCAATTTGTTAATTTGTATCCGTACGGGGAGGAGCAAGCTGAGAAACTATTAAAGACTCTGGATAATATTGGTCAATGAAATAAAAAGTCTGACATGATGTAAGTAAATAATATGGGATTCTGTATATGTAATTATGTATCACCAATAACCAACATTTTTTATCAGTTTGCATCCAACTTAATCCCAGCAGCAACATGATCATTATACTAGAAATAGTTGTGTCTGTATTGGCATCCGGTAAAAACATTTGTCGTGTTATTTTTTTCGTGGTTAAACATTCATGAATAAGTCTGCACTTGATACATTGCATCGAACGCAAGGCAATGTGAACTTCCTGCCTGCATTTTCATCTTTGAATATAATTCCACATGCCCTTGACATATGTGTATTTGAAGTTATTGCTTGCTATCTACTACAATTAGGAACATTTTTCATACTGCTTTTAGTGATGATATTCTGTCACTGCTTGTAAATATCGGATTTTTACAAAATTTTCAATTAAAGGCAGCTATGGCACTGGGAAAAACTTTATTTCTCAAGTGAGACACAATCTGGTCCTAAGGGTACAACAAGTAAGGTTATTAAACTCTAATAAAATTTTATAATAGTTATAATATCAGTGCAAGATTCGTTCAAAGTTAACTACCTTTACTTTTCATCATACTTCCCTACAATTCAAGAATTCGTGTAAAAGCCCAAAAAGGTTGTAAGGGCCAAGGCCAGAAATCGACCTGAATAAATATCTATCTATCTATCTACTTTTCATCATACCATAGTCATTATTCATATGACAATTATTCATATTTGTCAACGCGAATACAAGTAAAGAAAAGGAAAAAATGTGGTAGTGAAAAGAAGAAGAAGTGAAGACAAATGATTAAAAACAGACAACTGTGCAGGGCAGTGTTGTAACACAACAGCATGATCTTTATCCTCTACCCCGTCCTCCACCCCTGCCACGGCTACCCGATCGTCCGGAACTGTATGATGACTTAGAACTGGACGATCCTGACCAAGACCCTTTTGATGCTGATCCACTGCTACTGCTTTTGCTACTGGAATAGCTACTCGAAGGACTCGAAACAGGTTTGCTAGTTGTCGGTATGTTCCAGCCGAAGCTTGATGATCCGGCTCCGAAACTACTACTTGGCTTACTCCCTTGACTAGTTGGAACGTTCCAGCCGTAGCTTGATGATCCGGTTCCGATACTACTACTTGGCTTGCTCCCTTGACTGGTTGGAACGTTCCAGCCGTAACTTGATGATCCGGTTCCGATACTACTACTTGGATTGCTGCCTTGGCTAGTTGGAATGTTCCAGCCGTAACTTGGTGCACCGGCTCCGATTCCATAACTTGGCTTATTCCCTTGACTAGGAATATTCCAGCCGTAGTTTGGTGCTTCGATACTAATTTGCTTGGTCCCTTGACTAGTTGGAATAGTCCAGCTGTAATTTGGTACTCCGGTTCCGATACCACTACTTGACTTGCTGCCTTGGCTAGTTGGAACGTTCCAGCCGTAACTTGGTACTCCGGCTCCGAAACCACTACTTGGTTTGCTCCCTTGGCTAGTTGGAATGTTCCAGCCGTAACTTGGTGAACCGATTCCGGTTCCATAACTTGGCATGTTCCCTTGACTAGGAATATTCCAACTGTAATTTGGTACTCCGGTTCGGATACCACTACTTGGCTTGCTGCCTTGGCTAGTCGGAATATTCCAACCATAAGGAGAAGGATTACCACCAGCCATAGAAGGGTTTTTCCCGAAGGGATTAGTTCCTTGTCCAATGTTGGTTCCGTAGGCACCATTTGTCCCATAAGCATTGTTGGTACCATAAGCCCCATAATTATTTCCATAACTCCCCATATTGTTATGACCTATCCCGTAACCACCCATGGTGCCGTAGTTCCCCATATTATTGTACCCTCCAACCCCGTACCCACCCATGTTACCATAGTTCCCAGTGTTTCCATACCCCCCGATCCCACCAGAACTACCTAAGTTATTGTATCCTACTACCCCAGAATTCTTATATTTGTCTTTACCCCCCAAAATGTTACCGAAGCCTCCTAGTCCCATGTTTGGACTCGTACCATACCCTTTTTTATTTGCCACATGAGGAAGTGCCGCTAGAAGCAAGGCAGTTTTATAATTTGGTTTTTTATATTTTTTATATCCACCGAATCCACCTCCACCCATGTAATAATGATTATTACTATAATACGGATCGTTGGAATGATAATTGTGGTGGTGATAATGTCGGGTGTAATTTTCTCCATAACGTTTCTTCCCATATTCCTCCTCAGACATGTTCCCACTGGTAACGTTGTTGATGAACTCGGTTACATTTGTTCCATTTTTCTCCAAATCTTGTAAAAACTTGATTTCATGGGCGTAGTCGGTCAATTGTCCGACGCCAAATGCGAAAAGTGATTTCATTAGCTCTCCCGCATTCATCTTAGGAACCTATATTCAATGCCGAATTTTGTTCGAATTACTGTTCGCTATGCCTCGAGTCCAGATATTATTTAAAACTGTTTAGCGTCTATAAATTAAATACGTATATGTAAGTAATTACGTATCCTTACAGTAACATTTAATGTGGTTTTATTTCCAGTCGTTCCATCGGTAGACACAGTTGTCTTTTCACGAATGAGTGCATTCGGCGTTGTATGGTTAGTTGCAACTGCTTTTTTAGTGCCGGAAAGTATCTGAGATTCTATGTCGTCCAAAAGGTCAGCCTTTGCTAGGTTCTTAAGGATTCCAATTGCAGAAATTAAAAAAAGCACCGAGCAAAACTTAGTTATACCCATTTTTGTGATATCTGGGATATATAATTATTATTTTACGTCTTTTTATATGTGCAAAACAATACTGTTAATCTGACACTGGCGTCCTACTCCACTTGAAATAATCAGTAAAATAAGTAAATTATTTCAGGCACAACAGTACGCAAATCCTTTTATACGGAAATGCTGTAAAATAGTGCTCTTCTTAAATTCAATCTCGAGTAAATTATCGCTACGCGAAAACTTTTTCTTTTCTAGTGCACTTACAATTAAGTAAGTACTTTATATACAACAAATCTGTATCAAAATTACGATAAAACTCCAACTAAAAACTAGTTCGTTCCAACAATTTCATCTCTACGTCTGAAAAAAAATTCTTATAGTGCCTACACCGCAAGATAATCTGTCCTCATTTTTAGTTTCTTAGTTACTCATCGTTAATAAAGTATCAAACTGTTAATTTTATTAGCACTCCGAGAGTATACAAACCACAATGAAAATTGTACTTAATTAGAGATAGAATGTAAGAAGTCATAGCATCATGAACCTTGTTATTGATTGTGAAACCGCTTCCTCGATAGGGTTAATTAAAGGTTGAAGTTAGATAAAAGGAACACCTCAAACTATCGTGTACTATCCGATCATGCCCCTTTTTCACTTTGTCACTTGATTCAAGTTTATTGTGTGTTTGGCATATGCTCATAAATTTGTTGTAAAATTTGTTGTAAAATTGTTTGGCATAAATTCCTATTTGCACCTTACAATTGGTTCCAAATATACCATCAGGAATTTTGAGATTGCAAGGCCGTACATGCATTTATATATTATGTCAGTGCAAATAATTTTGAAAATCTGGAAGAGAATTTGCTACAAATTGGGGTACTTGCAATAAGTTTCGTTGGCCTTTCGGCAAAAAGCAATGTGGACCAATGGAACCAATTTTATAGAAAATACATGCCTACATCTAATTTATTTTGCCTTATCACCCATGATATGCTACAATCAATGTATGTGAGACAGAACTGAACGAGGATAAAGATTAAACGATTATTTGTACAATACATAATAGTGACCTTGTATTTCTATTGTCAATTTCTTGCTTATACTATGGTTGCAACGTTGCAAGTGACAGCTTTGCTGCTGCCATACTGTTTGCTCAGGCGGGTAAACCCTCACAATCAGTTACAGCTTCATACTTATAGAATTCGACGATTTTCCAAATTGACGTGTAAACATATGGCAGATGATGAAGTGGACTTGTCATACGTACAGGTACATGAAGAGACTGATGTGCATGAGCTATGGCAGTGAGACTCCTCAGTAAGCGGTTTTTGGGGAGAGGATGCCCGGGTGCCGGAGTCTCCTTGAGTTATTATTGCCAGAGAGTTTTATGAGTTCTTAATATGTATCTCGATTACGAGCTGAGCTGCTGTTTTAGAACAAGCAATTCAAGAAGGTCGTGGAAGGGTAAAAGTAAGATAAATGACTTCGGAAGAAACGAAACGTAATGAATAATTGAGCAATTTTTCATAATGCGGGGTGTGGTTATAATGAAACTGATTGGGGTTTAGAGTACATTTCTAGTTAACGACAAATGTGGGGAGTCGACCAGGAGTAAATGAAGAATCTGTTAGTTAAAAATAGTTTTCGCAGGCTGTAGTAATTACTTTAATACTGAGATGGTTTCACTCAGTAGTAAATCGAGTCATACACAATGGACGGAAGGTGTGTGGACACAAAGCACTTGACTTTTTCTCCCAAGGACATGACTTGGTAGCGAGTTTGCGGGAAGGTGTGAGACACTGCGTCCACCATCGTTCCAATCACGGGTCCAGTATCCTTGTTCTGAAGAGCAAAACAGTGTTATTTTTAAAAATCGACATGACAATACATGAGAGATAGAAGTTCCGAGCGTCAAATATATAATGATTTACCCCGTGTTTGGAGTAGAAGGTCATAGTTTCAATCTGACGGTCGAAATAGTCCCTCCCATAGTCCAACTGAACTTGTTCACTCATGTTTGACCACATGTAATCGCTCTGTCTTTTAATGGCATCCCCTTCGTATAGTGCAGTCGCTGTATTCAAACCAATTTGTAAGCTTTTCGTATTTCAAATAAGTTCTTTATCCATGATAAGTAAATTATTATGTCTAGTCACCAGCAACAAAATTGCCAGGCTCAATCACAATCACTTTGACTCCCCAACGCCGCATCTCGAGACGCAGACATTCCGAAAATCCTTCCACAGCCCATTTACTCAAAGAGTAGGGAGACCTTGATGGAGCACCGAATCTTCCAAGCATACTTGCTACAGTAATAACGCGACCTGTAGAAAGAAATACAGTAGTTATTGGTACTGGGGCGGGGAGATAAATCTAGTTAAAAGGCACTGGCTTCCCGTCACTTGGGAACAAGGTAAAACAAGGGAATGACACTTAAACGGTCAACAACCGTTACCCTCAATGCTCTCCAAGATTAACGCATGCTGCACAAATGTAAAAGAGATTTTTCTACGGAAAACAGAATTTGTAGGAGATTTTCTAAACTAAGTCAGAAATTAAAGAAGTAGCTGAAGAGGAGCCTTTCTCCGTCATCCCGGAGTGTAGACCCTGCTTAATTCAATTGAACCATAAGGATAGAATGTGGTCTGGGAATTTCTTGGGATTATGGATAGAGCAAGACTTCCTGCACCTTGCTGCGGGATTCGGGATGTCATACTGGGGCACTGTGTGATTTCATTTATAAAGAATGTCGATAGTTATTGACCACGACAAAGCCTTTCTCCATGACCGTTCCCTGTGCATGAAACAAAAGTGACCCAAAAACTACTACTAGACAACAGAACTGACTTTTTCGGGAAATACTGGTCTGGGAAATATTTTCGTTTAAATCCCTGGCAACATTTTGAGAGCCAACTTGAAAGTAAATGTCGAGAATCTTATAATTCAGCCCAACAAGAAAAGAGACTTGCACGAAGTGATATTTCAGGTACTGGAAGACATGAAGATGACTCTTGGGGAAGCTTCTGCACTCATTTCCCCGAAGACTGGACCAAATTCGGAATGGTGAAAGAAGGAAGTTTTGCTGAATTGTTTTACATTTTTCTGATCATCAGTTTTGCAATATGTTGATCGATTGCTTGCAATTATTATAACACAGATCTTAGAGAACAGAGGGGGCAAAGGTTATTGACCGCCAGTCCATATAAGGTTGCTATAAGGAAATGGACCGTTGGAGGTAACGGTTATGTAGAGACTCAGAACTGGAAAATGAATAAATTACCTCCGCATTGTCTTAAGAGAGGGAGCGCAGCCTTGGCCAATCGAACTGTCCCGATCACATTGACACTAAATATTTTTTCATGGACATCAATGGGAACCCATTCAACTTCGCCAAAAGTGGACAAGCCGGCATTAGTGATGATGGCCCAGAGTTGGGTTGATTTGGCTTTGAGTCGCTCCTCCACGTACGTCATGCTGATGTCCTTGGTGACGTCCATGTGAAAGACGTCGATTCCCAGCTTTTTAAGCTGTAAAGCCCCAGGTCCATCTTCAAAGAGAACACCGGCCAGCACGTGGTACCCCTTTCGTTCAAATCACCATTTGTACTACTTACATACAAAGCAAATCTGGGCGTTGACAATATGATTTTTAGTAAAGTTTACTTTTTTGTGTAACACTTTTGATGTTTCATTTCCAAAGCCGGTGTCGCATCCTGAGATCAGAACAGCTTTTCCTTTGGGATTCACCTGTCAATTAATGTCAAGGAAATGAACACATTGTCCATTGATTGGTGAATGAGATGGTAAATAAAGAAAATGGAACCATCCTACCAAGATTCTGTCCAAAGCCAGGACCGCAACTACTGAAGCTGTGGAGAGAAGAACGAACCAATAGTAATAGCCAAGTCCAATCAACCAAAGGAAATTAGAAAGGAAATGAGACGCTACGGTGAAAAACAAGATTCTCTCTCCTACGTCCAGCGATACTTTATCCATTTTTGCGGAGTGGAGTAGCTGAGGGAAGAAATTCGGAACAAATGAGGACAAGTAAAGTACTGAGATTCAAGTACGGGTGAGTAGATATTAAAGCCAGATCGTACGCATGATCCTGGCCTTGAAAAACACGATTCCACAAGGTAAGCAAGGACCTGCACGTGAATATATTTAGCAGAGCAAAGAGCAGAGCAAGATCCTGGACTATATATAGCAGAGCAACGTTTGGCAAGTATTAACACAACACAGATTTATAAATTTTATTTTCCTGATACCATCGCCAACTTGCTATTCTATTGTGTGAATGTACGCACCCAGCTTTAATCGACTCACAATTCGTGTCAACTAACAAAATCATGCGGCTCCAATCTACAAGTATCACTTAATCTCACATGTTCACCTGTTGGAAGTTAGAATTCATAGTTACCTTTAGTGTGCAGATTTGAGGTATCTGTACAAACCAAAAATGTTATGCGAAGGGGCAACACAGCTGAGACTTCAACGACAACCCATTCAGCAACAATTGTTCAGAAAGCACATCTATTTTAAACTTTTGCAGTACTTCAAATACATGAAAGTTTGAAAATGTGCAAAATTTTGACCGCATAATAGTTCACAATTAGGTGGCATAAAACATGGTTTTTTCAACTAAAACTATACTTTAATGACAGAGGCCAAATTATACCACTGTCCACCCTACCCTGAGGGATACGGATTGCTCAAAATGAATTTATTTTTTTAAAGCGTCTGCCACAAGGACTACCTCATATTTGTTTATAAAATTCATTGGGCACTGTCATGCTTTGCATTAAAAATTAAATGGTAAGTTTCCATTCAAGTCTCAGGTTCAAGTGTGCTGAGTCCAGTTTGAAGGACAAACATATTGACTGTTTGTTGATTTAACTAACAGTGAAACAAAAATGTGTCTCCCATAGCCCCAGGAAAAGAAAGACACCAATGAAGCATTACGTAAGCGTACATATGTAAGTATCAAGTGCAATGATTTCATGACATGAGATGGTTATTTCGGTTTCTTACATCCTTGTTATTTTTATGATCATACATGTGTGCCCATTTCTATCGTTTAAAAACAGGGGTAACGAAAAGTAATCCGGCTTGCTTTATTAATACGCTTTGCACATACATACATACATACATATACATCCGTGTAACAAATAGTGTAGACGGGGGAGGGACCGTAGTATTTTACAAATAAATCCTAGACCATAATATACTGTAGAATGAAAAATATGACAATCCTAATTCCTGAAACTACTCAAAATGTCGAGGATTTCTGGTTGGTTAATTCATATAATTACTATACTCTGTACTACAGTAAGTCTAGAGTAACCATTATCCTGTGATATGAAATTGCATACTTTAATCTAATAATCTGATAGCCGAATTTGTGTACGATAGACACTGACCACATGAAAGGCGTACAGGTAATCATCACATTGAAGTTGGCATTAACTTTACAATTTAAAATATAACATTTAATTAAAAAAAAACATTAAACCATGAAAATCCGAGTTTCAAACGTGTAATACGGAAAGCATTCAGGTACTTTAGCAATAGAGCTCAAATAGGAAATAATACCTGGAGAAATACTAAAATACACGGGTCATCATCAAAATTAACTGTACGCAGAGGAATAAAAATATCTGTAAATTAAGGTCAACGTAGAGAAAATCTAGTCAAAATGTAAAGGGATTGTCATAATATATTTAACCTTTTCCCCGACCACCCCCACTTCTACCCCCACCTCTACTACCACCCCGACTTCCCCCACGGCTACCTCCACTTGAAGAACTGGAGCTCGAAGAACCCCAACCCCATCCCTTTGAACCGCTGCTGCTACCGCTGCTACTACTGCTACTGCCGCTGCCGGAGGGTTTAGACTGGGTATTTGTATTTGTATTTGTGGGAATGTTCCATCCATAGCTTGGTTTTGAACCTGAAGCAGAGCTTCCACCTGAGGGATTATTGAGATTGTTCGTACCACTGGCCGTATTGGTGTTAGGTACGTTCCATCCGTAGTTGGGTGCTCCTGCTCCTACACCCGTATTTATGGGTTTGCTCCCTTGATTAGGAGGAATATTCCAACCAACGTTTGTACCAGTTGCGGGTTTATTGACACCTGTGTTGGCAGCGTTAAGATTGTTGAAGTTGGATGAGGACTGTTGAACAAAGCCCGTACCAATTCCAGTACCAGTTCCCGTACCAGCTGGGACGTTCCAGCCGTAAGGAGGCGGATTCACTCCTCCAACTTTACCAGCGTTTGCTCCAACGCCTGTACCCGTTCCTCCAGGAGCATTCCAGCCATAAGGTGGAGGATTCACACCTCCAACTCCAACTTTACCAGCATTAGGGCCGAGGCCGGTATTCGTTGCGTATCCTGTTTGTGAACCTATGCCGGTATTAGTTCCGTAGCCAGTATTTGTACCGTAGCCAGGATTGTTGTAGCCACCTTGCTGATTATATCCAGTTTGAGTTCCAAAACCAGTGTTTTGACCTCCATAACTGGTCCCATAACCTCCTTGGTTTGTTCCATAATTTCCCCTGTTATTGTACCCTCCTCCATAGCCTCCCGCATTACCGTAACCGCCCCCATAACCGCCCTGATTACCATACCCGGCCATGTTTCCGTAGCCGCCGCCGTAACCACCCATATTTCCATAGCCACCGCTATATCCACCCATATTACCATATCCCCCCATACCCCCAGCACCACCCATATTGTATCCCCCACCACCAAAACCCTTATTTTTGTTTTTACCTCCCAAAATACCCCCAAAACCTCCAAGTCCCATGTTTTTATTCTTGCCATACCCAACTTTATTCGCTACATGAGGAAGGGCTGCCAGAAGCATCGCCGTTTTGTAATTTGGTTTGCCAAATCCACCAAATCCCCGACCCCCAAATCCACCAAACCCACCTCCAAATCCTCTACCCATGAAAAGTGGGATTGGTAGGGGCATGAAGGACCGATGATAGTGATGAATATGACGTTCATAGTTATCCCCATACCGACGACGGTTGTATTCTTCTTCGGAAATATATCCTTTCGTAACGTTGTTCATGAACTCCGTCACGTTTGTCCCATTTTTCTCTAGCTCTTGAAGGAACTTGATTTCGTGAGCATAGTTAGTGAGCTGGCCGAGACCATAGCTGAACATGGACTTCAGTATCTGTCCCTCAGTTAGCTTTGGAAACTATAAAAAAAAATGTTTGTCATTTTTCAACCTCACAAATATTCCATATCCATCTAGAAATCACAGAAGATTAAGAAATTACTGTTACCGTAACATTTCCAGTGGTATTTCCATTCGTTGCATTCAAAACTGTCGTTGTGAGATTCAAGGATTTCGTAAGGGTACTTGGGGTTGTGGTTGTGGTAGTTGTAGTTGTAGTCTCCTTGATTGCTACATTTTTCGGAGTGGTACTTCCTGCTGCCTTCCCTTTGTCATCTGGAATTATCTGAGATTCTAAGTCCTCCAAAAGGTTAGCCGTACATAGGGCAACCAGGAGCAGAAAAATGGAAAAAGTCTTCGTTGTTCCCATTGTCTTCAGTAGTTCCAGCTCTTCCTGAGCTTATTTATCACTTTGGCAACAAACTCTTCCAAGCTGTACATAAATGTACACGTTCACTGGGAAAACATTCACAGGAATTATTATTTCCAACTTAAATACTTTTAATGAATGGTCTAATCCTACGACCAGGGCCAACTGCTACTGCTTCACTTTATTCCCTGGCTAAATCGTTCGTTGAAACATACCCAATGCCTCATATCTATTTGGCGTGAACGAACGTTTTATTAAGCTGAATCCTCAAAACAATTCCACTGAATTCCAAGCTAGAGCCAATTATTCGATTACTTTAGTGACGCAAATACTGTAACTTGGAATTATAAACCACGGACATATAACCGCACACTAAAAAATCTTACAATTTGAATGTTAGCAAGTTATATTGCAATATGCGCACTTTGGAGATAATTTGCTAAAATGTTCCTGCTACTGTTTGACACTATTTACGGCTCCACACATAATAACAGTGCAAGATGCTACTTACACTGAGGCCCCAATTGGTTCATTTAAGCATAGTTTACAACTCTCTGGAGCCTTAATATTTATCAATCAATGTGAGGGTAGGGTATCTCGCCACAACTGACAGCTACAATCACATTAGAATATCCGGTGTCACTTGCGCTTGATACTTGAGCTTTCTGTGAACACAGATGCCTAAAAGGTCAATCTAAGATACACAAATATTGCCTTCTTACGTCTTTAATACACAATAAGTATGGACATAAACTGGGGCTATTACACACTCTGAATATCATCTGTAATCTGTAATGACAGTGTTAAGAATGACAGTAGACAGTGCTAAACTTGAATTTCTCAAGTACTTGCGTCAGAATCTCTGAATCATTATACCCCATAACAAGAACCATTGCTACAGTTAAACGTTCATTCATACGAATCTATTCTATGGAACACATGTAATTGCATTGGTCCACTAGTGCCCTTGGAACTCAAAGACGGCTTGCAGAAGGTTTGTCATTGCTTCGGTTATAAGGAACTCTGCCAATCCGTCAATTGCTATTTCCAAGTAAAATTACTTTTCTCAAAGGCAATTCCTAAAGTGTAAGTACATATGTACATATATGAACGTATATACAGTACAGAAACAGTGACACAGTGATAGGCATGAGTAAGATTAGTATAATTATATGCAATTTGCAAATACCCCTTCACAGCTAAAGATAACAAAATCAATTAACTCACATGTTATAAACTCACAATTTACAATCCTGTTCCTTGCAATTCCAATCAAGTCAAAGTCGCATCTGTAGCAGATCTTCCCGTTGAGCTGCACTTAGGTCTTTGAGGTTGACGTGTATGGAAAAATTCCTAGTGGTAAATATTTATTGTCGGTGCGACGGAATCGTAATACAGCAGAATAGTTATAATATAAGTATAATATATATTGTAATGAAGACTCTAGACACTGACCATCATGGTGGTCCCTAGTCTTATGGGTGACTGTGGCACAGTATCTATAAATTTATTTCGTGCTTTCTATTATTTTTTTCCGCCGTCCATGAGATTAATAGGTGGTACAATTTTGTATGAATATTATTCTTCTTCCAATAAGTATATTAGCCCTTTACATACTGAACAAATGGCTGCGCACAATTTTGCAATATTCCATGCATTCACGCAAGGAAGGGATTTTTTTGTGGAATCTGAGACGACGCACCGGATAGTATAGTAAAACCCTGAAACTAGAGTTTAGTATTGAACCTTTGCTTATTTATATGTCAAAGACCCGTGGAATTCGTACTCTTTTTGTTACTCAAGAGAGAGAGAGAGAGAGAGAGAGAGAGAGGACTAACAATAAAAGGAGAGAGGAAGCCCGAAACTGCACGGGTAGGAGCGAATTTATGTTTATATAGACTTAAGTACATAGACACATTGAAGGATGGACGTACATATCGCATGTCGTTTTAGCTAAGAGCTAAGAGGTGATATTTGTACGGAATTTTTGAGCGTAATAGTCCGACTAAATGAAACATTTTTGTAAAAGTTTTTACTGTGCACACATATGTATGTATCTGTAATGTGCGTATAAAATAAAGTCTGCAGCATCTTGTTTCTCCCGTAAGGCTGACTGTTTTTGGAATGAATTTATGACAGACTTGTACTAACGCAAATTGGGTTCTTAGCGGGAAGCATGTCCTGAGTAATAATAAGTGTAGCTATATGCGACTGACTTTCCCAGTCGGTACTGTGTGAGTGTGTCCCAAAAGGGTTAAGCACGTTATATACATATAAAAAGCGTGAGCAGCAACTCAATCTATGAATTATGAGATACTTATATTTTGCCCGGACTTTGTATTGAAATCAGCGCCGTCAAAAATTTGTAAATATGCCAAAATATAACGTGCAATTCTGTATGTTTTTGCTAAAGTGGATTTTATAAATGGACAGTATTTTATTTCAAGTCACGCCATTCAGGCTATTCAAGACTCTGGAGGTGGAATGTTTGGAAACTATTCAAGTATTGAATGGAGAGGAAATCAATCAATCTGATGATAGAGAGCTTTTCAAGTAGCATAACCTTAACTTGCATGCGAAAGTCAAGTAATTTATAAACTGTGCATGATCACGCTACACTCTTGATTTTTTGTAACATAAAATAATAAGAGAATCCTTTATTTCTGAAACACAAGGCAGGTAGCAATAGAGGATAAGGACATGGATTGCTTATGATATTTGAAGTTATTTTTTGTATTTGTTTTGGAGCTTCCTGTTTTAAGTAGCTATACCTATAGGTAACCATTATTGAAGCTATTTGGACCATGATGGAGAAGTAATATTTAACTCTGTACTTCTTTCTCGGACTTTATTTCTTACTGCATTTTTGCACCAGGATTGGGGTTGCAGTGTGTACCTGGAAAAAGTACAAATGAGAATGTACAAGCATCTTCTTTGGAAGTAGTCATAATGGATTGGAAATAATTGGAAAGGAATAAGAAATAAATCCTTACAACATATGAAGGCCTCGGTTATCATCCCCAACTGCGAGCAATATTTTGTCGATGACAACGAAGGAATTTAGGGAAGTCACTCCGGAAATGGTAATCTGTAACAAATTTGAAATTTGAGTCTCGAATGCAAATAACAACATGATGACATCGATTATATTCACAATCTTTTACCTCATGTGCGGGAATAATCGTTTGGGGGAGGGGGTGAATTATTACTGAACAGGAAGACAAAACAGAGACTCAACGCGTGAATCTATTCTTGCAAAATTTGAGCTGAATTTGTATATATCAGGAATTTCCAAGCACTTTCAACAAGCTTGACCCTAGTAATGGGAAAAGTAGAATTTTAAGACTTTAAAATAAATACAGATCTGCTCTTTGCAGAATTCATACATTATGCAAACTATCTGGTTGGCTAGTGGCTAGTCGTATGAACCTGATTGGTACACATGCCACTCAATTACCTGTGTACTCGTTCACAATCAATAAAATGGTTATGATATATGTACCTATGTATAATCTTATAAATTGTAAGAACATATTTTCCATTGAAGACTGGAAAGCATTTCGGATACACAGCGAATGTTAGATACAGCTTCAGATAATTCCTCTGTTGTGTATCGTCGGTAAAAAAGAGTCAAAATGGTTTAGATGCATTCTCAATTGAAACAAAATGGTAAACATGAAGTTTCACTAAAAGTAAAGTGGACTGCTTGAACTCAAAATTAAAATCAAAAAGGTCTACATGCCATATTCACTAAAACCAAAATGTATTTGTTTCCGGCTTCATTTAACTACGACAGTGTACTCTCTATATATACATATGAGAGTCCTTTGTAGGATGCGTTCTCTATAGGAGCAAAAATGATAATTGTAAGTATGGGGGTGCTCTTACTGTGTAAAGATTCTCTCTTAGATTTTTTATTACATTCTGTTCTGCATTTTCGATTAGAAATTGCAGCTGTACGAGCTTTGTGTAAGCAAGATCAACCCAGTTTGAAGACATTCTCAACTTCCCCCGTTTGCTTGTTTATGCTGGAAGTACTACATACTCACTGGCAATTATATAATACAATATAGAATAACTTGTAATCATATTGTTGGGTTCTTTGGTAAGCAAAGTATATCACTTATGCAGCATAATTAATAATAGCTCCGGACTACAATCGTGAGAGTAGAAAAGATAAATGGAACTTTAAGAAAAAGGAAACTGTGGTGCTTAAGTGAGCATGACATTCTATACTTGCTTAAACCACATTTAGAGCAATTTGTAGACATTGACGATAATAAGTGTTGGCAAACTGTAGTGGGCTGAACAAGTGGAATGGACAATATCATGGAGTTCTAATCCATACTCATGTACACTTCTAAGTTGACGTACCTTTTCTACAGATCCTTCAATGGGAGGTAAGATGAAGACAGTGCACAAATGAGCGAAGTTCTTTTTCCTCGTTTTTCCAACTGAATTCAGCACAGTAGAATGATGACTACCGTTGCTGCTTTCAAAAGTGATAATAACTTTGGCAGCTTCATGTGTATAGTAACGGAGTGCTAGCGCAACATCATGTCTTCTCCAAAATTGGAAATCACTCAAAGTTATATAATTAGTAGATGTAGTGTCCGATTTTCCGTCCAGGAATATCCAGTAGCCTCTGTTAGATTTGTCAAATTCGATTTCATGGATTCTCTTGACAAAGTTTTTGGGATTAAATTCGTCCATGAACTCCCATCCAGAAATTTGAATGTAGGCTGATCCAGCGTATATTTCTCTTTCCAAGTCCTCAAATTCGTCCAAATAAATTAGTTTAATGTCTGCTTCAAAGATATAAAAACGAAAGAAAATTGCAAGGCCAATCACGGTAGAAAGGAAAAATACAGTTAAAACACAAGCGACTATTTGCTGATTCGGTGACAGAGCGTATTTACTGTAGCAAACTGGGATGAACTTATACCGATGATGTCTCTTGACTCGGACGCTGGTGAGAATTAAAATTCTGAAAACAATATTTCTGAAACAATGCAGCAAGCAGTTATGCAGATATTGGAGATCCTTGGATATGAAACTTTATTGAAACAAATATTTTTTTTTCTTTTTTTATAGTAGCATACACTCTAGATATCTTACCCTTGACATATAGAGGAGTACAAGTCGGTGTAGTGACGAGCGATGTTTCTATTAATATGAAACCTCATTTTTATAGTAACGATTCTGGTTTCCTGGCCCCGACTTGTAACCACGTTTCCCAATTCACAAGCACTTAAGTAATTGTGTATACACGAATCATCCATCAATAATCAATAGACACTCGCATCCTGGTTCCCAGACTCAAGAGGCTGAAGCTTCCGTCTTGTAACGTATGATATTTTTGTTGCATTTCTTAGGTTGACTTAATTCATCAATTTCATTATGATTTTCATTTTTTACACGAACATTAACAAGGATTTATTGATTTCCATTTTCATCCAGTAACGTACAGATTTTTTTTATTAAATTGATATTTTGATACTCTGACACGTTCCTTGTTTTTATTAATGTATTTTTGAGTTAGCTCACATTTTATTTTTCTTACAATGCAAACATTGTAATTTATAATAATCCAGCTCAGTTAATTACCACAGTAGTTAGTTTTTGAATATTCATGAAGATTTTTACATATTTTGTCGAATTCGAACTCTTCTTGAATCAAAGTTCTGACTTCTGGAACATTCCCGACGACACTTTTACTCTTTACTTTTAATAATAGACAAGGATTTGGCGAGTTTTCATAAAATAGTCGTAAATCATATTGTTCAAAATACTTGAGTCAGGTTAACAATGCTCTTTTTCTAGGATTTTTATCATTAAAACAAAACTTAATACATGTTTACAACAACGCACAAAAATAGGTTCACTCACACTTCAACTCACATTGCATAATTCTATATTTTGATAATAATTCAGAATGTGGGTGCAGTCAGCCATGGATTTGAATCGTTTCTCACTGACTTTATTTTACAGAAATTCAACAAGTTGGGTCGGTTTCGTGCATGCGTTTGAGTAATAAAAGATAACATTTATCTTTGCCCGTCTACCCATGTGTTATGATATTATTATCTTTTATCTCTTCCCAATTCGGACTCGCTGACTTTATTCCCACCAATACACATAACTCTGTTTTCGTACAACTTTTATCACTTCTAACTGTTAGTACGTCAAGAGTACAAAGTGAATTTCATTTAATACATAAAGTCACTCCACCAAAACAATGAATTTGGATTGAAACTTAATTAATAATTATAGATATAATACCATTCTTTACTGTACTTTGCTTGCTATCTTTATATGTAACATGAATTCATAGCATGATTCATTTACACTGAAAATAAATATTAAAAAAATGATGATTCTGTCAATGCCAAACGGCTTCAAATCTGCATTAAATATTTTAATAGTAAATTATACGGGTTTATGTAGGAATGATGTTACATATATTATGTTATAACGTTATTGCAAAGAAGATTGTTAATTATATCTTAGTGATTGCCGTTTATTATTTTACCTTGAAAGTAGTTTCAACGTAAAGTTATCCCATATAAGTAGAAGTACTTTTGCAAAAATTTCAAATTCTGCAAAATTACTAACAAGAACGTATACATGACATTCGTACGTCATTCTAGGTACATAACAATGTTATACTTTCCACACTATATCATTCAAACTTCATTGAATCTAATATTATTTATGGGCAAATGCTAACTAATCTTGCCTGTATAGGACTGAAAACATTCTGTATATTCCTACTAAAATCCTTACTTGATTAATGCAACAGCATGTAACTGTGGAATTAAATTTTCAAGTTTAGTAACACCTAGCACACGGCTACTAATTTGTAGTATTATATTGTTACATTGATGCATAAGTACGACTTATCATACAATTAATAATATACAATATGTAGAACTTTTTCACAACCGCCTCATCGGTCTCTTTATATGCTCCAAGTATGAACTCCTTCACATTACTCTAGCGTTAAAATTAGTTGTTCAACTACATTAATTTTTATTTGGATTTGCTCTGTTTGGCACCGCACAAACAAAAGTTATTAAAACTAAAATGAACAAGTAACGATTTTAGCTCTTCTTTTGAATTCTAGTTTATGATCTATATTTCCTGGTATTGTTACTGCAACTAATATTTTATATTTAAATGATTTTCAGTCCCGGCATCATTCTGTACATGATACACCAGCAAACCTGTTTATTTTCAGAATTCTAATGTCTTATTCCTAACCATAGCGTATGTACCATATGTATTGCTCTGCTACAGTTCATTCATAGTCAAATACTATATTTTATGCTTACACAATACATATGTATATCGTTACCCAAAAACTTGGAAATGGTAGTTTCATCAAGATTTTTTTCTTACAGATTTTTGACTACAAAGTTCATTAAGATAAGAATGTTTTGCACTAATATAAATAAATTATATTGAAGAATCTCATTATTTGAAATTCAAGGTAAGTCCAGCACAAATTAACAACTCTTCAACAAAATTGTACAAAACATTAACTAATACAACTAAACCTAATAAATAAAATAATGATATTTTTGTGCTGTTTCCAGTTATTGTGAATATAAACAAAACAATTATATAGTTATTAGTATAATATTTATGTATTAACAAGTATTGAGAATTTCACTACTTTAAGCCGGAATAATACAAACTACATAATACTAATCGTTACATAATAGCATTGTAAGATAATATTAGGGATTAAAAAAGAAATAATTTATTACAGACTGACCAAAATATTATTATATTGCAAGAAATAATACATAACAGAATTGAAGGGGACAAAACAATATCAAATACATAACACAACATGTTATCTACTGCGAATGTGCAACAACGGAATAAACTGTGACCTGTGACCCTTAAGTAGTCTGAAGATCGCCTTGTTAATATTTAGATGGCGAGTCACTTGAGAAAGGAACCAAAATAAAGTTGATTCAATGTTAAGAAAAATATTAAATCTTCAGTGATACATACCTACGATATGTACCCTTTCAGTAACATAAAAGTAGCGATAATAACCCGAAATGCCAATGGCAATGATTTGGTAAACCTCCCAATAATACAATAAAGTTTCACCTAGGAATTTCTACCATAAACTGTATAAACAGTTGAAAACGAAACCGATTAAGAAACATAGTAGGCCGCTATATGTATAATTATGTATGCATATGCTGTGGATTTTGATGTATCAGTCGGTGTCAGTAGAAATTTCTTTTTTAGACACAATCTTCTAGAGACATCAAAAGGGGATTCACGTATTCAAATCCTTCAAATTCCGATTGATCTATTTTATCGATCACTCTACTGCAAAAAAAAAAGTGTAAACATTAAAATGCCTTACGTCTGATGAAAGCATAAAACGAATGTGTGAAAGTCTTGATTGCGAAAGTCAAGATTGATAAAAGATAGTATGAAGACAAACTTACGTATCATCTGGCGTCAGCTGTACGGGCTCGGATGTAAACTGCGGATCGAAATGATCCAAATCTCTATCTGATTCAAGTCTAGGTTTGAATGGGGGAGTAATTTGCTTCTTCTCCAACTATGAAAGAAAAGAAACGAAATAAAAATTAGATGAAGATAAAAGAAAAAATCACGAGCGTGCCGACAAGTCAAACTCAGGTGCCCAACTTTATCTAACAGAAATGATTCCTTTCAACTTGCTTTATTACTGGAGTGTTTTCTGTCTAAGTTCAAGAAAGATGAAAAGAATGGGGCAAGAGGGAATGCGAAACGTAATAAACTGTCCAGATATCCATTAAAACTTAGAAAAGAGACATGGAACTACAATGGAGGTCTATTACAAAGAGCCTCACTAATGATGATGGGTAGCAAAAAACTAGAAAAAGCAAGCAGGATAGAGAGGAAGGAAACCACAGCCAACCCTATACTTCCTTATAACCTTCTATTCGGTAAAGAGGATGGGTGATACGATACGGAAGACAACTTTTGCACTCCAGTCTCACGTTCAAATTTATCTTCTTCCAGATTATTACAGTTTTTTCCGGGCTATTATTTTAGCCATACATTACTACTACACAAAAACAAGCCAACCAGTATGTTCCACCGGAAAATCGGGACAGAAACGCCTGCCTGTCATTGAACGTCATTCAGGAATACTTCTGACGTTATTTAATACGACATTAAATGGATCCTTCCCTTATTTCTTTTACAAGACTTGGAGTCCTCTCCTCAAAATACTTACCAAATCCCAATCGATGCTCTTAAAGAAAGGATGATGCAGAATGTCGTGAAAGCCTGACTCTGGATGACATCCAAGTCGATCCGCAGGATTCTTGTTGAGAAAACCCTTAAGGACAGAGGCTGCTTTAACTGACAACGACCTTGGAATGCGGATAGTTTTTTCCAAAATAACTGTAAAAAACATTAAAACAAAAACATGAATTATTTATTTCCACTCAAATTCTGTCGTCATAATACGTCTGGAATACTTTAAAGTAACCCATGTTTCATTTTACGATTCATCATGAGAGAATGAAATTCTGAATTCCTGTCACTCGTTTTATTACCCTCACAATTCTTACACACAATAGGAGACGAAGTCTCGTAAAATAATATATATTAATTATACCTTGGAAAAGATAATCTTCTGAATTGAGGTCAGGATTTTCGGAAGTTCCAAATATATCAAATGGACTTCTACCCGCTAACATTTCATAGAGAAGTACTCCCAACGCCCACCAGTCAACAGAAAAGGAATATTCCTCTCCTCGAAGAATTTCGGGGGCAATATAATTTGGCGTTCCACAGAATGTGGAAGTTGTATCACCGGGGCGGATACCTTCTTTACACATTCCATAGTCCGTCAGCTTTATGTGGCCTTCATGATCCAGAAGAACATTATCCAACTTCAAGTCGCGGTAAATGATTCCTAAAAGCATGAATTTAAATAAATTAAACATTATGTCAAAACAGAAATCCAAATATACTCCGTCACTTATATAATTATTCCAGCTAATATATACAAGTAACTGCATATACATACACGCTAAAATTAATTCTGAGAAAATGATTCGACTCCCTCCCAGTTCCAACCAAAGTCCTGAAAGTTCATCCATTTTACACCCAAACCAGATAACGCCTAACTATCTAGACATCTTGCGATTAATATTAAGGTGTAAAAAGGAATAAATCAAATATCCCAGCATATACACTGATTGAATGGAGAAATTTGAAGCCATATATATGTATAACATATGCATTACACACACAGTCCCATATAGACGCAGTTTATTCTTTCACTTGAAATTAATCACCACGCCATATTATTTGCATGTATTTTTTAAACTTGTGAGGTAATATTTGCAGGCAAGGAAATTGTGCACGCAAATTAATTTTTCGTCATAACTTTGTAGGTAAATACTGTTTGCTTTAAAACACGCTTGCAGATATGTCCAATTTTGCTTCTTAGCCGGTGTACTTTTTCAACACACTATTCATTCAATATATATTTTCTACAGTAAATACCCTCCGAAACGGAGACGGTAATTTTTACTCTCTTATTGTGATACATATGCATTACAGCTACCGGTGGATATTTCATTACTTCATTCAAATTCTATAAAGTCAGCATTAACGGCGACTCCAGCCATTACGGGATTCTGGAAAGGAATACTTGAGTAACTTTATTAGCACCTGGAATGCCGTTTTTGGCATAATTAATCCTCGCAGAAAACTTGACAAGAGATTAGAATATGGAGTAAGTTTTAAGGAACTAAATATTTACTTTCACAGGCATGCTAGCATCACAAGTTCTTGACTATAGTAAATATCTTGGGAGATCAAATATTACAGCCCCATTTAATTTTGGTTTCAGCACATGAAAATCCCTTTATTCCCAAACTTTAATTTACTCAAAGGGCATAGGGAGAACAATGTGCCACAACTTTTTAATAATGTTTAATCTTCAAGTTTTATAACGTATATAAAGCTTCCTCTTCCATACACAAAATGCATCATTCTTCATTAACTCATATTTCCTTCCGTTCATTGTGAGAGAGGCGTTACTTTTCCCTTGTAATTTTTACTCATTACTTCTGGAAGCTTAACATAACCGAGGTCTATCTATATACATGTGCATAAAATTTCAACGTTATTAATTGCAAAAGGGGAAGACAGCTAATGTCTCAATTCAATAAATGTAGGGATGCAAATTAATTTGAATAATTCCGTTCATCTTAAAAGTTCATTATCAGCCAGGCCATAAAACTTAGCCAAGTTTACTTCAACGACAGAACTTTTAAGTAGAGGCACAGCCAGCCGGTGTTTACCTAAATAATGCACCAAGTCAGGCAGAAGAGTAAAAGATACTTACTGACGTATCAAAAATAATAACTCTTTTGTCTCCTTCCGGAAGATCCTCTTTTGCCGTAGTGTCGTAGTGTATCCGTAGTATATAATACTTATATCATCTAAACTAAAGGGCATAACAAGTCAGGTTCTGACGGGACCATCCACAAAGAACAACTACGCTCAAAGTTTTACTTCTACCAATTCGGAAATACAGAATGACAATGAATAATGGAGGGGAACGACGACACACCAGGAAAAATCCACATCCCATCACAGTCAGTCGAGAGGAGGAAATCACGACAGTGGGCTATAGGAAGCCTTATTCACATATTATTTATATACATACACACCTCATCCGGCCCCTATTATGTACATACAAGCTCTAGAAATTTGTTGTGATCTCCAAATAAATTATCACATTGTGTCACAAGGAGCAGCCATTATTTAGGAGCCGTCACACTCACACAACATGGTGTAAAACCCACAATGTATTTCCCAAAACTTTCTTTATTAACCTTTACTCGAAGCATCAGTTTTGAGGCACATTAGACAACCAGAGATTCTCATAATAACTTGATAATATAATATCCAGGCATGATCCAGCATACAACACAAAGTTTCTGGGAAGCGCCTCAGTAAAAATACATATTGAAAAACCTTAATCAAAACTTCTGAAGGAACTTTGACAAGAAGAAGTATGACAAGGCTCATCAATCCTCTTCATATGTTTGGTCCCCATAACACATTAAACTGCATGGTGGCATGTCGTGTGCCATACTACTGCTGTACAGTGTATATTTCGAGTATGTTACCCAACCATGTTCGTTTTTATCAACTTTGGCTAGCAAAGATCTGAGGTAATTGTAGGGCTGGCTCAACTATTAACATGAAGCACCTAAACTGTGGCACTCGCAAGCTCATCAATCAATGTCTCTCTTGACCACTTATACGTTTCAGTCTTCTAAGTTTGTGTTGATACTGTCGTCAAGTACCATCCATCGATTGTCTAACTCTCGTACGGACGATTCATACAAACCCACTTGGTTTCTCCCAAAGACCAGCCCAATTAATGTAAAATTCATTGGCCAAATGAAAATGTCCCTAAAACTATCCAATCGAATCCTTGTAGTAATTCTTACATGTAACGGAAGTCAATATATTTTAGGTGGTACGACATGCATATGTATCTACATACATACATACTCAGATTGCACTCATCTAATTATCATCTTACGAGAAAAACTAATCACAAGAGAGCTACTGGCAACGCCAAGAGATACTTGTGCTTAATGAATGAGTTGCTTTCCAGTGAATGACACCTACCTTTAACGTGAAGGAAATTGAGTGCAATACTAATCTCAGCTGCGTAGAATCTGGCATGTTCTTCAGGAAGTCTTCTCTGTCTCTGCATATGGAACATGAGGTCTCCCCCACGAACGAATTCTATGACGAAGAATAAGCGACTGGGAGTTTGGAAGCAGGAATGAAGCCCGACCAGAAATGGATGATTGGAAGCTGTTTCAAATACGTGTTTTTCCGTCTGCACCCAATCAATGTCCTGGAACACACATTATTTCATCATCAAAACCAAATGTTCAGAGTCAATCCTAGTGATTTCATCCATTTAAAATTATTTATTTTATCCTTCCTTTTTCGAGCGCGTATGTAATCATATCCTCCCTTTATATACGACGTCTGCTGTATTACTATTGTACAACCAAGACTTATAATCATACAGTACATACTGTAGAAATGTATAAGCCGTGAATATACGATAAGTAAACACACTGTGCCCTGAATACCCCTAATAATACACAAGAAACTCCTACTTTAAATCCTGATGACCGACAAAAAACTCAAACGGACAAAAGAGGCCATCAATCGTTTTGTAAGCCTTTAAAGTAATTCTTCCAATTTTAGATTACATCAACCAGTAAGTCCCTCTAATGTATGGAGCTTTTCGTTGAAATTAGTAAGTAAAAACTTATGAGATGCTTCTCAAATACACACAGCCAGCATTACTATACCACTTCCACTTGGCACTTGAAACTGGTTGCCGACAGCTGGAATGGCAATTGGATATCTTCTGTCTTGTCTGTTGGATAATTTCTGCATCATCTCCCGTAGATTCACCCGATGCTGGCTGTTCACAATTCCTCATACTAAAATTACATGTTTAGTTTCTAGCGCGAATAACGAGAGATGGAAAGTGCCTCGCATCGAATTTATATATTCTCCGGGTCTCTCCATAACCCATGGCCATGGAGGAGCAAAATAAGGTACGGTACAATGCGTAGCCAAGATTTATACAGCCTCAATTCAATTCAAAACTCTCTGTCTGCAAACTATCAACTGTCATGTTCATCGAGGAAAGTAATAATACCCATCTTCACTCACTACGCTTAAAGTTTCTCGTTCAAGTTTTCAACTTATGGGCATCATTACACAGGCTTCTCAGTATGAGTCCAAAATAATAACGCTATGGCAAAGTCAACTTACTTCATCGTCTGTAACCAGGGCTTTCTTGATCACTTTCATCGCATATACCCTTTTCGTACGTCGCAACTCTACCATCAATACTTTTGCATAGCTGCCTCTCCCAATGACACGAATCAACTCAAAGTCATTCAAACAATACTGCCGTTGACGGCCGGGTTCCAGGTTCTCATCTGTAATAACAAACCATGAAAAACTCATACTGCGTAAAAATTTCCATTTGTCAAGCGGACATAAATTGGCGGGATGACTAGCTATATATAGTATTTGTATTATTTACAGATATAAGTGCAGCAAAATTTACCATAACTATATGCAATCTAAAATATCACATCAATTCTCACAAATTCTATAAAATCCAAAAATTCTCCTAGGTAAAACAAATCACATTATAAGTCACTTTTGGCATGATCAGAAAGAGCTATGAAATTCCCCCTATAGACTACTCCACTCCACTCCACAACTAACTAAGCTGAAAATCAGCCTCAGCTTTGTCAACATTAGTGAAGAAATGTGACATGAGATAGATTTAAAATAACACAGAACTACATGCGTCTTGCTAGAAAC
Source organism: Allacma fusca (assembly GCA_947179485.1). Taxonomy (NCBI): domain Eukaryota; kingdom Metazoa; phylum Arthropoda; class Collembola; order Symphypleona; family Sminthuridae; genus Allacma; species Allacma fusca. The sequence continues at coordinate 19,340,932 of OX359248.1, read as the reverse complement.
TATTTTCTTACTATCTTCAGTAATTTCTTTTGAAAATATTTACTCTTTCTGGTCCATTTAGTAAACATGCCATAATAGGTTCTAGTAAATCAAATACATTACCTGTTTTACTATTGTCTTCCGAGGGGAACGTTTCCGAAACAGACCGTGGCATGCCTACCCCACTAGGCATTTCGGGCGTTTCAGGAGATTCCTTCACCAAACCTGTCCAGCCAATCACAAAAAGTAAATCATCCGTATCAGTCAAAACTGTAAAAATCTTCATTAACAACTCTCCTACGAGCTGCCCATACAACTTGCACCTAAGTAAACATTTCTCGAACATGACTCGACTCGGGCCACCAGTATCCTTGATTTGTATGGGCAACGCAATCGAGGGCATGGACATACTTGTAAAACTCAAGTCTAGCAGTGTTCAAACAGCCACTTATATATATCAGTAGGGCTATAACAAGAAAAACTAGAACTCAAGATGATTCGGCTCCTACAAATGGAGGAAGACAAAGTCAATGAGCCAACTTCTACTATACAAACTACTTAAAGATGGGAAAGTAACAAGCTATAGTTGAATTCACAGATTGAATCAATTCAATTTCCTACTCGTTCATTCCATCCACTAAATGGCTATACCCCTACAAAAATTCTTTAAGATGCAACTCAGGAAAAACAAGCATCCTGAGTTGTGGGAAATTCTCCACACTGCAAAATACCAATGATCCACACAGTACGGCACTATTATGGGTGCAACCTCCCACTCCAATGTATTAAATATTCCAATGCTTCATACTTTTACTCACTTGTGCAATACTATATCTACAGATAAAGTATTCAACTTATTTTTCACTTACTTGACAAAACCTAAATTTTAACGATCACTCCTCGCACGATCCGATCCCCGTAATTATATGCTAACACTGAGAGCGCAACAAACTATTCTCCAACTTCTAAGGTTACCATCTTTAACTTGGAAGTCATAACCTTCTTCCAGTCATGGTTAATATGCTGCATTAAAACTAAACCCAAAAACAGTGTAAATCTATCGACGAAAGTAATAGTTGAGGATGCAAGTATCTATATAATTACATACGGGTTTATGACAATGTCTTCAGCTTATCATTTTATACTGACAGTGAACCAGAAAGAACACACATATATATATAATTATATATATTATATCTATATGTATATATAGATATACATACTCTCCCTTAATGCCGCTGTGCAAGTAAGTACACAAGACACTACTGTACAGTACTAAACAAGACCCTCTAACATAGACAAATATATACTTTAGTATTTCCGAGGAACCCCAGTATTTTGAGGTAAAGGTTGCGGACCACAACACTGGAAGAACACATGTAATGCATACAAACAGAGTACAGATAGGCATGTGTGCTGTCTTTTCAACCACAACAAACCACGACGTTATCAATCAACTTTATTTAGTTCAGTTATACTAACTACTAAACTCTCCTCTCCTCCACTACTTGTATCACATGGTAAGGACCTATATATAAAGAAATGATTCACGTATCCAGCACAAACTAAAAACACCGCATGGCTTTCCAACAACAATAACACCAGTGGGAAATCAATAAGTTCAAACCCAGAGAATTGAAAATTTCCTTGTATTTATTCCCCTCAAGTAGTATGAGTCGATACTGATAAAGTGCACCAGGAGTTTTTCTATTAAAATTCAGATACTGTCATCGAGGCTATACACTCCCACAGCAGCCGGTCTCCTCATATATCAGATATGATTCACGCTACACAACAAATAGTATTAAGATTCTAAATAGCAAAAATCCTCGAGAAATACAAAAACCAGCTGATATGTCAACTTCAAGAGCTATATATTGGTAGCTAAATACAGTACTGCATCCATAGAAATGTACCTAATCTGTAACACACTCCAGGTTTTTCTGACAATGTTCCTTGCTTCCTTCTCCTTCTCTCAAGCAACAATCATTACCCTCAATTCCATTTCCCATTTACTCATTTCTAAATGGTTGCCCTCCTCTCCCTCTCTTTCTCTGCAAAGAGGAAATCGAATATACTTCCCCAGAGGATCTTTGATGACTCTACATTCCATTATAGAAAAGGAATGGGAAATGAAACATCACGGATTCGATTGGAATATTACATAACAACCAGTTAGAGTACCAAAGGGTTCTGATGCTAAACATAATTCTTCCTTCCGCAGGCACATTACGATTCAATAAATCAAATCTCAAGGGTTCCCTTTCGCTTCTGTTTTATGTTCCAGGCATACTCGTCTGTGAGTAGAACAAGGCCAGAGAAATGCTAAAAAACCATATAAATCAATTTATGATAACAAATTAGAGGAATACTTTCAAGTAGAAAATACGCTCTCCTTTGCAGACCCCTAAATTCTCTACCTTATTTCTTCTCATAAACTAGCATTTCTTATTAAAGCTATGTAAATATGCCCGGGCCCGTAGACAATAAATCCATTCTGTATTATTAACAATTTGCCGATCATGTTCGAGAATTAATTTGGTGACATAGGCATTGTTTTACCATACTACAAAAGCAATCGCATCTATTGTTTATTGTAACGAGAGGTAATACAACTGTCACCATTTGGATATCCTGCGGTTGAATAAGAATACATAGAAGATACTCCAGGGAATTCAATGTTTCATTGAAACATTCATATATTTTTAAAACAAAAAAGACTCACCTCCTTTCTCACTACTGCCAGTAGAATCTCCATTCTGTCGACTACTTGCTGACCATTGATTTGGTCTTTCCTGTTGATGAAAGTTGGACTGTCCATGTTGTCCTCCACTCTGATCAATAAACATTGACGAATCGCCAGAGTGCCCTGGATGTGACGACGTCGACGACGTGGACAGGAGCGTCGAAGACGCGTCATTTGAACACAAGATCCTTACCAACTTGTGACACTTCTTGTGCACTAGTAACTTACACTGTGTACATTTAAAACCTTGACGACCCAAGCCCCAAATACGATCGTTGCAGTAGGCACAAAAGGCTCTCTAAAAAAAATGCCCAAGATTTTTTTGTTTAGTTAAACTTTTGCTTAATATTTTCCTCAGATGTCCTATTCCTTATAGTTCCGCTGACACTTTCAAAGGCATGAATTCTCTCTCTCTCTCTCTCACTTTTCTTGCCCTCTCATACTCGCAATATAACTGTTCCTCCCCTTGAATACAAAGTACCTTTGGGATATGGGGCTAAAAGACACACAACTCGTAAATCCACTACTCGCGTTCTCACTTCATTTTATTACAGAGAGCCCTGACAAACTTCTACTATTCACACATACAAATTCACAAGCGTATGTTTTCACTACAAAGTTAAGTGAACATGAACAAAAGTGAGCACGAGAGAAGGATCACTATCCATACAAGCAAATTGTCACAGAAACTTATGTCTGAATCGAAACGTCCTTAGTATAACAATGGCTTATTAAAAGCTCATAACCATTTCATATATATGAATGTGAGCAGAGTTATGAGCACTCTAATTTGTAAGTTACCAGATAGCACTTGGTACACAACAACAAGCATAACTACATTACACACGTTTTGTAATTGGAAATTCATACCAACCTTGAACTTGTTCTAGCGCCTCTCAATTTAATACTAACTTAATTCAGCCAACACTCTCTCTCTCTCTCTCTCTCTCTCTCTCTCTCCCACTTCACTCGAGCTTATAAAATTTTAATATTAGTAATCTGCCTTTGTAATTCTTCCTACTAACTAAGCCCTCCACTGGAGGCTACACTCCTCTTTCCCATCCTAATTACGAAGTGATGATGTTCCTTTCAAAACACACACTTTGTATTATCCTGCAGCACACACACAAAAAAACACAGTGGCTGCTTCTCCAGCTATGTATAGATATATAAATTACACACAAAATCTTTTAAAAGATCCTTTAAATATTTATATTCCAGGCTACACACAAACACTTTGCACCAACCAAGTACTACCGAAAATAGCTGGAAAGACAAGAGAGGGGAAGAACTTGAAACCCAAGACTGCTTTTAGTTTGACACAACAACAAGATTCTTCCCATTTTTCACGAGGCGAAAAATCCTTCAGAATAATCTCTATTGCAGGGAATGTGTACCCCGTGCAAAAGCCGCTGATTTACTCAGAAATTCTGGCATTTTTTGACTCAAGTCATTCCAAGACAACCAACATATCCATCCATATGCTAACGATAATATATGTATAAGTATACTTATAAGACAAGGAATACACAAGTAATTCCTGGAGGTAAGTAAATAAGCGAAACATAGTATCGTCTTGGTGGGAGATGAGAGCGGAGAAGAAGTAGGAAGGGAGAGAGAGGTAGTGAGTGAGAGCGAGGATAAGAGACGACGAAAAACTTAAGAGCAGCTAGGTTATAAGTATAGAGAAAAAGATGAGACGGAACACCGAACTCAAACCCGAAAATATCCATGCAAAGAGTTTCGGTTGAATGCCAAACCAAGGGAAAATCATCTCCATCCCCTTGTATGAATCCAGTTAACTGACACTGGAAAAACAACAAGGCAAACTAGTAAACGATACAGGAAGGAACGGAGGAAGCATATGTATGTACCTCCACATATGTATTATCAACCCTTCCGCAAAAACAGAGAATCTCTACACCAAACTCCAACATCCCGAGAATTTCTTGTCTGTGAAGTGAAGTACTGGCCATGGAGATGCATGCATACTATATGCCAACTAAAATCAGCATACCAATGGACTACAACAAGGACTAGACTAGATGCATATAGCCCTGCCAAGCCAATGCCACACACACACACACTTAATATTAGTACAGTACATCCATGCAGACTCCATAGACTAGGCAGTGCCAGCATATAATTATAAGTTCATACATACATACATAAATCCGTAAGACTACTTCTAGTAACTACCCAATGTGAGCATGCAGCAGCATGTGAGTCAAATGGGAGAGATAGGCAGAAAAAAAATATTCCAAAGGGAGAAAAATCCCGGGATGATCCTTTATGCAGAGGAGTTGTTGGCTCCTGCGGGTTACTTCATAATGCATGTTTATTTCTTCCCTTCCCTTCCCTATCCCTCTATCCCTATCCACTAACAAGAGCTTTACATGACTCTAATATACCTTTTGCATAATGTAAGTAGACATTTTCTTGTCAAGTCACCATTCACATCCTCATAACTTACAAGGGAAACCAGCAACCGACATTGCAGTGTCTACTATCAGCTCCACTCAAACGATCTCTCCTACCACACCTACAGTACAGAGACAGAACAGTAACTGACTGCAAGGGAAAAGAATTAGGAAAGGACAGAATTTTCTACAAGGGCCACTCAGAACCGTAATATTCGGGATATGACGCTAAACGTACGTTGTTACATATGTACATACGTAGATACAGTACATTTACTTCAGCTACGATCTGCAAGTACACTACACTAAAATAGACTCCATAGATACAGAGACAATCGTACATAAAAGTAGATCCAAAAGATAGGAGCCGGCTAGTATCTCTTCTTATCTGCTGTTATTTCGAGACTACGTACTTGCAGATATAACAAATACGGCTCCAAGGAAAGGCATGAATAGAGAGAGAGAGAGAGAGAGAGAGAGAGAGAGAGAGCTCCAGTTCCAGCAAGTTTTACAAAACCTAATCCACTGGCTGGGAAATCACCAAATTTCCCAAGTCTCACATACAGACAAACGAGGCTGTAGAAAGCAATCTAAATGACCCTGTTAGCTCTACAATTCAATTCCTATTGAATGAGCAGGCAAAATTCTGCTAAAAACACCCTAGTAAGTGCATACGGTCATATGAACGAACATACATACATTCATACATAGATACTAAATCCAAAAGTGAATCTGCAATGATAAATGTATAGGTCCAAAACTCGAGATTTCCATATAATTATATGAAGATACATATACTAAAATTACATTTATAACATGACAGCAGCCTGGAGTGAGAGACAATGTGATAATACACTGAACATAAAACAAGTTGAAAATATAAATCGACACAGCAGAAAGGGGACGTCGAGTGAGAGAGAGAGAGACAATCTCCGGCAAAGACCAAACCAAGTCCCGACATATAACATTTAGAACATGAGCAAGTGGTTGACTTACCCGGTTGAATCTCTTCGCTTGAAAAATGTGTCCGTTGACACGGTAAAGTTTACGCCATCGTCTTGCTCCTCGGCGATAAATACTTCCTGTGAACAAATACAATCCAACAAACCTTAATGTAAATGGTGTTGCTTTAAAACAAATGTTCAAGCTTCACTCTATCTCAATTAACTTCCCTTCTTAGTCTCCCCGACAACGGGCAGGATCTTGAATCAACCTTAAATATAACTTTTCTCACACGCCATCTTAAATAAATCACACGATCAATTTATCAATGAGGCAGCTACCGAGAGAGTCTTAAAGGACTAGTAGAGTAGGAGGTGTACCATATAGAATGAAACCAAATAGAAATTAATTCCATCTCATTTATTATTTAAGCATGTCTATCAATTCCATAGAAAGCTAACAAGTACCTTTCCATTTCAACGCCTTTTCGTTTGAGACTTTTGTAGGGAGATGAACTTAATTCTAATTAATTATTTACCGTCACGAGTGACAAATAAACATTTTCATTTCACTGTAAATTAACTATTCCTAGAGAGCATACTTTTCTACGAATATAATCTTTATTATTTCACACTGAAACTGTAATTACATAAAATAACTGTCAAGATTCCAAGATCCCGTATACTTAGGATACATACTAACAAAAATAGATTGTTTCCCCCCTCAGAAAAAAAAACAGATTATTCTACAGTGCCCTGCTGGGATAGATAGAGCAAACGTTAACTGTATGCACAACACCCTTCTGACATATAACTCTGTCGGCATCCCGAATAAAGTTAGATAAGATACTATAAGCTCCTCCTATGCACAACAAAAAAATATGTAGATATAAGTATAGGATAAGTATGTATGCTAGAGTCCGTCTAATAAATTATTTCCCGTCTCCCCACGAAATACGAGGCAGATAACCTGTCACCTCTGTAATGACTTAATAATAAATTTATTTCAGCAAGTACATATGTGTGTAAGATAGTATCTTCTCTTTTGCAAATACCCCCATTATTCCAGGAGCCTCACTTTATAAGCACTGGAACATATGTATGTGTACACACACGCATGCATATGTATCTTTCTGCAGGCCTCACATTTAGATATAAGAGAAGTTGCTGAGTTTGCAAACACTTGAATGTATAGATATATGTGCCTACATTGTGTGTTAGTTCCATGAAAAATTGATCAGATTTTAACATTTAACTTACTACATAAGACTGGATGATTTCCACGAATTCTTTATATATAAAATGAATCGTACGACTATACATATATAAGTATAGTTGCACTTGACTCAGATCGTCAAGCCAAATAATGTTATCTACTTGTTACGCGGATATATTACATAAGTATCTAAACTTGAAACTTATGTCAGTTGCTGGACATATACATACATACATACACAGAACAAGACTGAATCTGAACCAGGGAGACATCCACCGGTATACTGTCGGTAAAGTCACTTAATAAAAGTAAATATCGGCATGAAGAATAAACAAAGCATAACTTACGATCTTCTCCTTGACAAGGCATTCCCGGTACAGCAGGCACATTTGGGAACACTGGAAACCAAGAAAAGCACATTTTAAACTCCAGATAAAGTGACGCCATTGAATTCTCTTCCAATTAATTTCCAAATGTCAATATCCCGAGCAGAATCAATTTATCCTTTCACAAATCTCCCTGTTGTTGTGTCAAGGCACACTCTACAAACACTCTACATATAAATTAAATGCAATTCGATTAACAGAAGATGTTTGATGTATACGTTAAAACCAATCAGAGCTGGGCAAACATCAACAAACTTTCAAATGTGGAACACCCTTAGAGTGAAACCATGTCTCATCGTGTGCAATATTCCAAGAAAATACAGTCATTATTTCCAGGATGGCTTTCTGTACTCAGAACTTTCCAGCAGTTCTAATTCCTAATCCTGGCCTTAGGCTTTGAAATTCAATATATAGATACTCCAGAGTAAATTTTACCATAAAGACAAATAATCGTACTTGTGGTTGTTCATGGATATAATTCGTCAGCTAGAAATTCTTAAGAAAAAAATGAACAGTAATTCATTCATTCCTACAACAATTACTTGTTTCATTCCTACATCAAAAGTTGGGCAAGTGTATGCGTGTCCTAGCCTTAGTTTATCAATGTTCACGTATCTATAATAATTACATACATACGTACATATGTTACGTGCATACACACGCATAAAACTATTTTTCCTTCCCCTCAGTCTCTCAGTTTAGCGACCCTACCCCATCCAATACCACCAACATCAGGCTATTAATACACACTTCAAAAAATCGTCCCGTCTGGTCATTTCTGTGATAATTTCCTGCCTTTATCGTCTCTTCCTATCGCATTCCCCATCCATTCCCCCGAAACAAATCACCGTCCTTAATGGTCAAACTTCTCATATACAACAATAGCAATCTTGAAATTTGTCCAACTTTGTTACTATTACTATATGAAAACATCTCGTCGCGGAACGCAATAGTGTAAACATTCGGACCAGAACAGTTTCTATACACACAGAGAAACAGCTCTAAAAAAATTCTTCCGATTGCTCATACACAAGATCCCCCATGAACATAAATACTCCCTATAGCAATACTTATATATAGCTGAACCTTCCACTCCACAATAAGTAAACCTATCACATGCTGTAACGTTCCCCGTTTTACTCGAGTCGTGCAAAATACAAAACTCAAAAAAGTCAATACAAACGTGCGTGCAGGGTATCATTAGCCATTAAAACCCTAACCACAAAGAAGCCCAACGAAGGGCAATTAAGGGAAGAAAAATATTTTCTTTTCATTTCTACCAAAGTCCCAATCAACGGGACCATTTCCATTCATCCCACTCATACAACTTACTCTTGCCAATGAACTCAACTTCCCCAAACCCTCAACTTTCACCGTTCCTAGCTCCCACAAAATACGGAAGAAAAACAAAAGAAATCACATTAGGAAATCCCTTTTCCTCCATTTAGAGGAAAATCCCTGAAATTTTATTCGATAACATCTTAAAATACCGCAATTTTTTCCCCAACAACGAAAAAGGAAGAGAAAGGAAAGAGAGCGAGAAAGAGAGAGAGAGAGAGAAAGAGAGAAGGAAAGAAGGAGGACGGGAGAAAGCAAAACTTTCTTGGGCTGCATCCCAAATCCCAAATATATTCCACGCCAGTTGGAAACTACCTCCGCCTCTATTTATTGTTTGTCCACATTGTCGTCTTCATATATAAAGGTGTAATTAGGCATATAAGTAAGTATAAATGAGCACATATGTGTATCTACAGTTAAGTAAACACTATAAGGTAAGTGTTTCCCCATGTAATTTTCATTTCTACAACTTCCGAGAGTACTCTCAAGTATAGTGTGCTCTCTCGAAGTAACTTGAACCAGGAACAACAAAGTTTAGTACAAGGAAGGAAAAGAAAGCAAGCAAAACAACTTATAACCACTGAAATATAATTGACTTTCGGTTCTCTCGCACGGTTAGTTCCAAACCCCAACACACACACACACACACACACACACACACACACACACACTCACCCAAACCCACAACTTTCCCAAGCACCATATGCACACATAATTTACACTACCCTGGAGAATTCATTACGGTGAATGAGCAAAGGATGAATCGAACAGAGAGAAGAAGAGGGAAAAGGAAAATAAGATCAGAGTATATAGAGGTATCTATATATATAATTATGCAGAGATATAGTTCATCCCCAAAAGTACACCCAGCCACACGCAAGTACTATATAATACTATCTATAAGTATACCTGTAATTTCCTCAAATAGAATGCTAATAATGAATTCAAATACAAGTATGCCCTTTACATAGGAAAAAAACTTTTTTCCCATCCCTCTCTTATTCTTCCCTTTCCTTTTCCACGAATTCAAATAAGCCCATGACGATAAAATTGCATTATACTGTAATGAAGGGAAAATGAATGCACTCCCTCTAATAAGGCCCTTTAGCCTTCCCAACCAACTAAATACCAAGTAAAAGAGTTGAAGAAAACAAACTTAGCCCATCCTTATTCATCAGTTAAATTTCTAACTCACTTCCGAAAACCCTTTGTGTCCTTTTCTTCCTCTTTCACAAACCCGTATCCAAAAGTATAATATATGTATCTATGTACCTACAATAATAGAAGTGTAAGTTCCTCTGAGATAGGTTCCAAAGGCTCTGAAAACTCTCAAACTTTAACTTGTGTTATTATTGTAACTAGGGATGGGATGGGATGGGATGGGAAAGGTAAAAGTCTTCCCCCCTCACCGTCAATCATATCCAAAGCAATCTGAAGAAAACTGTGCTCCTCCATTAAAACTTTTCAACATCTCTCAAAGCTAACGATTTAAACCTACATGTATGTACATATCTACATACACACCTTCAAAATTATGCGCCCTGGAAATTTCTCTCCCATTTCCTAAGAACACAATTTCTAACCCTAATGTCCCTATCTACTTCCATCTTTTGATTTATCTCCGTTACAAAGTTTTTTCTAAATGCAAGACATAAAAAGAAAAGGAAATCGTCCCCAATTTTTTCTTCAAAGACTTTGACTAAGGCTGACATCATCCTGTACATAAACCTCTATGATGGTAATAGTAATAATTATAATACTAATGACTTCCCCCATAATAGGAGATACCCCGCGACAAGGTAACTTTGTTCCTCTGTCTTCTTCCTCTTTTTTTTTAGTAGAATATGAAAATAGAACCTTAGGTTTTTTTTATGAGATTCCCAGAATCATTAACGAAGAGAGATAGCTCTCCAGCTCAGTAAACCGGCAGCGTGATCAAATTTTCACTTTCGCACCCAAATTTCCACAGAAGCCATGAATACTAATGGGACCGCGTGGGGTCATGAGCAGAGAAAAATGGGTCCTAATAAGTATTCCGCTAGCAGCAGGGCTATATCCCACTAACCCTAGCAGACTCTGGACGACCCACTAAATTTAGTAGCGTCTAGTAGATAGATACACAAAATATAAAATCTTAGTTGGGAAAGTTGCGAACAAAAAAAAAATCAAGAAACTTGGATTATCCGGAAACAAACAATAAAAAGAGTCTGGGATAAAATGCTGGAAAAAAACACATAAAAGAGTCAAGGATAAAATGTTGCAAAAAATACATAAAAGAGTCAGGAATGGTCAGAATAAATCTAAATCAACTCTACTTACTATTCAAAAGCAGGCGGAAAAAAAAGGATATACAAAACAGCACTACTACTGCTACGACTACAACGACTACAACATCACTTGAGTGGACCAACTGAGCAAATTGAAATTTCCCCGTAAATCCATGTCAGGCCTCATGAGGATCAGTAAAACTTTTACAACAACAAGGAAACTCTGTGATAGTGTAGCTTTTCAAAGAACCCTTACACAACATTCTCAGTGAAAAAAAAAATACAAAACACTGTATGCGTAGACGCTTCTCCCCAGTAAATCATTACTGAGACAATAACTGTCAAACTTTCACCAATATCACGCAACGGAATAAAGGCTACAAAGTCAAAATAGTCTCTTATTGTGCACCACCTTCGAAAATCCCATCAGGAAAATTGTAACTCTCCATAAAATGAAGTACTCACGCCCGTATGTAAACATCCATATATGCATAGCACGTAATTACTATAACAGTAGATATCCACTTCCTACTGATCTATCTATATCATGGAAGCTTTCTTATTCTTCGCCAAAAATAACTTCTATCAAACTTTCAATCATTCAGTGGAGAAAGAAAGAGAGAGAGAGAGAGAGCGAGAGAGAGAGAAAGAAAGAAGAAACCCCGAGAACACTTCATCCAAAAGTGTAACGGAAAAGAAAACAGAAAGTGCGGGAGTGGCAATAAGACAGAAAATGTTCTACGTAATATGTACAAATACATACATAAATTCGCACACACACACACATACTTATATATCTAGTCAGGGCAACACTAGCGAAAATTTTCTATCAATGAATTTTCCCTTTACTCTTTGGCAGAAGCTCACCGCTGGGTTTTGCACATTAAATTCCCATTCTTCTTCCTCTAGTAAGTCAATGCTGGAGGAGCAAGGGAATAGAATCTATCTACTCCGTGAGAAACGAAGCATCAAAAAAAAAGAAACCTAAACGACCTTATTCGAATTCCTTTCCACCAACTTTTCCTCCTCCACACTCACTATAAACTACAAGTATTTGAGTCATACTAAGTTGTTTCTGTTGTAAAGGGAGTTCCCATAAGTTTCCATAACGTTCTCCCTTTCCCCCTTCTTTTTTTCTCTCTCCTCTCTCTCTCTCTCTCTCTCTCTCTCTCTCTCTCTCTCTCTCTCTCTCTCTCTCTCACTCTCACTCTCTGCTCCTTATGAGAATAAAAAACTTTCTTGTGTAGATACTTGTAGGATACATCAGCTAAATATAATATAACAAATACCAAAGATAGATACTCTTCCCCAAACTGGTATTTTCCTACAAAAGAACATCAACTTACTTCCAAATTGCTAAGCGTTGAAAGAGTAGACGTCAGCATGTACACACAACAACAACTGACGTAAAAGAGGATCCACAAGAGAGAGAGAGAGAGAGAGAGAGAGAGAGAGAGAGAGAGAAAAAAAATCTTCCCCGAAAATTGAAATTGAATACGGACGACAAAAAAAACAACAAGTTTCACAACAAAACAAGAAGCTCGATACATGAAAACGAGAAAACAATCAAGATTATACCAAACAGCTCAAGTGGAAGTTCACAACAAAGAAAGCCAGCTCTACTACACAGAGATTCACAATTCCGTCTCAAGTTTTCCATTATTAAACTTGTACAGACCATCCATCAGGAATACATACATACATGCATAATATTGACTCTGTACACCCGCATGCATAATATGTATGTATATACTATGTGCGAAACGGGTTTGTATCCATGTTTACATCAAAAATAACAAACTAAACTCAAGCCCAACTATTTTTCTGACCGCGAGGAGAGGGATTCTAATGTTGAATTTCCACATCACAGCTATCTACATAAGTATTTATTTACATGCGAATCCAAAGAATAAAGAATCAGAAGAAAAACAAGAAGGAGAAGAAGAAAAAGAAAAGGAGAAGGGAAAGAAAATAGTACGTGAGTCCTAAATTGAAAAACAATGCCGCCGGAGTTCTAAATTTGTGCCAACGACCCAACAAGCAACAACGAGGGGGGATAATGAAAAAAACAAAGAGGGAACAAATTGTGAGCCACACCACCGTACACACATATGAAGAAAGAACGGGAATCTCAACCTTTGCTATTATGACAGCATCTCCCTATCCTACCCTACCCTGTAAGTAGTCAAGGAAGAGAGCAGGTAGACAAACTTTGAAGATGACAATGCCCATAGTCATAATAATAATCACAACATGAAATTGGATGATGCACTCCTTTACAAGGACGGAAGGAGAGGACTACTGTATCCAGAGGTCCCTCTCTCAAACAACATGCATTTCAATAATGTGGATTAAGGTCCACACTTAACATTTACTCACATGGTCTACTTGAATTTAATATCCTTCATATTATTATAAGAAGCCAAAGTCACGGAGCGAGAACGGTAACGAGACACATAATATCATTTGGGATGATAGGGCTCTCTCGTGTCTATTTCCAAGCCCAGCCCTAACGAGTCTTTTTCATCCACACTACACTGTAACATCATAAGAAGTCTCTTTGTATAGATACTAGTAGGTAGGTAGACAAAATATGTACAACCATTATAGGGACACTATTTAGATATATTTTCTAATATAGCAACCCATATGAGGAAAACTGATGACATTTTCCTCCAGCAAAAAAAAAAGTCTCTCTCTCTCTCTTGCAGTAAATAGACAAACCACTACCTTGTAAACAACACACATACCCCCCTAAAAAAAAGAACTGCAGAGACTCTACCAGCTCCAATGTAGGATTTTTGTCCCTAATTCTTTTACTAAATTAAGGGAAACCTTCCCCACACGGGACTCAAATATGTACCAGGCAATTGAAACCCGCAACGACGAACTCATCTTCTCCCTCCGCCTCGACACATGCAAATGAATACAAATGATGGTATTTTCTTCCAAATCCCCCCCAAAAAGTTGTTCCCAAGTGCTCTATACAACCAGGCTGTTGTCAAGTAAATGTACTCTAAATTCTTTTTTTTTTTTAAATCAACCACCGTAAATAACATTGCGGACAGAAAAATAGAGAAGGAACCACCCGAGCTGGAGTACATTACTGAAGTAATGGCCATAGGGAAATGCCAATTGCGAAAACTAAGGTAAGGTCGTAATTTAGGTATGTACATACTTAGAAGAGACGGCACACCGCAATTGCGGAATGGAAACGGATGTAAAATATGCCTTTAATTAAATTCCAAGTATCTCCACGAATATTTCATTTTAAACTCAGTCAGGACTACACCAGTTACCATTAGGGTCGTAAATTAATTAAATTGCACATGGGAATTCCTTCAAGGGAGAAAACTCCGACTGTAGGTTATAAGTACACAATACAGTATATGTGAGCACATAGTTCCACGAACAAATTTAACTCATTTTCTAAAATTCTGACATGAATATTTACGTCATAAATTTCCAACGACTAATAAAACAATTCTTATGGATTCTTTACCCCACAAAACCCTTACAAAATTCAATATTTGGATGCCTAAAATATATGATCAGAGAGAGAGAGAGAGAGAGAGAGAGAGAGAGAGAGAGAGAGAGAGAGAGAGAGAGCGAAAGAAAAAAAAAGAGAAAGAGAGAAACGACCATTCGACAAAAGCCCATTCATTCTTCCCCCCTCCCGGATTTCCCACCCAACCCACTCAAGGACTCAAGGAGTGGGTTCCAAATTCTAAAGCAATCTGTCATATTTGTAATAAAAAATCACATCTAAATCCCAACGAGGTGTAAAATCTCAAGTTGAAGTGTTAAGTTCAGAAAGGTTTCATCCCATATACAACCTTCCATGACCTGCATAAATTCTCTTCCTCTCGTTATGAATTACACTCAAGACAATAAATCTCAGGGAAATGGAAATCCTGCTCATTCCCGTCAAGGACAGGAGAGAAAATCTACGACCTCCTCTACCTCCTTCTCCTTCTTACTTCCCCATAACCTCCCAATAAGAACCTCACACAAGGAACACGTTGAGCAAGTGAACCAAAACCACCTGAGAGGCAATGGCAAACCAAGCAAGACAAAAAGGCTGTGATGGAAAGGCATCCCTTCCAGGAATTCCAGCCTTATATATAATTATTATATATAGTAATATCTATAATAGGTACGCAACCCATATCCACCCACAAAGAATCATAGGAGACTACTACTCCTAATAGTCTGGAAAATATAAAGTAATACCATGGAGCATATAAATTTAAAAATCCTTTCACTCCTACCCTCCTCCTCCCATTAAAATAACTCCAGTGAAAATAAATCCAACTGTTGGATTACTCTCCTGTCTATAAAATCGATTCATAAGTATGTTCCACACATAATACGTGTAAGATCTACCCATCAAACCAAAACATTACAAAAGCTTTGTCTTCAAATACAGCCCAAATACTTCTTTCCAACATCCCCCCCCCCCTCAGATTTTTTTTTCTTCTCCTTTTCCTTTCTCTCCCACTCAGAGTCGTCAGCCAAGCAAAAGAAAGAGGCCGTAGGAAAGTAGATAGGTCAGATCCTATGCTCACAGCTTATATCTCTATCTCTACAGTATAGACGAATGTATGTATGTACCTCCAAGTAAAAGCACATATGTACGTCCTTACAAATAGATTGGGGACTGTTGTCCATACATATGTATTTACATTGTAATACACTGCTGACGTCCAACAAAGACGTATGTAATATCTGGAGCCATTCATCTATAGAGGTACAAGTTGAGACAAGGGAAAATACTGTTTCTTTTATGACTGCATTTTTATGAGTGCAAACCCACTTTCTCCATACATTGGAATTACTGCCCTACAAAATGTACACATGTATTACTGGTTTTGGAGTCTGGATACGTACATACAGCCATAGTTGTATACAAACCTACGTAGACAGATATTTAAGAAGTCTATAGTACATATGTATGAGCAAATACAAAAAAGCGTATATATTTTATCCAGGGAAGGGAGGGAGAGACAAAATCATAAAAAGCTTGGGGGATTTTTTGTCTCTTCTGTGAAAATAACTTCCTCTCTTCTTTCACCCTCCACCCACGTATTCTACGTATAGTATATACCTACATATCGTGTGATTAAACCAAACCGAATTCTATTTCACCAAAATTACCATTTCGATTAGCCCCACTAGCGTGGGAATCACACTCGGAGAGCTTTCATTCTACAAAGAGCCTGACAGCCGGGAATAATACCACAAAGTGTTCAGACTTCAATGGAATTCCTGACATTTCCTTAGCTCCGAGCGTTGATTTTTAGTGTGATAGTACCAACAGGTTTTCTCTCTCTCTCTCTCTCGCTCTGTCTCTCTCTCTATCTTTCTACTTCCCTTATTAATCATCTATAATTATTCCATCACTCTTTCTAATAATAAAAAAAGCCCCAGTAAAATAAAAGCCTTTATCAAATTAATTATTTCCAACCAATGATAGATTCGTTAAAGGAAACTCAATAATAAATCAAATATAAATTTGTCATTATTTTACACGCATGCTCAAACGTATCAAAAGAGAGTTCTTTTTCAAAGACGATATTCCCAATACATACTGAGTAAGTACGGCTAGCAAATGGACCCAGTGAGATATGTAGGGATCCAAGCGTGAAATTTTAACGATAGCAACCCTTCAGTTTTAGTTTACGCCAGCAATCCTCACTCCTAAAAGAGCTGTAATTCCCATTGTAAAAGCACTTACAACATTTTATTGCATAGTCTCAAAAGCAGCTATCCTCACCAGAGAGAGAGAGAGAGAGAGAGAAAAAAAAAATTCGGGAGAAAGTGCCAAGGAAGGCGTTCATTACAGTATTAGTATAGATCCTCTTGCTGGGACTCCCCGGATTCTACCCCCTCAAAATCCATACATTACATCTGCTAACACAAGAAAAGACACTCATTGCACATAAAGACATGAGTTGAAATATAAAAAAACCACATTAATGGTTTCTTTTTAAAACCCCCCCAAAAAAAGTCACTGCTTGTGTACATACAAATTACATATACATATATGTGCCCATAGAACAAAACCAGAACCACAACTCAAGGACTGAAATCAAGGTTACATGGCACAATAGTAATAGTCAGAGTGAGAGAGAGACAGAGGAAAAAAACTAGGAAGAAACTTCCACGCTTTCTTGTATACACTAGACATAATTCCATCCTCCTTTATGCCTTTTGTCTCTTCTTTAATTTTTTTTTTCAAAGGATAGGAAGCCTGTCCTACCATTGTATGCAGTATGTACAGAGCGTAAGTAAGTACTTGTGAATGAACGTGGGACTTTTATGGGCTTAAATGTTTATACCCTTAACTTTCCTCTTTACTTATGAGAAAAGTACTAACCATAGCAAACAAAAAATGATTAATGTCCCAACTTTACTAGATTCTTACATTTAGATCAACAACTAACAACTACATCAGAGAGGAGAGGGGAGGGAGGGAGGGAGAGAGAGAGAGACAGCAAGCAAATGAACACCAACGGGGTGAGAAGACACAGACCTCGCACATAAATATCCCATCCTTACAATTGACGTTCTACGGTTCTACTACAAAACTATAGGTATAGATACAAGGAAAATAATAATAGTATGTGCAGAAAATTCTTTTAAAATTCCCCCCAATCTCTCCTTCCACGCGACCCACGCACACCAGAAAACAGAGTCATAAAGAAAGGAATAGTATAATTTATGAGAATATCCCCAGTATACCATGAATATGTCGAAAAAATTCAGAAAATGAAAGAATCATAAATTATCCCATAGTTTTGGAATTCTCCAAGATATAGTAGCCGCCAAAATCATATACATATATGCACAAAAGCTATACATACATAAGTACTAGTAGAGAGACTCATTCCCCTCTCAAGTGGTTCACGGAATTTAGTTCCTTATTGTTGAGTATCCATATCCATAGATATATTTTGTACAGTTACATACTCTGTACGAGCCCCTACTACCCCAGTCATCATAATACCCTCAATTTGTTTCCCACATAAAAAAAAGTTGCTGAAATCAAGAAAATCTCTATGTTTCCAACAGCAATACAATTCAGCAATAAACTAGATTCTTTTTCATAAAAGCCCAAGAACATTTCCTATTGTTCCCCGACTACTGTACAGATACTGTAATATATCAGAATGGAAGAACTGCCTATATGCACCCTATTCTACTTCCCAGCTTATCAGAATGAAATTTACGTAAAAGACTATGTATCTACACAAGGGTTTATTTGTCACACCCTATAAAGTCAGGCATAAATTACAGAGTGTCCGCCTTCTGCTGAAAGTTTCTATTAAAATACAAAAAAAAAAAAAAAATAGAGGCACGCCAAACATTTCAATTGAGACTGAGAATAATAATAAGAGCTATTCGCCCGTTCCAAAGCCATCTGTGCTTTCAGCTCTCGACCAGACTGGAAAAGGGATAACTAGCTTATTTTAGACGAATTATAAATAAATATGTCATAATAATTCCATAGGACTTACATACAAAACAATCATCACTCCCACTCATCCCAGCCATATCACTAATGAGAGTCACTTGGTAAATTAATCTCGGGAAACTTGCACAAAAGCAGCACACCATTCGCTCCGCATGGGGTTTCATCATCACGCACTCCTGCATAATAATATCCCCCCTTGATCCCTACCAATTGATATTCTATAGAGGGGTCCACAGAAATATCTCCAATATTTTACTTTCAAAGTACTTATATATAGATAGGTACATATCTAATATTACATACGTATGTACTCCTAGTTATAGTAGGCCATTTGGAATTGGCAAGTATTAGTACATTACTATATAGAAGGAGTAGTGGTAATATGCATCCAATCTACCTCCAGTAGTTCACAGACATTCCGACACTCATACGTATGTATGTATGTAGATCCCATTGCCCTCCTCCAAATAATGTTGAAGACGAAGTGGTTAGAAAATTGAAGGAGATATTAAAGCATATAGTCGTCCGATTATTTCCTACAACACAAGTAAATACCCGACCATGGGAATTAATTCAGTTTGAAGAGGGAGGGAGGGAAGTTGGCGGCGGCTACGATGGCGGGTGTATTAAGTAACCCAGAAATTCCCATGCCAATTCCCCGTACACTCGCCTTCAAACACCGTCGGGAAAGAAGAGCCTTATCATAATCTACATTTCCAATCAAGTAATCAAGTTCCAGCTGCGAGCATGCAAATTAGAAACCTTATATGTCCTAATAGAGCCCGTGGAAAATAACCCCCGCAGGCCTGCCCCTACTACTACTATCTATGTATATACTTATAGCTCACGCGACATACATTTCTACCTAATAGAATAGTACAACCCCACATACCAGACACGGATACTCTCTTGTAATACACCCACACACAAACAAACAACAAAACATCAAATGCCTCAAATATCCCACATACCTCTGTCAGCTCCAACCTCAATAGAATGAAATGCCTCTGTAACAAAGAACTCAAGAAAGAAAAAAATCATACGTGATATAAAAAAAAATCAAACGAAACCCTTTTAGAAGGAAAAATCATGTTTTTCTTAAACAGCACCACATACACTTTTTCTTTCAGGCCAGAGAGATCTATTTAGTAGGATATGGAATCCCAATGATTCTAGTGTATAGTCTATATCTACTTATAATAGATAGTATTTGCCGGAGAGGAAGAAAATACCTTAAAAAAGAAATATCTACCAGTATCAAATGCTTTGATGCCTCTGTAAAAGAACAAATACTAACAAGATCATACCGCATTTGCTTTTAGCAACAAGAAAAAAAACATATTTTGAACGACGGAAAACACATTTTCTTGGAATAGGACGATAGGTTCCAGACCGTGCGTGCATATGTCCAAAGGTACATAGTACAGAGAGATACATACATGCTTGTACAGTACAGTACAGAGATACATACATACATACATAGGAAGGCCTACAAAGTAAGTAACAGCAACGAGCCAGGCACCATGTAACGCCAAGTCCGCTTTGTTGATCCCTTGGAAATACTACACTTTCATCTTTTTGGAGCCCGAAATTCCCTGAAGATATGACAACCCTTGACTGCTAAAAGCCAGATCCATAGAATAAACATGCTTGTACATATATACATACATACATAGTTAGATAGATAAGTATACGTGGCCTCACTTACTTATGTAAAATACCAAGAAAATTTCAGCTCAAGGCAGACAGTACCTATAGATATATACCTACGTACATACATAATGTACTTGGAAATCTTATGAGACAAAGTAGTTGAGCACGATTGGGAAGACCCTGAGTAGACACTGAATCCTTCCTTACAGCAAATCCTTTAAAGCAGGTCAAGATAAACAAACTTTGCACAATTCCCAATACTAAACCATCTGTTGTGTCAGCAGTCAGCACTAGTAGGAGCTAACTTGTAAGGAGCGCGTCCGACATAGAAATTTGTTTATGGTTGAAAGGACCCTTCAAGATATTTTGTGCAAATCTCCAACGCCCTCCTTGTTTATGTTCCACTCATGTGCTCTAACCCACCTTCCTCACGTTTTCCCTCACAACTAAATTTATGGTAACGTAATAAATGGCTCCAGAGCCAACTGCAGTAGGTGTGCTTTTATCTCTATCCATATGTATTTCATTATTTATAACGAATATGAACGACACCCCCGGAACGAAATGTTAGTACTATTTGGCAAGGAATTTCTCCAAAATGAATTTAATTCCATCAGCGTCTCGTCTTACACGGACATATCTATGTATATGGACCTACATATATGTATTGGTGTACAACATAAAGGGACAAACCTACTGGGCCATATGAGCTCGTCAAACTGTTATTAAAAACCCCAAAAACTACCTTGTACATTGTATAACACTCTCCGTACAACGACTACCGAAACAACAATAACAACAGCATATCTGAGAAGATTTTATTATCATTCCACAAACGTCCCCGCTCTTCTTCTTCTTCTACCGAGAGCAGCAGAAAAGGAAACAAATTTTATTTTTTGAGGAGCTATATATGCATCTTCAATTTGTCTCGAGACAATTCTTCCTTTGGCAACTTTTACTACCGAAGCACAAAGAGATATTACGTGCACAAACACATACACACACACACAAACACACAGACATACTCATCTCTATTGTTTATCCTTCAAGCCCACTAACATCCAGAGATGTAGTTTACCCTCATAAAATGCCGACGTGAGACTTCCATAATAATAAACATAATCTAAAGGTAAACTGAACAACACACTTGAAGATGGATTCAGAGTCAAGGAGTCTTCTACTAGTTCAACTGTATGTCTACATGTGTTTCTTTCTCGTATCTCTCTACAATATCGCTATCAGTGCTTTTGCTTTCTTCTCGTTCCTCCCCCTCACTGCAACTCTTTTCTTACATCATATAGATATACATACGACCTATGAACCAGTATCAAACCATGTGTTTTAAGACCCCTAAACATACAAAGATACATACGTATATCTAATAGTAACATCTAAACGAATGAAAATGGCTGGGAATGAAAGCGAAGCAGACCATAAAGGTGCCCATTGCGTACCCTAGTCAAGTAAAATCCGTCGAACGCGACAAGTCTCTTTGTATTACTTGATTTTGTCTTCGCATTTCACTCGCGCATCCTTTCCCAATCCTCCTTTTCTTTTCTCTCTCCTTCTTTCTTCTTACATACATACATCACGTACATATATAGCGTTCTCCTCTCCACACAACTTATACCCGCTCCCAACCCGACGAAGAAAGAAGAGTCAAAAAAGTAGAACTAAAAGCATCCCTACATCTTTACGTAAAGTATAGCGAAAAGTATATATAGATACATATACGTATATAGATATATACTGGAGCCAAGGGAAAATATCCTTTAGACGGAATGAAAGCAGTCAGATTTCAACCTTCTTTTCAGCCCTTCTACACTTAAACCCTCCATATTTGTACCCTATCAAAGTGTCTATATAAAGCCCATACCTACACATACGCAACTGCATATACTTACTTATACAATTATATATTTACAGTCCCTACAAAGTAGCCTCATATATCTGACATGTGTGTGTAGATAACCTCATGTCGGCAACTCTGTATTATGTACACTGCAGTCTGTCAGACTTGAGAAAAAATATCCTTGGATCTGAAACATTACTACTACTATAGCAGTAGCAGGAGCAGGGGTAGTAGTAGTAGTAGTAGTAGTAGTAGTAGTAGTAGTAGATTGCGACACTTTGTACTTTACTACATGTGACTCTATATGTATGTACGTGTCTCTCTCCGTGCGTAGAGGGAAAACACTTGAACTCAATAATATTCCTTTTTAGTTTAACAGTCGCGGAAGGACGATGAAGGAGGCCGCTTCAATTTTCACATGTTCCACATTATGTATACAAAATATTCTAAAAGCATAGATGAAGAGCGGGTTAGAGAGATGAGAGGAACAATGAATTCAAAAACATGAGAATAGTTAATAGGACGATCCTCTCTCTCTCTCTCTCTCTCTTTCGTCCCTATCAAAAATATCCTTCCTCATCTCGACTTAATGCATAAAACATTCAAAGGGAAAATAAGTGTGGGGGTAAACGGTTCTTTCCCCATTAATGCACACGTATGCATTTTACAGATTAAATAATCTACAAAATTTGAAAAACTTGCTTCCTTCGCTACTCCCTACTATGTACTCAGTACTTCAACCTACTCTGTACATCACACACTGAGAACTTCTCTCCTCCATTCCTCTCTCTCTCTCTCCTATCTTGTATGAGGACTCCATCGCTCTCAGTACTAGTGGTTACAAGCCTTCCTATCTCCCATTCAGTCTATGACCCTTTCACTCCTATCTCATTTCCATGCTTCTCCCTCACTACCTCCTTCCTTTCTCGTAATACTCCGCTCTCGAGTAACCTCCGCCCGCATAATACTATCTACAGGAGTTATGTGCGGGAAATTTGTGAAATTGCCTATCTCATTCGGGGTTTGTCTCAAAATGTATACAAGATACATATGAAATAATGTAAAAATATCCATATGCTCTTTTACAGCTTTCCAAGTAATCCTCCGCCCTCCTTCGAGACATAAATTGGCTTTGAAACCATTGACAAAGTTGGGTATCTTCTACTTAACACTGCACTCGTATGCAAAGCCCCACTTCCAGTCCCATACGTCCGTGTAGAGGCGTCCTTACATACATACATACATATACATGCACTTACTCGATAAGGATATACTCGCAACTTTAAGGTGTTTTATTCTGAGGCAAACCTCCTAGATAGGATTTTTTGTTGGAAATAACAGTATGAAGTTAAATGTATCTCTCTCTCTCTCTCTCTTTCTCTCTCTCTCACTCACTCGCTCTCTCTCCCCGTGAATTTGGTCTTCTCTCACTCACTCCCGGGCTCTGAGCCTTTTCTACGGTAAGTAATGTATGGTAAGGTTTCCAAACACACACAGCCAGACACGTTTACTACTACGGAGGTACATACATATAAGTACATAGATATCCTGACTACAGGTATCTATACCAAACTCATACCCAGTCCTAGCCGTAACTACTGGATATTGTTAGCCCTCTTATGCATACAACTATAACTTTTTTCAGTCTCATTCTACTTACTCTGTATGAGTGAGGAGAAATAGGCCGGATATAGCGGACGCTTACTTCCATTTACCATTACACAAGTTCCCCAACTTTTCTACCTACTTTCACCAGTTTTAGGAGCTCTCGAGAAAAAATCAATAGCCAGTATGGGATCTACAGCCGGGCGACCAAGTAGCCTACAATCTCTCCTTTATAATCCTACACACTCACTCGCTCCTTCCCCCTGAACTTGCATACAAATTCGTCTTTGTATTTTTTCTACATCTATGGATAGGCACTTAGGTACATACATAGATACATTGGCTCCGATGCAATAGTCCTTGTAGGTGTTCCTCATATGTGTTTGCACAGTGCATGTAACCCTCATTGGGACCAAAGACCAAGAGCGTGTCGGGTCGAAAACCGGATATAAACCTAGATAGTCGCCGTACTATAATACTACCAACTCAATAGTTACACTTTCCATAGATTTAGACCAAATAAAATGTAACCCTTAACATAATTCAATCGTATGCAAAAAGGTATGGCTTTCCAAAAGTTAAAAAAAAACTATTTCTCTTCTCTTCAACACACACACACACACACACACACACACATATATATACACACTCACTGAGACAGACACATGCACGCTCACTCACTCAGTACTAACACTAATGCTACTATTAAACCCTACTTTTCCTCCCCGCCTACCAAACACAATAAACTTTCTATAAAATACCCACTAATTCATACCTATCCTGATAATTTACCTCTCTACTAACAAGATAACAATTTAGCACGGAGATGAGAAGGAGACTCTCACAAGTTTTTCCAAGAATTTCATGTTAAAAAGACTTAAGTGTGTTTGCACGGGAGCAGCTCTCCTACTCTAGCATCTCCTCTAAATGAAATGGTTTTATCTTTACACACAATATCAACAGAAGGCACATCTGTTGTCTTGTGTAACTATACAAACGTTACACTCAGGCAGCGGCCTCCTGGTGCATAGTTTCGGGATCCAATTTATTCCGTAACAAAAGAAACGTGAAAGAGTACGAAATTACACACCGTTGACGTACAAAGGTTGGAGTCACATTAGATCCTCTGCCTTTAGTCTTTTCGGGGGTGCTGCCTGCATGTATGAAATCTTTTCACCGTTGATCACTCTCTCCAACCGTGTCTGTCCCTTTGACTGTCTCATATAGATATAATACAGAGAGAGAGAGAGAGAAAGAGAGCGAGAGAGAGAGAGAGAGAGAGAGAGATCCCTTCTCATCGCAAGTCCATTGTGCAGAAAATGTTACACACGTCCAGAGAAATAATCGTAGCTCGTTACAATTCATTTATCTTGGGACAGCCAGTCTGCATGCAAGCATGTAGAAGAATTTATTTCTGTTATGTTCCGTGTTTGTAGTTCCTCATCCACTCCGGACTGTGTAAACTATGAATATGTAATTATGTATAAGAGTGTGCAAACAAAATACACGTACGTATGTACTACTCATGCTTTAAACAAGTGAGTTCGTAGTAGTAGTAGATACTCAAAGGCAGAAGTTGTAGGCATCTAAAAATACTATGTAATTATACATATATAATTATGTATGTATATATGCACAAGTATGTGTACCTACGTATGATCATAACAGAAGTTCAACCGAGAAAGCAAGCAAAAGTTCGAGTTATTATTCAAACAAGAACAACAAAGAGATATTATCTCTACATTAATGCATATTTCGGGAAGGGAAGAAATACATACCTCAACTCTGATGTAAACAAAGATATCTACATACATAGATACTTATACATTAATACAACATGTCCAGATGACTACCTCCAAAGCCAGCGGGCTACTCTACTTGATTACTACATGCCTCCCTAGCTACTAGCTACCCATTGGATAACCATCTCCCGTCACTTTGAAATCTGCTTTCAGCCCGATATCGTAGGCGAAAACCATGGGTGAAGATGCAAATTGAACTTGATGCATCTTCCATTAAAAGTAAAATGACCTACATATGTATGTACGTATGCACTTCTCACAACAAGAAAAATGACCTATGTACATGCAGTTGTCATGATAAGCAAAATGACTTGCATATATACTATTATTACATGAAGTTTCCAACATACAAAACAAAATGAACTAGATATGTACACATTGAAATACATTACACTATAGTGAGTGCAGAGAGTCCAAGTATATCATCTTTCTTTTAATGAAACTTCCCCCAGAACCATTTGCCTCTCCACCGACGATATGCATTTGCAAACACTAGCCATCAGCATTTTCATCAATTTTGACAAGTCAGCTGAATGAGTAAGAGTGGATGAGCAAGCGAAGTGAGAGAGAGAGAGAGAAAGAGAGAGAGAGAGGCGAAAATCTACCTAATCTGTGCCCCATTTTCCATGAATTTTCTCCCCCACAGAACCTAATTTAATTTTCCCTCTTTGTTATGATTAACTTCCACGTACTATGTGCTTGGCAATCATCATGAGTGTGGGATCTATTTTTCTGGAGGTACCATCCCAGCAGATTACTTACATAGACTTTGACCGATTCTGCTTCGTTTTTTTTTTCGCCCCAAAAAACACAAGAAAACAACACACACACATACACTCGTGTAATCCCCGTAGATTGTAACCTCGAGTTTATTTACACGTAATCCTTTTGGATCCCAGAGACACCAGAGCTTTTTTCTCACTGTAGGAGATACATTGATACATGGCTTCGATTACTTCCATTACTCCGCTATTCCTTTCTTCAGAATAGCAAGGGAGTCTATAGGATTGTAAAAAAATCTTGACAGCATAAAATACAATCACGTTTATTATCTGCGGATAAAAGGGGGGACGGGTAAAAAACTACATAGGAAATTCCACTGGGAATCTCATTCATCGTTAATTCCAAGTACTCATGTGCATATACATATATATATATATATATATATATATATATATATGTATGTATTTACCTATGTGTAGGCCTGCATGTGAGTAAGGCCTATGAGAGAATATTTATATTTAGCGATTCCTGTATTTAGGGTATTTATCCCTGCTCTTATACATACATATGTAGGTAAAAGTCCATAGGTATAGGTATGCAAAATAAAAACAAAACCAAATGCACAAATAAGCCCTTACAATATTTTCACCCAGTTGGAAATCCTGTACAGTTAGGCATACTACCCACGTAGGCACAGCTTCAAAGCCAGGAACTTAGGTTAAAATATATAGGCAAATATATGCGTGTATACCTATCTACATATAAGCACTTATACTGTTCTGTGCACATACATTTACTTAAAATCCTTTTCCAGGTATCCCAGGTGTGTTACAAAATAAATTCGCCGTGGCTCGACATCCAAAGCACAACAACACATGGAATATGGAATTCCGGGTGAAACAACCAAGGAGGCATAGATACATACATACATATGTAAAATCTCAGTGTATGAGACTTTCATGTGCTCACACGGAACTGAGTATGTATAATACGAACGCAGGCAAAGTACATGCTCATGGAAATTTATGAAACTGAGCGCTCGACGCTGGTAAAGTCCTATTTTTTCTCCGACTGATCACATGTAATCTGCAAAATTTAAAACACTGCAACCCCAAAATCACACACTAGAGAGAGTGAGGGGGGTTGACTGCCCTTACAATTTTTCAGCATCTATTAAATATTTAGTAGATGCAATAAATATCCTCTACAATTTTCTATTCACGTTTAGCAGAAGGAAAATAATTCAGGAGGGAACGCTATAACCGGAAAAACTCCTGAGAAGGGAGAGACAGTCACGAAACCAGGCTATGCCTACTTACACATAAAATAGTAAGTTTAAAAAAAAACTGTCTCACATATGGTTTTCCCTGAAAATTTTCGACGAACCTCATGATATTGACATGCAAACTTACCATTACTTTTATGCATGACTGTTTAAAATATGTAGGCCATGCATTTTTAATGAGGATTCACACAGTTTCAAAGTTTTGCCTCAGCACTGCACAAGGTCTCTATGCATTATTCCTGGTGCAAGCTGCTACTACACTATGTCTACTAAATAGTTGTTGGTTCAGAAAGAGTCTATTATACTATATAATGCTTAACTGAACTTAACTCACAACTCACTGCGTCCCTCCTTAGCCTTTAGACCATAGTGGCAGTAGTCATATCCATTTATAATTTAGCCACAATTTTGGCCAGGAAAGTTTCCTCAGCTCAACTGAATTTTGCAACAACTGGAGCTGTCTTTTAAAAAATGCATAATGACATTTACATAAATATATAGGGAGAAGTGACTCCACAACCACATGATAAAATAATATCACGTATTTGATTCAGCAGTCTACATCCTCACATATGAACCTCTGCAAAAAGTCACTCAAAAATGCATAAATCTTTCCACCCTTTTTTTCAAGACTGATGGTCAAATTTAAAATTGGATTTCTTCAATCCCCATCAGACCTTGCCATGCCTTGTACGCCGCCAGTCCTTCATTTTAAAATTGGACTCAAAGTAGATATAGATAGTATAAATATATAGCCAGTGTTCACGGAAACCAACCAGGTTGTCAAAAAGTTTTCCAATTAATTTCACTTTGCATGCATGAAAAAAAAAATTCAATGAAATTTCATGAGGAGCACTGGCGTAAAAATGGAATCGAGGTTCAGGATATGCACGCAAAATGGGACTGCCACTAAATTCGTATATATAGGTATACTTGAGCAAGCATCAGAACGTGAATATGCCTGGAGTACTTGATCCGAGTAAGAACAAAATGCAGAGTTTTATTTGAAGAGGAAAATTCAATTTGAGATGCATCAACTACTAGTTCCAACACAAGAGAAGTTGTTCTGCATTGACCCAAGCTCTGTATACCTATACATTTTGGTTTGAAGTAGTAATAATAAGTCAACCCACCTTAAATTATACCATCCTTTTCCTTTCAAGTTTCCATCAGGGAATGTCTGGGTTCGTTAGTCATTCCAAATTTGTCAGTGTACCTCCAACTACAACTACACAGAGATACGAGTCCAACAAGACTCTCAATACAATTTATAAAATGGCTTTATATACAACCATAATTACTTATATACACTGGAATACCAAATCACCACAGATTTAATTAGCAAACAAGAAATTCACAACGTTCCCAGCTCAGGACTTGAAGACCAATCGTCTTAATGGTCTACGATGTAGCGATGCACAGACAAGCATATCCCTACATACATACATACATGCATAAGGTTATATGCATGCAGTGTGCTCAAACACTAATATCTGTAGTGACACTGTATAAAATCCTCGTAGAAAACAGAAATTACTCATGTGCTCATACCTTTGTGCAATGATGGTGAACCTTACACAGGCCTACGGGTTACACATTAAAGGTGAATTTCAGAAGCAGACAAAGAATATGGTCGTAGTTAGGATAAAGGACAAAATGTAAATTCAATGTTCTAATGTAATTTAAATTAGGAGTCTCCAGAGACTCGCACATGATTAGACTCTCTTCATTTCTCAATGTGCTCTTTTCTCTCTGCCCATGTACAAATCTGCCTAATGGCTACAAAACACTCCCAGCTCCAAATATATATCTATATATGAGTATATATACACACACACACATATGCAAATACAAATACAAACACAAGTGTACCAACTACTACTTACAAGTAAGTACTACGTTACATCTCGGCCAGATCGTAAATCCCTGCAGTCGGGCAATTCACTGAACTCACCGAGTGAAATTACATTACTGCATTTATCGTATCCTGCTCAAATGACGTCCTAGTTCCATGTGAGATCAAGTCAGTTTTAAGCCTCTAGGTTTAGTATAAATATACTCACCAATGACTATGAGGAGGATGAGGAGTTACACAACCAGATTTTCAGACCTAATAACATTACGAAGACTTATACAGTAGGGTTTGCCAAACGTATGCATGTATACATACGCCTTGACAAACACTTTATAAATACATACTCAAACGGCCAGGCCACACTTCCTGTAGACCTTTGCTTCAATTCTCTGCTTAACGAGTTCAACGGCTCATTCCATCTTAAAGACTTACTTCAGATGTACAGAGATACTCTCACTAGTTCACGCTTGTACAGTAGTAGTAGTAGTAGTAGTAGTAGTGTTAGTAGCAGTACCACAATCTGCATGTAGACATACATACATATATGTATATGTAATGTACATAACTGGAAGAAATCAACTAAATCAGGAGCAGCTTCTTCATATATGATTATGTAGGGCAAACTTTACAAAATACGTATGCAAAGTAGTAGATAGAGCTCCAAAGCCCCATCGTATGTTTTAAGTTCTCACTCACAATCAGAAGTAGACTCCGTAGTGGAGTAACAGGCTTGAGACAAAAGTATTTATCTTGTTCCATCACTGCACAAACTTTCCTTACGAACGTACATAGGTATAATGATACCTCTACAATACAGACTTGAGATAAACCGTACGTTAAATGTAAACTCACGTACAAGGAAGATTTACTCCAAGACTAGACAATAATTTAAAACAAGGAGTATAAAGGAAAGAACCTGCTTGCACAATGCTACTCCCATATCTTATGTCATATCCTATAAACCCTGGGATATGAAACCTTATGCACATTGTAGACCTTGTGTGAAAATAATAATAATGGATGGGATTTGAGCAGACGACAGACACACAAAGGAATTTCAATGGGGGAAAAAAACCAATTTGGTTTAAAGGACAGAGAAAGATTCACATAGGGAAAAGAAGTGAAGCATCTGCATAAGTTCTCATTAGATTATTACCAGGATATGAGGAAAAGACAAGGTGAAACCGGCTAATTTTACAAATTTATTACCTTTGGGCCCTAGATCTGACGAGATCCAGTAACCCCAAGCCATAGATGTTCACAAATTGTTTCCAACTTTGAGGAAATAAGAAGCCCCGGTATATATGGATGTGTGTATGTGTGCAACTGTTTTAAATTTGACACTTTTCACTTCAAGCTGTTCCACAATCAATTTACCGTCACGCAAACCAACCACTCTGAGGGCTAAACAATGGCGAGGACTTGCAATAAAATTGTTTTCTCTCTCTCTCTCTCTAACTCACTCACTCTTTCCCTCCCGTTATGTCTCTCGATAGCGGTCTGCTCACATATATAAGTTCATACACAAAAGTACAGGTATACTTACTATGTGTAGTAAGTAACAGTACATATGTACATAATTATGTATACACAGCAGACAAAATGCACAAAGTCGATTCTTGTCTATCAAATGATGGCTTCTGCTCAAGTTCCCCGTTGTTAAAACTTCACTCAAAGGTTCATTTATTTATACTGATATATACGGGCACTATCAAGTCTGGGTAAGTCAGGTCGTTCAGAGAAATTCACTTGACTGATGGTGCTAGTCTGATGAGTAAGTCACTTTGATTTTCCTCTCTAATTGTCCCGTCTCCGTTATTAGTAATTTCCAGAGAGACAATTGTATCATGTTCATATATAGATATGCACACACGCACACGCTTCGGATGGTAATTACTTGGGAGTTGAGACGAGAATGACTCTCTTATATTATTACTATAAGTAGGGATCTACATATATATATATGTATACTTATATAATTATGTGAATACTTATGACGGTAGTTATTACTTGCATAAATCTATCTATACTATTATTGGCGTCGTATGTCCTTCTTGGGGAGCATAATTCGGTCAATAAGCACCAAACAAACTTCAATACACACGGAGGATCCTATCAATTGTACGTCCGTACTTACTTTGTGATGAGAACTTTTCGTCTAGAGAAGTTATGCCTATTTAATTAATTGTGCCAACTGTCACTACTGGGAACCGACTCTTCGTTGCCCTTAATGGCAAATGT
Source organism: Allacma fusca (assembly GCA_947179485.1). Taxonomy (NCBI): domain Eukaryota; kingdom Metazoa; phylum Arthropoda; class Collembola; order Symphypleona; family Sminthuridae; genus Allacma; species Allacma fusca. Next base: position 19,309,146 of record OX359248.1, on the reverse strand, counting down.
GTTGCCATGAAGAATTAAATAGTAATTCGTGAATTCAGGGAGTGTGAGTGTTCCGTCCGTCCGAATCAGATATAACTTTACACGGAGATCCCTCTAATATATAGATATATATATGTATATGTGTGCACTGTAAACAATCAACCATTTACCAAATTACTAGATGTAAGTAGATGTAGAAGTATGTGTGAGCACACTACGTATATCTATAGTTAATACACGAGTCCAGCACTCCAGAAATAATGGTGACGGCTATAGGTGGGAGTTAGCCGCAACAGTGTTCCCAACTATTTCTTCGCAAATAGTTTGTCCACACTATGAGAAATGTTTTCCAATGACATGAGCTAATGAAGCAGAAGCAGTTACTCAACATTTGCTCACCGTCCCAACGTTCCTACGCAGTACTTGTATATAGCCTACGTGTTTCCCTCACTTGACAACCTAATTAGCTTATATAACTTTTACGTCTGCCCCCAACTTTCTCAATAATACATAATGGTGCTAAACGCTTCCCAAGGGATTATTCCAAAAATATTTTGTGCAATCCTTCAGCTAACTCACTGAGTTTGGTGTAGTAGTGTCTTACTGATGGGATGCTTATTCTCAGAATTAAATGGTATTAATATATAGGCCGAACAGCCATACCTGAAAATAAGGATTATGATCCCCCACATACTTTCTCACAATACTCCGCCAAAAATTCTCTGACGCAAAGAGGTATGCATATCACAAAAGAGAATCTAATATAGGAGAGTCGGTGAGTCGTAATTCAATAATGAAATTTTAACTGCAATGAGAGCAAAAAATTTTGGAAATGATTTACAGATTTTGTGAAAGTAGATGTATGTATATATAACTGAAGAAACTGCAGACTCAACTAAGTTTCTGAGCAAAACGTTTTTTTTTTTGGAATCGAAGGTAAAAAAAAATATGTGAGGAAAGTGAACAAAACCTAGAGACTATCGTTTTTATCCGACACGTTATATAAATACTTTGCGAGGAAGGGAAGAAGAGAGCTTGTTCACGGAATCGGATTTCATGAACGATAAACCCGGGACTCAGGGCTCAACTGAATGGATCCTGCCTCCTTGGTCTGCTCTTACTCGGTGCCAGCAATGCCCAGAGAGTGTGAGAGAGAGAATGAGTAGGGAGCAAGTGAAAGAGTTGCTGGGTGGTGGTGGAGAAACTAGGGAAAGTTAAAGCAGACTATGAGTTGTTCCTGTGAGTCGACGACTCAACTCACCGTTTCCTCAACTTTGTTCGCAGATTTTCTTCGTCTCCCTGTGTACTCCTATAATATTCTTGCCATCTTCCTCCGTCTCTGTCATAAACTCCAGCATGCATTAGGCCTACGGCAGGGACTACTCTAACCACTTCCCACAATGTACTCATTCATGTGACCACATAAGTTGTTCAAAATGGAATTTTCACCCTGGCATCAACCATCAAGGATATGTGTGTGCCTGTATTAAAAATCCTATAGACCTGATTGCGAACCCGATTTTCTAGCTATGAAAGACGAGAACAAGAAAAAGAATCTCTCAGGAATTTAGTGAAAAATTTACCCATTACTACATTTTGCATTACGAGGATTCGTTTGTCAAATTCCACGTGAAAGGTTCTTAGTTCTTAGGCACAAATTTATGTGTAAACTTAATACTCTCTTCTGCAACCACCACAACCAACTTCCAACTCAACAGTATCCCTGGGAAAGATACCTCGAAATTTAATGCGTGAGTGCGAAAGAGGACTAGAGAGAGAGAGAGAGAGAGAGAGAGAGAGAGAGAGAGAGAGAGAGAGAGAGAGAGAGAGAGAGAGAGAGAGAAAGAGAGGGAGAGGGAGAGAGAGGGACAGGCAGAAAAGACCTCGAGAATTCAAGATGTATTTAATACGAATGTAACAAGCGCATGCGATCACGTCCGACTGAAATGAGATCTGATCTGACCAAAACCCATTGAAATAGGAATGTATGTAATATATATAGTTTATACTTTTCCGAAAGTAACTTCACTAAATTAAACTTGTTCATTCCTTTTAACTGCTTCAACAGATTTCGCATGAGGAATGGAGTCATATAAACCATGCATGTGTTTGCAATATAGGCGGCTCCAATTCAAGCGCTTTAACATTATAGTAGCTTATGATACTAGATACGTCCAATGGTCCAATATAGTGCGTTTACAGTCGTACTTATTACAGCTAAGCTTAGAAAATACTACCCAAAGACTGGACTTCCCAGCAATGAAACAGTTCATATTGCCCGTTAAAATAGAGCCCAACGATGATGTTCAAGTCTTTAGAAACATGAGCTACTACTATATATCTACATATGTATACTTGAATAACCTCAAATATGATGCAGTGATGCATTGATCTACAGAACAGCAGTGACTGAGTGGAGGTTAGCACATTGGAATTGGAAACATGTAATCTATAGGGTTTTACAGATCAGAGGCAATTCAGTAAATCAAAACGGCTTCGTTACGAACTTCATTCACTCATCACATAGTTTCGGTTTTGGGTTTCCTTCTTGTGCATACTAATCAGAAGACGATGTGAATGGAGAATCGTATCATTGCATGGACCATTAAATAGTGGCATGATTTTTGCTACGAGTGGTATTCTCCCCGAGACCGAGACCCATTCAATATATTCCAGTCGGACAGAGAGAGTCGAATTCAAATTAGGGTAATTGTCCAAAAACTTTCATGTATGATTATTGTTAGTACAGGACTTATTAGGTTGACTAGACGGGAAAGGATCCACCACTGCATGTATGTACATGCCACATTTGTGTGCATATGTATGTACATACATACGTCCTTGCTACTGTAAAGTCAATTCCGTTATCCATTTTTGAATATCCTGCAATGTAGGGTTTTCTCGAGTGTACGCTTTTTCTTTAACCTAATCCAAATCTTATTGCTGAACAAATTGTAGGAGGTTTAACTTTTTTTCCCCTCCTTTTTCGTTTACTTATTTCTTACCCTTTGCTTCGTCGATCGATACTTTAACCTGCTTTATTAGGATTTTCTTACAGGATTTTCTCCTCAATATTTTCCTGTTTCCTTCACCATTTCCATGGTACAGTATAATCTTATGTAATTCCAAGTTCCTCAAGTCAAATACAGACTATTGGACCGAGTAGAATGGGCAGAGTAAATGTCCCTGCTTCGAGAAAGTACCGATATACATGTATATGAAAGAGGAGACACAATCACAATGAGATCAGCTTGGTCCCACAAACCAATTCATTTACTGAGGATTTCTGAAGTAGAAAAAGAACTATCCTCATAACTGAGTTAGACGTGTATACCAAGAGGATTAGGCAGGCTGGAGCAGTAGGCTGGGTTACTCGGCTATATTTACTATTAAAATCAAACTTGGACCCATATGGAATTGCTGTCAGACATTCTCAGTTTAATCAAGCCAGACTGTAGGCATTACATGAGCGAGTATTTGTGTGTGTATTGCCTGAGTGGACGAGATCGAAATTAATTGGATGGTTCAAATACATATAATAGGATTCCAAGGGGCAATTTTAAGCAAAGATAGATCTGGGTCTGGCTGTAACGGAAGCCTTGCATGCATGCAGTCAGTTGAGTTCATGTTTTGAATTTCTATGAGTAATTATAAAGACGAGGCGTGACAAGGAAGTCGGTAAAAATATAAAATCCGACTACATTTTATGTCCCAATGGGGATAGATATACACAATGACGGTATAGGCAAACGAAGCAAATAATGGAAAGACTTCTGCCAATTACCATAACGTAACCATCTCTGAAGAGTTTTCACACTTATACTGAGCTGTTGTACACAAATTGTAAACTCTCAGCACGCCTACACATTTTTGATCAATAATAACAGTACAGAGCTTTCTCATGAAGTCAGCCCAGAGCTGAACTAGACGGAGTAAATATAAATAAGGTTGGTAAACACAGTTTTAAAATTAGGTATGAAGAGAAATAAGCTGGGCATAATTACCAATAAAATTAAGATTGGACTGAGCATGTGAATGCAGATACAGTAAATAAGTAAAAACAAGAGTTGCTAGCTAGGTCCTTAAAAGTTTAATGCATTATTCCGTATATATTTGTAAGCATATCGTTTTACTTCTGATCTGCAGGAAATTATGAGTACAGCAGAATACGAAGTAGGAATATCAAATGTCCTCTAGCTAAACCAAATGCGTATATGAAGTTTTAGAACAATACGAATCTTAAATTATTATAATAAGCCCGAAGCATTCTGCACATTTACAAAGAGAAGATCAAAAGTAAACTGTCTTGCGTATATCTTCATGGGAATAAGATCATAAACTCCTTCCTTAAAAATAACTATCTCTCAGGGCGCTTCTTTCCTGATGCCTGCTGGTAGTTTCTGTTTGTGAATATAGTTATATTTGTGTTCCATGCAAAAAAGTTGTTTGTAAAACTTTTCCCCAGAACTTTTAATGAGCTGTTTAGGGAAATAACAGATGAGAGCTTCTTTGAGGAGTTTAAGTGATGTTTAAATTTATTTTACTCGGAAATGCGCAATTTGAACCGGGCCTTGAGAGAGGATAATGGAAACAATAAATGCAAATAATCTACTTACCATGAATGACGATTTCCGTGTCCTTATTTAATTCATATAGCCTTATTGCCTCTTCTAGCTCAATTTGATTGGATATTGTACAAGGGTCTCCTAAAACCATAGAAACATTGTAAATAGTAAATATATTCGCTATACAATTTGTATGCTACGTCTCTTCCGTTTGCGTGACCACATTAACAATCGTATTAGTTTTTAAAACGTAATCCCAATAATTTTACATACTGAACTGACCAAAAGGGAATTTCAAACAGGAGAAGGAAAGATAGTACACCACATTCCATGAACTACATCCAAGTGTTTTCATAATATTAGCGACAACAAACACGCAATTTTTAAGTAAAGTTTGGGCAAAGTGAAAAAAGGAAAAGTTTCCGTGTACATGATATTAGTTTTAAAAGGCCAAACTCTATATTATAGACCCATGTACTTATAGCGGCACATGTGGAAATAGCCAACAACTGTTCATAGCTCAAGCCCAATTTCGGTGAAAACACTACATGCGGGAGACGGAGGCACGACAACTTCCCGCTCAACCGTATCGAGGGACGTGTGAGAGAAACATCTCCTACTGTCACATGCCACAGGCACATCTCACACTATTGAGAGATTCAGCCTTATTATATGGTGAGACTCCGAGAATCCTCCGACTTCCCTATGTACATCTAATCCAACTCTTCGTTCCCTGTCCAAGGACTCACAATGCCACGAAAACATTACATCGGATATTTAACAAAAGAAGCATGCACGCCTCATTTTTTTACCTTCTTCATCCACCCACTTAGTTGTGAATTGTTGCTCCGGTGTAAATTTACACATGTCCCGAATTTCAGTATTGAATAAATCCAATGTTATAGTCGGATTAATATAAGTAATCAGGATCTCCCTAAAAAAAAGTAAAAAAAAAATCCACTCATAAATAACAACTTCTGCACAACTCGGCACATACCCCAAATAAATTCCAGACAAAAAAAACATGAAAAATAACTATGTATCTCACCCATTATAGGCCGTCTTAACTCTGATTTCAGGCACGTCCATATCACTATTATTCACATTGGCCGACGGTGAAGGCATTATTATACTTGACGTAAGGTTGAATTTTTCGCAAAAAATTAAATTCAATCCTGGAACAAATAATTCTACCCGAAAAAAATGTGTCCCCACAAGTTACAAAATGTACAACAGTTAGTTACAGTCCTATAAATCACAATCCACTGGAATATAAAAAATTCTACTTCAAGGTCTGGAATGTATAGTTGTTATCAGATATAATAGCCTCAGAACTCTCTATTAACAGTTTTCTCTATAATTTATTAAAATCTTGACAATGTGTACTGTGAGAACTGACAATGGACGAATTGTTTCCAACTTCTCCTCTTCACATCACAATCTCCACCCAGAAGTGTTTACAGTAATTATTTCAATGTAACGAAATGATGTGTGTATTACAGCTAAGAGGAAATAAATTTAAATCCTGTACTATCTTTAATTTCGCACTCAGTCAGTGTAGTAGTAGTAACTATTAATAAAAAGTAATGAATATCATCACAAGCTCCAATGAATCAATACAGGAATAAATTATGATTACCCCCAGTCCACGTTGTTGTAATACTAAGAACCACAGGAAATAATTATTTATCTATACTATTATGTCAAACTTCTGGAAGACCCAATTCACAATTTTCGTAGACACCTTCAAAATCAAGTATACAAATTGAAATGTAGCAGCAGTTGACGGATGAAACTCTTGAATGATGATAACAAAAATGAGGCCAAGAGCTCTGATCAAGTGTCAAACGTGTCGACAATAATTAGCACATAAGATGGCAAAAAAAACGATACAGGAAATACTGATGGATTGAAATTGATGTCGGTGTACACCTCCAAACTTTTGTTGATAGAGAGAGAGAGACGACTGCTCAGAAATGAAATTATTTTGTAAACGAATGACAATAATAAATTATATATATTCAATATAAATTCATATCTGGAATCCAAAACGCCCGCGCCTTCAAAGGGTTTCAAAAAATAAATTAAATACGAATTTTTTAAACAAGTTTACTACGAGCACATCTCAATTTGATTCCTCGCCCAGCCCTCAACCTCTCAGTGTACCACATTCACGAAATAAAGTCTGACGACGATATATAAAGGAATAAATGAATCAAGTCAAACAAATATTATTACATGTAAGTAAATGTGTGAGAGTCGTGAGTGTGTATAGAAAGAGGTAGATACGAATGGATAGGAGAAGCTCCGCTATGTAAATCGTAATGACGCGGGGTTGAGCCACCTTACTTCAGAACTGACAACTTGAGTCAACTCGAGTGCAACACTGCGTGTATGTAACTTGTTGAAAGTATGGTATCCCTATGCTTTAGCATGGGATATTAGCTGGTGGTGGTAGGTCTTATGGTTAGAGCGTACCCATAGTTGGGGTTCTTTCTCTTCATCTGGCGTTATATACCGACTTCCGACAACGTTCAAATAACTATATAGATGCAAGCAATCGTTCTCCTGGAGATTTAGAACATTGAATCCCGAGGACGGAGGAGAAGTTAATAAGTAAAGCTCCGGCCTCCGAACGTTCCCTACATTTATTCTAAGGATGAGTGGTTAATATAGAATGGGGATTAAATTACCCGTGAACGACTCGAATCGACTGGTACGAATATGTAAAATCGGTTTATTTGGCAATTAAAATGATGAAACTGGATTTTGCGTTTCTACAATAATTATTATTATGGGTATAACAAACAGTAAAATTCTGGAACTTTTAACAGTGATCATAAAACTTGATTTATATTATTACATTAATAGTTATTACATGTATAGGTATTTCCGCTATATTTGCTAGCTTAATTTGTTGTAACATTAAAACATTGAGAATAAACTCGTTTTGTGGACAAATGGTTGAAAAGCTTGCAAGTTTTTCAGCTGGCACTACAGCTTGAGCTATAGAGAGGGACAGATGTGAATGAGCTACAGTTGCTTTTATTGTGTGTATAGTTTTAATGGTAAAAATTATTATATAGAGAGTGCTGCCATTTTCGCAGTATTATATGGGTAGAGGATAGGAAGGGAGAGGACAATTGAGATTCTAGAGGGTATTATTACAGAAAGTTTCTAGTAAAAAATGAAGAACAAGTAGCAGGTTTTTAAGTATGATAGTAACTACAGGGCTGAGAATTAACAATGGCATGACGTAAATAACATTGGGTGTACAGTGATGTTTGGAAAGCAAGGGGAAGGTTGGGGAGTTTGAATTTTAACATAAAAAGTATTTTACAAATACAATTGAAAGGATTTAATTAAGAGTGATAACAATGTGTCATGTGAAGTTTCGAAGATAGCTTAGTTTTCAATGGAAATTTTAAAATATTTAAATATTATAAGCAGAATTTTACAATTTCCATCATGGACACAATTATATTCAGTTAAATTCAATACATTATGCAAATGCTCATAATTTCTACCGTCAGTAAACTGTATACTTACAATTAGGTTAGTGCATACTTTTTAGTACCTTTACATGGTGTCAGTACAAAATTACAGTCCCTGGTGTAATAAGCCGCAAATTAAACTTAGCTAGTGAGCTGCATATTATTAAAAACTATCTCATATTCACAGATGAATGTAAAATATAATTAGCATTTCCTGTAGAAAGATACAAAATAGATGCTCATTTGCAAATTTTGATTGTCTACATGAAACAATAGATTGTAAAAGATAAAAACATATCAAGTTAAGTCATATCACGATTACATAAAATGCATCTTGAGCTCGCGGCTATTGCCGTGGCTAACAAATTGAATTAGAATAAGCACGGCGAAGGCCAATATAGCAGTTGTACAGTAGGCATTTAGAGATTGGCACTTGTGGAGTCTACAAGCTTGAAACTTGAATTTTATATTAATAACTAAAATTATTTGCCCTTTAATACAAAAGCATAATTACTTAGCATGAATAATTGACTAGTTCTTTTAATGCATATTTATGTGAAAATAAATTATTTATAAGTATTCCTATACTTACATACTTATATTTTTGAAGAATTTTAGAGAGTGCAAAAAAAACGCAATATTGAGCGGAAAATATTCAATTCACGTATTGCGTTCAATCATTTAAAATAATTTCAAACGCATTGACGACGTTTTAAAAATGAAAATAAAAAATGAGTAACCTCTTTGCAATGTTAAATTCTTAACAGATTTCAGGGAAACAACATATAAAATTATTGAATCTTTCAGTGAAACATGTCTTCTTACGTATGCGAGGCTTCAAACAACAATACTATACAATTATGTCGTCCAACACACCTTTGCACCTACTCTGGGCGACTAACACAAGCGTTTTTTTCACCCGCAAGGCAGAAAGTCTTACTGCTGGATTTTGGTGCCAGCATTCCTTGATGAGTGGATTGAAGCGTGAAAGGACCTTCAAGGAAAATAAACGTGTAAGTTAATGTTACAACACAGTCATTGATTAGATTTACAATTCAACGATAAAAAAAATTCAAGAAAACTTAACCATGACTACACTTACTGGATCAGAAATCCATCGGTTAGGCATTTCTGGACGGTAATTGTCAATGCAAACAACCTTTCTCATTTCGTCAAACGAAGGGTCTGACGGAACAACATCATAAAAAGGAGGTTGGTACTCTTCCACAATTCCCTGAGACAGCGTTCTGCGGGCCATTTCCCAAAGAACAAGACCGAAAGCGTACATATCAACGCGTTTGAATGCGTCAAATGATTTTGTGTTGAGGCTATACACGAAGAAAAACGGCGTCAGTAAACATACCATATTTACTTCAATAAGTTGCTTAAGGCCTACATTAAATAAAATTTTGATTTCATTATACCACCTGTCATTTAGAACCTCGGGAGCCATGTATCTCCGTGTTCCAACTTTTGGATTCTGGAACACTACTAACTCTCCAGTATCTCGTTTGTGTGTGACGGATAAACCAAAATCCGCAATGACGCAAGTGTCACTTGATGTAACAAGAATATTTTTAGATTTCAAATCGCGATGCGAAATTCCAGGACGACTCTAAATTAAATATCATATTACTCCTTTTAGTCACAGAATACAAACCACATTTAAATTTTCATAGTAGATTTCAGAAATTAAAGCAGATTAATTAAACCATTTTAATACCTCAGTCCCAACCATTTCCGAGTGAAGAAACGCAAGTCCGTTTGCGACAGAAAATGCCATTTTAACCAACTGATTGTGCGTCAAACTCTTCTTGTTTAAATAGTCATACAAAGATCCGTTTCGGTGGTAATGAGTTACCAACCAAAGTTGAGTTGCAGAATTTCGAGAGGTCATGTCTGATCCATAGAATCCCAAAATATTGTTGTGACGAAGCATGACCGAACTGTAAATATCAGTCTCCCTTATCCACGAAGCCTCATCACGAGTGGAAAAAATTTTTACAGCGACGTGTTCACAGTTCCAAACTCCCTTCCAAACTTCTCCGAATCGACCCTTTCCGATACACTCAACGAGATGAATGTTCTTTGACAATGTTCGCTGAATTAGCAATGGAAGTCCGGATCCACTCCCTGACGTCATGGACCCATCAATGTATTCCTTCAAAGTACTGTCACCGGCCGGTTTAGTTTGCAAATTATCCTCACTCATAGGGTAACAATTTTCTGGTCGTACTTTGAGTAATTCAGCCATACGCTTTTTATGAGATCTGCGAAAATGACGAACGGAGAAAGCAAGCACACCAAGTAATACGCTAACGACAAGGAATGCAAAAAACACCACCATGTAAGTAACTTCAGAATCAGACAATCCAGGTAGTGTCACTGGTTCTTGCTTGCCTAAAATCCAATTTGATTTTTGTTAATACTTATGCCTTTATTCGTCAAACCATTTAAGAACTTTGCCAAAAGAGATTCTTTCCTAAGTTTCCTACCATCTAAAATATCAGGAGCAAGTGTAGGAAATTCTCCCTCATTGCAGAAGTCTTTTTCCATACAGCATTCCGTCTGACGTGAAGGTCCGAATTTATACTCCGACATATTCTTACTGTGTCCCATCATTGAAGCCTTTGACCTCTGATGTGAGCTACACAGAAATTGGCTCCAATCCTTTTCAGAAATGCACCCACGAGATATCCGCTCCACCCCAACACTATCTCGAATTCGGGATTTATAACACTACAATCAAATAAAAACAATTCAACCCAACTTCATTATTACCTCAGTCATTACATCACCATTACTTCTATCATTACATCAATTACATTTCATTACTTAACCGCTTAAACCCTGATTCCCATTGTAGTGTACGTCAATAATCACTCCAAGTCCCTAGAACTTACCATAACTGCATTGTCACAAATATTTGCATGGGAGCAATCCGGAGGTTCACAAACGTGACATTTCAACTTCTTCGGTTCCCCTCCTGACAGGAAACCATTGCTTAAATCTCCCATCTTCGATAAATCTTCAAATGTAAGTCTTGTAATCAGATTGGCAATAACACAAGTAGTAAAATTCGTTTTTCAATCCTACTCCCTCATGCCCATACCCTGGAAAATAAAAACAATATCCTTGTATTAAAAAATCCTCTATTCATCAATCATTTTTACAAACTGCTCTCCAGTAATCGTTAAATACTACTTCATATTTTAAACAACAATAGTGGTACAATAATTCCATTGCACACACATCTTGAAATGCATGAATGTCACTCATATTAATCGTTATAGTAAAGAAATTAAAAAATAATACTGGAATTTGTTATATTACCTGAAGACCCCAAAATTAAAATCAGCACACACAATATAAGGTGTTTGTCAGGTAAAAACAAATATTAATTTATTATGTTGAAATGAAATTAATTACAACATTAAATCAGTAAAATTTGTTTGTCAGATTTACTCCAGACCACTTTATGTATCTTGCTTGAATCTTTCCGTCAACAAAGATTAATTATTGTAAGAGTCAAAGCAAAGGTATATAGACAGAACACAGGGACAAGCGTCGAAAAATAGTTCCTCCTTGGCTCCAGGAATCCTGGGCTTGAGTGTACACAGTATAGACAGTAGACGTTCTTTTTTAAGGGGAAATTGTTTTGGCTGCATGTGCCTATTGCCTAGGATTTGAACCCACAGATTCAAGCAATGGATTTAAAGCGGAGCTACTGTATTCACCCACAATCTGCTCGTCAGTGCTCAGCAGGCACGGCACACCATCAGACATGAGATTGAGAAGCTCTATGCGCTATATGCAGTTGAGACTGGAAGATTTCGTTCTTTTGCTTGTCTATATATGTACCACAGTACCACAACAAGCCACACTAGTGGTATGGCTAAAGACGAGTGTAGATTCCAAACCAGTACTGACGAGTCTTTGAATACTGGCTCACAAAAAGGCCAGTTTTAAGATTTTTGACACAAACTGAATACCAACCGTAGTATCCTGAAAAGCTGTGTCAATGATTTTGGTCGAAGTCGATAATTCCGACTGACCTCAACAAATTTCATGTAGGCGTATATATGTATTTCAATATAATCCTATGGCAATTCTTACCAGGTCTCAACCAAACTTTTCACAGGAAAGCCTAGTAGACCCTTGAACTCCTGGGTGGATTTTGGTTTAAATCGGCTATACAGTATGACTTCAAAACATTATTTCGTTTATGATCACATATGTATTTCCATGCATTCTTAACGAAATATTCATCCTACTTCAATCAAACTTTACACAGGCACACGTAGTACCCTGTAGAAATTGGACATTGATTTTAAAATACTGACATTGAATAAGCTGTATTGCACTTTGCAGCAGCACCCCGTGAGGGGTGCCCTAAAAAGTTGTAAAGCGACGATTTTAAATTACGTTATCATTTGATTTATTGAACGTAAACAATAAAGCGCAATTTCCTCCTACCCGTTTTCAACTTTTTTACCCTTTGTAACGTTATTCAGTAGCGTTATCCAATAACGTTACCCATCACTGTTTGAGAAATCGACGCATTTATCCCCATGCTCAAGAAAATGTCCAGTGGAACTGCACACAATGCGGGAGAGCTGGAGCGAAAATATTTTACCAGAAGGTATGTTCCATCTTGACATTATTTCATAAAATGAGTAAAAACAGAATTTATTTCGAATATTCGTTTTTATTTGAAAAACCAAAGCGCCTTGGAACAGTTTTGTTTACCGGTGGAGCACCGATTGAGATAAAAATTGCTACACGGGCACTTTTTGAGGCCGAGATTAAGATTGTGAATGAGTTTTCCCGAAAGCTTCTAGTTTAGAAGATATGAAAGGTCAAATTTATGATAAATATGCGAAGTAAATGGTCAATCAGAAGTTGAGGATGTAATTAGAATTTTGGGAAGCATAACACCTAACCAGAATCGGTGTGGTGTGACCAGTGCTCTAAAATTTAAATATGACCTCACCAAATATATGGAAACTTCAAAGTCATTTAATGAGTGAAAAAGGCATTAACGTTTCAAGTTTCGTATCAATTAAGCATGCTCATAACAATATACCGATAAGATATTATCGTAATTTCTTTAGAAGCGATGTAGCCCGATATTAATCGGGGTTTCCCTTTCCCGACGATATATCGTCACATGATTATACCGTACATTCGCGGGTAAAATGCCCCGTTCACATTGCCACTTCGGCAAGCAAAAAGTCGCCTCTGGAAGTACTTACTTGCAGCGCTGCAAGTTCTGTTCACATTGGTCGCCTCTGCAAGCATTTTACTTGTAGAGGCGACTTGCAGAGGGTCGATTTTACTTGCAGAAGCGAAGTAGAACTCGCTTCTACTTTCCTCTGTAAAAGCAGATGAACATGCTTGCCTTTCCCATTGAGTTCCTTGTAACTTCTTGAACCATTTCCCATGCCGCGCAATGTTAAATTTTTGCCGCTTGCTATTCTGCGCCGTGCTAAATTAACAACGTATATCAAAAGTTGCTAACTGTACGTAACCCAGAGACAAATTGAAATGCTGAAATAAAATGTGAACAAAACTTCCATACGTGCAAGTAAATTAACTTGCAGACCGTTCGCTCCGCAAGCTAGCTTGCAGAAGCGTTATGTGTACGAGGCATAACGCCTTGAATCAACTCCTATGCCGCGCAATGTTAAATTTCTGACGATTACTATTCTGCACCGTGTTAAATTTACGACGTATTGCAAAAGTCGCTAACCGTACGTTGCCAAGAGACAAATTGCTCGTGTCCGGCGTACTGCCACCTTCACAACTGCCAAAATCACAACTGCCAACCGGCGAACTGCCACAAGCACAACTGCCACAATTATTTTTTGCCACGTCCATAAATACTTGGTTGGTAACAACTGCCACAATGCCAACTGCCACATAACGAACTGCCACCGGACATCATGATAATATGCCATGATGTCCCATGGTAAAACCAATGCTAAGTCCCATGGAAAAACCAATGCTAAGTCCCATGGTAAAACCAATGCTAAGTCCCATGGTCAAACCAATGCTAAGACCCATGGTCAAACCAATGCTAAGACCCATGGTCAAACCAATGCTAAGACCCATGGTAAAACCAATGCTAAGTCCCATGGTAAAACCAATGCTAATTCCCATGGTAAAACCAACGCTACGTCCCATTGGAAAACCAATGCCGTCTCATGCTTTCGCACTATCTAATACTCAATATACTTGTTTTATTTTTTTTAAAACAAACAAGGCATTAACACTTAATTTAATTGGCAAATATTATTGGCTATGAGACTTAGCATAATATTCAGCTATGAGACTTAGCATAGTATTTAGCTATGAGACTTAGCATAGTATTTAGCTATGAGACTTAGCATAGTAATTAGCTATGAGACTTAGCATAGTATTTAGCTTTGAGGCTTACCATAGTTTAGCTATGAGGCTTAGCACAGAAACATTCATAAAGCTATTTATATATAAGGGGCAGATGTGCTAGTGGCAATGAGTTATTGTGGCAGTTGTGCAGGTGGCAGTTATTTGTGGCAGTTGTGCCTGGGGCAGTTCGCCGGGTGGCAGTTGTGATTTTTGCAGTTGTGAATGTGGCAGTACGCCTAGAATCCAAATTGCTTGTGCTTGCAGCTGAAAATCCATGTGAACAGAACCTCCATATGTGCAAGTAAATTAACTTGCAGACCGTTTGCTCAGCAAGCTAGCTTGCTGACGAAACAATTTAGCTTGCAGAGGTGCAATGTGAACGGAGCATAATATCTGTAACACCTTATTGCGCATTTTTTTGACAAAAATGCGAGCAAAACTTGGGGACAGTCGTTGACAGTGTATGCTTTCTAAATTACCGTTTTACTACTTTGGACAATCATACTCCACCGAATTCGGTCTAAAGATATTGAATATGTCTTTTGATTTTATGCCTGATCCATTTAACAGTCGACATTAATGATTTGACCATCATTCTAACACACAGGGTTTATAGTATTTTTCCTAATAAAGGTGCGCAACTATAATTTTGGATTTTCACTATATTGTTGACTTTAGTTTGAAAACTTTGAAAAAGTTGGATACTTTAATGACTTATTAAGTTCCCTAATAAGGTTATCCAAATTCAGACGTCAGTCGCAATGTTATGATGAACAGAATTTCTATGGTGTAATTATTCCGTGTAGTTTTAATGTTTTCTTATTGATGCTGATGCCTTGCATTATTATCTTTTAATTGCTTCAAGTTGTACATATTTTCAACTAGATGTCGTTTTGACTCATATATTTGGAATAAAATGTAATCTGTGCTAATTTGATTTGAAAATTTGGTTCTTAAGAAGATTTAGTAATAATAATTAACTTGTACACAAAATTGAAGTTTCTCTGTTCCGTTAATCTCCGTTAAATAATGCCAGAAGGCACAACGTGACACATATATCGTTCCTCGATATCGTTGTCGCTAATTTTTCCCAGAACGATAACGATATGAACGATATTTTAAAATCGAACGATAAGAATACGCCTAGACTATCAATTCACAAGCTTCAAGTTCAAGTTTCACTTGATTACTTTCTAATTCAACTCTGACTTGACCAGTTTCGAGTCAGTATTTGGTCTTAACTGAATTCTCCTGCAACTTAAAAAATGTCTCCCGGGATTTTACGCAAGTGTTAAAAATTAAACGTGCCCTTTTTTGATCGACTTTTGAAAATTGAAATTTCTTGTGAGATTTCACATGTACATTTTTCTTTACGCCGTTTTGTCATTTTTTTCGAAAACGGACATTATTCAAAAAACAATAACTAAACATAAGTGCCAACTAAACGCGAGCAATATTACAGCATCCCCGCGCCTTTTTTCAGCTCTGGTAACAACTATGATAAATTTTGTTCATGGTAGTAAACCAGGGGTGGATTTACGGGGTGGCCCACCCTGGCCCGGCCAGGGTAAAAAAATTGAGGGCCTGGGTAAAAAAAATGACCAAGGCCCTTTTAGTGTTATTGAAAGGTTAAACCCAAGATTCTGAAACATGCACCTTCACGGCATCTAGTAGTACGTGTACCTACTTTATTCTGTATTTATGCTTGTTGTTTAAGGATGGGACGATACGGTTGAGCGCATAAATACTTATGCAATTCAAACGTTGTCGTTCGCCTTGAGGACGTACATAATGGTAACTCACATGATACACACATTTTGGCAATTCTACAATTAGTATTGAAACCGTAAGAAATTATCCATAATATTCAGTGTTCGCAAACTTTGGAAATTTGGACTTTTTAAATGATTATAGAAACTACACGCACAGAATTTCCAGAGGAAAATGGTGAGATAATAAATACAATAAAATCTTACATTTGAAATTAAATCTTAATGCTAGTAATCCTATTTTCATTAAAGCACTTTTACTGCATTCCTAGGAGAATCATAAACAGAAGAAAATATCGCATTTTTTCACCTCAATCCCAAGCAAAAAAGCAAGAATACAATCCGATGAGACCCAGTCAAATAAAACTGAGCCAAGTGAACAAGACCCAGAACCTAGTTTAATTCAAGTGAACCCCAAATATGCCGATTTAAATGACGGAGCATTGAGTTGCAGTGATCTACCTAAATGTTGGAGTCAGCAACAAGCAAACGAATTCACAAATATGTATAAATGGCTTGTGGTGGTCAATGGAGCACTGGGGTGCAAAATATGTTCGCAAGTTGGTAATTTAAGTTCCGGTAGCAAGCAGGGAGCTGCGGTTTGCCCATTATGGTCAAGCAATGGAATTAAGTTTTCCGGATCAACAAAGAAAGCGCAGCAAAAATCATTACGAAATAAAATATACTCCCATCGGGATTCTCAAACCCACATGAAATCAACGAAAATTATGGATGAAGCAAAGACAACTTCGCTGGAAGACACAGTCTTTAAATTGCAAAGTCAAGATACTGAAGCAACTACGAAAATATTCCGTTGTGCTTATTATATCGCAAAAAGTAATCGTCCATTCACGGATTTGCCGAAACTAATTGAACTGCAACAACTCAATGGTATCGATGCAGGAAGAATTTTACATTCGCGAAAGTCTTGTACAGCAATTATAAACCACATTGCTCATCAAATGAAAAAATCACTTTGCAACAAGATTGTTGAAACAAATTCCAAAATCGCAATCATAATTGACGAATCTACCACTCTGAGTAAATTGTCAACACTAATAATATATTTAAGAGTGTACATGCCTGATGATTCATGGTTAAATCCGGTGAACACATTTTTCGATCTTGTCGAACTGAACGACACTAGTGCTCAAGGAATCTGCTCAAAATTGCTTAGTGCTTTAGATTTATTTGGAATTGGGAAAAACTATCTAAAAAATAATCTCGTTGCAATAGGATGTGATGGTGCTGCTGTGCTAATGGGAAACAAAAATGGAGTGGTAAAACGATTAAAAGAATTTTTCCCCGACATTGTGGTTTGGCACTGCTACAACCATCGTCTTGAACTCTGCGTAAGTGATGTTGTAAAGAAAATTACTGGGGTAAATCATTTCAAAATGTTTATGGATAAGCTTTATTCGTTGTACCATGCGTCACCTAAAAATGCAAGGGAAATAAAGGAGTGTGCACTGGAGTTAGATATTCAAATACTAAAAATAGGACGTGTTTTGGATATTCGTTGGGTCGCTTCGAGTTACCGCACTGTGAACGCGGTTTGGCAAAACTATTTTGCAATTTGTAAACATTTTGTAAGTGCCTCAGAAGACAAAAAGCGAGATTCGAGAGATCGAAGTATGTATCTGGGTTTACTAAAGCAAATAACGAAGACAACGTTTGTATTGAACTTGGCCCTGATGTGTGATGCCTTACAAGAGTTATCTGAACTTTCATTGGAATTTCAATCCCGAGAAATTAACATTTTTAATGCACATCAAAGTTTAATGAGACAACTCCGCGTATTTGAAAGTCGACGTACAAACCCTGGACCTTGTTACAAAATTGCGTTAAATGCCTGTGAAGACCGAGATTTCAAAAGCATTACTCTGCACGATGACAATAGTACACGAAAAATTAATCCTACAAAATTTTACTACTTGCTGGAGAAACAAATCAAGGTGCGAATGTTAAGTCCGGAAGACGAAGTTATACCTAATTTAGTGAAGGTATTGCGTCCTGAATATTGGCCCAATAATATTAAGTCCAATTTAACGTACGGTGAGGAAGAAATATCTCAACTGTGTCAAAAGTTCAAGGTTGGCGATAGAGAAATACTTCGTGAATTTCGTCATTTTATCCAAAATTGGCCAGATATCCAAGAATTGCCGGAAAATGTGGCAAAATTAATTAACTGGATTAACGTTATTCCAATTTCTTCGTCCGAGTGTGAACGAGGATTCCTACAAATGAATCTTATAATGGTGGATATTCGCAGTTCGCTTTTGGTCACCAATGTTTCTTCATTGTTATTTATTAAGATGGTTGGACCTCCTCTACCTCAATTTGATCCCATACAATACGTAAAGACATGGATAGCATCAGGACATCGTGGAGCTACCGAAACACAGGGAAGATTACCAGGGATAATTGAAAACCCGTATCCAGACCTCAAATGTTTATGGAGTTTATTTTGACATTAATGAGAGCAACAATGATGGCATTAAATTTTTGTAAAACAACTTTGGCATACGTAAAGGCCCACCTAATTATTTTAAGTCGTAGGGCCAGGGTAAAAATTATTTTATTAATCCACCCCTGTAGTAAACATTACTACTATCCTCCCCTGGCTAATAACATTGAAGATCTCCAAACACTGTTTCTCCACTAATTTAAAAACACCGGTTTTTTTTACATATATTGTTGGGTTACAGAGCTTACAATTATGAAAAGGTCCCAATATAAGTAACAAGCGAAAGTTCCCCTAAAGCTCTTCCAGGGACAGTCTGAACAACATTCAGACGTACTACAATTTCTAGTGAGGCCCTTTCACTTGACATTGCCCTCCTAAAACTCGATAAAAAAATCTCACAACGTCATGTATGAATAAACCTTGAGTTCTGTATATATGTACTCACATCACATAGAATCAACGGGTGAAAAAATTTAAGTTTGAGCTGACAATTTTGATGAACACAATACATAGTTATCGTATACAGTTGAGCGTTGGTTCATAGTGAACAAGCGAAGAAGCTAGTAGCATCTATTCTTATTGACATTTACTATTGACATAAAATAAAATTCATTCGACCTTGACTTAAGTTGTTGTTAAAAATGTTCGGTGTCTTATAGTTGAAAAGTAAGTAAAAATAAGTTTTAAAAAAGTAAACTTATTAGTAAATGCAAGGATAGTATAATAAGTTTCAAAGTGTTCCCTCGCCTTTCCCAAAATCTTTCAAGGCGGACATGTGTAGAAGGACGGGAGGGATCTGAGTTGATCTGGGACGAAACTCTTGGTTGCTGTTGCTGTGTTGTCCTGCTCTGTTCCTGTGTTGTTGTGTTTTTTGAAGTAGTTCACTTGAATCAGTACTCTCCAGTTCCACCGGGGATCTCCAGGCAATCATATGATTAAATAAGGATTTTAAAATAATTATATTTCTCATGAGATCCTTGTAGTTGCGGTGGACTCTACAGTTTTCACAATTCATAATTATTGTACAGAATAATATGAATTGAAAGGTATTGTTTTAATGGTAATCTTTCCATTGTTGATTTGTTGAACACTATTGCACACATACTAAACGTTATGTATTTGTAGTAATTATTGCAGATTCCAATCATTGTCAAATTCTGTCCCAGGGATAGAAACAAAACCGTCGTTTGTATGTATATAGCGTGTGTGTGCAAATTAAATGCTTACTCGTAAATGGACAGTTTAAATGGTAATGAATGCCGAGTGTGATAGTAAATATAATATGCATCTGATAATTTGTTGAGCGTCAGTAGAAGTTGAGCGGGATTCCAGGGAAATTGTAAATCAGCATTCGTGTATAAGTTTGTGCGAGGGTTGTTAAAAGAGTAAAAGTGTTTTGCAATTTAGATTATTTCTGGGCTATTATTTTATGCACAGGAAATTACACAGGAGAGATTGTAAACTGTGTGTACAGTTCTGTCGGCAGATTTGAAAAGTTTGAGAGTGAGAAAAGGTTAGAATTCGGAATACATTAGAATTAATTTCGGGAATCACATGTATGGGAAATTCACAAATGAATGTTTTTTTTTTGTAGTTGGGGCAGAGCGGTTTATGTTAATCGGAGATGTGTTCATTTAAGTTTTTGTTTTGAATAGGAAATTGGAACTGTATGTATTTACGGGATTGCTATCAACTGACATTGGGAATCAGCGTATATGGAAGGTTTTTTAAAGTTTCTTTCAGACACTTCTTGAGTTGACACATGTTATCTTGTATTTGCATCTCCCGAAATACGTACCTGTAGATATATGTATGCGTATTTTTATTTATAGACTTGAAATAAAGCGTGAGTTTCGTAATCGTAAGCTATGACCATGGAGTTATCACATCCAAAGGTTTGTGTTTCGAGTTGACAGTGATTGGAGTTTATAGAGTAGATAAGTTTGGAAGAAGGAAAGGTTTTTTTGAGGAAGTTGATGGGAGTAAAGTATTTTGAAAAGGAAAGATAATATTGAGGAGTAGGGTTTATTTGGTTTAGGGACTATGGATGGAATACAAATGCACGGAGTTGAAACTTATCAGCTGTAAAGTATCTTATGACCTAATCTATTGGGAATATGTATATTTTTTTACAGGTCCTTCGATACGGTAGGTATTCTTCTGCAGTTTGGGTGTTGAAAGTGACGGATACGATCTCAAGTTTCCCAACTGAGTCTTTCATTTAATAAGGACGGATTTTGAAGTTTCTATACTTTGACACAGACGGCATTTTAAACCGCTATTAGGTATGTAAATAGCCTAATGTTGTGTATATCATACGAAGGACGGGAAGGAAAATATTCACTCATAATATTGTATTAATAGCTGTAGCGCTGTGGATTGTTTTTCTGGCGCCAACTGACATTAGCTCGTATTTATATGTGAAACTTTTGATTTTATATATCCAGGAATTAAAGGATGTCTCAAGGATCGACCTCGAAATTAAAAAAGGATAAGTCACACTGGAGCTGGGAGCAAGAGCTCAAACCCGGGGTGGAGGGTGTTCCAGTATGGACTTTCCGACATGTAAGGACAGCATTTATAATTCTGATATTAATAATCTACCAGTAGCAGGTACTTACGCATGGGGTTTAAACGGTGTCAGATCTTTAATAACTAGCATTACTGGATTAGTTGTATGTGTCCTGCAGTGGTTATATCATGGTTATTGTAATTTGATGTCAGACTCCCTTAGCTATGTATTGGGCTAAATTGGCGCTGAAGGATATGCTGGTTGAGACGGTACTTAAAGATGAGAATCTACCTCCTGATGTCACCAACGCTCATTGGATCGCACATGTTGTTTCGTATGCAGGTATGTGCGGGTAAAGTCTTGAGAAGCAATGCTTTATGCTGGATTTGTAATTGCTCAGTGATTATATATTGCACCTCTATAGGCAACTAGCGGGATTGACAAAAGACTTCACATATTCATCTTTCACTTGATATTGCAGGTTATCTCGCTAAAATCAGATACGAGGGTTATGACACCAATGATGATTCTAAGACTCACTGGGTTCACTTTTGCAAGGATCTTTACAGAATCGGTTATTGTGCCGATAATCATTTACCAATTGTTCCACCGCTGAGTGAGTGTGTTTCAAAAATAATGTATTATGATTCTGTAAATGTAATATTTAAAATTTATGAAGCTTTCAAGTGATTACTATCAAGTAATTATATGCGTTCAAGGTACCACGTGGCAAAACATTTACTATAACTTTAAATTTATGGTTTTGTAATTAATTAGATGTTATTCAGCAAAAGCAAGAGTGGCGCGAATGGATTATTAAAAGGGTTACTGGTGGCTACACAATGCACGCTCTAACCCAGCAACTAATTGCGTATGACAATGATACCCAGTAAGTTTAAGGCATCTGATTTTTTAGAATAGACTTATAAAATCAATTCCCTGATTCTTTATGTAATTTAGGATTATTTTTTTAGATTGAGAAAAGGTACTGAAGTCGAGGTTCTTGATAAATTTTCTATATCTCGAATGCGCGTGGGTTACGTTAAAGAAGTTATAGGCCACAGAGTTCATGTCAGATACTGGGATACAGATGCAGATGATCAAGACTTATCCAACAGTAAGTTGACAGTTACCATTCGCTTTAAAGTATTACATGCAGACGCAGTATGGAGTGCTATAAGCTGTATCCTGACTTTGTTATTTCAACCTCTCAGGCTTCTGGTGTCACGAGCAGTCAGATGCCATTAACGTAGTTGGTTGGAGCAAAACCGTGGGTCACGCTATCAGCGCACCCGCTGGATACGACCCAGCAGAGATCGGTAACTCTTCCGTGATAAAGAAAAATCCTGGGGTGAATATTCAAGTTGGAATGAAGTTAGAAGCAGTGGATCCATTAAAGCTCTCGGCAATATCAGCCGCTACTGTTGTGAAAGTATTGAAACATGGCTACTTGATGGTTCACATCGATAGCGCTGGTCATGCACTCACTCAGACTTACCGTGGCGTAGAAAGTGACGCAAATCATGGCAACAATCGGTTTTGCTATCATGTTACATCTCCTCTCATCTTTCCGTGCGGCTTTTGTAAGGAGAATAATATTGAGTTACAGCCACCAATTGAATTCAAAACAGACAATTTTGATTGGAATGAATATTTCAAAGCCACTGGAGCAAAACCATTACCACTAAAAGACCTCGAAAAGGTATATTTGACAAAGCATGCATTTCCAGTTTTGTGAAAAATAATAATTCACCTACGGTTAAATAAGAAAATATTATTGCTCGATTGCTTAGAAATGCTATTGTACTGTACAATTTTCAGGAAGTCATTGACCATGGTTTTACTGAAGGTGCTAAATTAGAAGCAGTTGATGTGATGGAGCCAAATTTGATTTGTGTTGCTACCGTCAAGCGAGTCATTGGACGACTTTTGCGGATCGGTTTTGATGGCTGGGAGGATAATTATGATCAATGGGCAGATGCAACTTCCTGTGATCTATTTCCGATTGGATGGTGCCAACTTATGAACTATGACCTGCAGCCGCCGCATGTCGAAAATCAGGAACCTGGCCTTAAACCAGTGTCTCCTGGAGTCAAACGAATCAAATCAAAGTCAGGCACAGCATCAAGATCAAAAAGGCAGTCCGCAACATCGTCTTCTGAATGAAGTGGTTGCCGGAGTATATTCCAGTATGTGCAGGTTTTATGTCGTAAAGTGCCTTGTGCGTTGAATGATTTACGTTAATTCGTGCTGAGAGATTGGCGTCGTTTGTCGAATATATCTTTGATCAATTGAGTTACGATGGCAATTTCTTAATTTTGTGTTAACGATTTCTTGTGTGCTTTTCTTTCTTTTGGTATGTATCTTTTACTCCCAAATCTAAGGAAAGGTATATTACTTAATAAGTTTAATCATTTTGTAAGTACATGGCTAAAATGATAGCTCCGTCATGATTTATGATTTTATTTGGACAAGAGAATACGTATTGCACAATTTTTGGTGCCTAATTTATGTGCTCTTGCAGCAGCACAGGAAATTACATTACATACTCGTTGTGTTATAAGTTTAGTCACTGTGTATTTTTCTATTTTTGTATGTCTAACGGACTTCAAAACAGTTTTGATGATGACATAAGCTAAACTTTTGTATTTGCAACGATTACCTTCTGTGTCACAAATAATTCTAATATAGCACAATCTCAACGGAGTTTTTAATAGACTGATAGTTTTTATTTCAATGCAGAGCTACTGTATAGATAACGAAATCGATGCAATGAAGCAGCTCAAAATAGCCTGAGTTTGCATTTTACACGAATGTTTTGTTTGCAATAATTAATCTAAACAACAATCCACCTTGGTCATCTCATTAATGAATGTATCGTGAAAATAACAATGCAGCAGTTAGGCATACCTACATAAGTATGTAATCTGTAACTAATTCGTGTAGAACTATTATATGTCAAGCGTTTCATGCAATAAAACGAAATACCAAAATTGTAAATCTGATTTGCGACTTGGGACTTCCTCCGTTCCTCCATTTGAGTCACATTGAGTCGGATTTTGTCATTTTATGTTTCTGTAGAGATCCATCCAACTCTCAAACCATGAGTAGATAATACTGTCAATACTATCTGGAAAACATAAAAACACTATATAAATTTTCTGAATGGAACAACTAAAATATTTATTAATACTGTATTTAAGCGACCTATATTATTTTTTCAATTTTCAGAAATCTAGTCATAGTCATACCTGCACTGCTTTTGCAGACTCAAAAAACTAAACAAAAAAATAGTTTCGAAAACCATAACCTAAGATGCTTTTTTAAAATTTACATTTTCTCCAGCACATGTATATTATTTCAAAAAAGTTAAAGAATAATAATATTTTTTATGATAATAATTAATATTATTACTACAAACCGTTGCAAAATAATTGCAAATAAGTGCAGTAAATCAATTACACTCAGAAAAAAAAGAGCATCTTCACACAAATTTGCGGTCTAGCGTAATTCAGTAAGTAGTACTGTAGTCTCGTATGTCAAAAATATGTTTAAAGTCAGATCATGAAGCCTCCATAATCTGACGTCTGACCATATTATATGAATCATAATCATAAAATGTAAATTTCAGATCATGTAGTGTTTGCTGTGCATTATTTTGCAATCTAGAAAAATACACTTTTCAAGAAAGCAATTAAATTCTCCAAATTCAAGCGACATGGATGACCGTAAAGAAAAATTCCGGCAAAAATCAGACGGTAGTAAAAGAACAACAGGTGGAAAGGCTAGTCCAGGTCAACAAGCCAGGAACTTTGATGTACTGTCGGTGAGATATTTTTCATTTTTTTAAAACTATAAAGCTACTTCAGTTACGGCGGACTACTTCAATAAATTCTATGTATGTGTATTTACACAGTCTGCTACTACTGTCTTAAAAGCTTCCTTTGCCCCAGTCCGTTTATCCTCTGTGTTTATTATTTACAAGAGCCAAAATCGAAATGCTTTCTAAAAACAAATCTCAATATCGTTGAGCCTGATTTGATGAATTATTTGCAAGGTGACTCTTTATGAACCTTCGACAGTATAC
Source organism: Allacma fusca (assembly GCA_947179485.1). Classification (NCBI taxonomy): domain Eukaryota; kingdom Metazoa; phylum Arthropoda; class Collembola; order Symphypleona; family Sminthuridae; genus Allacma; species Allacma fusca. Next base: position 19,283,883 of record OX359248.1, on the reverse strand, counting down.
GCCTAATTATTTTATTAGCTCATGATTAATTAGTTCTGTCGTTAATAAAGGTAAAGCACCTCTATATCTGTTGTCTGTAAATACTTATGTATCATTGTATTCGAATAAGTATATTTGCTTGCGGGGTATTCACATTTGTGTAGGAATTAAACCAATTAGCTCATAATACTTGCATACACACAAGTTATTGTGTGATGTGTGATTATTTCCCGTCGAAAGTCAGCTTCTCATAAACAGAGTCCGCTTACAATGCAAATAATGAAAGACTAAAAGGCTTCTCCTTCTTAAGCTGCCATCTTCAGTTCCTGGCACGACTATACGCACAGTCCGATACGGTTTGTGCTACGTTCACAATAGGAAGTTCCCTCGTTCCCTGCTTATATGGAATATGGATACGTAAACCTAATAGCTGAAGTCAGTAACGTGACAGGATCTCCGCCCGCACTTAAATTTGCATATGTATTAAATGATACACCTCTATTACGTACTCCTGTGTGTCCGTATTTGTCATCGTGTGCTTACTTATGTACTTGCGTGAAGTAAATTACGTTTAACTTTTAAAACTGAAGAATTTAACTGTGACTGCACTGGCTGAAGTGTTTTTACAATTAGTTACATAATTCAAATTAATGCAGATCATCGCAAATTTGGATTCTAAGGGAAGGAATGTGTGAGTAACGAAACGTGTCTGAGGAATTTAAATTGTTTATTACTACTATATAGTCGATGGGTTTATTGGAAATCAGGTGAGGTGTAACTGGAAGAAGTAATAGCGTCTGTCACATCTGAGTTATTAGGATTGTAATTAGTCCAATTAACGTATATGACATTCTGAAATAGTGAAAGAATTATTATAAAGTGAAATCTCTCATCTGAACAGTTATTACAGGCTGGGCTTCGAAAGTCATTAGATGCAGCTGTGTAGTGCCGACGTTGTTTCAAATCTGTGTTCGTGTTTACTGGAGCATACGGAAGTTGGTGTTATCTTTATTGATTGCCAGTCGTAAATTTACTTCCCTTTTGAATCACTCTTGATGAGCATTGACTATAGAATCAATGTCATTTATCCCAGTGATTCTGTCGTTGTTTCCACAAGGCTGGTGGGAATTTCTGGAAAGCTACTGCTGTTATCCATCGTCCTTGTCGTTCCTGTCGGCTGTAGACTATTCTCTGCCTGAGCTCAACTTACTGGATGATTTTCAGTGGAAGTTGTGTAAACTTCTGATCTTCATAATAATTACAAATTCTGTGTTTATATGGTGCTCTTGGACAGTCTACGGGGACCGTATTGTTGAAAAGTTTATGCAACCGTCGACATCACTCCTTCTGATTGAGGAACTTAAAAATTCTATTTCTGAGTTGAAACTACCTAAAGAGCATTCACCTAGGGTGTAGGAGAGATTCTTTAGGCTTTGGAGTATATTGTTTGTTTGTTAGTTTACGTCGGGTCGGGAAGGATCAGTTTTGATATTGATCGAGGGGATACTGTTAAAGTTTGTATTAACATATCATCACTGTTATTATGGATGCCCTGAAGAAATTCATTAATAAGAAGAAGGCGGATTCGAAATTCAAAACCGCTGGGCCGGGTCAGCGATTGAGTGATTCAACTAGTCCTGGATCTCATAAGAATGTTGCAAGTGGAAGAAGTTCAGGTCAGGGATCATCTGCCGTAAAATCTCCCCCAAGGGCTTCCGCTCCCACGGATGAAAAACGACAGGCTGCTATGGCTGCATTGGCGAGAATTGAAAAGGAAAAGGCTAAAAAAGGACCTAGTGACCCGTCCGATTTTCTGGCTAACCGGCAGTTGGCATTCATAAAAGGTAAGGGTGAAGATGTCAGATGTAGGATGGAATTATTTTTGTATACTCCATGTTTGTATACAATTATTGCAGCTGTAGTAAATTTTTGGATGATGTTTGAATGCTTTGAATGTAACCTTTACAGAACAAGCCAGGAAGGAAATTGAGGCGGAACAAAAACTTAAAAATTTGGAGTTGACAAGTAAGTCTCAGCAACACACTGAGGAGAAAGAACGGGAACACTGGAAGCGTACGGGTGAAGATGTTAACCCAGAGAATTTGGCTGTGGCTGGAGTGTACTTCACTTGTCCTCTTTTAGGTAGTTATTTGTTTTACAATGAAAGGGATGGGAAGGGATGGTATTAATGGAATTATGCTTGCTTTGTAGGACCAGAAGTTTTGCCGAGGCATGAAATTGAAAGAAACATCTTGCAGTTTTTGTTGGAGCAACCCGCTGAGGAGTTGGGAGTAACGTCATGCATCATGTTACACTCGTGCAACAAGGGCAGAGACAAGGTATTTGAGCTATATTTATGTAATTATTTGTTAGAAGGTACCTTTATTTCAACTGAAATGATTGTTTGAATGATTACTAATGAAATTGTTTGATGCAGGTGCAAGCTTGTGTTGAGACTTTGTGCAAATACCTGGATAATATTATTCAAAATCCTGAGGAACAAAAATTTCAAAAGATTAAATGCAGTAATAAAGTTTTTCAAGAAAAAGTAGCCCACATGGTTGGAGTACCACAGTTTTTACAAGCATGTGGGTTTCAAAAGCAACTAATTAAGCAAGAAGGCGGAGAAGAAGAAGAGTTCTATGTTTTTACTTTGAAGAATGATGTGGTGTCTGCGTTAACCGTAAGAACAAAAATTATCTTTAATAAGATATGGGCTCGAATTTAGATGCTACTTATTAAAGTTAATTTGGATCTCGATCTTAATAAACTAACTTGTTTTTAGGAACTGAGAGATACTCTCAAAACAACATCACCAATACGTCCTGAGTTAGATCGTAATCTCCAGGTCCTGATGCCTGCGCAGGTTGTGCATAAGAAAGAACTTCCGGCAGAGTTTTACACCTTAACACCGGAGGAAATTAAAAGGGAGCAAAAACTACGAACAGAATTGTTAGAACAACAATTAACACTTCGAACGAAAGCTCAGAGGGAACGCGATGAACTTCGAGAGCAAAGACTTTACCGATACGCCGTGATAAGAATCAGATTTCCGGATGGATTCACTCTTCAGGTTGCTTCAGTAGTATTTTCATTGAATTCTTTAATCAAAATCATTCCCTCGTTTTCTTGTGTAAAGTTTTAAACACCTATCTGGATATCTAGGGGACCTTCGCTGCCAAGGAAAAACTAGGTGATATTTACGAATTCGTTCAAGAAAATCTAGCATTAGAAAACGTCGAATTTTCTTTGAAGAAGCCAGGTGGCGATACACTATCGGATTTAGAGGCCACTTTGGCAGAGTCCCGGCTCCCACCTGCAAGCATCGTCAACTTTAAATTGGAGTCCGGTCTTCCTTCGTCTGGAGAAGTGACATACCTAAAATCAGACGTGTTGGCTTTGGTTCAGACGCAAGAATAATATATCATCGCTAAATTATTCTTCCTCAATTTCAAATTAGGAACAACGCATCTCGCTTCGAAATTCTTGATCACTCTGGTTGGGAAATAAGACCATTCTGTAATTTCAATTACATTACATAACGTTAGTTCGTGCTTTCAATTTCTTCACATATTACAAACCGCATTAAATACGAAAACCCTTAAACCTTCATGTTATTTTCACAAATACAAATATCAGAGTTCCTTTGTACCTGCCAATAAATTGGAATTAACTTAATTGCAGTTGATCTAATCAAAATATGTGTAGTCCTAATTGAAAGTCAATGACATAACTCTAATACAAAATGTTGAATTTCTCATTAAATTACCAACTTTACTAGTTTGATCAAAAAGTATTTTGTTGTTTGTTCTCCTTACCTAAAGTATGAACCACCTTAACATTTTATTCGGACTTTGTGAAGATGCTTTCTGACAGCTGTGCGAAGTTAATAAATACAATTACCTATGTACTGCCGAGCGTATGAAGCAATCACTGGTTTGCTACATAAAGTCGGTATCATTTGTGGCATGTTTCCTGGAATTAATCGCATTTTTAAGAGTTTCTGTAGTTTAGCTTTTGAAGTAAACAGTATTCTCGCATAACAATACTATTCTAAACATGTTTATACCTTTTATTATATTTATGCATACGAGACGTAGAAGCCAAGGGCTGATTGTGAGAATGATTTTTTAGATTACTTAAAATATAGAACGACGGCTTCATCACAAGTTAACCGGCTGAGACCTGAGTTTACAAAGTGGGAATGATTCATGCCACCAGTCAGCATAAAATTCTGTGCCGTAGTGTTGTTAATGGCAGTCTAGATGTATGTGTTACATGCAACCACTCCTCCGGTAATTCCATGTGGAGTTCATCTCATTGGTTTAAGTGAACAGTTGCTAGTGCTACAAGAACTCCTCACCGACGGTGTGTGTGGAACAGAAATAAGAGTTGAAGGTGAAGGCCAACCACTACTAGTATACTGAACATACTACACACACGTTAAGTACCTATGCTTTCATGCGTAATTTTCCATGCATGTGTTCTGTTACAAGTAAATAACTTGCACATCCTGAGATGCGATGCTTAAAGGCTGGAATCAAACTATCGTGCACAACTGGAGATTACGATAAGCATGATGTTTATATACATAGGAACGGGAACAGCTTATTGCTTGCAGACATCCATTCCTCTGTCTCAGTCGATCGCCCTCCGTTGCAGACTTCAGGATTCTTCCAAAGTAGATTGCATTTACCCCCCAAAATAATTATTCCAGAATGGCTAACTACGGTAATTTTCCAAAGAATATTTTTCAGTAACCCAGTCTTGTCTTCGTAATTTTTGAAATTACCTTTAAGCTTCATACTAAAAAAAAATAATTTAATTACTGCTAATTATATAATTGTCAAGTACAATAATTAATACAGAATAATAAAAATAATTTAATTTTTTTTCAGCGCTACTTAGCGTTTCCGATAAAACCGGCTTAATTGAATTCGCAACGCGGCTTCAAAAAGCAGGCTTGGAACTTGTTGCTTCCGGAGGTACTGCCAAATCCTTGAGAGATGCCAATTTACCCGTGAAGGATGTTTCGGATATTACCGGAGCTCCAGAAATGCTGGGAGGAAGAGTTAAAACTCTTCACCCCGCTGTTCATGCTGGTAAAAACAAAATTTCAAGTCTAGCCAGTTGGGCTATTTGATTTGCAATCCAAAAAATCAACTCAGTCTGATTATTGCAAAAAACGTTGTATTTACTTGAAAAAGGATTCTTGTGCTCAAGAGTCCTAGGTTCAGGATCTTTTGTATTGATAAATAAATAAATATTGTCATATTTACAGGGATTTTGGCCCGTACGATTGACTCTGATAAGGCTGATATGGAGAAACAAGGCTTCAGATTAATTCAAGTCGTTGTTTGCAACTTGTATCCCTTTGTCAAGACAATTTCAAAAGAAGGAGTAACTATTCCTGAGGCCGTTGAAAATATTGATATTGGTAAGTAGGAGGCTTAATGTCAGTTCCCCAGTATCTGAGCTGAAAAATGTTTGGAAATTGTGAAAGCAAACTTTTTTTCCTTTCCAGGCGGAGTTACCCTGCTCAGGGCTGCTGCAAAGAATCATGCCCGTGTCACTGTCGTAGTTGACCCCAGTGATTACGAGGTGGTTGCAAGCGAAATCGAATCTTCTGCCGATCGTGAAACACAGCAAGACACAAGGTTAGTTAATCGTTCATTAATACCTACTTATAAGATAAGATGATTTAAGCAAACTTTCCCCTCACAATCAATCGAATTGTGCTTATGGCTAAAGGACCATCTCTAAATAGATGGTAAAGCAGTTAGGATTTTGCTTCATACTGTTCATAATGCATAAGTACACGTGTGCGTTGTCCGTATATAGATATGTTATTATATAAGTAGCTCAACTGAGAGGTGAGAGGCTATAAACGTACGAACGACGAAGACCAGTTACGAAATACAACTGTCGATTAAAATTAAATATGAACTTGTTAGATGGAACAAGCCTTGAAATCTTATTGGACGGATTGAAGGAGGTTTCCTTTTCATTAATATTCCGTTTCGTAACCAGATGTAATTCCACACAAAAAATTCATGTGACTCATTATAACTATCGGCTTTCATTCTCTATCATGAGAAGTTGAGCTGAAGAAATCTCAACCATCTTTTTCTCTGGGAAATAACTGGTCTAACTTGTCCTGTTGATCTTTAAATGAAGTATCTACTTGATAGGAATGTGGGGAAAATGAAACTTGATATTTGCCAAGTACCAACTTAGTTAAGATCCAGCAGCTTCAATACACATAAATTTTCCAGCCCCTTCAACGTATTCTACCACAACGATGGATAAATTCGTGCATGATTAAATAAATGGTTCAATGGTTCATACACAAGCTTGTGTAATGTATCTATGCATAAAAATAAAATGTCTTGACCTTTTAAATAATAGTTAAGATAATTCCGATAGAGTTCAAGGCGCAACATTTACTGCAAGTGTGCAACATGTTTATGATAAATAATTCCAGGGTCGTTTTAAGGGTTAATGATTTTGTGAGTGACTCGGAAACGATTAAAAGTAATAGTTTATTTTACATTTTTTTTTGTAGAAACCGACTAGCCTTGAAAGCCTTTACTCACACTGCGGAATATGACAACGCAATTTCAGACTATTTCCGGCGCCAATACTCTGCCGGAGTATCCCAAATTCCCCTGCGATATGGAATGAACCCTCATCAAAAACCCGCTCAGATTTATACAACATTAGCTGAGTTGCCCCTTAAAGGTAAATACAAATTCAGGGACCATATTCGCCTAGTTTTTATTTATTAGCAAATAAATAAAAATTAATTGTTTCCATTAATAAACAGTTGTAAACGGATCCCCTGGATTCATCAATTTGTGCGATGCCCTCAACGGATGGCAGCTTGTTCGGGAATTGAAATCTGGTTTGGGTCTTGCTGCTGCTACCTCCTTCAAGCATGTGAGCCCAGCTGGCGCTGCTGTTGCCGTGCCTTTGTCAGATATTGAGGTAATTTGGAGGATTTTGTACCATTTGATGGATGCTATGATTAAACTGATTACTTTATCGAGTCCTTTATACCTGTCAACAGAAAAAAGTCTGCATGGTAGAAGATCTTGGTGACTTGTCCCCACTCGCAACAGCTTATGCCAGAGCCCGTGGAGCGGACCGAATGTCTTCCTTTGGAGATTTCGTGGCCCTCAGTGATGAATGCGATGCTCAAACAGCTCGGATTATTTCCCGAGAAGTATCTGATGGTGTCATTGCTCCCGGATATTCCGCTGAAGCTTTGGAATTGCTAAGGAAGAAGAAGGGAGGAGGATACTGTGTCTTGCAAATTGATCCCAACTATCTGCCAAAGGATTTGGAAACCAAGACTATTTTCGGTATGAGTTTGGAGCAGAAGAGAAATGATGCTGTTATTGACAAGAGTGTTTTCACTAATGTCGTCACGAACCGAAAAGATGTGCCTGAGTCGGCAGTTCGTGACTTGATTGTGGCTACCATCGCTCTTAAGTACACTCAGTCAAACTCAGTCTGCTATGCTAAGGATGGCCAGATAATCGGTATTGGCGCAGGACAACAGTCAAGGATCCATTGCACACGGCTTGCCGGGGACAAAGCCAACCTTTGGTGGCTCCGTCATCACCCTCGCGTTACTGGGATGCAGTTCAAGAAAGGGGTGAAGCGAGCTGAAATCTCCAACTGCATTGATAATTATGTGGGTGGAACTGTCGGCAAGGACATGCCTGTCTCAGCATGGGAAGCTAATTATGATAATGCTCCAGCTTTCTTCACTGAAGAAGAACGTGCAGATTGGATCAAGACATTGGATGGAGTTGCTCTAAGTTCTGACGCATTCTTCCCATTCCGGGATAATGTCGACCGTGCTAAACAGGTTTGGATTTTTTTAAATTTACAGTACAGTTTAGTACATTTTATTAAGTTTGATCTCTTGCTTTAATTATTTTGAGGAATTTAAAAAAAAAATGAAAAGAACTGATTTTTGAAAAATGTCCTCATGAGTTCTAATATTTCCTTTCAGAGTGGAGTTTCTTTCATTGGCAGTCCTTCCGGATCCATTGGGGATGCTTCCGTTATCGAGGCATGCAATGATCATAATATTGCTCTCGCTCATACCACTTTGCGTCTTTTCCATCATTAAGACAGCAATCCTGTGGATCCTGTAGCTCCTTACCCTTCTATCTATATAATTATATACCCTAGGTCTTGACAGCTCTCCTCCCCAGTGTACTATTCTGGTTTGCCTCCCGTCATTACACAAATACATTCCCTAGCGTTGTATGAAACAATATGCAGTTGCTTAAATAGTATTGGAATGAATAAACTAGACTTAAAGTGTGCCTTATCAATGGTGTCTGAGTTGAAAAAAAGGATTTTATTATAAAATTTCCACTTTAACAAGAATCTAATCCAAGTTGATGGAAACATGCTACATAAATACAAACGCACACCAATTACTATCTGAAATATGCGACACAGGACACAATACATATAATTACAGGACAGTGGATGATAGACTTGACCATTACAGAGTATTAAATTAATGGATATATAGATAACTAGGTATACAGCTACCAACGCTAAATGATTTGACAATATTATTCGCTAATGTATACTCTACTGACTATGATTTGAAACATTGGATAATAATTTAAAGTTGTACAATTTCTTCCGAAGTTTGATGAACTATTGTTACAGAACATGGAAGAAAATATTTTAATGGCCTACGTGTGGGAACGGCGTCCTACAGATACCCAAACTACTTTGAAAACGTTATTTGTTTAATTTTACATACAAAATTAATTACTTTTGAAGGAGGAAGCAGTTTTACTGACAAAGTTGCCATCAAAGTACATAGTCCGCTTAATGTTTGTTCATTAAATGCATTGAAAAGCTTCTTAAAAGAGAGGATATCAATATCCAGGTTGATTATATTCAACATCAATTTAATAATTAAACAGAACTACAGAATGGCTCAAAAAACCTGGAAGCGTCAACAAAGCATATTTGCAGTAAAACAAACCGATTCATTCAACCAATCGGTGTCAGGTTGGTCAAAAATGTTTAATTTTAACGTGCACACACGCATCATGCATAAGTATATACATATATGTTGGGTCATCAAAATTAAGGGGCTTAAGCAATGTGCTGGTAGATTCTTACTGCTGCTTAGGTTGTGTACATATTTGACACCTACTCGATAAATAATATTGCAGGAATTAATTTTATATGCATCTAGTTTAATATTAGCTTCAAGAGTTTCGAAGTATTACATATCTAGTTAGTAAGCAGCAGGAAATTTTCTCATTGTCAGTATAATCATAAAATTACCAGTTATTCCTGATTTACTGACGCACGTCAAACTACCCCGCAGATGACGTTACTGGTATTTCATTCTCTGCAGATGTCGCTCTTTGTAACCACTCATCAATAGCTTTGTAATTATCTCCGTGCCATTGTATGTTAGCTGTTACTCTCTCAATGGCTTGATCAACTGCTCTGGCTGCTGCACCCAGATCATTGTGGTACTTGGTCTTGAAATTTAGCAACTGGAAAGATAAAGTGAACATCAGAATATATTATGCTCGCAAATAAAATAAATAATTTATTTCCGTAGGCAGAATGCAATTTCATATAGCAAACCTCGTTTAATTCAAAAGGTGTGGTCAGCCTGTTGGAGATGCTGGTGACAATTCCTCCAATAGAGAATAATCCAACGGGGAAACTGAACCAAAAAAACATCGGTACATTCAGTATTCTTAAAGACAGTACACTAATTTCTAGTACTTTGGTTTAATATTCATAATTTTCAAGACTAAAAATTCTACACTCACTGTTCCCGAATGACAGTCCATTTGTCCCGGATGAAATTAAAAGCTAAGTAGCTTCCAATATCTCCTCGAGCAACAGCGCTGATAACAGATGTCCCATCTTGCTTTCGAATTCCAGATCCGGGTGTGACAGCCCACAGTAAGTAACTATAAAAGAAATTAGATACATATGTCATGGTATTGAAGTGTCTATTTCAATTGTATTAGAATACTAATTATTTTTCGTGATAATATTCGGGTCAGCTGGAATACCGGTTCAAAATCCAGGTTTCTCTGGTACAAGCCAAAGCCCTCAAAATTGTATTTTTCTCGCTAGCAACATTTGACAAAGAGTATCGTTCCCAGAGGAAGTTCCATTCCGTCTCCCCACCATTTTTGATTGCCGAACAGTACACAAAGCCACGCATGTTCATCGGGACACTACAAAGATATTCCCATGTCAATAAATTATTATTTTAGCCCATGACCTCTACCCATTTTTCAGATGTCAAAACTGACTTTGTTAATTTTATTAAAAACAAAAACATAAGACTCACGGGTTGGCATTGTCAGGCTCCGTCTCATTCATCCAGGCTCCAAAAAGTTGCTTGACTTGGGAAACACAGTCTGGACTGTCAACAGCACATGCCCATTGAACAATATTAATGCGATGGAATCGCTTAAGCAGGGGGTCGTCATCCCGTTGCATGAATTGAACCCTGTTGTACTGGTTCTCCAAAAGGCTTCTCATGTATTTCTAAAATGTATTAATCCAAAATTGTTCATTCAGAGTCTTAAGGGTAAGTTGTGACAAAAACTTTTCCATAAATCCTTAAACTTATGCCTTGCTTTAGTGCTTTAGGCTGAAACCAATTAAACTATTAATTTTGACACTTTCCAGGTATCACACTGGGCAAAGATTTACAAAACTTATTAAGAAATCTTGCTCCCACTTTTCCTGGTGTAAGGATCTCCGGGCGAGAAGTGACTACAGAAGGAAAGCTGAACTTCAAAAGTAATTATTATTATCAACTTTCGTTGACGGAACTAAAAAAAACTAAAATCATCGGCTCTTTGGTTTAAACATAGCATCACGGGCAAGTTTCTGCTGTTTCTGGGGTCTGGAACTTGAAATTTTATTGTGAATAAGTGACAGTCAAAAGTTTTTTCATTCTATTTGTGTGTCGCTCTGCAATACTCCATCATGCCTTACTTCAAAACAACCCCAGTCTCATGCGTATCTCCACACACTGGACAAACACAAACTCTAAAACTGTTACAACGAGTGTGGGAGTTTATTAAATTTGATTCTATCAAATAAGGAAAAACTTGCAAATTGATGGATCTGCTGGCTTGTGACTCTTTTAGTAACAGGTGCTTACTTTGAAAATTCCATAAGAAGGAGATCTCAAGAGCATGGTGGAAATGTATGAGAAAGCATTTAGGAAGGATTCCCATGGAACAAAGTCGTCATCATTCTTCAAGTATTGAGTTACGTTGAAAGCCACATCATAGGGGAGAAGTGAGGCTCGTGCGAGATTCAGAGCATCGTCTAGTAACTGAGCGCGATTCACATTATGAATAATACTATGATTTTTGCTCAGCTGGTCAATAATTAATTGCCAGTTCCGAATGTCGTAATTCACTCTGTAGTAACCTGTAAAAAACACTTTTCATTAATCACTGAAATTTCCGAAATAATTAATTTCCTAAATTCAGGAGTACTTTTCCTGTGTCTACTGTTTCAAGTATCCATGCATTACCAGTTTGTTGAACATTAATGATAAGCCAATCTGTCTTATCAACATGAATTCCATGATCGTTCCATTTTTCCTCCTTTTTAATCCAAAACTCTGGCTTTGTTCTCTTGAACTCTGCATTGAAGGTCTTGGATGCATATGAAATGGGGATCCACCAGCGATAAGATTCATATTCTTTAGCCATAGTAGCATTTTTAATTAGCTGGAACTTCGTCTGCGATTGCCCCAAAAAAAAAGTTATTTTAATTCAGAGGAAATAATTTAAATTCAGTTACATCACAAAGCTGCAAATATCTGAGTGCAAAACCTGAGTGAAATTAGCATGCTTTCCGGGGTAGTTCCGATCAACTTGAATGACTGGGAATCCTTTCTGAAGTGTCCATGTATCCATAATTGTACCCACAGTAACATGACTATCCAGAGTCCTGTCAGTCCAAGCTTGTTCAGTGAGTGAGTCCCATAAATTATTTTGAGTTGTACTGTTGTATTTCCTGGAAAATAATATATGACCCAAGTTAAATTACGTTTCATGGTGCTGGCTGACATTCTTGAAACCTTGTGTAGATTCTCACCATTTGTTCAGGTAGTTAGATAATCCAGCCTTGAAGGACGCCTCAGTCAAGAAATGGTTCATCATACGAATAATAGAAGCCCCTTTTAAGAATAACAATTTGATTGTATAATAAAATCATGAGCTATAATCAGGTTTTAACACGCACATAATAAAACAATCCTCGCAAGTTGATTTGATGGTCATCTTGAATATGAAACACAACTGACCTTTTCCATAAGAAATACGATCAAAAATTTCATTGATTTCATCCGGATGGTGAACAGGTACTGAAATGGGATGAGAGGAGTCAAGAGCATCAAGGGCAAACACATTTTGGATTTCATCTACAACGAATTGTTCCAAAATTTTTGCGTCTGGTTCGACCTAAATAAAAATTTTGAACGTACATTTGGAATTATTCACTCCTTTTCCTAAGAAATTGCTCAAGGTAATTTAATTCGCATACATGATCAGTTCCCATGTATTCCACGTAAGAAGCGAACCCTTCATTCAGCCATAGATCCGACCACCAAGACGGTGTTACGAGATTTCCAAACCTATCAAGTACAATATAGTTTCTTATATGTATTTATAGCACGTACAGGTTTTAAAATATTTTTCGTAATCACAAGAAGGACATGTACTACATGAGCATACCATTGGTGAGCCAGTTCATGTGCAATGACAGTGGCAATTCGCTGTCGGTTGTAATCCGATGAAACGTTAACATCATACAACATGGCTGTTTCCCTGCATGAAATAAATTAAAGTCATCAGAAATTCAACTTTTACCTCTCTACCCTATGGACACAGCAGTGTTAAATATTATTCCCTACAGAATCCACTCCGTCAGTAAATCACGTTCATGTTACCTTCAAGGAGAAAAGTAATACTTGTGATAATTTTGTAACTATACATATCCCTTCCCAGAATGAGACGCAAGTTCGACCATTTTAATGCTGGTGGAGACAGATGTTGATATGTGCATTTAAATGCAAGGTAATTGCCATGACTCGCCGACGTGCTAACTTCGTGAGCTCAATAAAAATTCTCCATAAATCTGATTATGGGAAATGGGAGAACCCAGTGACAAATCACCTGTATGTGATGAGACCCCAGTTCTCCATAGCTCCTGCATTAAAATCCGGCAGTGCAATCATGTCTTGCTTCGGAAGTGGGAAGGGGACATTGAAATATGATTCAAAAAATGTGAGGATACGAGGTCCAATATCTCTGGCATATTCAGCTTGATGGATAGCATCCTTCCGAGCCCAGACCGAGAACACAGGGCCACTCAAATTTCTGTCCGATTGACGACTTTCGAAATCTGAGACGACAAAGGCTACCAAGTACGTGGACATTGGGACGGACTTGTTGTAATGATCCCATACCCAATCTTCCATTCCTTCCCTGTGGAAAAAAAAACCCAAGAGCCATAGTGTCAGAGTCAACTTTTAATTTGTTTTCTTCAAACATACGCTATCTCAATCTCAAATGTGAAAGAAGGACAATTTTGAGGCTACTAAATCATCATAATCTTCGCAAACCTCATATTGCAATGTACCTGTGAAAAGGAGAATGTAATTTTTTGTGAAGCTACATTACCCAAAGGATGTCAAGGCCTCACAAGGCCAACCACCCTCAGAAGTTTGCCAAAATTTGGAGGTATCAACAACGGTAATATTAATTGCATTAAATGAAGAAAAAGTTATGTGGTTAGGATTTTTTTCACCTAGCCACTTTTCAATAATAATAATGTAAAACTAATAGTACAAGATTGCAAGACGAAAAAATGCGTTTGATTCGTATATAACATATCAAATATAATATACATATGGCAATGTAAAAGCACTCATATTTCACATTGAAATCACGTACATATATATTTCCAGACTTTGTTTTACATTGCACTTTTATTTAATACCATATGAGTCATTGCAGTAAAATGTATCTACGCTATAGGCACTGGGACAAAAACAAAATTACTGCAGTGAAACGTGATTCTCAGGTTGTACAATGAAGGCGCAGTAATCATATCAAGTAAACCTGTTTATAAAACCGTCCGGTAAGTGTAACATGCCGATCTATTTCAAATTTTTCTCAGCTACTCAAACCCAATTTATTATCCTAGTCACTCGTATATTATTCCATCAGAATTTACTGACACAAGCCAATTATATCTGAGATTTATTTTTGATACACGTAAACCGAACTCATTGCCAGTGCATGCTACAACTATAATTCCATCATTTGTTTTACAGAGGGGTTACCACTGGACTATAATGCAACATAATCCTAATTAAATTTTAAAGGTGTACTACAGATTTTAAAATTATTCTTGTACGTTCAATGTTCTCAACATTTTATTGGACTACAATCATTTTTTCAGGTTTCTTTTCCTTTGGTACACTTTTCAGGGGGCATTTTTAACCCCTCAGTAGGTAATAAACGTTTCCAGAGACCCCTGTCTACAATAATAATTATGAGAGATAAATATTTTTTCAAATACTTTTCCAAAGTCTGTATTTGAAACTGGGTGGAATTAATGGCATGAGAGTATATTTTTAAGGGTCTAAAATTATACCTTATTGAGCTAATTCTGATTCAAGATGCACCTGTCTTCCGATAATACCCGAATATTTCCTAAAGGTTTATTTTGTCATCAGAAAGGGATAAATTTCTAATGCGTTAATCCTAGTTTAAATTACTCCATTTAAATTCTTTTCACCCTCCGCTCAAAGTAAATTTCTGATCACGTTTTCAAGCTAAAATCCAACAACACGCAGGATATTTATCTACACGATAAAGCCCGGTTTTCGGAATTTGGCATGTCTACGTTCTCTGGTTTTGGAACCCCTGGTAATGTAATTACGTCACTACTTTATCTCCTCATGAATAATTATCTTTGGAAGACATCATCCACTTGGTAAGAATCATTGATAATAATTTCTAATCTCCAATTCGACAAATGACATGGGGTCGGATATAATCTTGTTGGGTAGATACTTTATGTCATCTTCCACTTCCGCAAAGCGATCTGATTGTAAGTTAGTACTTGTATAAGTCTCACATTAAAACTCACACCATATGTTGTAAATACCATAGGTTCCAATACAAACAAGTTTTTTATGGTTTCTGTGTTTAAATAGGACTCAGTGGAATTCACGCTTTTGCTATACACCATTAGGTTTCTAAATAAAAAAGAAATTTTTTATGTCCTGTCGTTGTCATTAACTATCTGGAAAAAAAATAAGACTCCAATCCTTGTGCTTGCTTTAACACAATGTTGTAACATCCCTGTCAAACTACGGCCTGATTCTTAAAAATACACAATACATTATAAAGTACTTAACTCGGGAAAATTTGCATCATTGACAAATTATCCACCAGATAAGTTGGGAATAATGTAAGTAATTGTGTCCCGTGTCTATCCATCGATCAAAAGAAAAACAAAGAGTATTGGTAATTATTTAAAAGGATTTCGTCATTGTTAATATATAATCTTTCCTTTACTGGTTTCAGAGTCTGAACAACTACAGTGTGCCGAGCATGTAGAAACAACGGTTATGAAAGGGGAGCATACAAAAGTCACGAAACAAGACTCTTGAGCACGGGGTCAAGTCAGAATTGAGGAATGATACTTCGATTATATTTAAGGGTTGTTATTCGTAGCGTAATTAGCTTGAGCTCAATCATGTTGTAATGACAGCCCAAACAGAAAAATTACAACTTGACCTATCCTTAAAATTACTAATGTAAGAGTCGGCAACCATCAACAGCTCCATTAGAAAGTTGTTTCATTGTTTAGTGACTGCCTTATTACACTTGAATTACTACCACTATTTCGGTCGGTCAATTCAATGCAAATTCTCTCATAATGAGCGTCTTACCATGTTTGCAACCAACAATAATAATTATTCATACATAATTATAGATACTATAGCGCAGAGGATAATAAATCCATGCATAAAAGAGGATAAGGATTTAATCTCCCAAGAGCTTTTCCTATTAATAAACCTAATTGTAAATCTGACAAGCTGCAAAAACTTAGTGTCAACACTGACTAGTTCCCTCCATCAATTTATAATGAGGGCTTATGTACATTTTTGTAGATACTAATATATGTGTGTCATACAGATGAAATGCAGATTTTTAGTCAGTATCATCTTTCCTTACATTTTACAATGCTCCCACAGCACAAGCCATACGGTATATTACCCTCCAAAGACTATGTATCCAGTGAAGACAATTTTACATTGTGTTCAAAACCCCTAAACTGTGCCAAGTTAAATCGTAAAAAGTATTTTTAGACCTATCTCTAGTCCGTACTAATACTTCCAATGAGACTTCCGAAAGTTAAGAAGATACAAGTGGTTTTGGGGGTAAGTATCCATTAAATTTTATTACTATCACATACATCATCGTTATCGGAAGAAAAAGCAACGTTGAGTATTTCAAGAAGTGATTCGTAGGCTTTGAAGGTTGTAATACATAAAATAAGTACCTCCTTGTCTACACACTCCATGTGATACCCTTTTAAAACTGGAGACCACTATTAGAGAGTCTTGTAGTAACAGTAATTTGTCTCGTGCTTTTCTCCCATCGTCACATTCCAAACTGACGAAGATGTCTGTCTTACAGTCGTAAATGACAATGATGACGACAAGGAGTTGGAAATTTATGGTTTTCGTAGCTTTTGAATTAAAAGGTTGAAATTAAAAAGCCGAAAAGAAATTTGCTTGTCTCAATTCTTGCCAGAACAATCATTTAAGTTGTATTTCAGGCCGATGGCATAAGCCACCTTGAACCTGTCAGTCTTTTGATTTGTATTATTGCCACGTACGAGTGTTGGGTTTACTCCGACTAAAAAATTGTTTCAGCAAAAATCGAATCAATGTAATAAATTCTGAATATCTGTAATTCAATAGTTCATTCACATAAAGATGCTACCATAGATATTCCCAGACGGATTTGTAATAAAAAAAATCCTCCCCTGACTCATTCATGATATAATAGCGGTCAAATATCCATACATCTCTATTTCCCAAAGCTTGGAAGACTATTTCAAGGATATTGGTTGGATTTTAATCAGAGATTTTATCAAAGCTTGACTTACACTGGTTCCTGGCGATTAATATCCATGTTAGAAATTGATGTCATAGTATTTTTCCGAGCCAGGCTGACTTCAAATTCGGCTTTTAAGCTCGGCTCGTCGAAACATGGGAATGCTCTCCTGGCATCTGTAATGTCAATATGTTCAGGATCTTTAAATCAACTCATAAGAACTGTACATCTTCTATGTCAATATTTTGAAATCATCAAATCACTCGGGGTATTTTCATATTTTATATTCTTTTTCAATCTGCGTCTAGTATACACTTCAATTGGGACTTTACCTGTGGGTTGAAATTGCGTTACTCCCAACCATCTGTAATAAAAGCAAACATCAAGCATTTCAATATTCAGCACAATAATTCACGTTTCCATTGCCAGTTAACTAATGCAAAAGAAATTAAATAAAAAATTACTGTGTCATTCATGTCTAGTACAGAGGTTTATTTGTTTACAGGATGTACTTTTAATGATTGTACTCCAGCCTTAATATAGTTTTCCGCTATGAATTTTGTACTAAAAGTGTTGTTAACAAATCCGTGTAATAATAAGCGTAGATTTATATACAGCACTTATGCAACAAGGTCAAAGTTTACTACCTTTACGAATCGTTGTATTTTTAATAGAAAGCTCCGGTTTAATACCATTTTTGCCGGTAATCAGTAATGGAAACAACATTAAATTTCTATAAAAAGGTTCTACCTAATTTGATTGCCCAATAATAATTTTGAATTTTAAAAGAGCATGGCTTATGTTATAACGTAAACCATGAAAGTCAATTACTACTTATAGTGATGGTCAACCTCAATGTTAGAGTATTTTGTTAGTTAATAACAAACCTGGGAACGTTCATACAATTGTTTCCCAGGTGTATATAAACGTAAGAATAACCCATAGGGTTGGGTATTTGCACAACGCTAGATTTAATAAAGAGGATATATAATTCTATCGAGTTTAATCCTTAAGTGGGGTTTTAACCTTAAAGGTGACGATTTAGTTTTTCAGCCACATTATACAGGCCAATTTAAAATGAAACTAAAGTTGCCGACCTTGTAACGTAAAAAATGTTGCTGATTTTACTGTACGGTAAAAATTCAGGGAGATATTCAATGACATCCATATAGTGCTAGTGGTTTTTATCAAAGGAACATCCAGTTTTGTCCGGGTGTGTAATTACTTGACAACGTCATATGATAAAAGGAAAACAAATTTATATGAAGAAGGGAGCATTATGGGAACTTACTTCGTCTCATTGGATTGAAGATCTCTATACGAACTGCGATAGAAACCGGCTAAGTTGTCCCCGAGGATGGCTGTAAACTCAATGTAAATTCTGTACTGTTGTCCTTCCTTGAGTTCCTCGTTGAGTGAGACATTGTAGAATTCTCTTGGGTGGTCATAGTCATGTTTGACGACGGACAGTTCCCTCCCGTTCCCGGAGAGCTCTTTCTCTCCTACTTTGACGGACTCTTCACGTATGGTAATGTTTTTAATGTGTAAAGAAATTCTATTAGTGTCTTTTAAAACTAGTATGTCAATAGCAACTTTGCCGTCAATTGTAAAATTTTTCTCTTCCTCCACATGCGGAATCAAATCCACTTTGTAGTACAATGGACGAAGATTCGTGGGCAAGCGAACGTCTCTGACTTTATCTTCGACTGCCCCATGCTCCACACTTGGGATCTCCAAGCTGGTACTACCATCCGTCAAAGCAGTATCACATTTTGAGGTGGCATGGTACGTAATGAAACCAACTAGAACTGCCAGAATGATTGTAAGACACAGAAAGCCAAAAGCCTTGGATCGGCTTACAAAACAACCGGACTGTTGAAAAATGGAATTTTCAGACTTGGTCATATCCATTGTTAGTTGCTCGCGGGAATGAGCCATGAGATGGGAATCTTCTCTGGAAACACAAGATGAACCACAAAATAAATTTAGATATCTTGAAAATTATTATGACGGATTATGACGGGTAATGTTTACATGTGAGCACTAATATAATTATTACACTTGTCTCTTAATCAGTAGTTGCTAGTCTAAAGTACTATTTGAAAGAATGGGATATCATCATCCTTTCGGAATTTTAGAACTGGACACAGTACCGTGTGCTTTATTTCTTTAGAAATATTTCCCTGTCGTCGCAACTTTAACCTTCCTGCAAGGCTATGAAATGTCAGACTGACGCCCCTTCTGGCATTACGTGAAGATATATAATCATGAGTTATATAATGCAGTGATTGTTACCCATGCAAAATACACTGATGCATGCGTTCGATTGTGTATTCTTCTCATCTTGGAAGGTTGTTGTGGTGTAATTTTTTGAGGCGTTTCATACCTCTATTCCATGCTTCCTCATATCTGTATGTGCGAATGAATGAGGTGGAAAATTAATCCGGTGGTTCTCTCACATTTATGATGAATAAATTTCCTCCAATATAAATCGTTAGGATTGCTGAATCAATTCCTCTCTGAAATGATACCCCAACTACAGTACGTATACTTAAGGCGAATTCTGTACTATGAATTACGCGCGTGTACGAGTATAGTATTAACTTTTATTGATGTTGATGATGCTGTTGTTGTCGTTTCACTACTTTATATTCATTAGTGAAAACTGGATTCAATTTTAATCAAACTTGTTTTTATTTTTTGTTTTGCTTACAGTGCTAATATGTAGGTAGTGGTGCACTTGTATTATTGCATCTCACTCAGCTAAAAAGTATTGATTCTGATTCCCGAGAATTTACAATTAGATTATATAGCAACTATCGGATTATGCTACAGTAGCTGAGGCACTTGTACAACTTCCCTACTCTGTAACGTACGATTCTATTAATCTTGTCCGATCCAAGCCTTAAAGGTCTAATTAGGCATTACTCGCTCTAATTCCCGGATATAGAATGAGCTCTCCCGGAATTTGGTTGAAAAGACTTCCCTTCAGAATTTTGGTTTAGTCTGCGGTTAAAGGTAGTCAGCCTGAAATGGATGCCTCAGCAAATATTAAGTGTGATGCGTAAACTAAATCAGGGAACGCTCCATTTTATTCTTCCCCAGACGGACTATTGCTATTTTATGAGTTACTATGAAACCCGTAGCCCTGCTTACTACTGTATACACATTTTCTTGGAATTAAATCCTACATCTGCACACGAACATCTAAATTCCACTCAACCCCAAGGTTGCTGCTCCTCAAAAGGATTCGGATTAAATTTTCAAAACTCATTGTTCATGCATAGGTTACAATAGTAGTATCAGTTCGACAGAGACTCCGCGGTGCATTGCGAAGATATGCGGGTACACTTAATTGCACGGAATAATGTCTTATTAGACGCTCAACTGTAAAACCAGCGGATTGACTACAAAGCATGTGGACATTAGCATGCCAAAGTAGAGTTCGTATAGGTAGAAAATACTCCGTGAGATGTTACCTTCTGGAATGATTCTCCTTATAATTGATATAATGATAATGTAATAAATCAGTGTCAAATAGGAGGACTATACCTGGTACTAAGTAAAGCCCTAATGTGATTCGGAGAATTGAATAAGTTTGGACTCCCTCACTTAATACATTGGTTCCCAAATTCGGTTACAGACACGGGATGAATAACATAATTACAGCTTATATAGTCGTTTTCCTCTGGCTAAGCAATAAATTCACATCTGAAGTATTTCTCAACGACGTGTTGTTGATACAGCAAATAAATACACGCATCCCTTCAGCTTCCCCTCACATTTCCCCTTTGCTAGGAAAAACTTCGGACGGTATTAATGCATGTATGTACATATTAAGTAAATCTACTCACATCCTTAGGTGGTAAGGTGGTAACTAAATAATTTCTTTATTGGAAAGAAGCGTGCAGTATATACAGAGATGTTCTAGCTAACGCCTATGCCAGGAGGAGATTTTAATTCAACTAACCAATTTCATTCGCGTATGAAGTTTGACGAAGCTGGAGAATATTAATGAGAAATCGTTGATGCAACAATTAGAGCACGTCCTTATGTTGTTTTATTATTCATGCATTTAGCTCTTTATAAACATACACTCATAATTATTATTGTGGTAAGTATA
This sequence comes from Allacma fusca, assembly GCA_947179485.1. Lineage (NCBI taxonomy): Eukaryota > Metazoa > Arthropoda > Collembola > Symphypleona > Sminthuridae > Allacma > Allacma fusca. The sequence continues at coordinate 19,262,592 of OX359248.1, read as the reverse complement.
TTGTAGTCACAGCATTCCAGGAGGTCGGGCAACTTTCTCAACATCATATATGGAGTCATGGATGGATAAACTTATCTTCTGAATAAATTATCGTCTAAACATGCGTGTGAAGAGTACCATTCACTAAAGCGTTCTGCACACTGCAAAAATCCCCAGTATAATTAGATGCTTTAAAATCCGGGTCTTACTATCACCACTCACTATTTTAATGCAAGTGTAAACTTATGCACAACGAAACAAATACTTTCAATAAGTGTACGACTCCTCGTAATTTATAGTTTTTGCTAAACGAATCGCAACTTCTTATTCTTATTTGTCTTAAGAGAAATTACTTGACGACGATGGTTGTTGATAATAATATCAGTCAATTTTATAATGGCTTGTTCTCTATTAGTAAATACAAATTTTATGATTCCTATCATTCTTTATTGTCAATCATTTCGATTGTCCTGTCTCATAAGGAATAATTATGCTAATTCAATACGCGCATCCAATTGGTTTCAGGGGATTATGCGTCAAAAGTTACACATATTTTCTACCACTCTACCGTATATACAAAGCCAGAGTAAAAACACCTCCAGGAGGAACAACCTCTCTTAAGAACTGACAGATACGGAATGCGTGAGGTGTGTGATTCCTTTGCAAAGTATCCCCGCACGTGCTATTGAGATAAATATCAATTGGAAAGTGAATCCACTTGTACAATGCTTCTTTGCAATTAGTATTTCGATTAGGCTTTGCTGTTGATCTTCTAAATGGTTATAAAGAAGCAGCAAAACCTGCAAGGTAAATAATGGGAAGAGAAATGAGCAATTCATCATCTAATCTAATTTTATCAGCCTAATATCTTGGATTTTTCCGCCCTTAATAATAGCATATTTATACACATGTACTTCATACATTGCATCTCTACAGATAGCATTAAGTGTTAAGAACATCTCTGGCAAACGATCATTTGAAGTCTCCACTTTTTTAAGTGCTCAGCATATATAAGTATGACCTAATAATCTGCTCTACTTATGTAAGAAAGAACGAAACCAAGTCATTTCGTACTACTGTAGTGTACCAACTTGTGAAATCAGAATAAGGAAAAATTCATAGTCGTTCTTTTTAGATTATTCTCCAGTCATTTTCGTAAGGAAACAACAATGCAACTATTTAGACAGATACTGAATGCGAATACTAAATTAAAATACAAATACTACACTCATTTATAGTTCAATCCCAATGAATGGCCTGAAACTAGAAATGAACAGAACTATCCGTTCATAGAATAGTAAATGAGCTGAGGATATGAAAATCGGAGGTTGAAATAGTAATTCATTCACGCGACGTACTGACATACGTATGTAGCTAAATTTTCCGTAGAAGTTTCTATCGTACTGTATAACCTTAACCAATGAATGCGAACTGTGAAGTGCATGAGGTTGCTTCCTCTTTTTTTTTTTACATTCCTCCTTTGAGAATCTCAATCCTGCTCCAACTCTTCTTCCAGATGTAAATTGCGTGTACTTGAAAGATGTGATGTAGCAAAAATTACTGTTTACACCAAGTTACTTCATACAGATTGCAAAAGAAGAACCAGGAAAAAAAACGTGAATGCAAACAATGCATTTTATTACGCTATTGTAAATACTACTACAAGCGGATGTTCCTTTCCATCGGGGAAAAACTTCAGCGGGTGCCCAGGGTTAAATAATTCAAGAGATTTTTTTATTACCAGCGTAAACTCCTACTGTACATGGTAATGGTACGTATAGATTTCTAACCACAGTGTTGAATTGAATCACTAAGACCCTACTATTATTAGGGGTTATTGTGTCTACATTGTGTTTGCGCTGGATTGTCTGTTTCTGTAGTACATGGTATTTTCTTTCCATTGCCATTGGGAAACACAATATTAAGCAGGGAAAAAATTCTCTAGCAGGGATACAAATTCAAATTAAAAGTGCCAAAAATGGAATGATCGATGAGCTATTGGAATATTCTTAATAGTTCGTACTTTCCTCCAGTCAATCAATCCCAGTAAAAAAACAAGACATCAATGGCAATATTTGGTTTGTTAAGTTTAGACCGACTGTGATAAGAGGGACTGATGTTTCCAGGATATTTCATTAGTTCCTACTCGTGTCATTGGGATTGACGCAATAAGTACTTGGGAGTGGAATTTTTTCCCTGTAATAATATTGAGTGAAATGTCAGTCATTTTGTATTGTTCGTACTTAATGTTTTCTATGAGTGAAGCACTGCTTTGTGTATAAGATAAATACTTTTATTTTTTCCCAATGCTGGTTCATTTTGTGGTGTAGCTTCATTACTGAACGAACCCTTTTTAAAATTAGAGGATCATTGATCCCATTAATAGTTGCAGCGTCTCAAACTTTCAGTAACACCAGACAAAATACATTGACCTGCTTACAACAACTTTTGTGTACGCGAGATGACTTCGTAACCCTGATATTGATAGAGAGTTCCAATACCTCATGAAATGAAACTTTTAATAAATTAGTTAAATCAGACCACGCGGGTCGGACCAATAAACTAACCCATGATTAAAGACCGGTTTCAGTCGTGAGGCTTAAAGTAAGGCAACGTTTAGGATTATTAGGATAACAACACTTCATTGTTGTCTGCATCTTTGAGTCTATCAGTGACCACTGGTCATAAACAGAGATGACTATGAATGCGTTAGAGCTGTGGATACTGTTTAAATCTACGGTTATAAGCGAGTATTATTATGGTATTTTTTAGGTGGAGTACTTATGCATATAATAAATAGTTTGTTAATTTATTTGTTAGCTGAGCACTTGATTAAATACAATTGATTTTCTTTGCCGCAAGGAAAACGTAATTACCTACAAATACCTACCTTATTTTCAAAACCTGGTCACACCTAGTATAGACGCCTCTAAAATCCATTGCAGAAGTCAACACAGATACAATGTACAATTTGTGATGAGCAGATACGTTATAAATGAGTAAAACAACAATCTTTCCAGTGTCATTATATCTTGTCTCAAGTGGGCCACAAGGGCTGGAAAACAGTCTGTACTTAATTTATCACGCTCCTCAACGATTCTCAATGTCTTGGGCTCAACTTGGGATTTATGAGGCTAAACAGTAAGACAATTAAATTACCCTCGAATTCATTAAGCACCTTGATTAATTTGTGGGGAAAATGCTACCTAAAGCTAACCCTTGGTACATAGAAATATGACCATAAATTTGTCGTTCCCTGATTAAGCTCATTGTATCATGTATGTATGTATCAGTATGTACGCCTAAATGGAAAGATTTGACCAGTGGCTCCAATGCTTCAGTTATTAAAAACAATTGACCCTCAACATTACAACGGTGTTCCCCATACAGATTAAAACTTTATGGTCTTTCAACGTGTCTCAACTCATCTTTGTTCCTGTTTTTCTTATTTGTGACCCGCAGATTCCGACCTGTCAAAAATCTTACAGGGAATTACTTTGCCTTGAGGAAAATTTGAGAAGAGTTTTGCACTACAACAAAAGGTTTCGAATTTTACGAGCACAAATTTAGAGTACATATTAAATATATGTACATACCCCTTTTGAAAACAGAAAATCCTCTGAAAGAAAAGAAGCTGGTCTACTGTAATCTTCCGGGTTCCAATTCTAAATAGAAAATTATTTTGGTTTCATAAATGGGCACGATTATATTTAGAGCTACAAATCTTGACTCCCAAATACACCGTTGGAAATACAAGAACACAAGTTCACAGATTCTGATACAGGTGGTCAACATCATTATTAATACAAAGTCATCAATTGACTAATATCAAAAGTAGATGAGATTGCAAGATATGTATAATATATAAGCGGTCTGTTTAGCCTCACAGTGAGTTGGTAAATTAGTAGACCGATCATTAAAATTCCTTCGGATTTAGAATACACCATGAGTACAACAATCGCAGCTCACACATATTTATATATTCTGTTTTGTATCGGTAGGGTTAGATAAATTCTTGCTCCTCCATCAAATACCAATTTGTTATAATGATAAATAAATAATAGTGGGAAAGGTAGAGCGTACTTTTTAATCTACAGAAATCAAGTTAGGATCTGCAGAAACATCAATAATTGCTAAAGCTGAATGCATCTCGTTGTTCCATGTCACACAACCAGTACAGAGTCATGTCCCATTCCAAATCAGCTTCTAATTCTTTTCCTTCTTTTCAATTCAATGCAGCTGAAGATTGACAGATCTAAAGAATGTACGGAATCCTGTTTGCAATCTAAATGGAATTGCATCTGATTACATAGACATATGCAGACAATAATCAAACTATTAAAAGTCTATGTTACGAAATACACATGTGATTGCTTTTTAGTTCGTTTCCGTGTGTGAGGGACTAGGGAATGCGCCTCATTGTGTAATGTGTATAATGAGTTAAATGTAAACAAGACAAACCTTTCAGTGACACTGCCACCCCCATCTGAATCTATAGATTTCTTCCAACTCTCTAAAGTTCCGTAAACACTTTTATTCCGCTGATTAGGATTTGCTTCCGTTGTTGACATATTGTGGTCTGCAGCAATCCTGTCACTACTGGCTTGAACCCTCTTTGTCAAAATCTCGGTATTTGTACTTATGGTAATAATTATTATTATTGTGATGAGGTGTGGAGGGTTCAGGAATGGAGGAATAATTAAATGATGCTTCAGCTACAGCAAACACAGGCGGAAAAACTTCCCTTAGATTGGGCTTGTTGAAGACTAATAAAATATTAACTATAGTACAGGAAGGAACAGACGGGAATGTGAGAAAGAATGAGATCGACCAATAACCAGACTCGACAGATGTTTTCACCAATTTCCCTGGACAAAATATCTAGGATATTCCATAAACCTATGATAAGAAGCTGGAGACGGAGAGAATAAGAAACAGAGAAGTCTGTTGGGAATTCATCTGAACTCATTTTCATGATAATAAAATGTCGACAAATACACATATTTGGATTCCCAATATCTCAATTGCTACCTTTCAATTTGAATTCAATTCACCTATGCAGTGTACTTCTGCGGACGAGCACTCCACAACGATTTCGAGACAATTGACTTCGACAGACATACCAATACATATTTTCAATCATCATGAGCCTGTGATCCTGAAGTGGATGATTGTGAGTTAGGATGTAGAGTAGCTCCCTGTGTGTACTTATGTATATCTACACATCCACAAACATGTAAACGTAAATGTAGAAATGCAAGCATGTACTACTCCGGTTCCACTGCTATGTAAAAACAGGTAGGCTCTTAAGTATCTATACTTTGACCATACAGAAGGCTGTTCGGATTCTCATTGTATGGTAAATACATGAAAAATGTGATAAAAATGTCCTTATCACTTTTACTGATACCGCAGGTAAAGAAACCCAGGGGGTGTACCTTCGTGTTTGCTATTTGCTTCCCTCAAAATGCATTAAGTGATTGTAAGTTACAATTATGGGAACAAGAGCAGCTCTTGTTAGATAGAGAGCGAGAGAGAGAGAGAAAAAAAAAGCGAGAGGGGCAAAATGAATATCAATGATCCCGATTTATTACTAGCAATGCTCCACTCCAAATAAACATTCTGGTGCTCAGTTAGCAGTGCAGTGCTAAGATATTGGATGTGTGGAAACAAGGAAAATATTAAATCAACATAAAGTATTGATTTCTTATTAATATTAATCACATCTTAGATTTGATTTACAATCGATTCTGGTCTCCTCGTCCACATTTTGATTCCCGAATGAGTTTGCTCCGTAATAAATTGTGGTTTAATCAAACCATCTCATATATCATGGTATTTCAATTCAGCCGTGAATTCCTTTATTTGCATTACATCCGAAAGGAATTCAACCAAATGTTCAGTCGGATGCTGCTTCTCGTACTAAATTTAATAAGCAGGCAGACCAGCAATGAATGTGTGTGTACAAAGGAAAATTTTGGGAATTCCCTTGAGATTCCAGTGCAACTGACTGTGAGCGGGAGAGTTGCACCATGCAAACCACAAATATGTTTTGCTTGTAAATAACTCACACGTAAAAATACACGGGTGCCGGGTACGTTTTGTTACATTAAATGAAATGTCCATGTAACCTATCACAACTCATTCGCGTTTTCTCGCGTTTCCCAAATGTAAACATCAGGTAGAATTATTACTATCCATGAAACTGACCTATACTCATATGGATAATTATATACTGATAAGGAAAAAGTTACTGCATCAATATGAATATGGAGTGCAGAGACAAGCGTAGTTTTCAATTTGTGCATGGTACATACATATATGTAAAATACAACATTAAATAAATTACCTTTTTTACCATAAATTATAGCTCCTCACTGCAGCTAGAAATAACATGGACGAGGGATTAATTGTCTTTCTCAACTTCTGCAATGGATCGATTCTTGATTGCACAAATTCTAATTGCACTAAATGGAAGTAGTTACTTGTAACTTTTACTAAGTCCCCTCAATCGTGTCACTGATGCCTTCTCAAAGTTTTGTCCACAATCTTAACCAAAGTTACTTGGGGGATTTTTCAGTTTTTTTTTTAAAACACAGACAAAATAGTTAGGTTTAGTAGTCTTAATTGTACATGAGAGGAGACAGTCACGCACGCACTTGTACTATCTTCCCATTCTAAAAAGAAACTCAGGTTTCCCCAAAGTACAACAACTTCCCTGTGTGCAGTGTATTCGTAGTGAGGGCAATTACTTATGACTAATGTAAATCATGGGCATCGACTGAGTGAAAGATCGTCTTTGTATTTCACACTCGTTAACTTTTCACACACTGAATCACATTTCACAATCGGGAGGGAGTGAGTAAGAGTCGGTGGGGTTTAACAAGTAGTAAAGTTAAGAATGGAAGTGGCGGTGGTGTGTGTGTGTGTGTGTGTGAGTGTATGTAGATAAATAAATTTCTCGGAAGCCGCTTGCCGTTGTTCAGGTCTGTAGTGCTCAAAGGAGGCAATCCCGACCAACCATGTGTGTTTACGACTGTCTCACTGAAAGCAAGCGTTGGGACAGATACTATTCAGTGGTAGTGGTTGGATGTGTGAGTATCTGTACTCACAAGACACAAATGATCATTGAGGAGTTGTTGAAGCCTTATCTTGGAGGAGACTGCATTGGATTGGAAAATGTGACAGTTTAACTTTGACTAACCAGTTGGACTGGGTCAATGAAACACATGTTACTATTGAAGACCTGCTTTTTCAATGACTTGTCTCTCGGCACTTATGGACTACACGGCTTCACAGAGAGGAGTCCAAGGTGTGTGATGAAAAGTTGCGAGCTGATCATCCGTCTGTAGAGCACTGTTGAGGAGCATTGCGATTCCTCCAAGCTTGTATCACCTCTCTGCCATTGGAACATAGTAGTAGAGTGGCCAAAAACTCTTAAAGTCAGGGGGGCTATATGCGAGTAGTGCCCTATAAGCTACACAACTCCTGAAGGTTAATTCAAATCTGTACTTTATAGTGTACGCAGGGTTCTTGTTGCTTAGGCTCCTTCAATATATACTTGGCCTTTGGCCCTCACTAAATATCCAAACAGCTTGCTTTCATTCCAAAGGCTGCAACATATGTGAGGCTACTATTGTCCCAAGTGAGGGGATAAAGATGCATCTTTTATTATAGACATTTGTAAACTTAAATATTGAAAACTAAAAGCCCCATAAAAAACAATACATACTTACGAAAGATCAAGCTTTAGAAATTTACAGCCTCCGCCAACTTTTTCTACTTATTATATGAGCACTTCTAAATAAATTAAAATTTGAGTCTTATAATATGGAATATTCTTTTAAGGAGAAAAGTTAGTACTGTGTTAAATGATGGGAAAGGATCCAAATAAACCAAAAATATGTAATTATGTCCAAACATTTTTCAGCCTATGGAGGAAATGCTCCATTAAAGATGTGTCTCTCATAGCCGAGCGTACTGTACTATAGTGTGAACTTTTGACTCTTTAAATGTCCAAACCTCAAAATTACATTCTATTAAAACCCCCATTAACCCAATGTCACTTCTGGGTAAAATATTTAAGTTAGATACAATGATACACTGAGAATGCTCTTACCGCACAGAATTCAGCAAATTGCTTTTAAAAAGCAAATCCATTATTTACTAACACGGAGGCAGTTAATTTGCCTTACTCTTTAAAAATTTAGCAGCAAATTCCCATTTACTGATGTATGTAGCCTTTTACATTATTGATGGCAAGTACGTCTTTAAAATTGCATGATCTGGAGATCAGCACTAGGAATAAAACAAATTAGTCCAGGCAGACCAGACCAGATGCAAAAATCACATGTAACAAATGAAATTGCTGACATGTAACTAACATAATAGTCAATATCAATATAGATTAGTATTCGTAGTTGTACAAATAAAGTATTTTAGATACATACCTATGAATATTTCCGGGGCACGTACAAATGTTTACTTGCTCAACACGACACTCCAGGCAATTATTACATATATAGTTTCCAGACAATTCTATTTAACCGGAAACTAGCATTCAATAGCTGAATTTGACAATTTCCTTTCTGAGAACCAATGACCATCGAACAACTGGCAATGAGCAGTCGTGACTGAAACATGGTCAGTATGTGTGTATTTATTTTCTTTTGTGTTTAAAAAAACGCGGACCTTGCCTTGGTGGAAACAAGTTTAAAAATGTGTAATCAAAAACGGAGATAGATAAATTTACTCAAATTGTTTATCCCCCGTCGGAACGAGACAGATGCATTCACAATTGGAATATCTGCAGGATGCTTTCTACATGCTGTTTTCAATACAGTAGTTCAAAAAATGTGAGGACTAGTTGAATGCTTGCAAGCTTTATGCATTATCTGTGCATGTAAATATACAAAGCCGTTGGGGATGTCAAAGGTGCATGGTATGAGTTTTTATTTTACAAATATAAAACTAATGCATGCGATTCCCTTTTTCTCCTTACTTCGGTTACTCTGAGAGCGTTGTGTGTTGTGTGTCTGACAATTCATTCCTGTCATCTATAATCTGGGGAAGGGAAGGCGAGGAGAATAATGTATCAGTTTATAGACATAGTTTTTCATCAAGGCCATACCCTGCTCCTAAGTCCCAGCCCATCCACTTGAGTCAAAGTTGATGTTTCATATTTTGGCAGGTCAAACTAACCGAGGGTGACGTACATACAAATAGGATTTTCTGCAGATCATACAACAATTCTATTGTGGAAGAAAACTCGCAAATAATGTGATAAGGCACTCACTCTGACTTCACTCCCTGCACGTATCACGTATGAGTTGAGTGTACTGTACTCCGTCACATACATACATAGGATACATCCTTACTACTGCCCTTACCTAGGCTAGGCACAACTCCAGACTCCGGGAAGATCTTCATATCCTCACCATCATCAGCTGCATTTCTAATAAAGTTGTTAGTGCTAAATTTGAGTCTATAGAAAGTTTCTCCAGACTAAACTAGTGTTGAAAGAGAAGAGTACTCGAGTCGTAACTTACATTAATGCTGAAAACTTATTCGCAAGTAGACTCATATGTAAACAGTCGTATTTTTACTTTTGGAGCCGACTTGCTGACAGGGATAGTCGAAATTTTATTCACTCATTATGAGAGCGAGTTTCATTTTGAAAGGAATTCATGAGGTATTGGTTGCCAAAAATCCCGCACTTCCTCTTGAGAAGATATGTATTCCCGCAGTCTCATTCATCCACGGAGGGTTCTCCTCTGTATATGTGTATTTGTATACACACTATACACATATTCTGAATAGTCTGAAGTTTTTGGCGGGCAGCAATCCCACAGTTTCAGGAGATATTCCCACGATAATAGTAAATGTTGAGCGTAAATTGAGCTCTGAAGAAAAACATCTATCTTTTCTGAATACCTCTGTATTGCCCTTATTCTAATTAAGTCTAAAAAACCCGGCTGAAAAAAAAATGTATGTAAATACACTTGGGCATTCATAACGTCCCTATACTTCTAGAAATCTGTGTACGTGTCCCCTATAATTTTTGGGTGACCTCAACAAAATGATGCCTTTGGCTGGCTGTCGCGTGAGTGTAAACGTAAACATGTCTAGCGATAAGTGGGAATCGTGTTTGGAGTTTTTTTTCTTCTATTCATACTATTTTTAAACAGTTGGTTCCTCCATTATTCTGCCTGGTGCTGGCAACAGAACACAGCAGTGTGTGTGTGTGTGCAAGTGTATTATTTACAAATTGACAAGTTTATATTTGTCATTTATTCCCCAGCAAGTCCGATAAGCTTGGAAGTAATTATGTCGGTCCTGGCATTGTCTGCATTTTCCTAAGCAAGTCAGGACTCAGGACACAGGACTCAAAGGGAAAGCTTTGTACTTTGTGCGTAGCTTTTTATTTTGATGGATGACTTCATCGTGGAAAGGAAGAGGACACTGAGGGTGAAGGACGTGAAGTGAATTTCGGTGTCTTTGGAATCTCTTGTGTCATCAAGTTTAGCCTCAGGATCGAATTCTCAACGGCCTATTGGTAAATCAAAGAGATACTTTCGAGTCCGTGTGGGCATTTGCTCACAATCAGTCAGTTGAGGTTGTAGGACTTCCTACGAGATATGCTTGTACATCTACTACTGTATTGTAGTATACTGTGTGTAAGTCCTGAGGTTTCTATTTTCTCTACTGGGCAATTTTTTCAGCCGAGCACGTGTGCGTATGCATTGTATGAGTATACGAAGGACCCGCAAGTATCAGTATTTATACGTACAAGGAAGCAAATGTCCCGTCGGGAAATCTTTCGTATTCTGTAAAAAATATTGAATTGGATCGTATACAGCATTTTATTTGGAAGGAAAATGCAATTTGAGATACGAACAGTCTGGCTGAATTTTGATTATGTTTTCCCTCTATGAAAATATACACACACAATATTTGATGCAAAAAGTGCAATATGAATTGATTTCTCGCCAAAAGCCTGAGGCTACATCGGCATACGTAGGTATAGTGTATCCTGTGTGCGTATATTGTGGATTGTGGTAGCCCTAGCAGAATCATATCACATTTTGGATTTGTGGAGAAGCTCTATTCGGTCTCTGCGGTAGATTCGAATAATGCTTTCTTGCATTTCTCCCCGAGTTTTTTACACTTCGGTCAGAGATTAATTTTTTTAATATTCCCCACACCATATACATACAGGGAAATATCCTCGGGTATCTGAGTTTAATTTCGTTACTCCTTCCTTCACTTTACGGTTTTGCATGTAACCACAAAAGCTTTGCCCATTCTCTAAAATGATCCACAATGGAGCCCCCACATAAGGAGGCAAGAAAGCACGTATAACTCGCGAGTGCTGGTGAAGAACCATAGCTTAACTTTTAACCTTAGTACAATATGGATGAAAAAACATCCCCTAGGGAAATCACTTCTTGTAGCTTTTCCTGTCGTAATTACTACCAACTTTTGTTGCTTTGTCCGTCCATCCCGAATGCATCACTCACAATCAGAGATGATGCACTGTCACTAAAACTCAGGTGAAAATTCAACGAGAGTGGGTAATCTGTACTGCGTGCGTCTATTCTCTGTATTCAGTATTGTAAAGCTATATTACACATATATTGTGTGCCTATATGCATACATAATTGTGTTTGCGGCACGCATGGAGTGTACCTATACCTTCGCATGTATATAAACACAGTATCATCGGATGTACATTTTGTTACGAACAGGGTGTCGGGATATCTTTATCTGCCTTCCCCTAGCCCTGACCCGAGAAGGGACACTGTTAAATAAATCCATACATTTTATTTTCGGACATTCCAACTTCCCAAAAGAGTGATAATTAGCTACAGTCAAAGTTTTTAAATTTGAAATTTGAGTATTTCCATACAAAATCCTGACTTTGCCCATTTCCTTCACCACTGTGTCTAGCAAGCAAGAGTTTTGCAGCTAGCACGCTGAAACAAATTTTGAAAAACTGCAATCAAATTTTCTACAAAATGAAGGAATTTAATATATTTCCTCGTTGTCTCTTCTTTGGGTAAAGAGATCTGGATTAAATTTATTCAACCTTGTTCATTGTGTTTACTGGTCATGCCCAAAATTTTAAACATTGGGACCCCTCGAACTATGGTCTAGCTATCCCTCTTGAAAACCCATAAAATTTCCTACAAATGAGCGAAATTTTATGAGAACGAGAAATGATACTGTAATTTTAAAATATTCAATTTAATTTCAAATTTTTTATCGCCAAATATTGACGTCAATAAATTGTAAAAATTCTGAAGCAAAATTAACTAAGGTGAATCAAATATATGCATGGTTAATCACCCTCTTATATGGGCTAAAGGAGTGGAAATGATTCTGACCACCTTGCACATACACTGAGAGCTAATTATCTTCACAAAAGTGTAAATATGCGAGCTCAAACAATTTCGCTACTGCTGTTTTCCACACCATGTTCAATAAACAGTTCCAGGAGATATTGGCTGTAATTAACCTGATTACCCTAATTTGTACCCGAAGAGGCACACCAGAGTGTTTGTATTATGTAGCTATGTCAACTGTATGAACGTAATTAATCGTACTCACTACTACTTACTGTCCTTGCATGTTTACAAGAAAAAAACTGTTAGTTACGAAAGTTGTAATCATTCAACCGTTCATAAATTACTGAATTCCTTCTGGAAAGAACTGTGTATTCTCCGGAGACGGGTAATTTATGGTTTTACGGGAACACAATTTTATTAATCAAGAAGTCATGTATGAGTATCTCCTTGTATTACAGCAATTATTTAAAAGGGCGGGTAGTACCTGGTTCTGTCCTTACTATTTGCAATGCAGGCATTTTTCTGACAAGTTGGTTCCATATCCAGTTTCTAAAAATGATGGGCAGTTGGGACAAGCTATATCATGAAATGAATGGCACGTGTTATGTTAGCTAGAGATTGTGAACAGACGAAGATCCAACTCATCATTACATACAATAATAATTATTGTTATTGTATGTAAATAGCAAAAATTTGAATACGTTCCCCATTTTTCCTAGTACAAAGTTACAAGACCCACCAAAATTCTGCAATATCATTACATTTGTTAATATATTTTATTCAAAGGTGAAGCTCAGTTCAAATGTATTTTAATAAATACACTTGTATTGGGATATTCTGAAAGTAAAATTTTAGAGCTAATGTCAACATAATTCTTATTTCGCTCAACAATAAAACATTAGAATAAAATGTATTCATTTTAATGCTACGAGCCAATGCTACAAAATTTAAATACACAAAAATGACGCACTTAGTTTTTTAAATAGTGCATTTTACAATTTCATGCCCAACAATATTCCTGAACCTTTACTGATCTAGACCACTTTGTTGGCTAATGCGTGTCTACATAAAGTAATAATCCACATAGACCAGCTTAATAGAAAAATTACATCATCAGTCGCACAAAACGCGAGTTCGCTTACAATGCCAATAAAAATGCCTTTCCGTCTTGTAATCTGTAGCTCACACATATTATTATTCACGTCCAAATGATTCAATGAGTAAAGTGAAGCACGACTGTAGTGGTCACGTCACAATACCCCATTGAATTAGTATATGGTGAACTACCTCACCAAAAATTAATAAGTATTAGTATTCTTTAACTCAAACCATGTCAATGTCAAGGTCTATGAAGGACAGCAGCATCACATTATACCAACTCACGTGTTGTTCTAGGTTGGTAAAATCCTAAAACATTTGAACATTCAATTACCTATGTATGTACGTAAGGCACAACTGATTAGAGAAAGGGAAAGGTCAGAAAACCTACAGCACAACTTTGATGCCCAAATTGTGTGAACATTTGGAAATAATAAACTCTTCTGAATTTATTACTTCACAGGTTTGAGACAAGCACATACATACACATGTATGTATGCTTACATGCAAACTTGTAATTATATTTCTTATTTTTATAACTTCTAATATACATCCTCTCGAATTTGTAATTCGACAGTCGACAGCTTTTTTATTTAAGTGTGTAAGTACGTATTATAACTACCCAATTATACAAAATGTTCTTTCCTATAATTTATTAATGCTTGCATTTTAGTGTTCATAAATTGCACAGAAAAAAGTTGTTGATTATGAGGGAATTGAAATGTAAGTGTTACAAGTTTGCTAATAATTGGCATAATCAGACACAGACTCTTCGACTCTTCTCACTAATCTGTGGTCTCATCTTCGTCTCCCGTTCCAAACTCTTCTTCTTCTTCCTCCTCGTCCTCGTCCTCGCTCTCGCCCTCCTCCTCCTCCTCTTCATCTCGGAACAAACTGATCTCCCCCTGGTGATGATCCCAATGGGTGATGGCTTGCCTTAAAATCCATAACTTGGTCAGTTCATTATAAATCCCTTGGCTAGTCCCATCGCTGATTTTCCCCGTGGGCAACCACCGATTCAAATAGCACATTGCAGGTTGGACGAGGAATGTTCCTGCAGGAAGGCCCGTGCTTTCTACACAAATATTGAATTGGTGTGTTGAATCATCTGAATGAGATATAAAGCACACCCGACTTCTCTCATGCCGTAATATGCCAGATGCTTGACATATTTTCTCTCCAAATATGTGAAGCCCTCAAAGCAACGTGAATTGATTTATTTCCCTTGATGCCGAGGGGTAGAAACGATAAATATTTTGTAATATATGAGCACACAAATCTACATTGATTCCCACATTTTCATGGGGGAATTTAAAGATACATAGAGACCTGAAACCCTGAAGGGCCGGACAACCCGAAAGTTTTCAACCGGAGAGCAAAACTTAAAACTTTCTGGAACGTCCAGAGGCAAGAGACGTTCCAAAATAAGCTCTGACTATCGCTACAAAATGAAGGAACTTCTATAAAGGTAAACTTCTTTCGGGAAGATTTCTTACTTGCACAGGGAATGCCCACGGAAATAACTGGGAGCGAGACAGTCGGTTCGGTTGAAGTCTCTTCCGGCTCCGGACAATTCGTGGGGCATTTGATGTGTTTATTCTCTAAAATTCGTGTACTCTCAAACCAGACATGAAGGGTGCAGATGATAGCTTCAGCCAAGCTCATATCCGAGTATATTTTTTTCATCTTCTTGGATAACTGGTCTTTCTGTATATGTATGTTTGTAATGGAATTCACATCAAACATGACAATGTTTGAAAACCAATCTAAATGCTTTCAATTTCCCAATTTCCCATTAACTTGTAATTAGTAGCTAGCAAATGCCGCATATGGGATTATACATAATTACAATACCTGCTTACGTAGAAATGCGGGCATGAACATAGTGAAAATATAATATGACTGCTGGGCTAATTCCGATAGTGGCAAGAACACAGATGTGGGACCCTGTATTGACGAACCACAGTTCTTGACAAGAGCATCTCTAACTTCTACCCAAGCTCCTGTCATCCCTGGCCATCCCCATGCATGTAAACGGGTAATACTTCCAGACGGAATGTCAGCTTTCAAGCTTAATTCCCCTTTCGCACGATTCACCACATGTTGTCCAATCGTGGCAATGCATCCGTGGGGAATTTTGTCTGTTGTAACTGTTTTTCGGAATATCTGTTAATTGTTGTATGCACACTCAGTAAGAGTTGTTGTACATTTTTAAAATTCAAAGGAGTTTCATAATTATGGATGTATGTATATATAGGTAATTATATGAACCATGTGAACTTCATAAGTTTGATTCAACTCTTGTATCAATTAGTTTATTTTGTTAGATTGCTCGATGAATTACTTATAACAGTAATAACAATTGTTATAAGCACTCCATTATGAGTAATCTAACAAAATCTTATAATTTCTTAGATTTTTTATACTAATTTTGGACTAAATTCTGACAGACTTTGAGAATTTCTACAGAAATGTGGAGAATTGTTGTGTAAGCTTTGACAAGGCAAATGTTTGACAAAATAAAAAATATTAAGCTAAAGTGCACTCACTTCTCCAATCAAGCACTGAGGACCGTTGCAACCAATAAGTAGTTTGCAATTACTAGCACTCCAGGCGTTCAGTGATTCCGCATAAATTGTCACTTTTGACTCAACTCTGCTTAGCCATTGCTTGTAATCTTCCTTCTCACCTTGGGAAAATTCTTCCATCATTAGAACCACGTTAGCGTCGTAAAAGCACTGCTTAGGAGTAAAGCACGACGCTATTTTGTAAAGGGTTGGGGAGGCCATGTCATCCACCTCCATAAACAAACCTTGTAGCTCCCTGGCAGGCGTTTTCGTATCGAAAATCCGAAAATTTAAAACAATATTTGAATTGGTTATTGGAAAGGCTGAAAGCAGTTGGGTTAGGAGCAGCTCCAAGGCTCGTATGGGTGGCTGGACAACTGCAATGTTAATCTTTTGTTTGTTTCCGAGGTAGCGGTCGTGACCGTCTTGATTAGTCTAAATTAGATTAATGAGCTTTTATACACACATGTGTTCCTCAGCAGTTTTGTATTAGGATTGGAATATTATTACATATGTATGTAAGGCTAATGATACAATTTCCAATGCTACCGTATTTTTGAAACATGATATTTAAGTTGAATTTTTCTTACAGCTTTGTTTTTGCAAACTCTTTGCTCAATCTCGTACGTTGACACGTGTATTGTAGCCCCAAAAACTAAATTAATGTACTCACAGAAGTCATCGATGTCACCAATCAAATTTCCTTTTCCTTCAGGATCAATCAAAATCTCCCAAATAGCAGGGGAACGTTTAATTTCCCAACCTCGGATGCGCTGGGCCTTGTCTACGAATTCCTAATTCAGTGCACATTTTTATAACTTTTTTTTCGTTTTCTTTCATGAGTAGTATTTTGCAATTTTTAGTGCATTCAAATGATTTTATTTACCTGCCATTCAAAACTATCTTTCATGATTTTGGTAAATTTCCGAGTTGGATCTTGTTTCTCTAAATATTCAACGAGAATGCAGGCTTTGGCAAACCAGGGGCAGTCAAACATACCCACAATCATGTAGCCTGCCATTCTTAAAGGTAATGGTTACCAAAACCAATGACAGCTTGATGTTGACCGGAAATTGGCGCTTTGGTCTTATGAGCAGGGTAGTTAAGATGCGGGAATTCGGTATGTTATTTTAGCTCAATGGAAGGGCAAAACTGGGAAAGTCTGTAGCTCACGTCATGAAAATGCAAGAAAAGAAGATTTGTGGAATGCCATTAACAAGACTTTCTATTATGTGGTGAATTCAGCTTAATCCCAGAAGCTCTAACAGTGTTAGAGCTTCTGGGATTAGTACAAACAAATAATAAATTGAATGGAATGTTTGAAGTGAATGACCAATCTTTAAAATTATTCCATCAATAGGAAAAGAGGCAGTCATGGCAGGTTGACAAAATATATGTTCTGGGCGAAAAAATAAATGAAAATGTCGCTGGCTTATGTTTTATTCAGAATTTGATATGAAAGTTTGGGTTACAGTTACTGTTGTCAGAGGTGATATTTTTGATGTGAGTGGTAATGCTAGGAAATCAAGTCCTGTTGTTGGATATTTGTTTCTATATACAGGTTAGCATCATACAGTTACTTGTAATTTGTGTATAGTGATTGAAGACATTATATGTAAATTTCGCCGTAGCTTCGAATCGGCAATAAAGTTTAATAAATTTGAACACTAACTTCAAGTAGCATTTGAAGCTTTTCAAACCAGTAGGAAGGAAAAGTGAAACTGAAATAACATGTTTATTTTGCGATCAACTTTAGGCATTAAGTCAGAAGTTGTGTTTTAATGATCCTTTAAATATATATCCGTATAAATGTTCCGTCGTGAAAATCGTTACCAAAATTGTAATTTACTGGAGTCACTGTTTTCTCCAAATAACATCGACAGTGGACTTTTATTATGGTAATATTGAAGGGTTATGAAACCACTGCATTTGGCTTTTATTATCCTCGTTTAATGAAGGTCTGGAAAAAATTCCTCCTGTGTACTGGGTTGCATTACTCATTATCATGCTAATTGCTCATACAATTTTGATACACGTGTGTTAAGTGCAGTTGCGCTCTTGATTTAAGCGATTCAGTATTACAAATTCAATTGAACTAACAGCGTGTATCTCTAAAATTAAATAAGTACTTAATTCAATTCTGGTAATATTTTTAAAAGGATAATGTCCAATTAAAATAAACTTGGTATACCTAGTCGTGTCATAAAACACGATTGTAAAAATACTTAAACGAATGCAATATTTACACACATCAGACCAATGACAAACAAATCACTTGCTAGGTTTGGATTTGGACACACTGCCTTTAGTTCTCTTCCATTTCATACGACGATTCTGAAACCACACCTTCACCTGCAATGACAACACTTTCATTAACACAATTCACACAGAATAATATTAAAATCAAATCAACAACATGTAAAATATTGTCATTTTTATTAAAGTCCCAGTAGCATAATACAGCAAAGAAAATTATTACGAACTGTTTCACACCTGCCGTTCGGTTAGATCCAAGGCAACTGCAATTTCATATCTTCTAAGCCTAGTAAGGTAGTTTGATTGTACGAATTCCCGTTCCAACTGCTTTATCTGCGCTTTCGTAAAAGCTGTGCGCTCTTTCCTTGATTTCCCATCTAAATGTAAAATATTTCCATCACTATATCTATGCATATACTTAAATCCCTTAGCCCAGAAATAAAATATCCCATTTATCATCATCTCTTAAAATCAAATCCACTTTCAATAAATTCTAGTATAACTGTAAATGCAGAAACAAATTTTTCCAACACTATTGAGAGTGGAAATAAATGAAATTTAAAGTTAAAGCGATAAAAAATTATTTCAACTTACCCCCACATTCATCCGTAGTATCATGATCAAAAAATGTAAAGCATTCCTCACTCCTCTCCCCACTCTGATAGTTCCCATCATCACTTGACCCGGACAGGCAACTACTGGTATTTTCGCTGTCAATCAGATCTAATCGTCCTTGCTGAGGCTCTTCACTCAAACAAGGTGAATTTAATCGTCGACTCTCACAACTTGTGATTTCCAAGTTGCTGCTGTAGCCCTCATCGGGATACCGAAGATCATATCCCTTATTATTTGAATCCGACAAATGATACATACCACTGTAAGGGTCTACTTCCACCGCAGGAGTGCTCTCCATTGCAAAATGGTAATCGTAACGTCCATTTGTAGGAAATGGTGCTTGAGGGTAGTCACTGTAACAATAACCATGGTTAATGGAATGACTCTGCTCATACGCAGGCCAGGTATCGTAGTAAGAGTTGACGCTACTGCTGTGATCATTCCCATTATTTGCACTGTTATTACTGCTATTGTCAGACTCTTTGCATGCACTTCGGGTAGTTAAGTCTTCACAGAATTGACGGGTGAAAGTCTCCATCATTTCCCAGACAATTTTTATCTCTTGAATTGAACCACGTAATGGGGTAACTTAAAAGGATCTCAGCTGTGTCACTTGTTCCTTTTACCACAATAAAAAAAATGTAATAGTAACTTGCAGTTCCGACTTGGCTCCTCTTCTGGACACAAGTGAACCTGAATAAGTGGTTACACTTCATTCATAAACGGGTTCGCTCAGGTTCAATCACAGACCGCACATCAGCACTACAAGATTGGCCACCCAAAACCCTCATAAGAACCTATGTTCTTCCGCGTCACACGATACTTTTCAAGTTTCCTTTTGTTACTCTCCAAAGTCCACAGTGTATTAGTGCAAAGTCAATAGTCATACTGAGACGAAACCCAAAACTAACCAAATCGGATCCTCCAAGGGTTTACTTCTAACCTGCGGACTTGGCCTCGTATATATGTCTACACCCAAGGGTACTAGTACTGGACTTGTGGGCGTACTTTTACTTCCTCCATGCACATTTAGCTTCACCCGAGCAGGACCACATCCACCCAGACTGCTTGTCGCCAGTTTAATTACCCTCACCAAGGTACTATTTACAACTCGGATGGAATTTGAGGATTACGTGAAGCCCTTTTCGGAATTTATGAATGAAAGACCCGGCGGAAGAGTGTGATTTCCTCGTGTCCAAGCTTTTAAAAAAAGTAACAGAGTACAAGTCAACATTTAGGAGTCAATTGACCTGTAAAGGATACTATTCACGCACAAGGGAAACTCTATCCCTCGGTCTCAATTACACGTAGGATCACCCGAGAGGACTTGAAACTCCTCCGAACTCCAAGTCATGAATGAAAAGGAACATCCAGTGAGACTACCATGGTTTGAACATGTGTGGAACAAGTTCTACTTGACGAATAATTACATCTCAATAATTATGTACATAAGATACGGAAGCTTCGTAAGAAAAATAATACAAGCAAATGGACTTGTTAACAGGAAGCCACCAGAGTCAGTCATAATTTCAGGCCACGGGAATTTAGCAAATAATGTCTTCACTCATATAACTATATTTTTACAACCTTGTCTCCTTATACGTACCAGAAAGCTGTAGATACATACACTCAAATAGAGACTTCTGACGAAAGGGAATAATTTCAACCGTAAGAATATCTGTGTCCACATATCCACCACAAGCTTGATACTCAAATGTTCACCCACATTATACTCCGCTCTTGTTTCTCCACTGATCCTCAATTGCCTCCTGGAAATCTCATCAAGAAACGGAAAGAAAACAAAGTTGTTCCTTCACAGCTCATCAGTCACAAGCAGAGGGTCGAGAGTAAGTCCAATCTGAAATCATGACAGGTCGAGGGGTAAATTACTGCCAAAATTGATATCTAACCAAACATTAATATGCGAACGAACATACAGTCAAAATACTCCTTTCATTATTTTCCTAAGCTTTCCTAATCGATTTTCCAAAACTTTCAGTCCCATAATATTTACTGGGCCATATTTACAGGGATAAAAAATATACTTAAAAAAATTAATATGTATGTACTATTACACAACCGTCTCCATTGACGTCGCTAATCCAAACACCTGAAGGTACACAGTTTCACAAAATACATGGATTACATTTAAAATGTTTTCTAAAAATTTACATAGTAAAAACTAAGTTTATGCATTAATAATATTATTTCCCACGCTGCTGCAAACATTATAATTAACATTATAGCATTCATTATAATTCATCTGGCATTCTTATTTATTTAAGTACAATATACACATATGTACATATGTACATGCACCTTACATGAGCAGTCAATCTTACAAGACGCAGAAATAAATTGTCGCATATAATAATGAAATTACATCCCACCAGAGTAACTTACTAAAGCAATTTTTTTTCATTTTTGAGGTATAATTTATAATCTAAACTGCATATTTCTTTATTAAAATATGGGGTGCTCTGATTGTCAGGTCATCAAATCAGGACTATAAATTCAGGCCAAAAGATTTGGGGGGAAATCAAAGTTTCCGTGCACTTGAGCTATCTATTTTTGTATGCTTCTACAACTGCATTGTACGTTCTTGTGATCTTTAGAGTATCTATATCTTGTAGTCATAAGTTTTGGTTGAATTCGTAGATTTCACCAATTTATTAAATTCGCATTGAATTCACAGATATTGCACTATAAATACTTGTCCACTTTGCAGTCACATTAAACTAACAATAAATGGTGCTTATTTTTCGATGGCATAATTATTTTAAATACAACTTTGCTTAAACATTGTGAATATTAATTGTAAACAACATTTTACTTTTATCGAAAGGCCCACAACTAGAACACGGTTTGGTGGGAAATCAAAACAGTAAATACTGTAATTACTTGAAATCTTACACTAGACCAAAATTGTTCCATACAATTTCAATTAGACCGTTAGGAAATGGAAACGTTTAAAATATTACATTTTAATATCTTCCTACACACATGTGAGCATTACTGAATTGTAATGCGATTTTACAACGGGATTCGGGATTTTTAGACGGTTATGAATACACTGAACCCTAAGTTGCTTAGTGAAACTTTGCTTCACGTTAAAAATCATTCAAAAAACTTCTGAGGTTAGAATTCTATAGAAAGTTTGCAAACTACCTTGCAAAGAAACCTCATGTTATGTATATTTTGAATCGAAATGAAATTTTGTGTTCTAATAGGCCTTTGGCTTAATGTTCAAACGGCAATCAACTTGGTGCCAGGTTCGGTTGTTAGAGTCGCCAAATCTCATATTCCATTCAACGGATATTCAAAATTGGGGCATATTTTATGAATTTGGGTATCCCAGTTTCAGAGCAAAATTGTATGTATTAATTTTAAAGAATTACTCCCTGTTATTTGCTAGTAACAACGCTAACGCAGAGTTAAAACGATATTGTTGCAGTAGATTCGTTTTTAAAACTTTAGCTCACCGACCATTTTGAGGGCCTATGCTAAAATATTTTACCCGGACCCTGAATTTTTTTTAGGTCGGGCTTCCCGTAACTACACTGCTCTCCCAGGCTAAAGCGGTGACCTACAGAAGTTAAATTAGCTGACATACATATTAAAGTTATAACGTGATGATGGATTCTTGAATTAAATCCTACATGATATTTAAAAACAATTCGAAATCCATATATATTGTAACTTCTGAACTTGTAACCTCTAGAAGGTCAGGAAGGAAAATTCATGTCTTGAATGCAAAAGTTGAATATATTATTGGTGGACTAAGTGGTCGGACTAGTTCAGTTCAAAACTGAAAATTTCAGTTCAGTTCAGTTTGGTTCATACAAATTTTGGTTCAGTTCGATACACAAACTAAACTGCATGGTTCGGTTCCAATGTAAAACTGAACTGAACTGAATCGTTTGAACTGATTGTTACGCAAGCATACAACAAAGCCTGTTTGTCATGACGAAAGTTTTTCTTTGACGGTAACTTTTTAAGGAATACCTATGTAAAATGCGATTGCATTTGCAGTGCTAGAACAGTACTTCATTGAACATATTTAAAATCAAATTAAAGTGGGATACAAAGGACTGCGTACCCGTTATTTAAAAAAAAAGTTTACTTTGTGAACCGAATTAAACTGAATTTTACGAACCAAACTGAACTAGTCCGACCACTAGGTGGACTTGATGAGTATCTGTAGATAATGTTAAAAAAAAATACGGCAGCAAAATCTTAACTTAAATAATTACATGTCCCCGTGCTACATTATTTGACCGCTGGAGGTTGCCTTTCGAGATATGTACGTATGTATAATAAAATGCTGTGCAAAGGTATACAAACGTAGACCATTTTGCCTATTCAGCGTCGATATGTACTAATTTTGAAGGAAATCGGGTTAGAATTCCGAGCTCTGCAGAGTTCCCTCTGTAGAGCGTCCCCGAGGGTGAACTCTCATATTAATGTCAGAAATTGTAATTACTACGAAACGTATTGTGGCATTTCATTATGATCTTTCTCGCCTATTTCGGACAAAACTAAGTTTGTGCGGTTTTATTTAGGTAACTCAAATAGTTCTTCACCATTACATCACCAATTTTGAGTAGCAATGCCGCATATTTCCTGTCGTTGGACCTTATATAGGATAGGGTCAGGGGGGAGGAGACCAAATGATATGCTCTTTTGTACTTTACATTAAAGGACATTAAAGATCCTTCTAAACAGCTTCCCATAACCAACGCTACACTCACACTCACTCATGTAGTACGTACATATGTGAGTTCTTACTTCAAACCCTAACTGTGCATTAAATGCCTTGGATGCAGAAGAGTGCACAGGGTTGTTCAGAACACAGCTCATGCTAATGATTGGTTCCTTCTAGCCAATCAGGAGCTACATCAAGTATCAGTGAGCCCTCATTGGTGGGTTCCTTTCCAGTGGAGGAAGACAAAGGACTGAAAGCGCTAGCTCGCTATATCTTTCCTATGTTTTCACATTTCCATGCTTTCCCTTGAGCTCCATCGGTACTTCAGTGTGACGTCGTCAGTCGTTTGAAGGTTACCAAAGGAGGAGGTAGTTCCAGTGAAATTCTTCTTGGATTATTTAAAGAAATTGCTATAATTAGGAAAGGAGTTGCTAATACAAAAGAGAACTCGGGTAAAATACAGTTAACTGAGGAAGTGTTAATTTTCTAGTTTTTAAAGTTTTCGGAAAGAATGAAATAAAGCTGGGGCATGTGAGTACTATCTGTGCACAAATGGTAAATTAATTTTGATTTTCTCCAGAATGGACCACTCAGGGGGTAGAGGGATGTCCATGGAATCTGCTTACGCTCAAGTGGAGGAAGCGATCAGAAACCTGAATAAGGAAAATCAAAATTTGACAGCTCAGCTGAAGAGATCGGAGGAAGAAAATGGAGAACTGAAGCGGGATCTGGGGGAAAAGGAAGAGACACTAGTGAAGTTTCAAGTTGCTGTTCAACAATTGCAGACGGCTATGGAGGAGGAGGAAGTTGGGAAGCAGCTTTGCATTAAGGAGTTCGTTATTTTAGTTTGGTTTTGGTTTTGATTGAAGTGTATTGAATTGTTGAGAGGCCTTTTTTGACCCCTGTGATGGGTGAAAGGTTGTGTGTGGATCTGTCATGTTGGGCTGGGGTCGGTTGGAATTGTTACGGTGCAAATCTTTTATTTTCTAGCCATCAGAATGTCCTTTCAAGTAGGGCTGTAACTTTGTGATGGATTTTGTAATAAGTTTGTTTCATGACACATATGACACCCCTGTTTTCAACATAGGATCCAAATCGAAAAAAAGAAAATGGACTTCCTTGTGGGTCAGTTCGGGATACTACAGTCGCAGCTGGAAGAGTGCAGACGGATCGTTGATGCAGGTGTTGCCTGGCAGAAGATGGGGAAGAAAGGACTTGTAGATTGTAAGAGAGTGATTGCATTTGCTCAAGACAAAATTTCCAAGCTGGAAGCAACTCTGGTGGAGAAGCAGAGCATGCTTGAGAAATCTATGGAGTCCTGCATTAACTTGGAGTCCGAAAATGAGCTTTTGGTGAGGAAGCTGAACGATTTATTAGCTTCAGAAACGCGAATGAAAGAAACCCTTGTCGAGATTCATTTAAAGTTAGAGGAGAAGAAGAGTAAAGAAGACGAAACAAACGAGGAGCTCAGTCTGTTGCGATCGAAACATGAAGATACCCTTGTGTCTGAATTAGCATTGAAGGAGACTTGCTCAACCCTGCGAGAGGAAAATGATGCTTTAAGGGACAAATGTACTGCGTTAAAAGGCTCTGAAACCGAGTTAAAGGACGAATTGTCGAAGAGCTTCGTGGAATTAAAAGCATCACAAACAAAACAAGATGAACTTTCACGGGAGCTCCTACATTTACAATCGCAACTACAAGACTCCTTGGTAACAGAATCCATGTTAAAGGTGACTACTTCGACCCTCAGGTACGAAAATAATGTATTGACCGAGAAGCTTAACGTTGTGGAGACCAGTGAAGCGCAACTCAAAGAAAAACTTGCCAAGATCAGTGCAGAATTTATGGAGCTGGAACGAAAAGAACAAGACGTTAGCGATGAGCTCCTTCTCATGCAGTCGAAAATGCAAGCTCATATTGTGACCGAATCAAAATTGCAGGAGGTTTTCTCGGCTCTAAGTGAGGAAAAGGATGTATTACTGAACAATCTTAATGTTGTAAAAGCCTCCGAAGAGCAAATTAAAACAGAACTGGCTCACAGCAATGGAGAATTAGAAGAGCTACAGAGAAAAAAGGAGCAAATGGGAGCAGAACTACAGTTGTTATACTTCAAAATAGAAGCTTCTCTGACACTTGAAACAACATTGAAGGGTACCTGCTCGTTGCTCCAGGAAGAAAATTCTAGGTTGGTAGAAGAACTGGGTGTCGCGCAAGAATCGGAAACGCAACGAAAAGAAGAACTTGCCAAGAGTCACGTAGAATTAGAAGAGCTGTTGAAAAACAAATCAGCACTGGAGGAGACTTGCTCGATTCTTCGTGAGGAGAAGGATGCACTACTCAATGACCTTAATGCTGTTAAAGCTTCCGAAGCCCAAGTAAAAGAAGAACTTACCAGAAATTTTACGGCTTTAGAAGATCTGCAGAGAAGAGAAATCGAAACAGGTGAAGATGTTCGTTTGTTGCATTCGAAACTCCAAGCGTCACTTGAGTCTGAAGCAGCGATGCAGGTAACTATTTCGACTTGTCTGGAGGAGAAGGTTGCTTTGACAGAACAGCTGAATGTGGTGAAAGAAGAACTTGCCAAGAATCATGTAGAATTACAAGAGCTACAAAAGAAAGAATCGGCGCTGGAGGAAACTTGCTCGGCCTTACGTGAGGAGAAAGATGCATTACTCGACGACCTTAATGTTGTTAAAGCCTCTCAGACCCTTGTAAACGAAGAACTTACCAAAAGTCTTGCTGTACAAGAAGAGCTTCAGAGAAAACGATCAGCACTGGAGGAAAATTGCTCGATTCTACGTGAGGAGAAGAATGTACTACTCGACGACCTTAATGGTGTTAAAGCCTCCGAGGCCCAAGTAAAAGAAGAACTTGTCAAGAGTCGTATAGAATTACAAGAGCTACAAAAGAAAGAATCAGCGATGGAGGAGACTTGCTCGATTCTACGTGAAGAGAAGGATGCAATACTCAATGACCTTAATGCTGTTAAAGATTCCGAAATCAAAGTGAAAGAAGAACTTATGAAAAGTCTTGCTACACTAGAAGAAATGCAGAAAAGAGAAAGCCAAGAATGCGGCGATCTTCAGTCGAAACTCGAAGTTGCGCTTGCGTCTGAATCAGCGATGAAGGCAGCTTTCTCGACTTGTCAGGACGAAAATATAGCATTGATGGTACAGCTAAATGCGGTGAACGCAGACCTTACCAAGAGACAGGCAGAATTACAAGAGCTTCAGGGAGAAAAAGATGTATTAGACGAAGAGCTTCGACTGTTGAATTTGAAACTGCAGTCTTCTCTGACTAGTGAATCAACGTTGAAGCATACTTACTCGACTCTCCATTGCAAAAACATGGAACTATTGGAGGAGCTTAAGACATTAAAAGCCTCAGAATTACAAGCAGTAGAAGAGCTTGCGAAGAGTCATGCAGAAGTGCAAGATATGAAGACAAAAGAAGAAAAACTAGCTGAAGAGCTTCGTGAATTGCAGTCGAAACGCAAAGTTTCACTCGAGTATGAAACTGCAATGAAGGAAAATTTCTCGACATGTCAGGACGAAAATGTTGCTCTGGTGGCCCAGCTGAATTGCTTCAAAGAAGGCCATACCAAGAGCCATCTAGAATTACAAGAGCTGAAGAGAGAAAAAGAACAATTAATCGAAGAGCTCTGCCAACTGAATTTGAAACTACAAGCCTCGCAGACGAGTGAATCAACTTGGAAGCAGACTTACTCGACCCTACAGAGCGAAAATATTGACTTATTGGAGGAGCTTAACGCACTGAAAATCTCAGAACTGGAGGTTAAGGAACAACTTACTGCTAGCCATGCAGAATTACAAGAGCTAAGGGCAAAAGAAGAACAATTAGCCGAAGAGCTTCGTATGTTTCAAACGAGGTCCCAAGTTCCAATCAAGTCTCAGTCAGTATTGGGAAAGACTTCGTCTACACGTGAAAGAAATGATACATCACGAGACAAGCGTAAAACTGAGGATAATAATCGGAGTCGTTTTGTTTCAGCAATTGAAACTGATTTTACTGAGAAAGACGATGGAAGAAATTTTAAGAAATGGAAACCTTCGTCGCCAGCCAAGAATCCAATAACAAAGTTGACACCAGCTACCAGGAAGCAAAAGTTGAAACTGCATCCGGCAATTGAAAAGACTGCAATGACAACAAAGAAAAACGCAACAAAGTATCATGCAACAGAATCCCATGAATCAGCTTCTAATGCACCGGTGAGAACAAAACTCCGTTCCATGGAACTTCTCGACGACACTCTCAATTTTTCGGTAACGCTAAATGTTTTATGCATACTTATAAATCGTAAAAGTAGAGGTAACACAACTAAGACAATTTGAGATATACTGTAAGTTACTTGGACTAATTTTGATTGATAATTTGAAAATCAGAAGTTTGTTTCGCCTTTACAGCAAACCAAATGATTATATTTTGTATGTTCTAGTTTCATTTTGCTTCTTTGGGTATGTGATTGCGAATTCCAGCATTGTGTAAATATAGTTTAACAATTCCATTCTTATCTGCAGTTTGATTCAGATTTAATGAGAGAAACTGTTCAGGGAAGAACTGTAGTGTCCCCACCAAAGGAAGC
This sequence comes from Allacma fusca, assembly GCA_947179485.1. Classification (NCBI taxonomy): domain Eukaryota; kingdom Metazoa; phylum Arthropoda; class Collembola; order Symphypleona; family Sminthuridae; genus Allacma; species Allacma fusca. Next base: position 19,234,419 of record OX359248.1, on the reverse strand, counting down.
CGGAACCGACAAGCCTAAGGTACTAAAAACTTTAAACATGCTGAATAGGTTACAGATACAAATTTTTAACCTCAAAATGTATTAGTCTAACATGCTTCTTTATTCTTAAATCTTTCATTTCTATTAACTATAAATAGTAAATAGTGTCACGGGGCATAAAATGTATGCTCGTCAAATCAAAATTTTACTCATCTATTTTTCAGAAGTTCAATCCCAAGGAGGTATATACGCCGGTAGCAAGAAAATTTTTCTTGAGTCGTCCGCACTAATTCGGTGAAATTCACGCTAAGGAAGTCTTCTTATTTGAACATTTTGTCGTTTTTTATCATTGAACATTATTTTTGATATTTAGTATATTCTTCTATTTTATGTCATTTAAAATGCTACCAGTTTACATAATAACTGCTGACAGGAAGTATTGCTTTAGTTTAAATTACTCTTAATTAATTTTCCCAATTTTTTAAGGATATTATATTGTAAGTGTTACTTAAAATTAATATTTGTATAATAAATGCCATAATTCGTACCATTTTTCCCCACGCATAATTCTTATAGGTACAATAAGTACATGATACCAAGTTGAAGTACCAAGCAACTAGAGCATTAAGCACTAGAATAGTTCATGAATAGCCCTCATACATAGTCTTAAGTAGCCTTTTTTATAATATAATTAATAATGAATACGTGGCCTCGAATTACCTACAAGAAGGATCATCTTTTTTTTACAAAAAATAAATTCTGGGTTACTTGAACTGAACGTCCGCAAACATTACAGACAATTACTGCGAATGAAATGAAAAGTAAACGTCCGCAACAATTTTTCACCTTCATGTTTTATATATATATGTCCTATATATATGTTTTCTTATATAGTACATTAAATTTTATGATGCTTGATTATTTTTCATCACATGGTTATAATTTTCAATGACCAAATATTACTATGTGCATTGAAATTGAATGCTAAAAATAAATTTATAGCGTGTTGCGTGTGTAGGAAATATGTATGTATGTAATATTGTAGAAACTTGTGGTGATAAAATGACATGCATTGTGCATTGGTATTTTTCACTTGCATTGTCACCTTGTTATGTATGTCGTGATTTTTGGACGAAACTCACATGAACTGTTAATTGGAACAGTTTTTTCCCCATAAGCAAAAATTCAGTTTCGGTATAAACCACCACAGTTTGTCCGGTTGATTGAAACGTTACCATTCTTATTAAAATTGTCTACATCATTCAAATTCCTTGAGTCAGTTTCTAATGCGCCGGTGAGAAACGCAAAACCGTTCTAAGGAAGTTCTCGTAGACACTGAATTTTTTGGTAACATTAAAATTTTATGCGTAGGTTTTTTAGGTTTACTTATACTTATTATTATGTGCGGGTACGTGTGTGCAAACTCCTTTTTCCAGACTCAATTGGAGTATCTTTTACATTCTGAATACCAGGAACTTTATGCGTTAGGTCGGTTAGGGTACATATGTTCATGGGGAACTTTAAAATGCACGTCAAGCATATCAGCGAATTTGTGTTTTAGGATAGGGAGAACTTTATCCGTTAGGGATAGAGGAACTTTTTAAATATTTTAGGAATTAGGAACAAATTATGCGGTAGAAATAAAGGGAAATTATGCCTTAAGCTTATGTTAGGGATAAGTAGGGGGCAGCCCCGCGCGTAGCACTAGGGCCCCTGCGCTCAAAGGGGTCGAAGCCCTCTGGCAGGTTTATATGGAAGAGGCAAAAATAACCAAATATCTGTGGTACAGCCCAACTAGGCATACTTTGCACAAAATGTTGACAACTGGAGTGTCTTTTTTATGTAATGTTAACCAAAAAGTATTATCATTTGCTTTAATTGTCATACTCACATTTTATTTCACCCCTTTTGCCATGGACAGTCTTGTACTTTCATACGGCAAAATTCTGTAAGTAGACTTGAAAAATATCAAATTTTTAATGTAAACTGTAATTATCCAAAAGGTTTTACTTCCAAGTCTTGAATGAGCAGCTTTTTCATTATGGTTAGCATTAGCCGACGTAGCGTGACTTGCAACATTTTATTTCCCCCGTTTAAACCAATACTTGTGTAAAATAACTAGTGGTTTGGCGAAAGGTATAACGTCGTCTAGTTTTTCAGACACTCACTCAGAAGGTAGACGGTCTGGAAAGATTTTATGTCAATGGGGAAAGTGGGGGAGATTTCTTTCTTTAGTAAGTATTAATAAAACATTGCAAATATCGATGTTTCTAATGTTACACCCCATAATAAATTATTTTCGAATGTAAAACGAAAAATGTTAAGTAATGACTACAAGTTTTTTTGAAATTTCAAAAACAACCCGAAATTCGTTACAACTTCATATGGAACTACACACCAGAATAATAGAAACAAAATATTCTTTTACATCTTGCCATTAATGGGGAACGTATTCTTCAAATCAATTGTCAACTAGCAAAAAGCATAATTTATTATTATAAAAGTCGGGCTTCGGCTGGGAAAAATGTTCACCTACTAATATTGAAATATAAGTCACAAGTTTTTGCATGCAAGTAAATCAACCGGGATGATACAACGCAGTCATTGTACTGACATCTGTTCTTTTCATTTAATTTAGGAAGAGTATCAATGTACAAACAACCGACACATCTAATATTTATTTTAAAACGTAACTTTTTGGCTTTATTCACAGTGATGTGTTCATAACAACATACGCCGAATAAATCAAAGATATATTTGATCGAATAATTTAATAAGTTATCCATTGCATGAATAATAAGTATTACTATTGTCTACAATTTTCTCAAAGCTACAACTGCTTGTATTCAATATAATTAATTCATGAAACAATTCGTACATTTATTGCATAAAAGTACCTGTCTACCTGTAACCTAGAAGAAAGCAATGTTAATGTTTCGATTACCAGCCTTCTGAAAGTGGTAACCCTTCAGCTAAATTCAGATCAAAATCATGGTATCAAGCGAAACCCCTACCACCATTTTATTACGGAGGAACTGTGCGCAAATTTGAAAACTTTGTGAAAACAGTCCAAATTTCTCATCGTTTATAGCTATGAGATTTTCGGGTGTACAAAGAAGTCACAATTAATAAAATTAAACGAAATAATTATAAAATGTTCCCTTTAAAGAAAACCCAACACACGTAAATCTGTAAGAGGCCAAAATCTAAAAATCCCTAATGAGATAAAAATGGGAGATTTCATATCCTCCGTATGCAAATTATAGCCAATAACTTTACTAAATTTGCTTTTTCAAAGTCAAAGCTACGGTTAGTTTGTACCTGGCAATTATTATTTTTCATTACATTATATAATTTGAAGCCTATCTTATCTGCATTAACTCTGTGCAGAAAAACATACAACATAGAGCTTAGACACACCAGCAAGAAGCTGTATAAGTTACAATATTTAGATTGAATAATTATTTAACACTAAGTTTCAACAATAAGTTTGCTTAAAAAGTCTATTATCTTTAACTTTCAGTTGCATAATATACAATAACAAACTTGCGTGCTAACAATCTTAAAAAAATAAAACACTAAATAAAAACAAACCAGAAGATCCAGGGATATGAAAGTCAAAATACAAGTAAATATACAGGGTCAAGAGTTAAAGACCATTATATTCACAGTTATGAAAGTCCAAATGGAGGGGATTTAAGTTTTGACTCGACTCTTATGCAGTCGTATTGGTTACTGAGGCGATAGGCTCAGCGTTTATAGGCTCCCCCGAAGGCATCACTTCTTGTATGTCAGTATTGCGACCACCATCCGTCACCGCCACGGATACTGGTACCGACACAATTGTTTCAGACTGAATTGTAGTTGGTGACTGGTTTACTACTGTCGGTTGGGATTGTATTTGTGCAACAACAGTGTGGGGTTGAGTCAACTGCTGAGACTGTTGAAGTTGTTGTGATGTAATGACTTGTCTGACTTGAGACTGCTGCAATGGCATTATTAGAGTGGTTCCTCCACCAGGAGTTGCCCGTCGGTAGCGGATATTCCCTCCACCAGCAGCCACAAGTGCTGATGCCGTAGCAGCCTGTTGTGGACGCACTGCTCCCGTAACCAATCTGGTTTGTCCAGGAGAGTTCGGCACTGCTGAAACAATTTGACCTGTCTGCCAAGCGATTCCTGGTCGGAGGTTAGTACTAACCTGTCTCGGCCCAGTTGTTGTTCCAGAAATGATACCAGCCGTTGGTCGGACCATTGCTGACGCTGTTAACGTAGTAGCAGCTGTTGGACTCCCATTCGGTCTAGTCATAGTTGCTGGGACAGTTATTGTTCGGATTCCTGGATTGCTTGTGGAGCTTCGAATACTACCGACACCGGATACAGAAGTTGTAGCAACAGCCCTTACGATTGTAGTGGTTGGTCGAAGTTGGGAAGCAGTTAGAGTAGTAACAGCAGCTCGAGGTCTTACGGTTGGCGATTTTACGCCTGCACTCATGGGTTTCCCAACTGCTCTTGCTGTGGCAATCGGGGATGACCTGGCAACCACAGTGTTTGTCCCAAGGGACCCAATAGGTCTGGTTGATCTGGGTGTGAGTCGGACACCGTGGGTAGAATTTGCTGCAGCCACAATTGCTGAAGCTGTTGGTTGAGTGGCCACACTTGCTACTGTGTTCTGTGATACTGGAAGCCTTACGGTCATAGGGAGATTTAGACTGTTAAACTGTTGATTTTGTACTTGACCTGGGGCTGATGATTGTACGATTTGGATTCTTTGCTGGTTTAAGAACCGTACCACTTGATTGTTCGACCCAAGACTACGAATAAGATTGCCACGGAAATTTACTAAAGCCATTGGTACTCCAGTGGGACTTAATTGAAATGTTCCAGCTGAAGATACATTCACACCGGTGACTGCTCCAGAGACTGTGGCCACGGACACTGCCGTTACAGGCGTTGAGCTCTGCTGACCTTGTTGAGCTCTAATAACAATAGGTCCCGTTGCCTTCTGAGCCACTACGACTGTATTTGCTGAACTAACTGCCCCTGTCACACCAATAGGTGACCCAGGTAAGTTCCTCTTTGCAATAAGAATTTGCCTTGGTTGTACCGTACCAGGTGACCCAACTGTAATAGAGGAAACGGGTGTAGTCGGTGCAGTAATAACTGGTGTAGATGATGGAGGGGTACTGTTCGGGCTAGTTGGACAAGCTGTAGTTGCAGCAACTGTGACTGGAGCAGATGATAAGATCGTGGGAGCTTTCGCCGGACCGTAAGTCCTCACGGGAAATAATGAAGAAGCTGTGGGTGTCAGCTTGACAGTTGCTGTTTTCTTCACTGCCGAAACAATTCCAGCCACTGATGTTGGTGTTAACACAGCTGACGAGGTTGGTTTCGACGGAGATCTGAGGATGTTGGGGACAGAAGTAGTTTCGGATTTTATTGCTGCGGGTAGTGGTCGGATGCGACTTGCAGGAGGCTCGTAAACTGCCTTTATTGGTAATTTGCGAATTAGGCCGAATGAAGCTCTTCCAGATCGGGCTTTACTAGCTAAAGAGGGAAGAATCGGGGTAACTGTAACGGGCTTTTTTTGCTCATTTGTTACTGTGTCAGGAGTAGCAATAGGCGTAGGAGTTGTTTTTGTTTTTCCTTTAGGAACAGAAATTACTTTAGGAGTTTCCACTGCTAACTTCTTATCAGGAAGTACTGTCGTGCCCATAAGTTGATCTTTTTTATTCTCATCATCTACAACAATTGTCTTTTCTGCTCCATCTGCATCTGACTCTAGTTCTTGCTTCATAGTCTTCACCTTCTCTGACTCCAATTTACCCTTGTTAAATATGTGGGGATACTCTACTTCAAGCCACTCACAGTACTTTCTAACTTTACCATTCCGTCGGTCCCCTCTTTGGTAAAGGATTCTGTTGTAGGCTGCCCTCATCACACGGAAAATATCTTTGTTGTAGTAAGGTATTTTGAGAATTGGATCGAAGTACGGGGTCTCCATCCTATTAAAATATTATAACAATTTAGTTATTTTAACAGCTCATCTCAATCAACAAAATTTCAAAATATGCTGTAGATAATGCATTCTTACTGTGTTAAAGCACAAATTCGTTTGGGCGGGACTGTAGGAGAATCCTTAGCTTTTTCAAAAGCTTTTTTAAATAGGTCTTCTTTACTGAATGAAATGAATGTTCTTTCAAATAATTCCCCGTCACCAACATTTTTTGGAAGTGGTGGCAAAGGTGGAGCAGAATCCTTTTCTTGTCCATCCTCTAGTTTCATAATTTCTTCTATAAGCTGAGATTCATCCGATTTCTTGGTTACAGATGGCATGATTACCGAATGATAACGAATCGACGGACCCATCACAGCTTTTTTCATCGGTTTTGCTTTCTTTTTCTCGAGTTCCATTTGTTGAAATTTCGCTATTGAAAGCCAGCAAATATTGTTACACAACTCTGATGGTATGATTGAAGTTTATCATTTCTACTGATACTATCAAAAGTCAACGACTCACCTAAAGCTTCCAAATTAACTATCTCCGTTAATTTAGCTTCAGCCAAGAGTTCTTCCTGCGAAGGCATCTCCGTAACAACTTTACGACTTTGAAAAGCTTTCTTTCGCTGGGCCTCAACCTTTTGTCTCTCCTTTACTCGAGCTTGTGTCTCGGCCGATTTCATTTTTGTAGAGCTTCTCATTTGTTTTTTCTCTGGGGAAAACATAAACCTGACTTTCTTGGCATCTGCCTCTGCTTTAGCTTCTGCTGCCTTCAACGTGGATCTTCTTGGACGTCCACCTCTCCTAGGAGATGAGGACGGTTCATACGGCACAGGAGTGTAGTCGGGCATCTCCTCTTCTTCGATTTTTCTTCTTTTACCAGGCTTTTTAGACACCGCAGGAGACTCCTTTTCCAGATCATCCTCTGTAGCCTCCGCAGTTGTCACCTCGTCAACCTTCCTCTTCCTGCCACGTGTTCTCGTCGGGGCTACTTCTTCCGTGCCACTAGTACTCACGGCAGGCTCATCGTCAGCTTCTTCCTCCTCACTAGATTCCACAGACTGTTTCGTCCGTTTCCCCCTTGCTGGAGAAGACGGTGAGGGGGATTTGCTGGCACTTGACAATTTTCGCTTCGGACGAGCAGGCGCCTTCTCTTGCTTTTTAGCCGGAGCTTTCGCAATTGGCTTCTTTTTCTGTACCACAGGTTCCCTATACGCCCGGGTGATCAGTCTTCTCTGCCTTCTGGGCTTGTCATCCTCATCATTGTCATCATCAACAGGTTCGTCGTCCTCATCAATATCAAAATCCGAGTCCACGACATCCTCCTCTTCCTTCCCTTGCCTTCACAACATCAAACTCAATCAAATTCAACTCAAAGATCCCCATTCCCACTCACCCCTACAAAATCTCACATTTCCATGCGATTACATAATTCCATCACATACATAAAAATAAACAACTCACTTATAATCATCATCATGATCCGTCTCCTTGAATCCTCCGTAAGTAGTTTTGTAAAAGTCATCTTCATCCTCCTCATTGAGGAGACGGGTCATGCGATTACCCGCCGTTGCCCTCCGCTCTCGTCCAGCTACTAAACTCATCTTAACCGTCTCTCCGTAAATTCAACTTTTCCAACAAATACTATCAAAAATCTTTTCAAATTTTCATTTAAAAAAACTCATCTCCAAACCCCACTTAAACCAATCATCACAACAACCCTCGGGAAGGGAATCCTAAAAATCTCCCTAAAACAACCTTCCACACAACGAACCCTCACTGTAAAAAAATATTTGGAGGATTTTTCCCCAAATTTTATATTAATCCACTCAAATGAAACACACTTTTCCCACAAAAAAATTGTGCGCCTTAAATCAAACTCCAACTCAGTCCCTCTTTATATGACACACATGTACTCACTTCCTTCTCACAATTCCTTAAAAATAACCCTCCCCAACCTCCAAGTCCTTCTTCCCCAGTAAATAAATCCCCCAAAAAATATAATCCCCGTCAAAAAACCGTCTAAATCCCCAAAATCCCCGTCCCAACTTCCATATTTTTCCTCACAATTTCAAAACTTCCACGGATTTATTATTTGACAAGAGAAGGACCAAAAATACGCCCCACTCAAAAGCTCCCGCTCTTCCGAGTCGGAAACCCTCAAGCCCTGCCATTGGTCCAAAGGCGGGGCTCCGAGTACTTGACCCTGATTTGGTACTCTAGCTCCCATCGCCTGCCGAGGCGTGGTTAGAGACGCCAAGATTTCCCCTTCAGTTCCCTTCCAGCCTCCGCAGAGGACACTACTCTCGCTCCTCTCTCTCCGCCACTCAACCTACCACATTCCTCGAGTACCGCTCTCCGGCCGTTCTCCATTCCACACTTTGTAAGTCCAATTTTTTACAAACGCTCTTGATTACATGGTGTATACATATTTAAATTTTTTTACAACAGCCCAACTTCTAACGATTTCAAGTGACAAGTTAAGTGCCTAGAGGAAGATTGAAAATTGATGAGAAATGCTTGAAAAATCCTTGAAATTCAGAGATTCGTTGATTTTGTGGGATTTCCTTCCCTGAGCAGGAGTGTACTTTGTGAGTAGGAAAATTACTACAGCTACAGCATACTACGGAGGAGCACACCGCACTCTGAAACAGCAGCGACATTAGTGATTTTTTCCCTGTATATATATATATATATAGTCCGCCACGTCGTTCTTCATCTATACAGAGAGAGAGACATTTGTAGAAGAGTCCTTTGAGAACTATACGTTCATTGGATTGGGAGAGGAGTGTGGAAAAAAGAGTGAGGAAGCCTGAGGAGCAGTAGCCCTAGTCCTAGCAGTGTAGAAGCAAGAAGCGACACGGCGAAGCGTGCAGTAGTGTGGGTCTCGTTCGTTCGTTCTCCTCTGTCTTTAGTTCCGTTTTGATTTTGTTTCATTTTCACCTCAGTGAAATCACCCGGCTTGTTGTATGAGTCAAAAAACCGAAAAACCCGTACTGTCTGGGCAGCGAATTAAAACTCGCAAGAGGGGTAAGTTGGTCTTTTATATTTCTAAAGATTTAGGTTGGGAAAGATTGGGAATATTGTTCAAATCCATGGGGTCATACGGAGGAATAAAACCAGGTTGGAGTGGTGGTGTCCCATGCTCTCTCATGGTTCCGTTTTGTTTTTTTCATATATGTCATCTCATTTGTTTTATATGGGGGATAGGAAGCAATTCCCACACAGTCATCCGTGGGTCTTTGCCTCCATTTAGTTTTTTTTTTGAGTGAGTCCTGTAGATAGAATAAATTCTGTATAGAATAAATCCTGTATAGAGGAAAATAGTTTTGGGAGAGGAGACTTTTTCTCCGTAGAATGGGGCTAGAGTAGGAGCGTATAGGGAGTTTTGGAGTGTATATATGAAAGGTGGCCGTTTAGAGTCGGCATGGGATTTGTCGGATATTCGGGCTTTTACGATCCCGACCCCGACGACACGGTGAACAACTTGTTTATGCGTAAAAATTCCCGACTCTCATCTCTATTTCATCACGCGTGGACTCTGACCTTGTGGTCGTGGCTTTTGGAAGTTATTTGAGGGGATAATGCCATTTTGAGTTGGAACTTGAGAGGAGACTTGTTGGGGTTGTTTTATATGGGAAATGAGCAGGAGGAAAGTATATAGTGTTGGAGGATTAGTGATGTTGGGAGAAATGGGGCAGTCATTTTTTTAGTGGCTGTTTTGGGATGCAAAGTGTGGGAATATGATGTGTTGTAGGGAATGGGAGAAAGCGATAAGCTGTCGTCAGGAGTCTCACGGAATTTTTGAAATGGTTGTCATTAGAATAGATTTGTATTTTTAGGTTATGTATATGAGGGGGAAGTGGAGGGGGGGGAGTTTGATTTTTTAATAGATAGGCTGGGATTTTGAAAGGGGACGTTTTGAATTGTATTTGAATCAAGTCAGGGTGAGAAGAAAGACTTGTTTAGGAGGCTGTGGGATGGGTGAATGGAAGGTAAATGAGGTTGATGGACAAGGATGTGATTATGAGGGCTTCTGTAGATGTAAAGGGAGAATAAGTCAATGGCAAATGGAATCTGGTTGCAGGATCTTTTGTCTCTCTTGTGAGGGTGTATGATAGGATGTGGACCGGAGATCGATGGTGGGGCACTGTAATGGAAAATTTAATATTGATGTGAACATATTTTGGTTGCGGTTATGAGCATCTTGTCAATAAAAGGAGGTCAAAGTCAAATGCAGGATTAGTACTTGTGACGGTTGGTGGATGCCGGAGGTATTTACTAAACTTTCTTGTAGCGTGGCGTGCAGAGCATAGATATAGAGCTACAAGTATGCGGGGCAGGATTGAGGCTGCATTTTTACTGACAATTAGTGGTGGGACAACTTTAATGGAAAGCTTTGTCGAGAAAAGTCTGAATCAATCAGGTTTATTCTGTGAATATTGTGGATGTATGCGCTGTTATGTGGTTTTGAGACGAGCCATTGCACAATCATCACTGTATAGTCTGGTTACGTTTAGCCCTGAATCTCAACTCGTTGAGTTAAGGTTAGAGGAAAGGAGCCGTTCATTTATCACTTAAAGCTTGACAAATACGGAAATTCTCCATTTCAATTTGTGAATGTGAAGAAGCCATTGGTGTTTCAGGTTACATTGAGAGGAGAGACCTTATCTGATTTTTTCCCCTGTAAATAATTCTCTCAGGTAATGAGCCACACGTAGGTGAGCAATGAACATTGCCCAAGTAAGAGGATGCTCATGCTGAATCGCCATTATGTTAAAAAAACATTTAGGGATGAATGACTCGTTTCTGAAGGGTAGAATGACGTCAGGGTAATGAATCACGTTGCAAAGAGGTAGGTTTATTCGTAGAAAAAGAAATCGTGGTAATGTGCATATACACAGAAGTAGAAAACATCGGTCATATGTGCAGTCACATGCTAAATACAAGCCACTTCTCTGAATTACTAACAAATTAGTAAGCAGGAAGATACGTCATTATGGGAATAGAGTGTTTGGATCTGCGCTTTCCTGTGACTAAGCTACATTAATAATTTATTATTGTTTTCTCTACTATAATAGTTGTTATCTGGAGAGGGAAACATCCTGGTGGAATGCTCATGAGTAATAATTAAGAATTTGCGGAGTAGGGAAAAACATTTGTTCAAGAACATTTCAGAAATTGTATTTAATATTATGGTTGAAGATGAAAGATACCCTTGATCGCCACGCCGAGTAAGTTCTGTACTTTCATCGGTGCCAGTACATTTTCTCAATGAGATATGTATTACAAGGGGATAATAATGAAAGCAGTGTAGGAAGCACAATTTTTCAAACTATGAAGTTTTGTGTGCCGAAAACATTTGTTACATACTGTATGGTTGAAGCATTTCTTCATATGCGAGTAGACGAGCTTGTTATCATATGAATTTTTAGTACTGTAGATTGTAGATGCTGTCATTTTTATAGTGGGACATGCAGTTCGGTGCATGTGATGGAAGAGTGTGAGTACAGATGGACTAATGATAATTTCAAATTTTTTCCAATTGCAGATGAAAAGGAGAAATTTGACGCAACTGGCTTCCGTGATCAACTACTCCAGGGTCTTCTAGACTGTGGACCAGACTTAGACGCTATCAGTAAATATCTTGATGGGGCTGGTGGTTCCAAGTTGGACTATAGAAGATACGGAGAGACCCTGTTTGATGTTCTGATTGCTGGTGGAATTATCGGGGCCAGTGGAGTCACGCCTGGAGATGGAGGAAAGTTGGCTCCCGCGTGTGTTTTCGCGACGGAAAACAATATGGAGGCGCTTCGAGCTCAGGAGCAGGTAAAGTACTTGATCATGTTTAGATTGATGACAAATTCACAATGAAATTTGTCATTAACTACGTTATGTAGTCATTTTGATAACCCTTGTACGCCACGCCGAATAAGTACGCTTGCTTTTTACGGTGCCAGTGTATTTTCTCAAGGAAAATGCATTTTGAGGGGAAAGTAAATATATAGCAGTGTAGGAAGCACAATTGATCCAATGATCTTTTGTGTGCCGAAAACATAAGCTACATACTCATTGTATATCATTTGGGAACTAAAACTAGTTGGAAGTACTTTAGTTCTAATGTATTCTTCAAAATATTTAAATATTTTCCCCCTTTGTTTTGCTATCCAGCTTTTCCTTAAGGTGACACGGCGCTTCAAGTATTTAGAGAAGATGTTTGATGAAGAAATCCGCAAAGTGTACACCTATATGAAACAGTTTTCAAAGGATGAACGTGTCAAGTTAGCTCGAATGACTGGGCTTTGGATCTGCAACGGCTCTCTTAACCCCTCCGTTTTGGCCGTCATTGCAGTTGTAAGTTTTCATACCTGTAATTAATTTGAACTTAAGAAAGTACCAATTCATTTCTTTCGAATGTTCGGTGAGTAATTAATTTTCTCCGAATTTTGTTATTTAAGGAACACCTTGTCAAAGATAATATCGCTCTCGATTTCATATTGGAAGTATTCGTCACCTGGAAGCAAGAGAAGGGCATTGCCAATGTTGTGTCGTCCCTCAAAAAATCAGGGCTTGAGACCAAGTAAGTTTTCATATATCAGTCATGTAGACTTCTATTATGTAGTTATGTAGACAGTTCAGAAATAACGAAGCACTTTTTGTCCATTGGAACAATGTACATATTTTCAAAACCTATTTTCACGGGAATAATTTGTAGGAATAATTACGGAAACCAATTTCTTTCCTTGTCGTGACTCTCCTGGGAAAATGCAAATTTTTCTCTGAGCGAGTCATTAGCAATGCAGTCATTATCATATCTAGTTGGGTCTGAATATGAATTTTGATTGTGGTGATGACAACTTTGCCGTCAGGAGTTTGTAGTTTTTCAGATTGTCACTACATTGAGCGGTACTGTATGTGACCAGCTGCTGGTTTGAAAAATTTGAGAAAGACAGTGTATTTAACGTCGACTTTTATTTGCATTACATTTTAGCCTATGAGCCACTGTTCGTTGTGACAGTGTCGCCAGTTTCACACAGTCAGTGAAGCTGATACATAAGTATGCTTATCTTGGTTGGAAGAAGTGCTCATTTGTCTACGTCATGTCATAGTGATGAAGGGGACTTGAAATAAGTTTATTTCTAAGTATATTAGCATGTTCTTGAATATGCACTAGTTGCTTACCAATTACAGTACTCTCACTACCTCATTTTAATATATTTTTCTGTCTGTAATGGCCCTAATTTTTGAACATATTGTCGATTGCTCCACTCTACCATGTTATTTTTCCCCACAGAAGTACATTCCTGACAAGCCAAACTCTGCTTTTAAGTAGAGTATAGAGAGAGAGAACGTTCCCATATACACATTATGATTCGGTATAAGGGATGCGACCAATGTGTTGAGATAATAATGCCGATCACTTCGAATCTTCAAATGAAAATTAGATTCAGTATATTATTCAGGAACGAAGAGAACTTAGTTTTGCTTTCGATTTTACCAATTACTTGTAATTTATAATCTGTGGAGCGAAATATTTGCTTTCCATATTTGTTATGCATTGAATTAATTGTATTTATATCTCATTTCGTATTTTATAGTTAAATTAACCATATACCATTTGAGACAAAAATGTGCGGGCCATTTGGAATTTCTTTAAAAGTAAATTTGATTTTGAAAGAAGACAGTCCGCTGAAATTGTATTGACTTCACATTTATTTAAAATTTTGTGGGTAAGTTACTTACAGTAGTTGTTACGTCATCGTTCTTCGTCGCTACCTTTATATCAGTAGTGGGAAATTCCTCCATGATTATCCCTCCACCAACAACGTACATACTTGTGGACAAATTTTCCGGTGAAGTTGGTGCATTCTGAGTCCCCAGTTGTTCAACAGGGTTATAATTGACAGCAGCTAATAGGAGAATTTGTTTGTATGTATATACAAGCAGCGTCTATTTTGGCAGTTCGCAAAATATTACACTTGTGTAAAGATAGATTCTTGTTGCCAAACACTGGAATAAAACCCTGTGTAGAGAGTTGTGGAATCGGTGTGAATAAAGTGAAATAATGCATGGCGTATGTATAAAATGTTTGAGATATGGATACATTCCGTAACATGTCCCATTCCTAAAAATAACTTTGACGTAACAGGATTGTTTTGGTACGTATTTACAATGTGTTTCTTCTTCAAGAGCTACTAAACTCAACCTTGCCCGTTGCTAAATGTCAAAAGATGTTTTGAAGCTATTTTTATAACCACAAATCTTAGTACCCTGAAAATCGTGTTTTTGAACTGGTAAATTAAGTTGTAATAATGGCAATGGCAAACGTTCATTTTCATACACTAATTTATGCTTGAATTATGTATACATGTTAGGTATCTGTAGGCAGGTATACAACACCTAAGCTAATTTTCCAGTGAAATGTTTCGTACTTGTATACAGTATATAGTGTGGCAGTACTTGCGTAGGGATTGTGTAATGAATAGGTTTATAATTGAATACGTATTGAAAGTGTACTATGAATATTGGCGTGACATAAGCATGAATATTGTATTTCTACTTTCATTCTCAAATACCCAAGCCAATTAGCCTTATTACCAGCATAGTTTATATATAAACTACATCGCATCTAAAAGTTCTAAAAATCTACCAGTCAGAAATTACAGAATTTTAATCTCAGTGTACTTTTTGGAATGTTACAGAATGATGGAATTCTTTCCCATGAATAAGAGAACTCATGAACATTTTCAGACCGCATTTCAAGACCAAGACTTGGGTGAACTCGTTCGACTGCAGAAAGCACAGGTACTAAACGCGTACTTTCCTTGTATGGAATGATCACTTCTGTTGTGATATCACTATTTTTAATGTTGGCAATTTAAACCTTAAGTGTACTTATATTTATTGATATTATAACTCTGTATCGTAAGAAGTATTATAAAAACAAAATCTTAATTTTTGCTCAGGCGAGTCAAGAGGTGAAGAAGGACTTGCAAAAATCCGTCAGCGATGCCTTGGCTGAGGCCAAACCAGCGAAAGATATCATCAACGAAGTGAAAGAGTTTTCCCAAAAGCATAACCTTGTGGAGCACGAAGTTGTTGCAATTGTAAGTCAATTTGCAAATTAAGTTCTGCATTAATGACGCATTTTAGTAAAGAACTTTCATTAGAAAATGCTCGATTTTATTAACCCTTGTACGCCACGCCGAATAAGTACGCTTGCTTTTTACGGTGCCAGTGTATTTTCTCAAAGAAAATGCATTTTGAGGGAATAGTAAATATATAGCAGTGTAGGAAGCACAATTGATCCAATGATCTTTTGTGTGCCGAAAACATCAGCTACAGTTGAAAAAATTTGTTAAAGGTGGCGTAGACCCCGAAATAGTAGTATCAAATAATTTTGTATAGGATTTTAGTGTAAGAATGATGTCGAAGTTAATATTACAATTAGTCTGTTGTGTATTCTGTTCGTGAACGTTTTTATTTGGATACTTGACAAAATTTGTGTTTTATCTGTAGTTATGGTCAACGTTGATGTCAGCTGTTGAATGGAACAAGAAGGAAGAACTTGTTGCTGAGCAAGCCTTGAAGCATCTCCGGGTATGCTAATGAATTTTCTTGTTCGTTTATGTTTGCAGGGACAGTTACAACTGAATTATTTTCATGATGCTCGTAGTACATGTATATGTGGTTAGTATGTACGCGTAATTGATAAATGACTTTCGTTGTTAACAGAACTATTCTCCCCTCCTCGAAGCCTACTGTCAGACGCCCAAATCTCAGCTTACCCTTATGTTGCGTGTTCAAGACTTCTGTTACGACAATATGAATTTCATGAAAGTTTTCCAGAAGATTGTTCTCTTGTTGTACAAGAGTAAGTATAAAACTTTGAATTAATTCAGGTTTAGAAATTATTGATGACATGTGTATGAGAATGGAATTGCCCATTTAAATGTGGGAGGAGCTGGTAATTAGTTGGTAGTATAATTTTGATTACGTTGTGTTGATAATAAATAACTATGAAAGGTGTATTATTTGCTCATGTTCACAGCGGATGTTCTCTCGGAGGATGTTATTATGAAATGGTATAAAGACTCACATGCAGCGAAGGGAAAGAGCGTATTCCTGGAACAAATGAAAAAATTTATTGAGTGGCTGCAGAACGCTGAGGAAGGTAACGAGAAATTATTTATAACAATGTGCTATTTTCAAACTTATCCTAGAAATGATTATTGGCGTAAATTCATAACAGTGCATTTTCTCAGCAAATTATCAGAGTATGATATGCATTCATGTGTTGGATATTTTATTTTTATAACAGAATCCGAATCCGGGGAGGAGAATTAAATTGCCGAGACCAAATTCCATTGGCTACTATCTACAAAATTTGCTTCAAGTTGAACAAATCTCAGGATGTTAGCTAACACACAGTATATGTTTATGCAAGAAATATCTAAACCCTAAATTATCTCGGAAGGCTTGCATTTTCAAACAAGTCATTACAAAATAGTGGAAACTGTTCAGTGTATGTACACATCTTTGCAACAACATCATTGTATAAAATATATCTATAAATCTATTATAAACGTGTATGCAGTAATTAATATCGTATTATTGTTCAAAAAATAGCAGTTATCTGTCTTAACGTGAATTATATGATTGTACCTATATAATCATTAATCTTTTTGTGCTATAGTGTGCACATACATATATGCATAAAAATATTTTTTAAACAGAAGCTGTCACTCGTCAACACTATTCCTTTGTGAATAATTATTCATCATGAACTGTTTCTTCTTGAACTTCAAAGTTTTTCTTCGTCAAAAGTACATTCGCATCATGTGTAATTATGATACTTTGTGTAGTTAATAATCTGAATGTTTGTTTAATTGTGAGCTACTTTCAGATCCAGCGTAATATCGAGTAATAATTTAGTGCTATTAATAAATTTTAATTTTTTTTATAATTGTCGTGGGTTGCATGTTAATCATGTGGTATGAAATGAGATAAGAAACATTTTCAGTAAATGCACCATTGAGTTTTACTAAGATTATAATGATAATAATTGTAACTGTGGAGGTGTTATTACATAGGTAGAATGATGAAACACGGGATTTTTCTAGGAGCCATATGAAGACAAGTCGTTATCTATATCTATAAGCTGTGAGACTTCATACGTATTTTAATTAAATTCTCGGATAACTAATTAATTTTACTACCCACACCTGTTTTAATTGCCATTCTGAAATTGTATTGTATTTTATGTGCATTTTGTTGTGTTAAGTTACATTTTCTTTGTTATATTTCATGACATCCATGTATCCAATTAAACGGCAAAGATCCCATATTCAATTCATTAAGACTTGAGCATTGTTGATTACGATTGTAATGGCATAATCATTATTTACCAATATTAATTGCAAAATCAAAAGTAATTATGGAAATCTACATACAAATTCATTACTTATTGAAAATGTGTTTACATTAAAATTATATTTTAGTCCATAGCTTTATGATAGATTAGATACATGTACTGGTGTATCCCCTCGGAAACGACATGAAAGTTAAATGGGAAGATATTCAAAGAATTTATCTTCATAGTATTTATTGTTTGACCCGTAAATACCTGGTTTAAATTTTGTTGGGATACAAAAACTGGTATGGTTCAAGCGAGTTTCGGTTTCTTCATTGGCTATTACATATTTCGTCGAAAATTCACTCACTGTTTCTCATTCCCTTTTTGTCAAGTGCAGTTCGGCTCCTCTAACATCCCAAGCCTGACTTTCTACGAAAACAACTTAAAAACAAAATCTTATGGTTTAGAAATCAGCTTACTTGTTAGGTAATTTTTATTAAGTAAGTTTATATAGAGCGTACGGTAACGGTTGTCTATTAAATCTTACTTGAATATATTACTATACATCAATAGAAAAAATCAACGAAGCTTATTGCATGCGATCTATCAATGATTAAAGTTTTCGCAATATATTTATGCCTTTATTATAAGACATCGTGCAAATGGATGTTTGGGATGAAGGAATAACGTGGTACGACAAAACTCAACTCCTATTACTTAAAGTCTACCATGCATTACTTACCTTTGTCTGAATTGCGTATATCAGAGTTCTTTTCAAGTGTGGTAGATAGTAACTGTCCACAAATACATTCACCATATATATTATTACATGTTGTACGTGTGAGCATTATAAACACATTATTATTAAAATTCCACCTTACATATATTGTGAAGTAATCCAGTGAATTTAAGATGTGTATTATATTTATAAAATTAATTTAGATATTTAAATATTATCTTTTTCTAGCATGTCTACAAAAAATATTATTTAGGCCTAATGTTCTCCAACTTTGTCCGTGATAAATTATTATTACCAGGAATAAAAAAAATATATTTGAAAATTCATATCCTTGGGTTCTCGAAAGTTATACCATGCCTTCTCTGTAATGCCATGCAAATTATGCAATTGCCATGATTACTCCCATGAGACGCACTTGATACCTGTTGATTAGTGGGGAAACAGTTAGGATAAAATTATGGGGATTCTGATTCGGGAATTCCCCAAAGGGCAGTAAATCCTGATTTCTTATCAGTCAGGTATTTCTGGCTGCATGTGACACGCAAAGACTCAATATGTTCATATGAACGCAGGGTCAGAATTCTATTTTCAGAAGGGTTGGATTAGATTCCCTGACATTTCGGATCATGATAAGAAATGCAGCATCTATGTAATTAAGCATCTGCCTCACTCATCTTTAATTCCAGAATTTTCATGTACCTATCTAATAAAAATTAAGGTTCTTCCATTCAATGTATTCTTTTGTAAAAATGTACACCTGCTGGGAGAAAAGAGTTAAGAGAAATTCAGTTACAGCAGTATTACAAGCATAACTGATATGTTAAGAGATCAAAATTATTAAGTATGTACAAAAGCGTTCACACATGCAGATATGTGCGGGTACAAAGTGGTCACGGCTAATAAAACAGTATTTGCTTGAGGCACAGAGAAGTATACTATAGAGGGTGCCAAGCAACCTTTCATCCCTCCACTAGTTTATATAAGGAGGGATGGAAAAAATGTCATGCTCCCGTGCCTAGCAAATCTTTCGTCAGACTTTTTAAAATGTATTTCATCCCGCTAACCCAAAATCTCTTAATAGAACAATTAAGGGAGTTCATTAATGAATTTCAACTAAGGGGTCTTATGTTGTGGCTGTTGGAAAACCCTTGAAATTTACTTCAATGCAATATGTTTTTTTAGATTAGGACATGTGGGTAAATAATTTCAAAATTTCACTTTCCAAAAATATCCCGACTTTGCATCACTTCCTTCAACACAGTGTCGACAGTTTTTGTACTTGCGATAAAAGTATATTTTTTATCATCCCTCATATTTCATATGGACGTTGGATATGGCGAGCTAAAATGACGTACGCGACATCCTGTATAGACAATAATATGTTTTGTCTACTGATAATTATATTATCGGGTACTTTTGTTGGAATTGAGGCTCGTGGGATTTTTCATGGTTGAAATCAATAGGTATATTAATTTATTATAGCTTGATTCCTAGAACAAACGGAGATTCTCTTATGGAGGTCTTTTACAAAGTTGGTTCAACAAACAACTTCTGTTTAACAATTTCTCGAGAAATTTATTGTGCACTGTGCGTATAATAATTTTGCTGGTATTTTGTTATGAGTTCAAAACTCAAACCCACTACTGTCTTCAGAAAAATCTTCCAACGTCAAACCTAAAACACAACGTAATCCGGGAACAATCAAATGCACATTATAAGCGTGTACTGATAAACATGCAATTATATATTTCCCTGCTCGTTTTAAAAAGATGTTAGAAACAATGCTGTCAGTCAATAGCATATCCTCCATGACGCTTGTGCTGTATAATAGATTCTAGATATGGCACTACAACATTTGTGTTATGTGAGTTCAAATATAAACTTCAAACAGCTTAGGTATCAGTAACAAAAAAATTATTACACACACGCTCAGGGAGAGAACTCCTCACAATAATTCAAAACTTGCTGGGTTGTCTGTGTTGCGAAAAGTTAGCTTGAGGATTAGGGAAAGGTATGGGAAACATTTATGACTCCCAACTAAAGATAATTCTTTGGCGACTTGAGGTGTTTCCATGTAGTAACAAGCGGAACAAGAACAAATTGAACTGAGAAAATACAGCCATGTTTTTTCATCTCCGTCCTTTTTTAGGTCCAAGACAACCGTTTTAATTTTTTATGCACACATAGAGCATAATATACAGTTATTGGCAGCTGAGAGATGATGTCACTGAAAAAGGCTATTTTATGGGTACTAATACTGAAGTAAAATAGCTGGATCTTGCACGTTCATTGAAAATGGTTATATGAAAACAGATGCGTATAAGCACCCTGAAGCTCATCCGAAGCAAGGTGAGCATGCAGCCCCTTCCAATGCTGATATGTGTAGAATCTGACATGGGATCAGCATCAAAGCAACATTCCCACTATCCTTTATCCATGCAAAGTGTTGAGTAAGGTAAAGTACATACGTAAGGTTGTGACGGAAAAATTCCAGGTGGTTTTAGAGACTGTTCCATCGAGATGTTAAGACAAAGTAATAAAAACCAAAGAATTTTCTTGGTTCAGTTATATTTTCATATTATTACATACGTTTCATCTCCGTCCCTGAAGTTGATGCCAGGTTAGGGTTTCCTTTTGTTCAATCTCCTTTCTTTTGAACTCCCGTTTGTATTTAAATTAGATCTTTTTATAGTTTCCTGAAGAGCATCTCTTCTGTCCGGATGACTAGCCACAAAAGCTAGGAGTACATCAGTAATAAAAGCAAAAGCAAATTTTTGGAGAGGTGTACAAATGTAGTTTCCCGGTAACAAATTCTACAAAGCGGGCATATATTTCAATATAATTATCTCTTGCATCCGGTGTAAGGGATTCCAAGACTGCATTTCATGGGCAAAGTAATTAAAAGCCGATAAATGTAGTACTGGGGAAAATTAGCATTTTATCAATTCATCCTTCTACCTTGTTTAGGACATCAAAAGTCGATTTCCCAGCCGGAGTGTCGCCAAGAAAAAAAATTCTTGGATTGACCAATCCTGTGCCCATGATTTTGGTTTTTAATTCATGCACAGACTGAAGGTCGGACTATGTATACAAACTTTCGAATTGTCCTGCAGTAAAGCAACTTCCTAAAAGAAAGAAATAATTTGTGATTGAGATTGTCTTAAATCCCAAGTCGGTCCCATGCATGGTGTTCATACCACGTCAGGGATTTGACGCACGTTTCGATCAGAGGAAAACCGACATCGAAATTCTTGATTTTATCACACTTCCCCTGGGATAAATCTGTTTTAATTTATTCTTTTGTCCACTTGAAGGAGATTTTGAAGGTGACCTGAATATGTAAAACTTATAAAATCATGTCAGCAATCATTTTTTTAATATTACAAAATTCTGTTTCCGAGTCTATTTGGAAGGAAAGTACGTTACCGTCATACTGTACATATGTATACTAATTGTGAGAATCATTGGCTCCTAAAAGATTTGTGGCGAACGTCTGAAAATGTTTGTGACAGATGAACTAATACTATGATGTGGTATGATCAGAAGATGATACTCTTGCGTCTCTCTCTCTCTCTCTCTCTAAAGAGAGACAATATTTCGAGGTTGTGAAGTTTATCCATACGTTGGCATCCTTCTAAAAGAACAAATGTGTGTACACGATCCGTTTCGTGACAATCTGCTTCCATGTCAGATATTGCATGGAAACATGAGAGAAAACACAATGGAAATATTATGCGTAGATTAGAAAAGATTCAAAAGAAAACACTACTATACACATTCATGCTCCGTCCAGATGTTCCTGTTTTTTCTTCTTTCTGTATTTCCTCCCTCGATTTTTTCCTTCCCAAACAAACCGTCCCCGTATTAGATCATCTCTGTTAATTTCTTTTCGAAAGCTTTAATTTTCAATGTCCTTCTTTTTTATGGGGGAACTTAATGTGTACGGATACTTTGTAATATCAACTTCTTGCAGCTGAGTATTCATCAAAGGATTATGAGTGTTTTCCTGTATTGGAAAATAAGACACTTAAAACCACAAAAATAATCATCCTTTGTTTGGTCAAACTGTACAGCTTATGTACATAGATACTGATAATTAGTTAGATAACACGAAGAGTAGAAAGCTAGCAATCCTCATATTTGCAAAATTGTCTGCCTCAACACATACGGTAACCAAATCCTTTGTCAAGTTTATTGTTGTGTAGTTTATATGATTAAGCATGTACATGTTATACCGGAAACGAAACTGAAGACGAAGGGAACCACATACAAAATGCTAGTACGAACCACTCCAGAGGGTTATTACATTTATGGCATGTGTGTCCTAGAAAGTCAGAAGTGTCAGAGTTTTATGCCTCTTTGCTCAGGCTGTACACATACGCAGAATTGTTGCAAGCTGAAACAGAGCTTGCTGTCGCAAATGTACTGTAAGTAGCAAAAGGCATGACAACAAACTACTTTGACTGCCATGGGAATGGAATATGAAAAAGATTTTTTTTCTCTCACTGTCGCGTACAACAATTATTGAGAATGAGTTAACAATGGACCGATAATAAAATGTTTGTAAATCCACTTGGACCTTCAGTCAGTTCAATTTTCTGAAGTCAACACGGGGACTGTAGTTGCACGACAAAAAAAAAGTGTCCCTACCCGTGCCAATTGAACTGCTCAGTGGAACTGCAATGCCCTTTGCGACAATGAATTGGGAGGAAAAAACACGAGAAAACGTCCTGTATATACAAGGAACTAAATCCTGACTTCCTGTGATTTATGAATGTACATACCGAGCATGTTTACAACAATGCCAGTTTCTCCAATCTGAAAACTTATACATAGATACAAGATACAAAACATAATGGTAGTGGTTAGTATTATTTTGCAAAGCATTTCATGTTTCCGTAGTAAAAAGTATGCGGGATGATAGAATGCTGGCTGACATGGGGGATGACTCATGATAACAACGTTATACTAAAAGGCTATGTGAACTTGATAATGATGATGATCATTCTACAGCACGAAAAACTCTCAGCGTATACATTTGACTCAATGACTTACGGTCGGTGGGTCGGATTCAGATTTACAAGTTTAGCCTTTGCCAGGGAGTGAAAAGATTTTTTTGTCTCAAACAAAGAGAATTTCCCACGACGAACTAATCTTTATGGTAAATACATGATGAGAGGAGTCAGAAGAAGACAAAACAGTAAAAGGAGGCTGGTGAGTAGCGGATACCAAAACAACGACTACTTAAACTTAATGGCATCCACTGAACTTGAATTTATTCGGTCTTTTACCAAATACATTTCAAATCCCTCAACTGAATGTCATCCTTCGGTTGAATTCACGTTCCTTAGGTTATTGTAACATACATAAATAAGCTTGAGCTTCAATGAAGGACATTATAGGTAATGCACAATATAGCAGGCTTAAAATTAATCATGGATGTCACCAAAAGATTTGAACCTCGTGTAGATCTTCGCTTAATGAACCAGAAATTTAGAAGTAGTTCCATATATTTTATGTTCAAACACTATCTAATCAAGGGGTATGGTACAACAAACAACTTAGAGCTGTCAAATATTTCACAATTTTAAGGTTAATTTTACACAGCTTCATACAAGATATCAGAAGAAAATTGGAGTACTGAATCATTTCACTAAATTCATTACCTTCAACTACTGTACCACCTTTATTGCCGTGAACAATATAGTTATATCATTCCTACCTATAACTTAAATACATTTCGTCCTGAAATAATTTGTTAATCAACGACAACAAAAACGTTTTAAGCCTCGTATCAAACAACAAAATTTAACTAGCTGATTATCTGTACTTATCTGCCATTAGTTGCTTTTTTCGCCACAGTGATCCATGGAGACTTTGACCTGCAAGGGATAAGAATGAGATGCCTAAAACCGTGAGCTTGGAAAATGCAATTGGATACGGGGCATAATGAGTATGATGTGTCATGTTGTCAACGTTCTTGTCACAGACTTGATTGTACTGCTGGTCTCGGTTCAACTTAACAGCATCAAGATGTGGAGTACATAACCACAATAACGCGATGAAGAAATGTTGACAGCGATGGTACCTCATCCATGTTCAATTTAGTCGCAATTCATGCAATGAGTGTAGGCCGGGACCAGTGCAATTTGTCTCGTGCTTAAAATCACGTTTTCATCCGCAAAATGCGACCAATCCCGACCTCCACTTTTACATTGACGATTCGTGGTGAAAAACATATTTCTCAACCTCCCTTCAAAAATATCGTAACGCACAGGACGCAGAGCAGTACTGGGGTAGTTCGTCATTCGGCACTCTTTTATCTGTATGTGCTGTCTGCACATGCCGTGTAGAGAGATCAAGCTAGCAATGGAGAGTAAAAACATCAATCCATCTTGTAAAATCTTTCCATTACCACCATTCTGGACTCCAACAAGATATACATACATACGCAATATTTGCAGACGCTTGAAGAGTATCCTCAGGTCCACAGTACAATTTAAAAGTATTCACTTATTCTAATAATACATTTTCATGAAGAAACCATCAAAGCAGAACTACTAGACATGACAACTACTTTCATTACATTAGATCCGGCATTATTAACTTGTTTCCTGACATGACGTACCTTTCAACAGTAAACGACATCACATTATGAGTAGAAAGTTAGTCAATTTGTAGTCCCAGTATCCCTAGCTTTCCCGCGTCGATTTCAATTCATGATGATAAGGTCGACAATCTAAAAGGCCGGGACTAGTGCAATATTTAACATCCAAATAATGTCACCAGTACCAACCTCTCAGTCTGTCGTCTCATGAAACTTCTCCTTCCTTCCTTTTAGTCTTTTGCTGGAAGGAAGGCGGTCCAATCGAAAGATCAATATAATATCATTTTGAACCCTTCTCCCATTTTCCTATGTCTGCAGATATCGCAATTTACCTGCAAAACAAAAGCACAAATTGAATTTCAAAGTCTACCTTGTATTTCTCTTCAGCAGCTTGACATGAGCTCATGTTTTATACACGAATTCAATCTCCTACACTTCCTTCGGGCTTTTCCCTCCTCTTAAAACTTAAATCATACATACGAGTCAAGTGCTTACTTACGAAATACCCACACTTAGTCTAAAAATGCATACTGCATAAAACAACGAGAAATTGAATATCCCCATACCCGTTAATAATGCAGCTGAAGGAGAAGAAGTTAAACCTCAATAAAATATTGAATCAACTAGTTCAGTCAGCTTCAACAAGGACCTGTAGCATAGCACAGTACAGAGAGCTATCAGTACTCATGGTGGGTACAAGCATACATGCATACCCACCGGAAATGGCATATGGACAATACGAACCATGATAATAAGGACAATGATGATGGGCTTGAACTCTCACATATACACAATGTCGAGACAGGTTTTTACAAAGCTGTCCGTATAGCTGTTTATGTGCCCACCACCCCACAAATAGAAACCCCAATAACTCAGCCCATCTTCCAAATAACCACATACAAGCACCTACATCATTCTCATTGTAATCATCATTTGCTATGCCGTAGAAAGATTGAAATTACAGACACAGACCGCCGTCTCTACGCTCTCAGTCAACACCGGATTCTCGTATGTAACATAAAACTTCACAGAGTCACATAAGTCGCTACATCATTACGCAATTTTAAAAGATACATATTTATTTGTATGACGAATGAGGAACTTACACGAGTGTAATCTTCTCCTATGCCTCGTACTAAATCCAAATATAATTAGCATTAATAAATTGTAATTAAAGCTCCCAAACAATGACAGGGGATCGATACGAATTCGTTTGTTTACAAAAGAAATTCACCAGGCTAACACCGTCATGCCCGCTGGCATTGATTACGAGCTAACTTAAAACTATTCACAGGCAGGATAGACAGGTTTGAATACTCAAAGTCAATACATGAAGTTATTAAGCGTAGCCGAACGTTAGCATAAGTGTGCTTAAAAGTCGATATGATTTTCAGGAGTAAACATCAGGATACAATTTATAGACACAACGAACAGAAACTGAAGCATAACTAAACCGCTGGGCGTTTTACTCATGCCACACAGAATACCAGAACTGTATGAAATCTTCCTAGTAGGAACTACATACGTACACCCGTAAACGCAATATCTGTACCTATGTACATATATGTATGGAGACATACATAAGTATGAAATGAAACCCCAAATGTACCATACACTTCAGCAGGGCAGCAAACATACCCACTTAAAACTATAATGCATACAAAATTAAGCTTACAGTTCTTTCAACCCAAAGCATTATTTACTTGTTATTTCTATTACCATCATCATGCCTATTCTAATTATTTCACTAAAGAAAGAGGCAGGTAACCCTTTGACAAGACAAAGAACCAACGAGTTCAAGTCCAAAACCTAGTAGGGAAAGGAACAGGCGGTTGGTGGTGGCTTGCTCCTTTACTGCTTTTCTTATACTTACTTACACGTAATATCATGCAAGCAGGCGAGAAAAATTCGAAACTCATCATCTGTAACAAACTGATGGTAGGCATGTACACTACAAGTACTTCAATACTCGACACATGGTACATACCCTCCATAATAAATTGCGGTCCGACAGAAAAACGCCAGTTCCTGATGCACGCGTACGTATAGCCAGTAGCCAATGAGTTGCCACGAGATGATTTAAAATTATTACAACCGTGCTCGCAGGTACCTTATTCCGGGAAGGTACAAGAAAATAGCATAAGAACAAAAATAATTTGACCGTGAACGTAAAAAAATAAATATTTCCGAAGAAATGAGTGCTTCTCTCGTCGTATTTTCACTGAAAAGAGAATTACAATAATTGTATATTGTTGGAGGACATACCATGTGGGTAGTGCGCAATAATTAAGCAATTTCATGATAAGCATCGACACAACCAACAATGATAGTTCTGTAAAATGGTGAAGTACACCTTACACGTTACGCTTATTAACCTTCCCTTTAAACAGGATAATTACACAAAAAACATAGAATTAATTTCATAACCTAAAATTGAACTACACCGCAAACGAAACTTGAAAAATTAAATAAATACAGAATTAAAATTCCCAATACATTTAAATGTAACACTAAAATTTCTTTTTTCCATCTCCTGTTTCATACCTTTGTGATAAATTTTAATATCATCAATTATTACGGTTCTTGATCTTGACTCATGAATCTGCATATTAAATTCAGTCTATATATCTCCTTCTGAATACATAGAGGTATATAGGAAACCATCACTTTACAAACGAAGGTCAGGACCGAAAAATTTATTAGGGCTTAGAAAAATTGATTCTTGCTGCAGAATACAGGAAGACTCTAAACTGAACACGACATTGCGTGTCCTCAGACTTAATTTAACCCTCAAACCATAAAAGCTGGGATGAGGAAAGACAAAAAGCCCGAGAGCCAAGAGAGAGAGGAAGACGGATAGACGCTGTTTTTATGCTGGCATGACCAAAGATTTCATTCAATATATTTCAGTATCTGACTGTTTGAGCATGAAGCGAAAGAAAGAGAGAGAGAGAGAGCGAGAGGGAGAGAGAGAGAGAGAGAAAGATAGGAAAAATTGAGAGAAGTCTTGAACCCACGTAACAATGAGTTTATAATAGATCAAAAAGGCCACCTTTATATCTTCAAAGAATAGAAACAGAATGTTTCAGTACATTTCGTTGACCATCTGCTCTCAAGCTCCGTTTCAACAAACTAACTCTATTGTATGTACCATAATGATGATCATCTCCATTTCCTTACCTCCGCCTCCTCTCTTGTTTCTTTTCCCTCATCTTGGATGTGTGGAACTAACTACAAAAAAAACTAAGAAGCACAAAAATTGAAGACACCGAAGAAGATAATCTGAATCAAGCTCACTGACTGACAGACAAAAAGAGAGAACTCTTTCTAGCACGATCGAAGCATTTGATACACAAGGAAAACCCTCACGCAACCAACTTTAGAAGGAGAGCAAATAATTATTTAGAAAAATTACAGGGTTTACAAAACCTACTACATCATTTGCTAATCATATCCAGTAACCGAGTTCCATGTATGTATATGATGCATTTCCACATGTACTCTCTATGCATTGCTCAACCGTCATTCCCAATTTAACGCAGCGACAACGATGACAACTCATTTGTATCTTTTGGTCTGTGTACTGTATCTTCGATTACGCAAACACTGAATACAACACGGGGATGACGTTTCTAAAGAAGTTCACCAGCAACTTAAACGCTCAGGAATAACCTCTCAGTCACCTTCATCATTCTAGCGGTTTTCATGCTTTACTTGCCCATTTCCCACCCGATAATCGACAAAGTACTTCGAAAATAATAAGACGCATTTTTTAAAACGATGCCCGTTACTCTAATGCAATCCCAAAATGTGCTATGTCAGAAGCTTTTGTTTTAACCTCATCTTTCTCGATACATATATGTATGTGTTAAATTATTCAAACAACGATCCCATTTCCAAGATCCAAGACCTCTCGGTTCAACGATTAATTACATGAAAGCTAGGATCAGCAGATTCTACAACTCACATTACAGAAATTCGTCGTAATTAACGTATCATCTGCCTACCAGTCATCCAACTGTGTAAGTAGCATTGCGTAATGCTAACTGTGAGGAAACAATAAGCTGCGCGAAGCAGAAAATCACCTTTAATGTAACTGTAATTTAGTAGGAACTACCAAAATTTGCCAAACGCACTTCCTTCTCATTTAAAAACAAAAAGCAACCAATGGATGAACTCTTTCGTATGTCTTAATATATGTTTAAATCAACATACCGCCAAAGTAAACGTAATTGACAGAGCGTGAACTCTTGCTCGCTGTTAGATTTCGAGTACTGTAGCGTGTAAATAATAACATTAGTTTCCTGAATGAAAAGAACTTTGGACCTTTTTCTTTGGTAAGTAACAAACAAATCAGCTAAGAAGGATCATGAAAGAAAAAACAAAGGAGACATACCTTACAACACGGTCTCAATTTAAAAGACCGGTAGACAAAGGATTAAGTAAAATATTGCGACCCTTTCAGGTCATATAAATAAAATACTACTAACAACAAAATACAGGTAGTAGTGCTGGTAGCCAAAAGAAACAAGCTCATTTATTAATACAGTTTAATCTAAACTATTTAAAAACTTTAAAAAGGCTATAAACAAACGCGAAAAATTATTAAGTTGTACACTCACCATCTGCTGATCCTATTTCTATTACAAGAAGCTACGAAGAAAGCTTGCCTGAATATTTTATACCTTCCTTGTGTATTGAAGGACGCTTCTACAATAAGAAAAAAGATAATGTACATAATAAGTACTTCTAGATACGAGACAACCTGCACTCACATGGATTGATTTCCAGTCATTACTCCTCCTCATGCATATCTTTTACCCTCTCTACCCTGTGCAATATAACGTGCAGATGACAAAATTACATTATTTTTTCCGCACATAATAAGTGTACTTAGAAAATCATGCTGAAAATCCACACCTGCCGTCCATAAGTAAAAAAAAATATTACTTAGCTTCATATTTTTTCTCCTCAAATACTGCATCTGGCTGGTGTAGGTACATTAGAATGCAACTACCGGTAAATATATATTGAGTGACGTTATGACAGGCATACGCCTGTGAAGTGTACTGTGTTACTTACAATCTACAACAGAAACACCTGGACCTGGAACACGCGTCCAGTAACAATAGATTCATACAAAATTCTCATGCTCATCAGCATCTAAAACCTGTCCTTGTCCTAAGATATACTCTCATGTTTCTACACATCTGGAGGTCTTCTAATAATTTACACACCTTGCGTAATAACAAAAACCTTGCTTACTTAAGAGCAGTAAAAATGCGAATGCGGGAAAAAATAGAAACAGGATGGTAGGGATCAAGGTAGCAGGCGTGTTAGTATTCCGGATTCACAAAACCTTAGCCTGCCACACCTGTAAAAAAGTATCGAAGAGGAAACAAGGGATTAAAGCCTACTCTAATATCATTTTAATCAACTCCATTTATATATACATAAGTACACACATTGACTTAAAATATACATATATAGAACATCAAATAGCTCAACAATAACATACCCGAAGCTGAGAAAGCAAACGAACTTAACATAACCTAAGTTTCTGTAATTTCAACAACGAGAATTAAGCTAGATCCGAACCAACCCTTGTTACTGGCTGCAGGTTCAAGATACGTATAACATATGTATTTATGTACAGGAGTAATTTTTCGAGGAAGGATCTGAAACAAAAAAACACAGGATTTTAAAGGGTTACACGGTTACGCATGATTAGGAACGGCTCGTCCACAAGTTCTAAGAAATGTATTAAGCTGGGGCTGCTTCAAGAGGCAAAAGATCTACCCAAGAGGAAGAGAGCAAATAGTAATTACGTTCTTACATTACAGGTCATATTCTCAGTCTCAGTCACAAAAAGACGAGGAAGAAACCTTTTAGCAATAATAAAATGCTTGTATGGTGGCGCAAGGGCCTGCTTTCATAATAACCAAAAACAGCATTGAATCCTAAAACTTCAACCCATTTAAAACGGTTTGCATTGATTCACAATAACCATGGACCAAATGTGAAAAGAAAGGGTCTATTATGTAGTGGAGAAATGCGAAGCAAACAGACAGGTATCCAATGTGGACGCAGTAAATTATGAAAGGAAACATAGCTTATAAGCATCTGATTAGGCCCAAGTTTTAAAAGGAAAAGCAAACTGAAGACGAAGAGACGAAGCCGACTCACAAAACAAAATAAATAGTGTGCAAGGCCATATACCGGTTCAATGAATTTTCTACAAATAAAAACCAGGGGATGGGATAGGGATATCTTTTTTCTTTCCTCCTACCATATAGATTCTTCTTCTCGAACAAAAATCTAAATCCATTTCCAATATCCCAGAGTGCTGGAACTCCTCAGGATTTACATACAGATACACATAGCCTTCAAGATCAACCTGAACCCCCGGTCTAAAGATGACATGATGCATGGTCCAGTGTCCACAATAAACTGTACTACGGCTCGACCTTTCATGGCATATATTTGAGTAGGACCTTATTATTGACAAGACATGGTAATTGTTCCGCTCAAGGTAAATATCGCCTTTGTTCACACACCTGGGCTCCGTGGAATTTTACAATATGAGCTGAATTGAAAAATCCCACTCCTTACCTTTACAGCCCATTACTTAAATATGCCAACTACAGATACACTAGACACACTACACGTCCTGTCACGAATACTCTGCCTATCACTAACTTTGCATTTACACACAAAACTGGATCCAAGTTTGCGTATACCTTCTGTCATCATGCTAAATTCCCCCAATCAATCCTCACATCAGGTCTCATTCCTCCGACCTAAAATACCAGCGTCCGCGACAATTAAAAAATTCCCACAATTTGCACCACACAGTTTACAATTAGCCCATCCTTCCCTCCAACCAATCCCAAGGGACACAAGTACCCCAATAAAAAACATTTCCTCAGAATTCCTATCTCTTCCCAAAAAAACTAAACGTTTCCTACAAAAACATCCTACGTCCTTTTTCCAGCCCGGTTAGTCAAGCCCAATTACCCAAAACAAGGAACTAATTAAAAAAAAAGTCCTTTAAATCTGAACTAATTTCCACAAAATTCAAACATAACAAACGAGTCCAAAATATTGACAATCCTTACATTATCCATACTCACTCAGCTCTCTCAATTCATTTCCAGCTGCTTCCTTCCCATATATACAAAACGAAACGAACGCCGCTACAACATTACACGCTGTCAACTCCTATTTCTTCCCCGTCCATATTTAACCCAATTGCTCTTCAACTTGAAAATAATTATCACGGTTTCCTTCGCAGTGTCTCTACAGCAGATATATATACATATCAAATTAAAATTTATTTACACAAATGTTCCAGAAATGGCCTTACAAACCCTTAGCATTACAATCCATTCCCTATTTAGACTCTAACTCACAACTTAATCATTTGAATGCTCAAAAATATTTATTTAATTTATACTTACAAAAACTCCCACTAAACTATGAGTTCCTGGAATTTTGACTCAAATACTACAAACCAGATTTTTGATATACTCAAAAACTTATGGAATTAATACGCTAAAGTTAAATCCCCTACAATTAATAAACCTAACTTTACTAAAGCTTACGGCTCAAATTAATAGGGTCAAAAGAACAACCTTCAACTTTTACCGACAATAAATTCTGAAGCACATACATAGCTTTGCTGAGGATTCAAAACAATTATTTAATAAAAATAATAATAAAATAAATAAATAATTGTGCTCACCTCTCACAAAATCCCTCCCAGGCTTGGTCAGCTCTAGTCTTACACAATTCTTCCGCTCTTGACACTGAGCACACAAAACTATGGCAGACATATTATCAAAAGTTTTTATAAATAAAAAAAAGTCAGTTTCACAATTTCCAGCATGGTTTCGAAATACAGAAGCCATGATAATAGTTACCATGTTTTAGTTGGAGGAGCGTATTCTAAATGAATGTGTAGCAATATGAGAGAGAGAGAGAGAGAGAGACAGAGAGAGACAGAGCGAGCGAGAGACGCGGCATGGTCCACCACGCTCGAAAGTCTGCATGAAACTGTGCTCCTTTACCTCCACGAGATTCGACAAAGGCGAACGCATTTGGGTTTCCTTCCTCCTTTCGCTGTACTTACATAGGAACAGCTATAATACAAAAGGAAGCAAAAGCGTGTATGTGTAAGTATGGTCTTGCTGTTGGAGTTGGAGTTGGAGGTACGTTAAAAAAAGAGGTGGCTAGGGCTATATAGGGCCATGACAGTGCATGTGTATCTAACTACTATACACAGTAGTATGTATAAGTATACACTGGGACACAAAGGAATTAAAGGAATAAATAGGAATACTTCAACAAAAAAAAGGAACTCAAGGAAGAGCATGGAGATATGTATTTGTGATATTTGTACAGAATATACTCAGCTCATGTGTTGACATAAAGGTGAGCCCTTAGCCATGGGATTAGATTGTGGAGTTAAAGGTGGATGTGGAAGACTTGGCTGGGGTTACTTTACCCCAAAAAGTTAGGGATTTATAGGGAGTTTTTATTATAAGGATTGTAGTATGTTGTATGTTCCTCTTTTAGTGTGAACCATGTGCGATAATAAAGATGAAGGTGGGAACACCTTTAATTTCATGCATAGTCAGTGTATAGAGTCTGTGTATACGGTATCCATAGCGAGACCGTAACGGTAGGCAGGCGTAAGGTAAGTAAAGGATCAACCGTCATATACCATCAGTGCCATCAAGAAGAGTCTCAAGACTCAAGACTCACGGAAGAACTGCAATAATAATAAGGCTGCGGGGCTGGGACCTGGGACTATGTAGAGTAGAGGGTAATAGGTGTTGTATATGGAGCATCAGAGTGTAAAGTCCTGGATTGATAAAAGGATCTCGAGGAGCCCCGACACTGACAACGACATTTGTTGTTGCTGGGCTATGAAACGTTTGAAATGATTGCGTAATAAGTAGTAAGGACATATCCTTCCTATGGGGAAGATGCTCCACCTGGGAATCCTGTCCCTCCACATCCCAATTCCCAACTCAATTGAAAGCTGAAAAGTTGGAGTTCTTTGTCATTGAACAATTGGAGGAATGAGCAAGGGATGTGAGGGTATATGTATGTGTGTATCTATGGTTATGTGTGCTTATGTAGTTTTTGAGCAGGTTTTGGAAAGGTAAACCGGAAGAAATAGACAATTGACAAAAAAAAAGATATAGAGAGAGACTGGGACGGTATAGTTTTGTAGTCAAATGACGTGGGACCCGCTCAGAGCCGGAGCTGTGTACTATTTGCTCCTGACATTTAATTTCCACTGAGGTTAAATGACGCTGGGTCTACTATGTGGACAGGGGGGATGTACTTTTGATCTTTTGGGAGTTGGGAACATGATTCATTTAAAGTTTGCAATTACTGTTCGGCAATGGTCTCACAATTATTGCAAAAGACATGAATCATCCCATAAGGTTAGGGTCCCTTTTCCCGATTATCTTCGTGCAGAGAGGGAGCTTATAATGGGAAAATGGCGAATCCAATACATTATTAGAATTCATGTACACGAACTGTGTGTGTGTGCAAACATTTGCATGTTATGTACATGGATGTGTGAGTGTGTGTGTGTGTGTGTGTGTGTGTGTGTGTGTGTAGAGTCGGAAAAAATCGGTGACAAAATGGCTTTTGTGCACCTTTTCCTATTCACACGAAATTGCACTGGTATCCCAAAAACATTTGCTCGTCGATGAGTCATTCCTTTTGGCAAGAATGAACTCATGGGAGAAAAATGTCCTGCGCAAGCATCAATTCAATGGAAATGGGACAAAAAATTAGGCTTTTACGGACCGTATTCTAATTTTTTGGGTAAACATAATTATATCATGGTGTCACCCTGCTTTGGGCGCTGGGAAAGATGAGAGAGATAAGGTCGGATTTGGGAAATGCATGAAAACACGGAGACGGAGGAGTGGAGTGAAAACCGCCCCTAAGAAGGAATCATATTGCTCGTTCCAGGCTAATCATTTGAAATGCAAAACTTCCCAGAGCCGCTTTGATGATCGTAATAAGCTGAACCATTTTACTGATTTACACGCTAAACCCTACCATATGCATCCACAGACGTATGTATATTGAGACATATGTAAAGTGTATCATAGAACTATGTGAGGAAATATGGTGCGGGGCTGTTGAGAATCAAAGCATGTACTCAATGATCTGGCACTCACTCCCAGCGTAAAAATAATTTCCACGAGGTGTCAAATAACAAAAATCGAAAATACTTGTCCATTTGAACGCTTTCATACAAGTCTCCTGCCCTTTTGAACGACGTACTCGTAATGAAGCTGCAATCTGCAATTGAATTTTGGGCTGCTGAAGTAGTAAATTTCAATTTAAATTCAGCTTCTCTAAGTACCTTATGGCTTCGTTAAGGTTGATGCTTACAGGGTAGCTTCGACCATTAAACAACGAGTCAAGAGGATACATTACGGTTTGCACATACAACTACAAACTACAACTACTGTTGAGACTACTGTGCGTTACAAATGAATGACCCCAGCCGTTAATTTCAAGCTACACTAATTTTCCTCCCTACACAAACACAGTGTCATTAAGTAATAACAGTTTCGTGTGGTCTCGGGAATGAGCAAGTGCACGTAGTAAGGAGCAGCTAACAGCATACTATAGATATATTTATAGTTATAAGTATATACGTACAGTTAAGTAAGCCCTCTCAGACCAGTCAGTGCATTTAATACTTTGGCAGGAGACACAGAAGAGATCACAAGTCAAAAGCATTTGTTTATTTGAGTGTGTAACATGTAACAATAGACCAGGGAGAGAGAGAGAGAGAGAGACTGATTGAATGTGCAATGTACATTGAAGGGAGATTTGAATTGATTGTCAAATTCAAAGCCGGAAGGACAAAATGAGCTTCATTGATCTGCAGACACAACTTTTTTGAAGGCAGTCGGAGTTTCAGCTTCCATCGAAATGCATGATAAAGCTAATGCATCTACATGCAAGTATTGGTATGATCAACTCACAGTACGGATTTAGATACATACATACGTATGCACACACACACTACACATGCATGTAAGTAACTAGCATGACGTGAAAGTTTTTCTCTGGATAAACCACTACTGTCACTATATGAAGCTGCCCAATGCAGAAAAATAATTTGACATAGGTGACTATGCCAAATTATTTTTCTGACATGGGCTCATATATTACCAAAGCGTGTGGAGATAAATAAAATAGTCATGCAAAACACGGAAAAAACCAAGAAAAATCTTATATGCTGACGTTATTTTCTGTTACACCAGATATTCGCAGATTCAAGTGATTAGAAAGGCATTGGGAACAATATATATTTGTTTTAAAAACTAAGCCAGGTCTGGCATAATACTTCCAAGAAAGGTAGAGAGCTTGAGGAGAAAAAAAAAGGTGGAAGGGGTTGGACGAGAGGAGATATGGAGAGGAAGCGAGCTGAAGCAAGAGAAAATAAAATCGATAATGAACTTGACAAAAAATAGAAGCACACACTACCCAAAGTAAATATGCCGCATAGATTTGGTGTTGTTTTTTCCCTCAAGTTTTGTCACACCATCTGACTGTTAAATCAGAACCGGAATTGTAAATCAAGTGTTACTATCCCATCCCACCTGGCTACCTTGTCCTGCTATCATTGAATCAGGCTGAGTCTTCTATCTGTAATCCTACCAGGTTCGAAGACCAACCCTCTATCCAAGAAGGAAATTATTAAATGTTTGATTTCCATCGATGTCTGTGTGGAGCAAGAGGACGGAAATGCGCTTTAAATCTTCCGTGTTGCATTACAAATGTCAGAGTTACATGATTTTCCATGGAAAATCATCTGGCTTTTATCAGCTCCCCTGTACCTGAAACCAGCAGTGCAGGGTCAGGCTACAAAAACTATACAGGATACTTCCATTTACTAGTCCCGAATCATGTACAGAAGTTAACAGCATCCTAAACTTTCTTCTCTGATTATCTAATTTCCTGGACAGTATATTTCGTCAAAAAACATGTTGGGATTATAAAATGAATCCAAAAGGCTAAGTACCTACCACCAAGTCAATATAAGTACAGTGTATACATGGGAGGTGTGTTGAAGCATTATAGTATTACCATACTCCTATTACGTACCCTACCCTATGATTTCGTTAGTGTGTAGGTATAGTCATCACCTTGAAATATGGTTCAACATGATGAGCAGATGCTTGAGAAAAATAAAAATCCCTGTTTTGCAGGTACTTTCATCCCAGAAAAGTTCAGGAGTTAAACAAGGATCCGGAGTCCTGAATGAAATCCTTATAACTTAGACTATTTTCCCGATTTGTATTCATGTAACTGTCACGGCAGTAGTGGTGTCATGCCGTAATCTACCACGAGGAATTCAGTTTTTAAAAATGATTTAGAGCTGTTTTGCAAGTTGAGTAAGACTGAATAATGGAAGGATGGATGTGAGCAGCTTTTCCCAGTTTTTTCAATGATGGCCCAATACTTGAGGGAATTACTGCTCCTGGATATACGTACTTACTTGCTTTCAAGGTAAACATTGCTTCCTCATGCTACAACAGTATGTAATTATATGTATACAGGGAATGCATTAAAAATGGGAAAGTGTCAGGACTCAGGATCTTTCTAGTGCTTATCTATTACTTTTACCATTTACGCAAACTGTGAGAATTGTAGGCGCACAAAGGGTGCTCTATTTCCTTCCCTTTTGCCCTTTCATATTGTTCTTCTGTTTATAGAAATTGGTCCGAGCTAAGGGCTCAATGGGAATTTGATGTGATGGAGACCAGGAAAACACCTGGGTGAACCACGGCAATGCATCCTTCAGTTTACTACAACCAGTAACAGACCACATATCTACATATATACATAGTTGTCCCATTACCTATGCATACATAAGTTACCCGACGCAGGCAAAAATTCAACATGATTGTACAGATGTATCTGAGGATGAGAGTGTACTCAAGTTGTCCTCACAAAAAGTTAAGAACTTCCAGGTGTTTTCTTTTTACACTGCGACAACTTGTGTTCGTTTAGCAAACAAGACAAGGAGAAGCAACACTCTCACTTCTTACTCAATGAATATGCCATATATGTCATGTCGGCGCATTTTCCTTCGAAAATATACGATACCCACTTACGACATTCACCATCTCCACTGATTAGATAATAGTAAGTAACCTTACAGTCGTCTAGAGTATTCCTTTTCCAAAGGTGATATGAAAAGCTTGGTGGTATGAGCGTACTTGTTACAAAATTTAAGGGACGGTTGCTGTTGCTCCCACCTTTTCACTGTGTACACTCAATACGTAACTGGAAATCTCTGTGACAGGTAATACAAAAGCACCCTAAAGGAACTATAAAACCGCACCATTTTCCAAGACATTTCGATTTACCAGTCGACAAGAAGACACCGGGCCGCTGCTCATGATTTTGTTGCCCAAACTCTAAAACCAAAAAGTAAGGTCAGTTAGTTTTATGCAGTTGACGCAACAAAAGTATTTTAATCAAGGCACATCATACCCATACATATACATACATACTTAGAAATACTATATAAATCCTGACACTATAAGAGTTTCCACTATATTTTACCCATTCAATTCCCAAATCCTACATATACAGTCTTGATCTTGGGTGATTCACGCCAAAACCAAACAGTAAGCTCTTTATAAGCCAGAACCATTTGGAACACAGAATCCCCCAGAGACTGCTTTTCAATGAAGAACTAACGAATAGCTTGTGTATGACTTATATGTATATACGTATGTACATTATTAACATCCTATGTTCACCTCGACCTTTCCTATTTGATCCTTCGTGCTTACAGTTGTTAGCTCCTTTCAGCCAGCCTGTTATTCCAGACAACAACTGCCCATAGGCCATAAATTAAATTGCTTATTGAATTGCTATTGAAAGCTAGTAAATTCCGAACACCCAAAATCCAAGCCTGTGTATAAGTTGGTACATAGGAACTTTTTGAAGAAAAGAAGCGTTTAAAATATTGGAGTGGAAAAAACTATCATGATTATATAAAAATTATGACCTGATGATTCAATGTTTCTTTTTAATCGTAAATCTGTAACCCAAAAGTGGTTCAAAACGTGATGTGATACTCCATCTTAGATCTTAATTCATTTTTAGTGCATTATCTCTGAATTGCATGGGACGTTGTAAATTGTAAATGCATAAGTTCCCTATTGAAGGGAGTTTTTCTTTTCCCGTACGCGTGGCAATAACCATGATCCCATTTCATTTGGGACTATTTTCTATTTTTCTACACTTTGATAAGCTCTGGTTAAATACTATTAAAAATTTTTAGTATCTAAGTTCACACCAAGTTACTACAAGCAGCACTTTGTAAATCATTCATTACATCGTTATTGTTAGTTTAGTACTCTCGAGTCTTATATTTACTGTAATATTTAGGACAGTCACTTGAAAATCTCCCCTCCATACTTTCTCATCTGAGGAAAATAAATAATTTCAATTTTAACTTTTTTCCCCCCTTTAACTTGCCAAATACAGTATAGGAGGGGCTGTAAAAATCCATCTACACAGGAAAAGTTGCGATATATTTTATTACTGAAACATGTCCCACTAAACACACATTTAGTTTCATTACATTTCGTAATGAATGAATCATGAGTGCGGAACTTGTGAGACAAACTGTCTAACTTGGTACGTAATGTATAGGTTAGTTTTACAGTTGTACAGATACTATTGCAGTCACTATAGTATCACAAACGCTCAGGCATTTCAGACTGTTACTTTCTATCCCACAATAGAAGTTCCCATCTATTTCTATTTACCTACCCACGTGTGTTCAAGCCTACAGGAGCGTAACTAGAAGAAAAATGTTTCCTTGAAAGAAAAAATTAATAAAACGTAAACACTGTTAACTTTAAAGCTAACTTGAAAACATTGAAAGCGATCAAGTCTTATCTGTACCTGCAGATGCAGACATATGTATGTAGTGGAGTATCCATACATATGGAAACCAACATAAATACCTCTGATACCTTCACCTGCATGCATAAATGCTCGTGCATGTTCACTTATGAGAATTTCGTCGCGTAGCAGGATGACACGTGGAATTTCCTGGAATTTATCACTGTGGAGGTGACTTTATGTAAATGCTAACATTGACAATGACAATAATTTCAAGCATCAAAATACTAAATCCATAAAATTAACTAATTTCGGCATTTCTTTGGTCTTTGACAAATCTCTCACCGCACGTGGATTTGTTAATTCTGAATTTGTTAGGGGGAATTATGAATAAGCAAAGAATATCATCCCTCCATTTTTTGCCACTTTCAGCTCCTATCTTGAATCTGCCTATATATCTCCTCTCCTAATCGAACTTTTCCATTCCAGTACTTATAACTACTGGAATTGAGTGGGGTCGTACGGTAGTTCGTTGAAATAAAGGCGGAATAAATTCAAGACAGTTCATACACCAGCATACATAAAGTCTCTTCTCGTCGTCGGTGCGATAAAACTTTCCCGAAACAAAACATATGTTGTGCGGGTGTACTTGGTATTTAATAATTAAGCATTAAAAACATGGGTAAAATTGTAAGCAAGACGTATAAAAGTTGAGTCTGACCCTTTTCCTACAGCGCAGTATCAATTAAACTGACTCCGAGCAATTTTTTCTTGTTATTCTGCTTGGGTATAAAAACTATTAAGTATACTTAAGAAGACCGTCTTTATATCCTTCCTCCTCATTCTCACGTTCTCAGCCATTATTGTAATTTACTAATGATTGAGCAATACTGTGTATATATAGCCTTACGATTGCGAAAATTCTTGGGAGTGAGACTCTCAACTGTATACAGACTCCTGACAATTAGAGCACATTTGACAAGCTTAGAGGAGCAAACTATGATGCAAGGGATGAATGTATGCACATCCATGCGTGAGCGTAATAGTATTGATAAGAAAGAACCACTACTAACTTTTCTGGGAAATATCCAGGCCTTTGAAATGCTTTCAAGGCTAGTTATTTATTTATTAGGTAATAAACTTCATAAATAAGATTACCGTCGTCGTCTCCTCCGACGACGGCGTCCAGATCCTGAAAAATCCTCCGTTGTGGCCTTTTTCCCCGTGTCACTTTTCCACTTTCATATTACAAGGTAGTTATGGTTCAGAGTAGTGGATCTGGTTACACTACAGCTTTAGCGTATCAGATTAATCAATAGTCACTAAGTAAGTAGAATGTGCGTGGAGGTGAAGCGGTGGAGATGGAAGATATCTGTCAGAAAATCTGGGAATTATTCGTTAAGAAGTTAACGTGAAGTTTTTAGATTGGAATT
Organism: Allacma fusca; assembly: GCA_947179485.1. Lineage (NCBI taxonomy): Eukaryota > Metazoa > Arthropoda > Collembola > Symphypleona > Sminthuridae > Allacma > Allacma fusca. The sequence goes on along the minus strand of OX359248.1, from coordinate 19,193,389 downwards.
TTCCTTTTCCTAGTAAGCCTTGTCTTCCGTCTGTTGCCCCTCCAATTCCATGGGTTGTTGATATGTTTCTTGAAAAAAGTTCCGTGCAGAATAAGTATAGAATACACACAGTATGGATAGATACACAGACAGACGTACACTACAGGCGGTGTTCACTTCTCTCCTTTTTTTTCCTCTCTCTCTCTCTCTCTCTCTCTCTCTCTCTCTCTCTCTCTCTATTTCCACTTGTTTGAGTTTTTGGAGTAAAAAAATAGGAAGAGGTATTTAAATGTCAAAGATATTCAGTTTGGAAGGTATTCACAAAATGATAGTGTGTAGAGTGTAGATGAATAGAAGTGTTAAGTTTTTGACTTAAACTTGACTTTCTGAGCGTGTCATGGACTGGAATCAGTCAACCAACTAGTTCAACTCACTCAAGCAAGAAAAGCTCAGAGAGCAGAGCTACACACACTGTACACTACAAATACACAAGGAAACCAAAGAATTGAAGATATAAGTTTGTAGTCTTCATTATCAACTCTTTAAGCGTTCGTGTCTGTAAATGTATTATGTGTCAGAGACTGTGTTTGTAATATGCTATATATGGTGGAGATGTCGAGGTACTTACTTACTTGTTATCTTCAATACGAATTGTTAGCACAGCACAAGTCATTTACTAGCATGACCAATCTCATTCTCATTTTTATCTTTAAAAGGGAAGTAATATGTGAGTGACATGATGTACTCCTAATATCTTCTAGTAGCAAATTATACGCTTTTTAAGCTCACATTCGGGATCATCACGTCTCTATACGCATATTCAACTGAAATCTTTCCGAGGGCAGAACATTGAAATTAGCACATAGGACTGGTGTAGTAGTAGAATCCGTGCAGTCATTTGCATTTCTTCCATTTGGAGTGCCCTTATACTTTGTACATGCTGTATAGGTATACACAAGACGAATTTTTACATCGGAGATGTCTGCACACAGATACATAGTTGGGACTGACAGTCAGCCATATAGTTGGGAACAAATAAATATACGTAGATACATACATATATATAGTACGTACTCCCTGAAAAAGTTATACAGATATCCCTAAAATTTTACAGTTCTGGGACTCCTTCGTTTTCTGCTCTTTGACACTCACGCACATTTTCCCGTTTTGCCATAAACACCTCAATAACTTAAGCAATACATTCACGGTTGGCCACGCATCCATTCCGTGAAATTGTGCCATACTTAGCACCAACTACAGTCATTCCAGAAGCTATATTTTCACATTTTGTATTTACTTAATGGCACCAAAACGAGATCTTGCTGGGTGATAGGTGCTTTTGATGGCTTGTTTGTTGTTATACATTTTGCTAGAAAACTATTTACGAACCATGCAAAATTATTCAGATTCTTTGGAAAAGTTTTTCCGTAATATCATATAGGTAGTCACATATCATAACCATCGATATGAGCAACACAATAATATTAGAAGTTTGTACTTCTTTGTCACTTGTCACATCCATTGTAGCTTCCGTTAGTTGAGAGTTGAGATGCTATCGCAAGATCCTGTCAGTTTCACTAGAATGATCATAACGATTTTAAATTTTTTTCCTCAAAAATATCCCAGATCCTAGGACCAGCACCAGTTGAAATCTACCAGTTGCTAAATATTATTAGACATATATATACTTTATCTATACATAATTTATTGCAAAATTAAGGCACTGAGGCAAAAAAACGTTTCTGAATCATGTGTACAGTAGTAGTGTAATTGAGTCAAAGTAAATCGAAAACAGCATTATAATTAGTTACCATGAGTCTGGTGGCTAATAAAATGTATATAACTACTGATCTGCACTCGTGAGCGTGAATTATTATTTTTTTATTCTTATTACTGCACTGTATATTAATAACGGAAAACATTATTTTCGGCTCCACTACCTTTCTAGTCCTGGCTCAAAAATAATAAATTTATTCAGTATGGAGTATGAGCTATGGGATATCAAAGAAATTAAGAAACTAGCGCAGAAGAGAGGAAGTGCAATAATTATTACTAGTCTTCCTGTTTATATAGTGTTAGACTTATATTTGAAAATTTTGAGACGTGATCTTGGAATTGTTATTGATAACTGGATATTGGAGCTTGAAAAATAACCTATAAAGTAATTTACTATAATATTGACTATATTAAGTAGTTTAGATAATTGAGACGGGGAAGGGTAAGAGTGCATTTTGATGATTTGATTACTATAAGGTGTAGAAAGTAAGATTGAGGAGCTATAATAATGTCTCAGGTTGTGATTTTAGAATATATTTAAAATTCTGTAACACTCAACGGGATCTGAACTGAATTTGTGAGTAATTAATGCTGTATTCAAAATGTACATGTGGTCGTGCACACATAAATAGAGACTAGAGACAGATATTTTGTCACTGTCAGATAAAATATGCCAAAGCCGAATTAAAAGTAAATAAAATATGAAATGAAGGTATATAATATCAAAATGTCTGCAAAAATCCCATCGAAAAATTCATTGCAAAGTAAAAGTTCAACCTCCTCAACCCCTGAAGCAAGCAAAGAATTCCTTCAAATCCCTGAAGTAATACAGCAGCAATTCTGTCCACGTGAAGAATTCCAAGACTTCAAATCCGCTGTACAATTCTGTCATAAGGGCTTATCACGCTGCATTAGCTATTTCAAATTCTGTTATTCCAACTGGCTAGCAAATATTTTAAATTCTATTGACAAGTCCATTCGTGTAAACATAGCATCTGTGAAACTAGTAAACATGCTATTTGTGCAAGCTATTCGGGAATTCGAAGCCAAATCTGGACCTTTGAAGCAGCCGCAATCCTCTGAAGACGACGCTTCGAAAGTACAGCTCCGACGACGTTACTATGATGCGTATCTTGACGAGCTTAAAGAGATTCGAAAGAGTGCAAAGCTAATTCAAGATGATGCAGAAAGATATCTAAAATTTTTGAAAAATATTTACACCCATTTCCTATCCCACGGCCCACAGGATTTCGATGATTTAAATGGGGCTATGAAGGCCAACTCGAAGATCATTACCAAATGGCTGGAGCAAATAATGGCCAAAAAGATCATTTTTCATTTCAAAGCAATTAGGGATTACAGAGTCCATGCCTTGCAACCAACGGAGAGTGACAACAACATGCTACTCTTACTATTGGACAGCTGGACACGGAAAGCTGCCGAGGATTATATAAACAGTATTGAGAAAATTATTCGAGAAAGTCACAAGTTTCTAGATGTGACGGCTGAGACTTTGGAGACAAATGACATTTACAGTAAATCCACGAAGGTAGAAGTCATGGCACAGACGATGTCCAAGTTCTATGAGAAAATTGAGAGTGACGTTCTTACCAAATGTGATTCCACAGTTGTGAGGGAAATCACATCCGGAGTAACATTTTCCGAGATACGGAATCGCTTGAACATTCCTTCTGTTATTATTTCCTTAACCAAGGAAGACAATGACGATGATTCATCAAATTCGTAACTTTACATTCAATTATTCAACCGGACGCAGACAATTTTTTTTCAGTGTACTAGACGTTTAAATGCAAGGATTTTGATTAATTTAAATAAATTAAAAATATTTGGGGTTTCAGGGAAAGTTTTTCCATCATCGGTCGCCAATTCGGAGTCCAAAAGATTTACGAAGCCAACAAGTCCGCCATAGTAGGCCATGACTTACAAAATCTGCTAAAGAAGACGGAAAAGCAGTTGAAACTATCTTTGAAGCAAATTAACCGAGACAATAGTCGAACCCGCCATAATGTGAAGAAAGCCGTAGATAAAATACACCAGTCTTTGATCACCTGCATGTCTCAAATTGAAAAGAATTCCTATCAGGACTTGGAAGCCAATCGCTACCGAGCAGAGATGTACGTTTCATATAAAGTAGATCAGGACTTGAAGGTTGGGAAACCAAAGAAGAATATCCAAAAATATCTGAAGGAATTGTCGGCAAGGACCAGAATTCATGCTGAAAAGATAAAATATGTTTTGAAGCTGCTCATAAAATTTTTCGATTCGACCAATCAAGAGTACTCCCTATTCATGAAAGAATCCATCTCTGACTTTGACTCCATCCAAACTCACAAAGTGAATGCTTGCAAGTGCATTCTGCGTGCTTCCCAACGTGAGTTTGCTTACATGGCAGAAATTGCCCATGCTCAATTACTCAATCAAGTCAGGGAGTTAGAAATGAAGGATGCTCTGACCTATGCGATCGGGGAGTTCGTCAAGGGAATGAAATGGGTCGATCATCATTTCATGAAGGCATTAATCGATAGTTCAAGGGAATCCTTGCAAGCTCTTCTGCAATTTTCCCTCACAGGCAAAGATTTCTCCCTCAAGGTTAAATCAACAGATATCCAAGAAGCTATTGAAGTCATTAATCTTTACTTTGTTGGATTCCTCAAGTCTCACATGACTCCAGACGAGAATGATGACAATCTCATTGAGAGGTTGCAAAATATCAGTTCAAGTAGTAGTAGCGATGATGAGGACAGCAGTGACGACAATCAAGACCCAGGAGAGGAAATTAGCAAAGAAAATGGCAATCATGAAATGAACAAACTAAGTGTCACGGCTGCAAGTAATAGTAAGAAAATGCTGATTGGAAACGCTAATGAAATCCCAATGGTAAAGCAGTCCTCCAGCACTCCTGGGTTGGGGTACAATGGTAACAACAGTAGTACTCCTGTTATGGGAAACATTACTGAGTTTAATCCTGAGATATTTCTGCAGGACAAAATATGATGCTGTATTTATTTATATCTAGATTTCAGCTCAAATTATTTTAAATGCAGTAAAAATATATCCACAGATATAATTATACAGATATACAATAGTCGATAAATAAATGAGGAAAATTTTAACAATATTTTCAATGGTTTTGTCGTAGTAAGTAAAGGTACAGGTGTCCAAAACACGTAGCAATTAGCTTAAAAAATATTATCTAAAATAACCTTAATCTCAGCCACAAGCTACTTTCCTCTGTTCCTTGAGACATCTATTGATAAAACTTGAGGAAATCGTCTAGGGCCAAGGAGCAAAATTGGGCATAAGTTATCACAAATAACAATGAAAACGTTCGAAGGATCAAGGTCATTCATTACATATTTGTGTATTTTCATTTTGAAATGAGAAAAGTTTCCAGATGTTTACAACCATTCTTATAATTAGCAGATCTGGAGAAAGTAGCCGTTTAGCCCGTAGCACTACGGAGGAATAAAACTTCATTTATTTCAATGGCGTACACATTTGGAGAAAGCAAATAATTACCTGAACTTTTTCACGTATTTTTGAAAAAGAAACCAAATTGTACACGAAAATATATATGATTATTGAACCTTTCAATCAGGATTGCAAGTATGGATATTTTTTAAAAACTATTCATACTTGCTTTATTTCGCTCAGAATGCTCATATGAGCTTTTTCACTTTCTCTTCTCTTAAGCTTCTCCATATACATAGTACATAGCAGCACAACTTCACGATCGAATATCCCATCTGCAAGAACTAGCAGATTTTATGGAATTTTGTGCTCGGAGCGACTCGGTAATAAAAATTTAAGTACTAGAAATGCCATCTCGTAATAGCTCTACATATGTACATATATGCGAGCAAGCAGAGGATATTCTACTTCCCTATTCCTTGTGAGATGTTGTATTAAGTAAACAGCAAGCCTACTACTATAATGGCAGTGCTAATAGGAAGTCATCCAGTATATTTAGAGCTGACTATTTACACAATGATATTTACTGTATGATTGTATGTATATAACAATTAATTATATGTACCTACGGATATATGTATATCATAATATTTTCTGCTATCTGAAATGTGTCGGAAATATTGGACATACTATATTCTAACAAATAATATTGGACTTATAATTATTTTATTCTTAAACTGTGTTTATTAACAGGATCTAATTTTCTTGTTTCAATATTATCCCAGTCGTCATGCTCAATAATTGTTTCAAAGTGGAACAACTGAAATAAAAATGGTACTGCAGTATACTACTATATTATAAGTACAAACAAGTGGTTCCCTTTCCTGTAGCTAATGATTATTTGCATATGTATCTATCTATATAAATATAATTATACAACATGCTAATCCAAGGACCGATACTTAAACTAAAAAAAATCGTACTAAAGAAGGAACATGCTAAAATCAGACCTTATAGTATTTGACCAAATGCTGACCTCATAGCCTGGTCAGCTATTTTCTAAAACAGTCAAGGAATGCTTCAAAAATATAACCACGGAAAAGGTTACAAATCTAAATTTCATATATAGATATCAACGTATAGAGTGAAAACATGATCAAGGAACAGGTCAGAAACGTAACTTACAAATTATTCACAATTATATATAACTTATCAAAAACTCATTAAAAATCACCGACGGAATACTAAGAAAATGAGAAGGCTAAGGCTTGGAGAAGTACTGGACATAAAATATACAAAACTAACATTACAAACTGTCATGTTATTAAAATTGAAAAATATCGGGCAAAGCTATGACCCAAAAATAAAACTAGATCATGTGAAACCGACCCATATATAAGCAACAAATTTAGTAATCATCTGTCTCTGTGTATAAATATACTGAAGTTTTAAAAATTGAGCGTTAGATTCATAGAGATTCTTAAACTCTCTACAACTGTAAAAACAAAGCAGATTTACCTGCAGGATGCTTTTACATGTATATAAATCTTCGTATTGGATGTGGGCAGGGGTGGATTAATAAAATAATTTTTACCCTGGCCCTAAGACTTAAAATAAATGGGTGGGCCTTTACTCATGTCAACGCTGTTTTTACCAATTTTTAATGACATATCGTCACAAGTATTACTCTCATTAAGGTCAAAATAGACTCCATAAACATTTGACGTTTGAATACGGGGATTCACTTGCCCCGGATAATCTTCCCTGTGTTTCAGTAGCTCCACGATTTCCTGATGCTATCCATGTCTTTACGTATTGTATGGGATCAAATTGAGGTACAGGAGGATCAACCATCTTAATAAATAACAATGAAGAAACATTGGCGACCAGAAGCGAACTGCGAATATTCACCATTATAAGATTCATTTGTAGAAATCCTCGTTCACACTCGGACGACGAAATTGGGATAACTTTAATCCAGTTATTTAATTTTGCCACATTTTCCGGCAATTCCTTGATAACTGTCCAATTCTGAATAAAATGATGGAATTCAAGAAGTATTTCTCTATCGCCAACCGAACTTTCGACACAGTTGAGATATTTCTTCTTTCCGTATGTTAAATTGTACTTAATATTTTTGGGCCAATATTCAGGACGCAATACCTTCACTAAATTAGGGATAGCTTCATCTTCCGGACTTAACATTCTCAACTTGATTTGTTTCTCCAACAGGTAGTAAAATTTTGTAGGATTAATTTCTCGAGTACTATTGTCACATCCGCAGAGTACTACTTTTGAAATCCCGGTCTTCACAGGCATTTAACGCAATTTCGTAACAAGGTCCAGGGTTTGTTCGCCAATTTTCAAACACGTGGAGTTGTCTTAGTATTAAACTTTGGTGTGCATTAAAGATTTCTCGGGATTGAAATTCTAATGAAAGTTCGGATAACTCTTGTAAAGCATCACACATCAGGGCTAAGTTCAATACAAACGTTGTTTTCGTTATGTACTTTAGTAACCCAAGATACATACTTCGATCTTTAGAATCTCGCTTTTTGTCCTTCGAAGCACTAACAAAATGCTCGCAAATGGCCAAATAGCTTTGCCAAACAGCGTTTACAGTGCGGTAACTCGAAGCGACCCAACGAATATCCAAAACACGTCCTATTTTTAGTATCTGGAAAATCTGGATATCTAACTCTAGTGCACACTCCTTTATTTCCCTCGCATTTTTTTGTGACGCATGGTACAACGATTAAAGCTTATCCATAACCAATCCGAATGACAACGTTTGATTGCCATAAGTATCAATATGTTAAACCGTACGTCCCCATCCTTAAATGCAAGCATACATACAGAATACATGCAATAGGTTGAAGTACTACTAGTTGCAGTGAAAGCGCATGGTTTAGAGCTTTGGCTTTAACCTTTCAATAAAACTGACAATAAGGGCCTTGACAAAATTTTTTTACCCAGGCCCTCAAATTTTTTACCCTGGCCGGGCCAGGGTGGGCCACCCCGTAAATCCACCCCTGGATGTGGGTTGTGTTTACTGTCAACTACATTACTTAAATTTCACGAATTTCCAGGGAAATTCGTAAAATTTGAATTTTCTTCACGTTTGAGAAACTTAAGATGCACTTATTTAAAATAGTGAAAACAAAATTATTAGAACGCTGAAAGAAAAAAGAAAAATGCAAGTTTTTTTGACGGGAAGCGGGAGATGAAGTAATAATATTCTGTATGATTCACCACAGCACAGCCCCGCTCTTCTTTCCGAACTCACTACCCCTTTCTCAATTCTGAGTGAAACATTAAAATAATATTGTGGTTTTTTTACACGAGACTTGGATATGAATACATGTGCATTTAACTAAATTGTTCCAACTTGACAAGTACACTTCATTGACATTCTGAAATAAATAATTCATCGAGCCATTTAGCCACTGAATCATTGCAATTTTACCATTGCAGTGAAGCAAAAGTCAATTTAAACCTAGAAGTGCTATGAAATTGTGTGTAATAGTAGTTTGTGTACAGAAAATATATTTTAGTACAAAAATATCACAGGCCATTTTCAGGAATAAAACAAAGAGAGAAAATTGATCCGAAGGATGACGTCAAAGGTTCGCGTGGGCTCCAGTGGTAGCGGAAGCGGAGATTTAATAACTGCCGACGAGCTTTTTGAAATTTTAATAATGATTTTACCCGAAGGTAGGATTTCCTCCAATTTTTAATGTAAATCGTGATATTCTTGGACCTAGTTACTTTCTACAAGTCAAATTAATTAAAATATCATACATTGGGTGATGGATGTGGTTCTTGCTGAAAAGTACACCTCAATTTAACGTGTCAACTTTTTAATTATATTGTTGTATTAATATGATAATTTGCACTCCCAGTCCCAACCAGTTTAAAATCAACTTCTGTTTACGCTTCCTCCGACACAAAATCAGTAGTCAGTCTTGTCATTATAGCGATCAGAGATGTGTGCTTGCTTGATTACTTGTATAGTAAATATTAATTTTAGTAACGCTTAATTGAACTAACATTCAAAGCATTTTTTTAGCGGAAGTGATTAAGAACGCTTTCATCAAGTGGATATCTTTACCAGACGATATGAAATTAAGCATGGAATCCAAACTAGAAAGTTTAACCGTCTCTGGACCAGTGATTCCTTCCTCTCCAAAAGGTTTAGCATAATTTTATAAGATGATTGAGCCAGCCCTCGCCTTGTAGCTTCATAATCATTAGCAATTGTAATGATTTATTCTTTCAATTTCCTTCATTTCAGAGATAAATTTGTACAAGGGTTACTCCATGAGTCGGATTCTTCTCAGAGTGTTCAACGAATGGAGTTATATTCAAGACACTTTAGGCAGGCGTCTTTAGTTGCCGACTGTTATTTCAATTACAGAATTTTTTATTTTTATTCATAATTATTCATGTTCTCCGGCAGTGCTGGCAGAAAAAGATTCATCAATCATGAGCACTACCTAGCCGTTTTATTCAAATTGTAAAACATGTAACGTAGGTGCCCCGGGAATACAATCAGGGTTCACTGCATTACCCAAACGCCTGGAAGCAGAAATAACAATGATGATGAAATGTATGCAAGAAGTTTTGGAATACGTTATTAGAGAAAGGGCTGAGTGCCGACGGAAATTTCTCTCTCAACTACAACCTGGCAGTGAAATGGGAAAAATTGAGAACACTGGAGGAAATCCTACCTACATTTGCAAGCCAGTAGCTCGTTCTCTTTCCGACACGGCCATGGCTCTTTCAGCTGGGGATCATATTTATGCCAGGATGGAAATAACTTCAGCTTTATCCGCCGGAAAAATCCCTACCCGAGCGGATTTAGTAGAAGCCAGTCCAACTGGAGTTGACAATGGAGAAGAATCGGATGATACAGAGGTAGAGCCAACCTACGATACTGAAGAGGATGGTTTTGAACATTTCGGGGACGAAGCAGATTTAGCCAAATATTTATTAAATATAAGTGACGACCCTTTGCTTGATGACGGCGGGCAGTACACAAGTGACAGTGGTAATAGTGAGGATGATGATGATTCCAGTGACTAATCTCTTTAACTATACTGTATAATAAAGAGACCCCCATCTTTCACAATAGTTCATGAATATGTGTCAAAATAAAATCCTTACCCTTTAAAAAAAATAGTACCCTTGAACTATATAGGAATGGCATCTTTTTTTACACATAAAAAAGTTAATTTCTTCCTTAAATTACAAAAATACCACTCACTATTCACTCAGCTGTCTTCAGAATACAAAACCTCTAAAAAATCACTTAAAAACGAATACATATGTTATAAAGACATTACAGTATATTCTTACATACGGAAAGGACCATGTAATCTTGTCATCTTGTGGCAGTTTCTCCGGCGCATTTAAAATATTTTAAAATATAATTTAATAATTAATCTTATTTTTTTTATTTACTAAGGTTATCAGTAGGCCGTTCAGTGTTCAGTATTGCCAGTTCCATGATCTTATAATTATTGAAAAGTACCTATGTAATTGTAAGTAAGTAAGTAACGTTGTTGTCTTACCTTGCCCCATCTGATTTTTATTCCGGTCTTTTGAAGCTCCTTTGAGAATTGTACATAGCCCAAGGAAGTCTTGAGGTCTCAAAGTTGGGCAAATTGTGGGACTCAAATGGGAAATCATTCTGAAATCCCGCCAAAGTCGTGAGTTTGTATGTAAAGGTATTAAAATTTTTATTATTTTGCTATAATCGAGATGTGGAATTGGATGCTGGGCTTCAATTTTGAAAAATAAATTAAATAATTATTACTACTTATAGGTTCCGGCCCATTGCAGCTGTGGCTTCAACTTAACTAGTCTTTGATGAAGCCTTTGATGTGAATCTTCAATGTAATTTTGTCAAGGGGTAGAATTCAACCACATTTCAAATTCCAACAAGTGTCAATGTTAGATTCGGATTTTGATTTGAAATAAGTGGTTTAATCCCTTTAAACGAATTTTGATGCAATCAAGTATACAGGTTCTATTTGGTGAAAGGTGAGGGTTTTGGAAAACTTTTATCGGACTCATGTAGTTCCCAGATATGAGAGGTCAAAGGTCACGGGGGCGGAGGCTAAAGCAAGGAGGAGGTCAGAGGTCACGTACAGGGTTATGTGTACGGCTCGCTTGTAGCATCCTTCATAATCACACACTATTGACTGTCTAATCCCTACAATGTAAACTAGAATATAAAATATACCGCTTGATAAAACCCTAATCTGAAACGAACCTTGTCAATATATATCAAAGCGGTAGGATTATTAGGATTATAATCAAAAATTTCAGATGTTGGATTCTTGAAGTTGAAGCAGTGTGGCTAATAGAAAGTGCGATGCAAAACTGTAGGTGACCTCAACCTTTGACCTCACAAATCTCGGGAACTGGAAGCGTCCTGCGAACATTCTGTTAAATCCTTCATCTACTCATCAAATAGAGCCTTCGCACCAGGTTTCGTCAAAATTGGTTAATGGAGAATATTGTTATGAAAAATTATAGTTATTAAAAAATTGATGGTGTTGTAACTATGTATCGGTATTGATTGTATGCTTCCAAAAATATTTCCATTTCAGATACATGTAGATGTAAATTACGCATATTAAAATCGCGGTATTTAAAGAAAATCAATATTTTTGTTGTAGGATGGTTGTCATGGTGCATGGGGAAACTTCTCAGTTTGTGTACACTGGAACTTATCATAGAACAGCAACAGGACCTTTACTCTGGAAATTCAGAATGACAGTCATTCTCAGTTTGTTTTATGAAGGGATTCTCAAAGCAGTACAGGGCAGTCACGGAAAAGTTTTTTCTGGGAAATAGTTGATAACTTAAGCCGGATCGGGTTTTGAGCCTTTGCTCAAAAGTATATCTCTGAGTTACTGACTTTGCTAAAGTTAATCCTGCTTATGGCAGTGTTGGAAGTTGTGAAAATTAATTGAGACGATTATTTCGAAATTGCTGTCAGAAAATGGACGCCTTTCAGGAATTTGCGGTATGCATTAGCTAAAGTTTATGACTTGGTTTGATATTTAATGTAGCGTTAGGAGCTTAATCTCGTTTTTATGAAATTTGTAGGCAAGAATTCATCACAGCTGTCGTGAGGGCTATTTTCATGCCATGAAAAATGTGTCTCTTGAGGCAACGAAAAAATTCCCGAATGATTGTTCATTCAAATTCTACCATGCATTAAGTTTGTTGTTAGAGAAGAAAATACCGGATGCTTTGAGGGAGCTGGAACCACTGTTGGTATGAATATTTTGAAATAGTAGTTTAACATTCATAAATCTGTTATTAAAATATACATGAGCAAACTTGGTCGATATATGTACGTGGTGACCATAAACTTTGAGTGTGAATTTTGCGAGGGATTTCATCTGCCATCCCATCAAGACACGTGTGGTTCATAATGTTGTTGTCACCCATTTCCCAGCTTGCCACCCAAATTTCTACCACCCATATTAATAATAATAATAATAATATGATAAATTATTAAAATATTTTAAAGCATTGGGTAGGAAATGTCATGGGGATTCATTTTTAACAAATATCGGGAGTTCATTTCGAAACTCGGGCCACAGTATCCGTCTATTTGAGGGAAGATTATGAAATATTTCAAATGATTGTCATCAGTAACAACAGGGTGTCCTTTATTTGAAACTTGCCTTACATTTTTGAATACTGTGGTCCCAGTTTTTGAGATGGACTGTTCATATTTGATGAAAAGAAATCCAAATGCACTAAAAGCACGGTGATTTGAATTATTTTACGTCAGAAATTCCTCTTCCTCAGCATTTTTATGAATTACTGCGCTCCTCAGGCGGAAATTCTCCAAGCTTGCTCCCTGTCTCTGTCGGCCTTGTCAGCAATTCTAAACATAGAGACCTATCGAATAGCTCCCCGGAAAGCGCAAAAATTTGCTACTGACGAGGGTCAAAACATTTTCTGAACAAAATTGATTCTAGAATGAAGAAATAAAGAAATTAACATCTAAAATAACCCCGACTTTGCTTTGAATTTTTGAATCCTATGACCTCATTTATTGACCCAGGTCAATGAAGTAAATTTTAGAAAATACAGAAATAAAGATTCAAAAAGGTAGAATCAAATATTTTATGAGCCACTCACTTATATGAGCTAGGGGGTGACATATGATTATGGAACCCAGTACATAAGGTCTCAGCCACAACATTCCAGTATTACCAATTCGCGGAATTAGAAATCCATTATTGTTATGTAATTGAGTTATTAAATTGTGGCCTTAGAACGAAAATCCAGTTTCTCTTGCTGCTTGCCTTGCTTCCGTTGACGGCCACAGAGCTTGTGTAAAAGTGGATAGAGAAGAGGTTGCGTCCCTGGAAGTCCGAATACGGGATGCAAAGAAAGCAGCACCCCCAGATGTAAGTTTCTGTACAAAATTAACTTCTACAATGGCGGAAGAGACCTGGACAAAATTGATTTTGTGTAGGTACTTTACTTTGCCGGCCTTTATATGAACTTGATTGGCAAGAATGACAAAGCAAAGGAGTATTTGGAGCGCGCTATTAAGTATTCAAGTCAACATGATGATGCTATCTGCCTTCGGGGATGGGTGGAAATGAAGTTGAGTCCAAAAGAAAGGAGTCAGAAGGACCCGGGTGAATACTTTGAAACCGTCCTGAAATCGTAAGCAAAGGCTGGTTGAATTTCGTTATCCATGAAGTTATCTAGTAGTGTGTCATAGTAGTGAACTGTATGCCGTGATTATAAATTTTGCCCTTAGGAATCGCAAACACATGGATGCTATTTTAGGCCAGGCCCGATATTGCGAAATGTCCCATCAATTTGAAACTGGACTTGAAAAATTGAACGAATTGTTAGCTTTTTACCCCAATTGGATACCCTCACTAGTCGAGAAAATGAAATTAGCATTGTGTATTCAAGACTGGGATCAATCTATGGATATCTGTAAGAGGTAAATGAGTATTAATTTAATCACATTTATAATTTCATCTTTGTTGTAATTAGGATTTAACAGCTAATTATTTTATATTAAATTATATTATATTGTCTTTAAATTAAATGAATATCGTCACAGTGTGTTGTACAGTGTTGTAGAGGTTTGTCAATAACATTTGCCTCTTTCCCGAAGATACTTATAATCTTGCTGCACAAATGTAAAAGGTATATTTTGTACATAATTTTGTGGAGGGCATGAGAAAAAGAATTCAAAGAAATCAGTTGTTTAGCAATTAGAGAATTTATGACCAGGAAACTATAAAAAACTTAAATCAGTTTTAGTAAGGCGTCCTCCTCCAGCAGTTCGAACTTCTTCCATTTTTCACAGATATTTGCCAAAAGGAGATTCTCGAATCCGTTAGTGTTATTTTTCATGTCTTCCTACACCTGAATTATTGCTTCGTGCGAGTCATTTACTTATACTGGTGTCGTTGTTGGGAAATTTTTTAATAACAGATCCGCAAAGTTTAATTGCAAGCTGGCTTAAGTGCTCGCACTAATTTATATCAGGAGAGTTTCCATGCCACTCTGTATTCCCAGAAAAGTCAATCTGTTGACTAGCAGAAGTTTTTGAAACACTTCGGCTTTCATGCCAGGGCACGGATATGTAGAAAGGTGACTTCGTCTGGGTCAATGACTTCATAGAGATTCTTCAGAAATGAAATCACATGTTGCCCCAAAATGACATCCCAAATTCCGCAGCAAACGTGCATGAAATCTTCCCCCGTTGTCTAAAATTCACAATACACATTCTGTCCTTACGGTTTAATTGAGTTAAGCATGGTCAGCAGTGAGACCGGGCAGAGAAGTGGCGTAGTTTTTCTGACTTAGTTTAGAAAATCGCTTTTAACTTGTGTCTATGAGCTGATTGCTTTGGAAAAATATCGGTAGCAATACAATTCAGTCGAAAATAACTTTTACTATAGTATAGAATGCACTTATCCTGGAGAACACGGGAGACAAAGTTTATTGTCATCCATGTACATCGCAAGTATGTGCTTTGTACTTGCACAAGTACAAAGAGTACAAAATCTCTTCGCTTTTCACTTCTCACTTATTGTTAGTACTTTTGACAACTGTTTATGACCATTTAATCGTTACAGAATTTTATCAATTGAGAGTGAAAACTTGGAAGCCTACCGATTAAAGATTCTGTACAGTCTGTGCCGTGATGGTGATTTGAATACTGTCGTTCGATCTTTGGAGACCTTCTTTTCGCTGTGCAAAAAAAATGAGCCTAACAATGCAAAATACTTCGTTGAGAATGCCAGGATGTTTTCACAGTTGGTAATATAAACTACCTAAACAACGCCTGTAATTTAGGTGTATTACAATTTCCATTATAAAAATGTTTGATTTATAATAGGCTAGCTACGAGGAACGAATCCTAGTACAGACAATGAAGTTTGTCAAATTTGCAACAGAATTAGAACTGGATAATGCAGAATTTGTGGCTGACGCAGGTCGAATTCTGCTACTCATGGGAAAAAACAAAGAAGCTTATCAGGAATTTCGAGCTGCCACGAACATGGATAACACATCCATATCAGCTTTATACGGTAAGTCTGACTCATTTATTGTAAAAATCGCACACGGTAGTTTGAGTGTTTTGAGACAGTATTGTATATCAGCACTTAAAAAAATGTGAATGGTTTGCAGTAATAGTATTATATTGAAGGTATTATTCACGTGGATTCATTTTTTAAAATATGCCAAATTTTTTCACCTTCTGGGGTTAGGTTACATAAAGTGTAATTAAATAAATCGCGGGATGATGATTGTTAGTTTTTTATTTTCCAGGTTTAATATCATGCCAGCTTGCCGATGGAAGTATTGATCTAGCAGCTCAACAATTGGAATTTCTACGGGAGTTAGCTACAACAATAGAAACACCATCGGATCTTCACTTTTTAACGGCTGTAATGGCAAAAAAGAGAAAACAGCCGTCTGAAGCCGTAATTGGTTATCTAAACGAAGCTGTGGACGCTCATTTCAGGCAAATGCGAGGTTTCGCATTTAATGTTACGTACATGAAAGCAATAAATCCTGATCTGGTTGTTAAGATTGTTCGGGAGTATTTATTGTTTGCTCCGCAAGAGGTAATGGTTAAGTAATTATACTTGTTTTAGTAACTTATTGTAAATGCTCAAGAATTGTGCTAGGAGTGAATTGAGCAAGCTTATATACTGGTACTTTGTAATTCTTTTTGCATAAAACTACATCATGTTGTAAATTGTCTTCTTATATGATTTTAATTTTACATTTCTAGCCTGTTGGCCAGGGTATGTTACCCCCAGTGTGTGTAAGACAAGCTTCCATGATTCTTGAAACAGTAATAAAAGTTTGTCCAAAGCATAGAGATGCTCTCTTTATAAGTGCTCAAATCAAGTACCTTTGTGGGGATACACGTGGGGCGGTGGGTACCTTAAGTGCAATTTTGACAATAGGTAATAATTATATAACTGTTGATGTTAGGATTTCACACTTTTAACGGTTTTAATGATGACCTGATGCTTGTTTGTAATTATGATAAAAAATGAAGATTCTTCTCTACTGGAAGCTCATCTTCTAATGGCTCAAGTACAGTTAGCTCAGAGTGAGTACAAATTGGCCTCACAAACCCTAGAAAATGCTCTTAGTTCTAACTTCAAGGTAAATTTTGTATTAAATTGCGTATAGCAGGATTTTGTTTTGTGTGAGTCAAACAATGCAAATTGTAATAGCTGATTTTGTGTCTACACGTTAGGTTCGAGAACACCCAAAGTATCATCTCCTACTTGCCCGTGTCCAAAAACACAACGGAGAACTTGAGAAAGCCTTGAAGACTTTAGATGGTGCCATGAACCTGGTTCGATCCTCCAAGAAAACTTTCATGGAGACTGAGCGGACATCTCCGGTAGAGTTTGGTGTCGCCGATAACCTGGCGTTGTACCTGGAATTAGTCACGGTATACAGAGCAATGGGGAAGCCTGAGGAAGCGAAGAAAATGATGGAAGATGCCTTAATTCAGTTCAAGGTATCATTTTTCTCATTGTGATGTATTTTGTTTTAAAATCAGGACACCATTTTTTTTTTACCAATAAATTTTGCTCTCCTAGGGTACACACCTTGAGGGGCGTATCAGTTTAACACAGGCTGAAGAGATGATTGAAAAAGGAGAAATTGAGAAAGCTTTGGATCTTCTCAGAATTGTAACACCTGAGCAAAATCATTTTGTTGAAGCCAAGAGATTGATGGCGAATATTTTTCTTAATTACCGGCGGGATCCGAAATTGTACTGTGGATGTTTTATGTAAGTCGTACTAAATGGTATTGCAGAATCAAAATATTACTTAACATTTTGCTTTCCTCCGAATAAGTGGAAACTAATATTTATTTTTTATCGACCAGTGACATTGCAAATCAGAACCCAACACCGTCAAATCTAATTCTTCTTGGAGATGCATACATGACTGTTCAAGACCCAGACAAAGCTATTGAAGTTTACGAAGTTGCATTAGCTAAAAATCCGCGAGATGCAACTTTAACCTCGAAGATGGGACAAGCACTCGTTGTCACACACCAGTTCACGAAAGCTATTAATTACTATAAAGAAGCGGTAAAATCAGATGACAACTTTAATCTCAGATTTGATTTGGCATCATTGCAACAGAAGTTAAAACAGTGGGATAAGGCTGAAAAAACTATACAACAAGCTTTGAGTGATTTGAATGACACTTCGTTGACCGGTCTACTTACAGAAGTGAAGCTGTTGGTGCTTTTGTCTAAGGTAGGAAAAGTAGTTTTTTTCTGAAAACTATTACAATGTTTCTGTTATACCCGATCATGAGAGATGAGTAATATACGATATTGTAACAGGTGCAAATCGGTGCGGGTACGAGCAATTTAGCTACACAGAGCCTAGTCAGAGCGAAAGAAACTCAAAATAGAGTACTAAAGCGTGCAATGTTGGATCAGCCATCCATTCTAAATGAACAAAAGCTGCAGTTTTCCAAAATATGTCAAATGTTAGGAGATTTAGCGGAAAGGCTGAGCGATATCGAATTTGCCGTTAGAAGCATGAAAGAAACTTTGGACATCTTACCAGAGGATATTTCTAGCTTAACAGCTCTTTCAAAATTGTACATGAAGGTAAGTTTTTCTGTAGAGTTAATTTAGTCTGCCAGCATCAACATCTTTAATTTATAATTGTCTAGTAGTTGTCATGGTGTGAAAATTCTTTTTAATAATTCAGGCTGGGGACCACATTCATTGCCAACAGACGTGTCAGCAGTTGCTGAAAGTAAATACTGATGCTTCCGAGGCTAGTGTAATGCTCGGGGAGCTGTTTTTTCGAAAGTTTGATTTCAACAGTGCGGCATTTCATTTTCAACAATTCCTAGGTATAAAATTACAACCGACGTCACACGCAACAAATTCTTTACCAGAGCATTACTATTGTATTTGAAATGTGGGCTGTTATTTTAGATCATAATCCTACCCACTGGAAGTCTCTCATGTGGTTTATTGAGTCTCAAAGGCGGTGTGGCATGCTCAAGGACGCTGTGCCATATCTTCAGGGTGCTGCTTTGCGAGCGGATTCTTCGGATCCAGGATATGGGTATTGTCAAGGATTATTTGAATGGTAGGATTTTTTTACATATTCTTAATTCTTCACTTTTTCAGTTTTCATGTGATCGCGAATGTTACAATTTCGTGTTTACAATTGCAGGTACAGTGGAAACGCCAATTCCGCTCTTAAAATGCTGAACAAGGCCAGAAAGGATTCTGTTTATGGACAGAAGGCACTGTTTTTGATGATTGATATTTATGTGAACCCGACCGGA
Source organism: Allacma fusca (assembly GCA_947179485.1). Taxonomy (NCBI): domain Eukaryota; kingdom Metazoa; phylum Arthropoda; class Collembola; order Symphypleona; family Sminthuridae; genus Allacma; species Allacma fusca. Next base: position 19,174,337 of record OX359248.1, on the reverse strand, counting down.
GGTGTGCTTGGAGGAGATGCAATGGATGGTGGATCTGGCGACTCTGCTTTAGCCAATGGTTCCGGCGTGGATTTAAAAGATACGGCGTTGAGCACTGCTGAAACTCTGATCCGAGTATGTTTTACGAAATTCTAGAATGTGTTTGTGAATTATTTTATTTTTATCAATGGCAAATTATTTTCAGGAACTAACTGTAAAAACCGGCGAGGAAAAATTTCGACGGCAGATACTAGAATGCTTCGTTCTGCTTGCGACTAAAAATAAGAATCGTATGGAAAAAGCTGTACAAGAACTAAGCGGTTTGGTGACCACGGATCAAGGCAGGGAATCTGTAATGCTGGTGTATGCACTTGCCACAGGATATATGTTTATCAAACAAGTAAAGTAAACTGTATTGAGTTTTGTATGTAGTAGATATATGTGTAAGAAGGTTAAATATTTTTTCGGATTATATCTGCGAAGTTAATCAGCGGAGCTTTAGCATTTTGTTATATTGTCCCCAGACTCCCCGTGCTAGGAATCAGTTGAAACGAGTTATGAAGTCCAATTGGACGGTGGATGATGCTGAATACTTGGAAAGATGCTGGCTACTCCTTGCAGACATTTACATTCAAAGCTCGAAATTTGATCTGGCAACTGATCTTATCAAGGTAAACTATGAGCTAATAATATTACTTGGAGAAGCTAACTTGGTTAACATTTTACTGAGGTTGGGTGACAGATCTTGAATATTGTAAATTAATACAAATTCTAATATATCTACAGAAAATTCTGACGTACAACAAATCATGCATGAAAGCTACAGAATATTTGGGATTCATTATGGAGAAAGAGCAAGCTTACGCAGATGCTGCAATCAATTATGAGCAGGCTTGGAAATTGACTAATTGCTCTAATCCTTCGTTAGGTAACCCTTCTCTTTATTTTGCTATGTATCACTATAGTCTGCAGCCATAAATTATACCGATTCCAGCTAAATTCTTTATTTTTATTCAATTTATCGTATTTTTTAGGTTACAAACTTGGATTCAATTACCTTAAGGCTAAGAGGTATACCGATGCTATCGATGTCTGTCATGTTGTTTTGGGAAAACATCCTAATTATCCTAAAATTAAAAAGGATATAATGGATAAAGCCAGAGCAAGTCTACGAGCATAAATGACAGTAAATACGGATAATCCATGTCCCTACCATGCAGATGTTTTATTGATCCAGCTATGTATATTTAGAACTATCAAGTATGTAAATATCCAAGTCACCCTGAGTGATTACTTTTATCATTAGTACAATTTATGTATAATTTTTATGAATCCCTGTTGCCAGGACATTTTGTTTCAGTCCTAAACTTCAACTTGTATAGCATTATTAAAGAGGGCTGAACAGTTTGTATTTTTCTCAATTTATAGTTAAAATGCATCCTACTGTTTGTACACTGTTAATGCATTATTAAGAAATGGTATTAATTACCCCGTTGTAAGTAATTATATATTTTTATTTTATAATAACTTGCAGTTTTCTCCCGCGTGAAAAAGCTCAAAGAATCAGGCAAGAAATACTGTATATCATTTTCCAAAACTCCTTCCCTTAAAGTCATTGGGAAGTCTGTGTAATATGCTTCAGATATGTAACTAAAAAGCATTTAATAATATATGAACATAGATGAGAAAATTAAGCGTCAGCCATAATAACTTTCGTTTGGGCTACAATCAGTTAATTGTAAATACATCATAATAATTATTTCGCATAATTAACAAAAGTTCGAATGCTGCACATTTAAACTACTGTGTAGTTGATTATTATTAGATTTATTTTCGCGATGATTTTGTGATGAACTTGCTGGAACTGACAAAATATTAAATTAAATTTCTTGTACAGACTCGGACCTTACAGAAAGCAATTTTTCTGTAAAGCTGTTTTTATTTAAAAATGCACTCAAGCATCCAGCATCAATGGCTCGTGTAAACCAACTTTCTGCTTCATCGGGGTCGCCCATCTCCAAATATTCGGATGCCAGTTGCTCCATTGCAGCTTCGTAACCTAAAGTACAGCCAGTATGGATTATTTAATAACCACACCGTAATGTTATAATATAATAGGATTATTTTATTGTAAAAAATGTGCCTTGTTCAGCTGCCTTTATCCAGTAACGAATAGCCGTGCTTTTACTTTGCTCAACTCCTTTCCCCTCGCTGTATAAATTAGCCAGAAGACTTGACGCTTCTCCGTTGCCTTCTTCTGAAGCACGAGAGTACCAGACAGCAGCTTCAGCAAAATCTTGAGGTTTTTCAATTTCATATTTACCTTCATGGAATTTCCCAAGCGCACACATTGATAGTGAAGCGGTTTCAGGAAATTTTGTAGCGCGTTTGAGTAATTCTTCGGCAAAAGTTGCTATTTTTGGAACTCCTTGACCATTTAAATGACATAAACCAGAATAATAAAATCCATAGGAGATCTGTTTCGCAACGGCTTTAGTGTAGAATTTAGCCCCCTGTTGTACGTCCTGCGTGTAACCCCCTAAACCATAAGAGTAACAATGACCTTTCAATACCGAGCCCATTCCCATGGCTTTGGAATCCCACGAATTAAGTAATTCATCCAAGGACTTTGAAAGTTGTTTTTTATCAGACAATTCGATCCCATACTGGAACGCAAAACGTTTCACGTCTTGAAGTACGCTTGCTTCTGTGGGTCGGTCAGATGATGAGTCTACTTTTATTCCCTGATCTTCAGCGAGTTTGCGAATCTCATCTCGTAGTGAGGTGACCATGAAGGTTTCCTTCTTTTCTAAAATTAGACTAAGTGCGTGTTCACAGGAAATTAGTGCAGGTTTCAGTTCGTTCATGTGTTTATAAACTTGGGCAGCTCTGTAGAACCCTTTCCACCAGGATGGTCTATGCTCGACGGTTGTAAATCTCGCATCCTCCAGCGCTAGGAGTAGTAGCTTTTTTTTGGATTCATTTTCACACAAATCCTTAATCATTAATAAATAGATGTGGCAGCGGTTGGAGTACAACATTCCGCGTTCCACATGAGACAATCCTTCCAGCTCCAAAGCCTCCGAATAACATTCGATAGCCTTCTCAAGATTTTGTTCTCCAAGAAATTTCTTTCCTTCCTCTCTCAAAGACCTTGACTTAGTCATATTTTCCTCACTGAGAGCAGTATCACTGTATGTCAGTCCCTTAAGTTCTGTATTGAGGATCTCATCGATTTCTTTCAATAGTCCTTCCCCTCCAAGCTCAACCAGGACTCTTTGTGCAGTTTCCCAAAATTTCTTGAACTTCCTTTCAGCATGCTGCTTATTCGAGTAACTACTTCCCAAATGAGCATGGTCATTTCTAACTTCTTTTAATTCCTTGACCAAGCTGTTTTCCATCTCTAGAGTGCGTTTCTCATCTTCTGTAATATTAGGCGTGGTGCTACTACTGGTCCACTTCAATTCCCGTAAAAGCTGCGCCAGATGAGCAAGATCCATGGAACGCAAATCCGCCTTTAAATTCTTCTCCTTCTGAATGGCCATCCATTTGGTCCGTTTCCCCTCTTTCTTCAAAAATTCCTTTGATCTACCAGCGCCATCTTCCCACTTGAGACCAGTCGAACGCGTATACCTTCGAGTAAACATGTCCCGAAGAACCGGACTTGCAACGTTTTTAAACAGGACTTCCAGTCGGAGTCTGTCGAACATGAGATGCGAAGTAGTTGCCATATTTCAATATCAGTCTTGTATAGGAGCTATAAGAAAGATATTACACATCAATAATTATTACTATAAATATTATCAATTTGCAGGTTTACAGAAGTAGCAGCATTTCATTATTTGATTTCAGAACTATGTAGCAAAAATGTATTCGTACTCCAACAATACATAATCTCCAGGCAGTAGGCCCTCTTACATAACCACGGTGAACTAAAAACGGCACACTAGGTTCCGAAATGTTTCCGTAAATAACTTTTAGTAAATAAAAATTGACATAAATTATGTAAAAATAGCGAGGATTGCCTGTTGTATAAATCCGTTTAAGAAAGGAACTTTTTTACATCGAGAGACAATTATTTCCGCCTTATTAATAATATTTATACTAATATGTAATTACGTGAATTTTGCACGACCCAGATATTCCAATCCAATTGGAGTTGGTCGATTATTATTTGTGACTAGATGAGTAATTATGAATCACATGATCCATCTAATAGTATGATGTCAAACGTCAAAAAAACCGTCCAAAAATACGTTTATCTGTCGTTTGTGAAGGACAGGTGTGCATTTGTGAAGGACGTTGAGCCTGTAATATAGTCCTGTTGTAACTACTGTAAGTATAAGTACGTGCTAAAACAAAGGTACACAAAACTTCAAAGTCAAAATGTGCATGTTTAGTTTACGTAAACTTTAAACAAATTGTATAGCCGCTACAGCAGCAATGATATCTGCAATCTATATGGAATAGCTACCAGGACTAATAATATGGGGCTTGAAAAAATAATTTCAAACATTTTTTATGCAAATAAATTACTACTGTAATCTTCCTTAACTTCAGGGATCCCACAAACTCTTACCAGTTTAGACTTTAAACTACTTGGACCTTTTCCCTAACGCAGTGAAAGTATGTATGTATCAGTATGTGTATTACAAGGCAATTTCATAAAACGATAATTTAGCGAAATAATAATTACTATGAATTTTTCCTGTGGCATGTATAAATACTAGGGGATTTATTGACTGCAAATCTTTCAATAGCAGGGGACACGTGAAGTGAATGAAACACATTTCCGAGGTACGCATTTTGAGGGACAACAGGCATTACACTGTGATGTGGCTTTCCTGTCACAGTTGACCACACAGGTTGACACTTTCTGTGAAGCACCATTCCCAGCACTGTCCTCGCCACCATGGTTGACTCTTTCACCTGCTCCATCGTAATCTCCGTCACTGTCCGGATCTCCCCCAACACTTCCAGCTTTTGAGGAAGCTTTGCTGACTCCCGCAGTACCGGCTGTGACCCCGCACCCAACAATCGTCTTCCGCTTCCTCATTTCAAAGGTGCAGTTGTAGCCGACGAGGCAGTTGTAAAAGGCAAAGGGTTGGTACCCGGATACGTACCAGCCTGTGGGACGTAAATGCAAAGGGTCTTTGAACTCATTGAAGTTTCTTCAAATTTTTGTACTGCAGAATTTTACCTGGCGGTCGACATGGTGGACAGTCCTCACAGCAAGGTTGACAGCAGGGTTGACAGCAGGGCTGACAACAGGGTTGACAACAGGGTTGACAACAGGACTGGCAACAACTGCAAGGAGGACAACAAGGACAAGGTGCACATGGAGCTGGCTGACAGCTTGTGACAGGCCCGTAGCAGAGCTGAACTGTGGGACAATTGCATGACCTGCAACTTGATTGACAAGGATTTTGTGGAGGACACGTTGGACAGTTATCAATAGCAACAACAAGATCTGAACAGCAGGGATTTGGGGGACAGCAAGAGTTGCAGCAATTGTTACAATTTCCCTGCAAAAGTATTTACAAATTGCAATATGTAACTGTATTAAGCTAAACATGGAATAATTATTATTATATTTAAATGTCTTCATGAAAGCTTAAATGGAGGTATTGCAATACAATATTATGTGTAACAACTTACATTATTACAACAACAGCAAGGCTGAGGTGGTGGACAGCAACAACCTCCTGGACTAATCTGGCAACAAGTAGGAGGACTGCAATTCACTTGTGGTGTGACAATACATGTACCCTGTCCTTGTCCACAGCAAGGAGGAGGACAACAGCAATTGCAGGTCGGTGGCATTGGACACGAGGGTGGACAGCAACTGCCTCCAGGACAGCAACTGCCTCCAGGGCAACAACAGCCTCCAGGACAGCAACTGCCTCCAGGGCAACAACAGCATCCAGGACAGCAACTGCCTCCAGGGCAACAACAGCCTCCAGGACAGCAACTGTCCCCAGTACAGCAACTGCCTTCAGGACAGCAGTAAGTCTGATGGGAAAGCAATGTCGCTTGTCCTGCCGGCGGGCAACATTGGCAAGTAGGTTGGGGACAGCACTGTAACGTACACTGAGGGCAGCATTGTTCCTGACATGAATATTGCTGAGGACAATACTGCTGAATATTTTCTTGGGGGTACCACTGGCCTTGACAATTTTCTGCCGGAGGGTTATTTTCGGGACAGTTGTCCTGAGGGTAACTGTTCGATTCCTGACCTCTACCCCCACCTCTAGTAGTACTTACACCACTTACACAACGTTGTCTACTATAATTGGGACAACCTCCTCCAACTCCACCACAGTTTGGCTGGCAAATATAACAAATATATTCCTTGTCCTGATGGGCCTGAATAAGTTTTTCCCTATGTAAAGTAAATTAGATTTATTATGGGTTAAAGTTATCCATTTAAAATTCGTCAAATCAACAGATGTAAAGGGGAAAGTTGTCTACAACATTCAAATTTTATCACGATTATAACTTGTTGAAGCGTGAGGGACTGTCCTCTCTTCGACTATAGTTTCGGTTATTGACATTTGCATTTTCAGGAAAACGCTGATCGCAAATATCTTCTCTGCCAGAAAAATTTTGGCGTCTCTTATCATTACGATAACTATTTTGGTCCCTATCTTCATCGTCAGCATCATAATCACGGGGATCCCGGCAACAATTGTCGCTTGCCTGTAGGATATTCAGATACGGAAATTGTCAACAAGCATTGTTACAAAGTAAAGTAAGTTCCGCTACTGCATAAGTAAAATTTTGATGGTGTTGCTTGCATTATTGTCATTAGGAAAACAATCATCATTTCTAAAATTCCTGGGAGAGCCACGTGGGCGGTCATAATCACGGGGATCTCGGTAACCATTGTTCCTTGCCTGTAGGATATTCAGATATGGAAATTATCGGCAAGCATTGTTACAAAGTAAAGTTACTTCCACTAATGCATAAGTAAAATTTTGATGGTGTTGCTTGCATTATTATCATCAGGAAAACAATCATCATTTCTAAAATTCCTGGGAGAGCCACGTGGCCGGTCATAATCACGGGGATCCCGGTAACCATTGTTGTTTGCCTGTAGGACATTCAGAAACGGAAATTATCAACAAGCATTGTTACAAAGTACAGCAAGTTCCGCTACTGCATAAATAAAATGTTCACGGTATGACTTGCATTATTGTCATTAGAAAAACCAGCATCGTTTCTAAAATTCCTGGGAGAGCCACGTGGCCGGTCATAATCACAGGGATCCCGGTAACCACTGTTGTTTGCCTGTAGGAAAATAAAATATGAAATTATCAACAAGCATTGTTACCAAGTTCCGCTACTGCTTAAGTAAAATTTTGATGGTGTTGCTTGCATTATTATCATTAGGAAAACCAGCATCGTTTCTAAAATTCCTGGGAGAACTACGTGGCGGGTCATAATCGCAGGGATCCCGGTAACCATTGTTGTTTGCCTGTAGGATATTCAGATAAGGAAATTATCAACAAAGCATTGTTACGAAAAGCAAGTAAGCTCCGCTACTGCATAAATAAAATTTTCATGGTGTTGCTTGCACTATTGTCATTATAGTTGCATGGTATAGATCGGCGTCGGCGGCGACTTCCACCTCTTTCCTCCTGGTAACCAATTTGAGGAGTAGCAAGTTGAGGACTGTATCTCACTTGAATGTTTCCAATGGGAATGTCATATCTCTGTTCACCCCTGGACGGAGGTTGGCCAGAATTATTGTAAAATCTTCTTCCCTGCATTCTATTTCTACTTTGCTTGCGAACGGAACTAGGAGGAGGCCCAGGACTACGACTGTTCGATTGCATTCCCGAATTAACCTGTCCCGAAGGACAACATGGAGGAGGACAACATGGAGGAGGACCACATGGAGGAGGACCGCATGGAGGAGGACCACATGGAGGAGGACCACATGGAGGAGGACCGCATGGAGGAGGACCACACGGAGGAGGACCACACGGAGGAGGACAACATGGCGGAGAGCAACTGTTACAACAGCATGGTTGCATTGTCGAATTAGCCTGTCCCGAGCAGCAACATTGAGGACAACAACAGGGCGCAGAGCAAGGATTGGAGCAGCTCGGTAGTACCGTGCAAGTCGGAGGACAACAACTTCCTCCTGGGCAGCAATAAACCTGGCGTGAAACCAATTGTGCTTGACCGCCAGATTGGTAACAATAGCACACTGGTTGCTGACCGCATTGTTGTTGACCACAATTTGCCTGGCCGTATCCTTGCAAACAACTACATACAGGACAGCATTGTTGTGAACCCATATACTCACTATCAGGGCAGCACTGCTCCTGACCGCTACTCTGCTGGTAGCACTGAGGTTGACAACATGCCTGTTGAGAATAAAAATATTGCTCTCGCTGGTAACTGCACTGATTTTTAACTTTTTCAGCTTGAGGGGAACTTTCTGGGCAGTCATTCTGTCGATTTCCATTGCGTTGTCCCGCTTGACCCCCAGACCGAGTGAGGACTCGCCGTTCTTGACGATAATTTGGGTGTCGACCTCCGACTCCGCCGCAAGAGGATCGAAACGCACAACAGTAGTACTCTCTGTTGTGGTTCACTTCAATGATTCGCTCTCTATTATACAACCAGATTTAGTTAAGGAGTACATTCAAAGTGTCAAAAAAGTATTTTAGATAGTAACTTGGTCATCTTTGAGTAGCAGTTCGTATCCTCATCCAGATCATTTTCATTGAATGCTTCTGAGTCTTGGCTAGGTTCTTCATCTGATTGTGAGTCTTGTTTGGTCTCTTCTATAGCTCTGTCGACGATGTTCTGGGTTATTCCTGATATGACCGTACAATCGGAATCAACGTTCGTCAAGCTGCTTTTGCTGCTGTTCGGTGAAAGAGTCATGTCTTGCTGGGGCATTGTGCTATGTGCTATTAGGCCTGTTTATAATCGACGAATTTTCCAACCAAGAACTTCCAGGCTTAAAATTAAAAAGATGACTGCAGAACTGGTTCTTCGTTTCTTGTAGTTTATTATTTGTTTGTTGTTGTGACTTTTAAATACTTTGTGCTAATTTTTGCGCATATCTTTTAGGTGGATTTTCAGAGTGACACTATAATTTTGAGAGTATCAGGTCAGGGCATTGTGATGGATTTTAGTCGAATTAATGGGAAAATGGAAATCAAATTCAGTGAAGCTCGTTGGGTTGCTTAATGATAATAATTACAATGATAATGACATTAATGATGCTAAATTTCCATTGATGTGCATAATAAGAATGTAAATCCGCAATAATAATTACTTTTGAATTCAAAGTTAGAATCACTATTTTGCAAAAAAAAATAATCTACATTATTATTTCCCTTCCGAAAAACAATTTGGCAAAATTGCGAAGTGAAGTATTTTTAGAAAGGATTGTATCTTCTGAAACATTTAGCGTTCATAATTTCTATCGTTTCAATTACTACCTAGGAACTCACTATAAATTATTGTAAGAAGTATAAATGTACCTGAGTATTTATATTTTGAAGTAGTGGAGGAAGTAAGTACATGGCATTGAAAGAAATAAGTCAACGCGAAGAGCTGAGATTTTGTTTTAATTCAATAATAATTAAATTAACTTAACGTTAATTAATTACTAGAATTATTCTGAATCTGACTACATCATTGATACAACAATTGGATGGGAAATTAATATTAATCAACCAGCTGAGGTAGATTTCAAAAAATGACAAATATATGAAAGTTTTTGAGTGAGTTCAGAAACAGATTCTGACTACCAAATGAAATGAGACAAGAGAAACTAATAGAATAGCTAACAACCATTTATATGCATAAAATTAACATCTTTAATTTCATTAATGAAAATGTTTATATGCTGTTGTTTAAAATATTAATTAATTATTATGCTGTGAGTGTAGGCAAATACTATTGAGTAGAAGTGGAATAATAAATTATTTGTTTCTCTCCAGTGTAAAGACATGAAAGTTATACATGTACATAGAATTCAGCTTTTACGGCGAAAAGGCTACATATGAAAAGTTGTTTTTCCAAGTTACAAATAATTTCTTTTCCCACCTTTCGTGACTCGATTGAACAATTCAGTTGCTTCGGTTAAATTAAGTAATTACACTCAATTATTGTTGCTGCTCCAGTTTAATGTTTGATAGCAGCAACGAAAATTCTGGATCGTATAAAAATATGCATGTTATTATAAGCATTGTAATACATTTTCATGAATGAGAAATTGATCCATCGATTGGATTACATTTATTTAATACTTTCATTACAGCGATAGTAATAAGTAATAACCAAGAAATCTAAAAAAAATCGAGCAGTAGAAAATGTGCAAAAATAGAACGAAAATTATATACTGAATAAAGATAGCATGATATTTACAACATATTTACAAAGGAATTGCGTCCCAACGAATGTGTTTTAAAACTGAAAAGTTTGCTCATAACATAACCACAACTTCACGCAATACAAGCAGAGGACATACCTAAAAAGTTCATCTAATTTCTTGTTCTTGAAAGCCACATTGACACCAGTAAAGTTGATGCTATGATCAGGTAGCCTGTACTTCTCCATGAAAATGATTCAGGTTTATTGGATGGTCGTTCTTCGTCTTTGTTGGTTTCTGGATTGCGGTTGCTATGCTCGTTTTTACTTTCAATTGTTGAAATATGATCTAGGTAACTTTCCGAAGAGATTGAATCTGTTTCTTCAGAGTAATCTCCGGTATCGGTAGAATCTTTAGGGTATTCCGACCTAGCATCACTTTCCTCTTCATCGGACTTGTTTTCTGTCTCTTGTGTAAAATAATCCGAAGTATCATCCACTTTATTGCTGCAATGAGTAAGAGTAGTAATTTCCGATGAAGAATCAACACAATTGCTTGAGACCCTCTCGGAATACAAGGTTTCACAGGTTAACTTGCAAGCGGAGTTCCCAAACGCAAAGCACGGGAGAAGATCCGTTTCCTTCTCCACACCCCGTTTGAAATAGCCTTCTCCTTCCGATATTTCTCCTAGCCAAAATAATATTATTGCTAGACCATAATATGCTGCTGGGTATTTAGGATGGTCTAAAGGGGCTAGTTTCAGGAAATGTTGGTAGGCAGATGCAGCGCGTCGAAGGCATGTTTTACTTTTGTTTAACTTTTGTCCCTCAATACCACATCTGAAATGTTCAGCCTGAAGAAAATTTAGGTCCTGATTTAATGGGAATGATTTGATGGCAGCTTTGGTGATCTTCAAACCTTCCTCGTTCCTATCCACAAGTAGGAAAGTGCTGGATAACATTTCACAGAAATAATCCTCTGTCGGATACTTGTCTGCAGAAAGCCTCAAAAAACCTACATACTGGTCAATGGATGTTTTTAAAAGCTTGTTACGAATGATTCTGGCATTCTTATCTTGATCCGATTTGTATTGCGCTGTTGCATAAATGACTTCTTCCGTAATCTTCTCAAGTTTTCTTTGAAACTTAGGAGGTAGTTCTACTGTCATTTGAGTAATGTGGCGAAAACAGGTTGAGAACATTTCTAGCAATGTGGTTCTAGTAGCTCTTTTTTCAGCTTTAGTCATCTGGTTCTCCCTTGTAATGAATGATCCCAGCAGATCCATTCCATTGACGTAAGCTTCCATTGATGATAATAACTTCTGGGTATACAAGTTGGACTGGGATTCCGCCTTCTGCCTGATTTGATTTTCGAAATCAAAGCATTTTCCAAAAAAGGTAGTTTCCTTAGGAATGATTTGTATCGTAGGCCCTTTCTCAAGCGAATTGTAGACTTGCTTTTGTTCTACTTTTATTTCTGGATCTTTCAAACAACTCAACGTCTCCCTATGAGACTTACCTCTGCGATAAGCAGCGATTTCTTTTTGAAACTTCTTGATATCAGAGTCGTTAGCTTTTCCAGTATTCAAGAAACGGCAAAACCAGCTGTCCGCTTTGACGATGTTCTCTCTCTTTAAGTATGCGAAAGCGAGGCTATTCATGGCAGAAGCGTCACCTGAAAAAAAAAATCCCTAATCCATTTATTGAAAACTATACTGAAATTTAAAATGAATCTGGCAATATACCTCTCTCAGCAGCGATGCTCCAGTAGCTAATTGCTTTGTCATAGTTTCCAGTAACCAAGATACCATCGCTGTATAGAAGCGCTAGCTTGTTGGTAGCTTCGTTCAGACCCTCCTTAGACGCTCGTATGTACCAATCTACAGCTTGGGTAATGTCTTGCGCCTTTCCGATGCCTTCTTCGTAACACTTCCCAAGAAGAAATTTAGCTTCTGCAACTCCAATATTTCGCTGTGATTTTTGTTTCTTCGGAAATAGTGCCGCCTTTTCAAACAACTCTATTGCAACGTTGATATCTTTAGGAATTCCAAGACCATTCAAGTGCATTAGACCGAGTTTGTATGTAGTTTCGGCATTGTTGTCGTTAGTGGCTTCAGAAACTACGGGAACTATTTTGAAATCTAATGGCTCAACGTTACCTTCCAAACAGAAACGGGCCGTAGATACATTTCCAGCAGATCCAGTGTCTGAATCCTCTGGTTTTTTAGTTGATTGGTGAACTTCCCCCCAGGCCTTGTTTAACACTTCAGCTTTATCTCTCGGGTTTGTCTGCTCTTCCTCTTCAATTTCTTCGATTCTTGCTTTTGAAACTTCTGGTGAGGTTACCTTAACAGTATCTTCACATTTCAGGGAGCCTTCTTGATCCAAAAAACTACATTGGGTAACACAATGGTACTCATCGGTTCTTCCCACAGTTCCTTGCAAAGCCTGATTTAATTCTACTGCCCGAGTCATCAAAATAGTAGCAGCCTGCCATTCTTTGCGGAACTGGTATACCCTGGCAGCTCGTACATACCCTGACCACCACGACGGCTGCAGATGTATCGCAGCACGAGCATCCTCCAAAGCTAGTTGTGAAAAATCAAAGATTTCATCATCTGATGGAGACTCCCTCGTACTGATCCATCTCATATACGCAAGACTTCGGTTAGACAGTAACATCCCCCGGACGTGTTCTGACAGTCCATGCAATGCTAATGCCTTCGTGAAACAGTGGATCCCCGTCTCAAAATGACTATTACACTTTAAAGTCTCAATGCCCTCCGTACATAGGGATGCAGCCAAGATACTGTTCTCCTTCAAAAGCATCCAGTCCTTCAACTCGAGCCCAACCAACCCAGATCCTTTCCGGATATTTTCTACATCCTGCCATGGAACTCCCAAAAATACCAGTACCTTCTCCGCCTCGACCCAAGCCCCAATGAACTCATTTTCGGAGAGAACCTTGTCAGGTAAATGAGCTAGCTTGTTCCTTATTTCCGTAAGTTGGAGGATGCACTTGTTTTGCTCTCGGAGTTTCTCATTAACCTCCACCGTCACATTAGCTCCATAATTGATTTTAGTAAGTAAGGATGAGAGAACTGTAATGTCCCATTTCCCCAAATCCCCCGTTTCCAGCATGCTCTTCTGGATTTTCGGGAAGTGTTTCAAAGTCCCATTCATCTGCTTCAAAAGGAATCCCTTGCTCTCTCCCGAACCGTCCACCCATTCTTTGTTCATGAGGAGTTGATACCGCTGACGAAAGTGCTGGCGAAGGATCCCGCACCCACATGTAGTGACCAGGACATTGAGACGGAAGTAATTCTGGAAATGTAGGGTGTTTTGCTCTGACATATTTCTACAAGCACAAAAATATTATTAAACAATGTTAGAGTAATAATTATTATAAAATTCCACCTATCAAAATATTACAATAATACTAGTCTGACATTTCTGCAGACTCCAATGAGTACCGCGGGCAGACTCTAATGAACTCACTAATGCGTCTAAATGCACACAATCTCAAACCTCAAAATATTTAATATGTACTTATGTATCGTATAGTATGCATCCTGAACAAAACAACACTACAAATACAGCTTACGTTAGTACTTCAACAGCTAGTGATGGTACTCCAAAATGTGAGTTTATAGATTTACGAAGTCACCTATTATTATCAGAAATAACCCTACATAAATAACCTCTACATGTACTTCCATTAGTTGGGGAGCGATAACTCGACCATTGTCAATTCAAAAGGTCTTTTATCGGTATAGATGCTCCTTGTATATAGTAATGACTTGTTGTTTATGAGTCATCACAAAAGTGCAATGAAATTCTTCCTGGGACAGGTTTGTTGCGGTTGCAAAGGAAACAAATTTGATTTCAAGCTCAAAGCTTACAGTGTACGACATACGACCTACGTTATATAGACCAACTACAAGCACAATAAACTGATAAAGCTGCTCTGGTAAAAGTTCAAACATGACATTAGGACATATGTACTGTAGTATATTGTAGTATGAGCCCATCATTAAATAAACTTTTGCGTTTTTGTCGATCTCTGCGTAAATAAAGGACTTGTATTTCCTATGCATGCACTTTTACTCGGACTCTAGCAGGTTCGTGGTCCGTTCCTAGTCCCAGGTCCCAGATATTAAAATAAAAATACATACCTATATTTATGTACTATTTATTGTAAGCTATGGCTGGCCAAAGTTCTCATTTTTCACTTGCCCATCCCATTTGTACATTGTCGGTGGAGGAGCAAGTAGTAGAGGTCTAGTAGAGAGATAATCAAAATTACCAGAAGTTCCACTCAAACCAAAATGAACTACAGAATGGAATACTTGCATGCAGGCACTTTTGTCTGCTTGTATAGACTATTTTGCTTGTATAATTGAAAATGTACGTAGACAAGTTTGGTTGTAATTGAAAGTGGACCTAGACAAGTTTGAGTCTTCACCGACGATATCGCTTCATCATAAAGAACAAACTTTATGAGTATCGTGTATACGTGTGACAGAACCTACATGTCCTTGTCAAGTTTGGCTCGTCTAATGTAGGGTGTCGGAAGCCCTGGGGTCCCCCTCTTGGGCAACCAAATCTGCTCTAATAATAAATGGAGTCGTGTCTATTTATGTATGGAGACTGTGCCAGCTGGCCTACAAATGAGTCATAATTGTTCTTAAATTAATTCATCGGATTGAAGTTTATAGGAAATTTCTTGGAGTATGTAAAAGGGCATGAAAGCTGGTTTAATTCATTTTTCTTAGATGGGCGGACAGATTAAGATCAAGTGAGAGGATTCGCTGAAGATTAATTGGCGTTGAGAGCAGAGGTGTGGAAAATACATGAAATTTACCATTGAAATACAAAATAAAAATACATTTCCAGAAAAGTTAAAATACAAACACAAAATACAAATACCAGGTGTAACTTAGTTAAGATAAAAAATAAAGTACAAATATCTGGAGTCATTTGGGCAAGATACAAAATAAAATACTTTCGTTCCAGCAAAAAGGGAAAATATGAAATGAGAATATCGTATTTGAAATACGAAATACACGTTGAAAATACTCTCAAATTTATCTCAAAGTATGTACATATCTGAGATGTGTCTTATATATCTTAAGTTTATTCTCTCAAAGTATTTTGTATAATTTGGCCAAATAATACTATATTTAAAAATTAATCAGCAAACGTAAGGTAACAGACGTTACAGTATTAGACTTTGAGTTGTGCTTTTGTGTGTATTAAAGTAAATTAACATGGCCCCAGGTACAGAATATTTTTCCTTAAAACAAATAATCTTACAACTCCTGGGTTATATTCGTGTCACTAATTTTGCTAACTGTATAGTTCTCAGAATTTCATTGAACTTTATGTATTTATCAGTAAGTAAGTTCTTCAAACCCGCCAAAAAAGTTTCAAAACCTAGTTTCAAAATGTTTTGAATTAGTGCTTTTACCTTTAAAATATTTATATGAACATGTGTCAGAGACGACCTTAACAATTGCCAGAGTCATATATTTTAAAACTATATTTTGTATTTGAAATACGGGGTGGGTAAATTTTACAAGATAAATAAATAATCATGAAGGAATCAACGAGTAGCATATAGAAATCAATAGAAGTATGTCGGAATCAAAAAACGAATTTCTTTCATATTGTATACATATAAAGAGGATCGCATCGGAGTTCATTAATTATTCCGAGACCATCAAATTGTTAGGTGTCACTTTTTTTTCAAAAAAGTATAAATACCTTTGTTCCTAAACCTCCATAAAAAATTCAAATATTATTAATGCTATTCAATAAAAATACACAACCAAACAAGCCATCGGTGAGACTGGATGAGAAATGTAGGTATGCATTGTAAATTGTAAGTAAAAAAGCAGGTAAAAAACAATTATTAGTATAAAAGCGTTTTTTTAATCCTTGTAAATGTTGAGGCTTAGTTGGAAGAGAGGTCTAGCGCTAAACTTCGAGGGCAGCGGTCTAGTCTTCAATTTCGCAATGCCGGTGGTAAAAAATATTTAAGAATTAATCTGTACAGCGTTTGTTATTGATTTTGTTCAACTTTTTTCATACGCTGCAATAATTCCCTTTATGTTCAGCACTGGGATTGGAACTCACTAACTTCAACCTTTTGGGAAGACGTTCTACCACCCGGTGCCAACGAATATAAAGGGAAAAGAATTGGGACATGTCATATCTGTTAGCATGAAAATTAACATGCAGCGCAAACAATGCACTTTCTGACACAATTTAGCGAATTTTTACTCGCAGCTGCTATAAGTTGATAAGTTTAGTGTGGCGCAACAAAGTAGCTGACATAAAAACTTGTAAACACAAGCTGACCACTTACAGCCTAAAATCTTCAAGCTTACTGCATTATTATTACATTTAAAATTGCTGCTGTAACGGGAAAATATTCCGCCAAGATAAAGAACCTTGAACTATATTTTGAAATGTGCATGAATAAGCTCACTACCCTCCGTTAGCCCTTAAGTAATAATTTGCTGGAAAATTAATATATAAACCCTTGATAACAATCTTTGGGATTTGGACGTTTGAAATAGAATGCACAGGGAAGAATACCTGGTACAAGTACTTTAATCAGTACTGTCGTGTAATCATGCATGGTTAAGATGACGGGTGGAGAAAGATGTCATTTGTGGCATCTATGAGAAATCAGCACATGTGTTGAACTACTTACCTAAGGCTGCTTGACTTTTTTTTTCTCGACGCCGGCTACTTTATATATTCGTTTAAAGTAAATCACAATCGAAGGTGTACAGCGTTATTTATTAATCTGTGCTCTAATGGCAAAACTCTTATCTTTACAGTTAGCCAATTAATTAGTTATTACTACTGAAGTTGGTAGTCCAGTATTGTATAGAACTATTATTGTATTGTCGTTTGATAAATGCAGTTTTTTTAGTGTAACCAATGACAACAAAAGGCATCGAATATGGTGATTGTCTTGACGTTGATGATCATCCAGAGGGACTCTCTGAAGTAACTTTTTAAAATATAGTGAAGGAATCAACGAGTAGCATATAGAAATCAATAGAAGTATGTCGGAATCAAAATGAATATCTTTCATATGATTAAAGGTACTTTAATAGCGTATCATTTTTTTCAACTGTCAGGATTTTTCTAGAGCTATTCTTGTGTTGTGGGCTCATTGTCAGAAATGTTTTCCCCAGTTGTTGAGGTGAACTTGCAAGCTAATAAGCGTATTGATTTTATATCGAACTGATTGCTTCCAACGCTGTAGGCGTTGGGGTAATGGTGAGTAGGGGGATTAGGATGTGTTTCGTGACCACTGATCTAGCGTGTGGTGTGTAATGTAAGCACTTACTTGCATGTTACATCTCACGTATATGGTGTGATCAAAATCATTATTTATAAAATAGATAATGTATATGTAGGATTGTAGTCTGAAATTGCTACGATTCGCACCGAGTGATACAACGTCATGGTAGGATTTGTTGTCAAGGGCGGCTCTGGCAGGTTGTGGTTTGTTCTTGCGTTTACCAAGATCGTTGACTAAATGATCAACTGACACTAGAAAGCCGCTTCTTTCCCTATCTTATGTATTATGTATACATGCCCTAACTTTTAATTATTCTTTCTATTATTAAGCATACTGAAACTGTCCTGTCTTGTATAATAAACATCTATGTACAAATGAAACTTTTTCCCTGATGCTAGTAGCAAAAATGTGTGACTCATTGTTTTGCTACATCAAGTAAATGCCACTAACTAGGGTACAAATATAACGTGCATAATGTTTAGTTTTGAAAAATAAGTGCATACGTAGCTTACAGCTAAAAATTTGAGGAAATTCTATGGAAGACGCAATAAAAAAGGAAAGTATACACCTCACAGTTTGTTCTGAATTGTTTTCGGAGTTTCAGGGCGTTTATTTATGTAAGTCTACTTACTATAACAATGAAACTTATTGTCAGACAACTAATAAACCTGCCTGCGCCTGCAGCTAAAATTGTATATTGTGAGTAGGTATGTACTTACTTTATGGGAAGCTGCGTAATATGGGGCGAATCGATACGACAACTTGAAGCTTTACGAAACAAGAATGAAGATTTGGATAGCTTTTTTATTATCTAATACTTTTTACTATGTACTTCACTGTATTCTTCAATTTATACAATTTTGTTAGCACCTATACTTCATTTTTATCATTTGCAATTATTGGGAATCTACATAATTGAACACTAAACCATAAGCATGGACAAATGAATAAACATGCTTGGATAATATTAATAATACTCCTTAGCCGCTTAGCTAAATCCTTGAAGAGTCGAATCATTAAGTTTCCTGAAACGCTGCAATTGAGCATTCTCAAACTCTTCTCAGTGTGCAAATTTAGTAATTATCTACTTTTCATTCGTCATTCCCCGACAAAATTTAAGAGAAAGATCCTAAACTTTAATGGACAGACAAATGAACTGATGATAGTATGAAAATGCACAGTAGGATTTTTTTCTGAAAAGTAATTACTGTGTCGGATTGGTAAGCATTCAAAAAGAACCGATTTCCAAGGTCTGGATTGTCAAAGTATTATCTACCATACAGTCCCAGTACGTAAGTGGTAAACTGTGAGAATTTAATTTCAAAAGCGATGTAACGAGCAAAAAATTAGTTTTTTTTATGGATTCATCCGTATACAAGTGCATATTTCCATGTTATCTGTATTGGACGTTGACTTTGACTGTCATGCAAGACGAAGGACATTTTTTGTATCTTTGCTATTTTCAGCAACTCTAACTTCTGGAGTTGAATATTGATTCAGCGTCAAGAATTGGTTTTTCAGAGTCCGAAAAAAAATCATCAGATTGTGTATAATATTCAAGAATAGGATTCTTTCCTTCAGTAAGCAATTCTCTTTCGCAAATTAAAGATCGAAAATGAGGGTACGAAATTTTAGTTCGATTGCTGTGTGCCTTTGCGTGGCTTTCATTACCGTAAACAGCCATCCGAGTAAGGGAAGATCCCGAGGAGGGAATCGTAATCAGAAAAAGTAAGTATTCAAGAAATAATATGTACCGCTTAGGCAATCGTGATTAGCATTTGTACCATTAGTTCCAAATTATATTATTTTAGAAATGGCAAAAATTCTTAATTTCAACCGATGTTTTCTCAGCCAATGCGATCCCTCCGAGCGCTTCCACAGGGAAACAGGACAATGTCATCCTGTAGGAATGAAAGGCCCATGTGGAGACAACATGATCTTTGTGGAAGATAAAACAAATACAATTCTAGGAGTTTGCGAGTGTCATGATCATGTTGGGTGCAACTATTGGCCATTTACTTACTGGGAGCGTACCAATCAATGCTACCCCTTATTTGCTCAAGTAAGATGCATAAATTTACAAACACAAGTTACAAACACTTTAAATGAGAAAGAATTAATAGCAAAACATTTGACCCTTCTAATGTGCAGGGTCCATGCAAAGACGGTGACTGGCTAGTTAATCATGACGACACATCCCGACGTCCACAACGGGGAAACTCAGCCACGAAAGTGATTCGTGGTGAATGCAGGCCACGATTATGTGATCCCGGAAACATGCCCGGCAAGATGTTTTTGAGTAGAGGTAAATGCTACGAGATTGGTACCCAAGCATTCTGCACAACTCCACAAGAACAGGCTTACTTCACCAAAGGTAGTGGCATGCCCAATTGTTTCGCAAAACCTGTGACAACTGAAGTATGTCAGACAGCCAAACAAGGTGGAGGTACTGTTCAGCAAGTTGTAATCATCACTCCGTCCCCAGTATCCCCCATACCTCCACCACCTCCTCCAACACTATCAGAAACGATGGCTCCAGTTTCTCCCCCAGAACCAGATGAGTCATTAGTTAGCCCATTTCTTCCTCCTCTTCCTCCACCAGGTTCAAATATGACATTGCCACGATTGGGGGGGTTAAGTACTAAAACATTAAGTAACGCAGGCCAAATACCTTGTGCGGGTGGGAAGGCAAGAAGCTCCGTGGGAGACTGTAGCCCTCGGGCAGATTTTTAGATAGATTGTTTTATTTTTCTGAGTCTGTAACTCTAAACTATTGTAAATGATATTACCCTGAAAATCGTGTACATTGTAATAAAGTCTATAACGTTTCTGTCAGTTAAATGGATATAATCAAAAATTCAAATAATGTTCACTAACAATAAGTATTCTTACACAGCTATGTTTACGCTGGCAAATATCGTAAGTTTTCAATATCTTAAATTAATAAAATGTAAAGAGTTTAGCTGCTCAATATAATTACGAACTTTGATGATATTATTACTAACAAGAAGACTACTATTCTGATGAGTAAACCTTGAACCCTACCGTACTTAATTCACATTAAATTTAATACATATTACATGTAGTCAGTACGGCGTAGTGCTGCTGACAATGAGTTATTAACAAACTGGAATTAATTTGGCCGACAGTTCCTTCTGATTATCCTTGTGGAATTGGAAAACACTCATAATCATTTAAACTACATGGTAATCTGAATGCATGCATTATAAATACTTCTACGTGCATAAGTGTATGCGTATGACTAACATTTTGTAGCACAATTAAAAAGGTAAGTCTATAAATTAGTAAGACTAACTACCTCAGACTACATTACTGGTGAACAGTAAGACAGCACATAACGCACAGAAATTAATTGCGACTTCATATGAGCTAAATAGTAAACATAAAATGTAATACAAAAAATTAAATGCGGAGGTACAAAATACAACACAATCTCTACTAATATAATAATCCAAAAACTATTACCACTGCAGTTCTGCATTAAAATCTGTGAATAAAACAAATCGCTGAAAATTAGCAATTGCCTCCCTAGATATTTTCAAGAATCTGCTCATCAGTCTCAATAGTTAAGGTAGGTGAACAAATGAGTTTATGTTTTAGAAGTTTCCAGTCTCGACTTTGGCATTCCCTGCTGCAGTACTGAGCTCGTTTGCAGTTTGAGCAGGTGTGGGCTGGATTTTCCATCCAGCAAAATCGACAAAGAGGTTTCTCATCTCCAGTCCAGTGATAAAAAATACTTTCAGGGTTTTCAATCCATATCCCTGGTGCACCTTCTACGTTCGAGCAAAAATATGGGTTGAAGATAGTTATCTTCGCTCCGAAACCAAGACACTCTCTTGGGATATTCAGCTCCTTTATGTTAAGATACATGTACTGAAAATCCCCGTTGTCATCTCGGACGACAGAATGAACACATGGTAGGTAGTCAAATATTGAGTCTTCCATAATTACTAGGTTGATCAAACAGTCTTGGTAAACTTGGTATTTGGTGGGATCCATTTGCTTGAAAGTTATGTCAGTTGAGTATCCGCGATTATGCTTTGAATGAATATTTTGTTTGCACTCATAATTATTACTGAATGTAGCCTTCCTTTTCCCATTTGAAAAGCAATAATTGTGAATCTTCTCGCGGTGACGAATTGATATAGCACATCTTTTTGGGTTCGCTAATTGCAATTTCATATCTACATCGATTTCTGGAGGTTTTAGGTTGATTTTTTGCAACTCGGTTCCAGCAGATCCAGACTTCGCGTGTACACTATTTTCCTCACAGAGAATATCTTGACAAAATTCTTTCTTCACTGATTGGTATGGAAGAAAGCAAGGAAGCAAGTTACTCTCAGCTTTTTCTCCAGCACGAAAGTATTTATCTGCCTCCGAAAGTTGTTGTAAGCAGATAGATACTTGGGCCATTGCATAGTAGCATTCAGGTATCATTTTATGACCGGCAGGTGCACACTTTAGAAATGCTTCGTAGACTTCAAGCACGGAAGTACACCTTTCTTTTTCATCTTCAATCTCATCTTCACTTACGTCATTAGAGGTAATTTTCAGTGCAAAATTGGAAAACAATGCATAGTTGTACAGCAAATTGTAGTTATTCGGGCACGATTCCAGTGCTTTCTTAGCATCTTCTAAACCTTTCTTGTATAATCGCTCCCCCACCAAAAAATTTGAATGCGCTTCATGAAAATAAGCCTCGTGAGGATAATTCTGTTTGAATTTTTCTACTAAAATTGTTATTTTAGGGGTTGCCTTGAGAAGGTAAGTGTAACAGACTTTCACATCCAGATTTAACTTGCTTTGCTTGTCATCCCACGTTTGTCCTATAGTTTCTTCTGTGATTTTCATAAACTTTTCTTCCACTCCCAATGGAAAGGATGCAACAAAATCGTTCAGACGAATACAATTTGAGAAATGATGGAACATTTCGTTAAGTAATCGAGTCCTGTCATCTTGGGTATGTGAGGAGTCACGATTTATAAGATCCATTAGAGTTACTAATCCTTCCGCAAAATTCTTCATCGCTTTCCACAACCTTTGCGCATAGTGACAACCTTGGATGGCACGGTTCATTATCTGAATTTCATGAACCCAGAATTTTCCCGAGCCACGCAAACAATGCTTAAACACATTTTCATCACCGCTACATTCTGGTAGGAGGGGACTGTCGGACTTGTCCTTTGAGACGACGGAAGCACTATCATTAGACGTGGCATCATCACGGGGGTTGTCATCGAGCAATTGTCGTTTTGCTTGTATTGCTTCCCTGAAAACAAGCTCGTTGTCCTTTGCATGTTGGTTACCTCTTTCAATTGCCCGGTTATACCAGATGTTGGCCTGATCCAGGTCACCCATTAGTACGTATTCATAGGCTAGTGTGACCATAGCTGTTATTACCCCTGAAAGTAAAGTATTCTTTTATTAACGTTTAAATTCGTTTAGAATAATTATTATTGAATTAGCAGGTTATTGTGAGTGAAATTCAACGAGACAAATCAAATAAGACTAAAATATAGAATACCTTGATCTGCAGCTAAACACCAGAATTGAATAGCCCTCTGGGGACACCTGGTTACACCTTGACCATCCCTGTATAAAAAGGCTAATCTATTCGAAGCTTCTCCACAACCTTCTTGAGATGCTCGAGAATACCAATGAGCAGCTTTCTCATAATCGAGCCTGGTCCCTATGCCTTGTTCCCAACATTTCCCCAGCTCATACATGGATTCCGCTTCACCAATATGCTTAAGTTCTAAAGTATCCTCTGAACTATTAGCTGCGAGTCGAAAGTATTGAAAAGCTGTTATCTCATTTTTCGGAACCCCTTCACCTCGTAAGTGTAGCATCCCCAAGTTGTAAGCCGCTTCAGCATTGCCGGAACATGCCGCCTTCGCAAATAGTCTAGCTGCATGACTGTAATTTTTTTCCTTGCCTTCCCCTTTCAAAAATCGGTGTGCTAGAACAACTGCAGACCAAGAAGCTAATTTTTGCTGCCGCTTTGCATCCGCTAAGTCACTTGTGGAGATTGATTCCTGATCCTTGGGGGTTGCCTTGACTGGACTCATCTTTGAAGGGACTTCGTCATAGTCCTCTACTTTCTGACATTCGTCTCTTGCTTTCTTGATATCTTCAAAATCCGGGTTTAAACTTAAGGCATGGTTAAATAAACCAAAGGCTGTTTTACGATCCCCCTTTAACAAGTAAGCACGACCAGCCAAGTAGTACCCTTCCCATGAGGTAGGTCTAAACTGGACACACAACTTCGCATCCTCAGTTGCCACATCAAGGAAACTTCCAAGCGTAAGAGACTTCTCGCGTCTAGCGAATTCATAAAACTCTAGATAAGCAGAGCTTCTTTTGGCAAGAATCGCTGAACGCTCGAAACTGGACAGACCCACAAGTTGAAGTGCTTTGGTAAATACTTCAATGGATAATTTAAAGTCACCAGCCTCAGCGACTCTGTCACCTTCTTCCTTTAGAGATTCTGCTTCCGCAATGCTCTCCTCCCTAATCCCAAAATTGCTGTACTCGATCTCATTCAGACTATCCGAGAAGAGAATTTTTCTCATGTCTCCGGCCCCCACACCAAGATTCCTCAAGACTTTTTGAATTCCATCCCACAAAAAGATAAAATCCATATCAGCAATACTCTGTCTCCTCAAAGTCACAGTTTCTTGCCGATACTTCACCAAATTCAGGATATTCTGATTATCTCGGTCAATTTTCTTCTGAGCCTTCTTCACCACAGCAACATTATAGGTTGTATTTAGCAGGACCGCTCCCAATAATATCAAATCCCACTGTTGTAAGTCTCCAGTTTTCATCGCTTGCTTCTGAGGCTCCTCCGCATGTTTAAAAACCGTATTCCCTTTATTGAGGTAAAATCCCTTGCTAGTTTCGGACCCATCTATCCAATCCCCACCAGTGTAGAGTTTGTACCTTTCTCTGAATATCTTCCGAAGAACATCGCATCCACAAATTGCCAGAAGGACTTGGAGACGAAGGTAGTTCTGGAACCTGGTGACGCTGGTTTGGTCCATTTTTCCTATATACATTGAAATTTCAGAGTTTTAATTCAAACATTCAAACGGATCCACTCAATAACTTCCTTACTATCAACAATGTCAACTGCTAACTCTTGACACTCCTCAATCTCATACACTTGACAATTCAATAATGTCACTGTCACAATCAGTACATGTACAACCTTACATGTACTTATTGTGGTCACATATTATTCTTATTTGTTGTATTTTATAATAATTACCTGACAGATATGAAGTCCCCTTGTGTATACGTGACGCAGAAGTCTCTGATACTACATTTATTCTACTATACTGACGCTGACTCTATAATATCGTCCCTCAGTGATGACTACATGGCGAAGAGCTTCTGAGATAAGATTCCTTACTCTTGGACAGTCAGATCCCTCATTCCTATTTTGTGCAGGTTATTTATCTACATGAGTTTCTGACTTTTGTGTGGGGTGACCACTATAACTAAAAATAAATATACTTCCTAATCATAATCCAACAGCTTCCTTCCAGTAGTACTGCGACAGACTGCTACGACGGCGAATAATCTCTTGGAGATACGTGAGCACCGCGGGGCATCAAGGAAACCCCATCCTGGCCCAGATATGGCACAGTGCATAAATACTTCCTGGGACACGCTTGTAAGCACAACAGCTTCCCTCCAGCTCTTGTCCACAAACCTCGCCTCTAACTCCCGGAGTGTTATTACATCCAATTACCTCTTAGCATCAGTAGTATATACTCCCTTCGAATGAATAAAGTCAGATACCGGGAGATAATCAGGGAAAAATATCATTAGGCCCCAAAAATAATGCTGAAGAAAAATAATCAATAGCACGGACTTCCGCAGGAAATATCTTGTAATATAGTCTGACATTCTTTCATCTCTTCGGTCCCAGTTAGTAGTTGAGATAGTTGCTTCGCTGGACTTATGCAGCACCAGTGCTCATTAAAAGCCTGTTCAAGAAAATTAATTTAAAAATATTAGTACAATTTAAAAATTATTCTTCCCTTTCAGAATTTTAGATGCTTCCAAGGGTATTTTTTCGGAATTGGATGTATATTCTGTTCAAATTATTTTTCATGATAAAATGTTTTGCATTTATAAAAATGTAGACATTGTTGCGGGACTTTTTCTAGGTTCAAGTGGTTTGAAAATCTCCACTGTTGTCTTTTATAATGGAATTGACTGAAGAGTAGGAGGGATAAAAAAATCCAAAACTGCAATCGATTCATCGATTGCAACAAAAGCGAAGCCGGATTTCAAGGCAGGGAAGGTATTTTTTACGACCTTATAGTGATCAACGAGTTAAAATCTAGTTCCTGTGGTTAACCCAGTTTTTCAATTCGAAGTTTTTTCGAAATTTCATAAAATTTTAAATATTTTGGCGAGGAAGGTATTTTCGACGATTTTATTGATCAAGGAATTCTTTCGAGCGGTTAAATCAGAATTTTACGTAAATTCGGAATATTTTCGAAATTTCAGGAAATTTGGGCGGGAAAGGTATTTTCCACAACTTTAGTCATCAACGAATTCGCTTGTACGGTTAAATTAGATTTTTAAGTGAATTCAGGGAATTTTCGAAATTTTATGAAATTTCATGAAATTTTGAAAATTGAAAAAGTAAAGACGTTATTCCCAAGTCCAGGACCCAACAGGTCGTTTGCCGCTGGTCCGGTGGTTGTATCTTGTCCCGTGCGGGAGCCTTTAGAAGGACAAAATCAAAAACGAGCAATTTTACAAAAGCGCTTCGCTTTAAAAATCTTCCGGAGCGATTAGTAACGTTTCCGGTGTCCAGTAGTTGTAGCAAAATGGGCTTTGGTTGGGGGTCCATTTTGTATAGAAGGTTATTTGTCATTTCCTTGGACACACGGGATGTTTTTCAATTATGAGACGCCCTCTGGGTGTATAGTTACTTTTAGTTGCTCTTCTGACACATTGTGTTGTACGGCACGCTTTCCATTGGTTATCCTGGCGAACAAGGACGCAGTTAAGACTGTATTTACTTATCACACATTTTATAAAAAATTATTTTTGAATAAGAAGTAAGCAAGGGGGTTGTGTCAAGAAGCAAATCAATGGATTCTTGAGCCAATGGAGCACGTTCGTAGTGACTTTATAAATCCTACGTCATTAGAATACCTGCGGTAAAAGTATACTACTGACTGTGAGTATAACTTGTTGTACATTTTCATAAACTTACTGCATTCAGTGAGTTTGATTAGCAAAAATGACAAATATAGTTTAATATTTATATGTGTAATGTGTGCCTGATTTTTCCGTCATTATGTAATAGTGTTTCTTGAGACTTTGGGCCCAAAAATTATGAAGGAGTTATCAACTGCATCCAGAGCTGCGCACAAGTACAAGTAGTACACGAGTATTTCAAGTCAAGTTCGCGTTCGGGTCGTGGTCAAGTAAATAAATTTAAAACCATGAACGGTTCGGGTCGTGTTCAGGTATTTCATCGACTTGACCATGATTTCTTACCTCAAGTCAAGTTCGTGGTCAAGTATAATTATTTTACTTGAACCATAGTACCTGGTCATGTTCAAGTAAATATTAAAAAGTACTTGACCACGAACTTGAGTTTTTCGTGTACAAGTTCAAGTAATTTTGTTTGTGCAATTCTTCATGGCTGAGGGAGTTTTCAATTCACTTACGATTCACTGTACTAAATGAAACTTAAAACGGCATTTAATACATCACTTTAAGCGGCATTTGTTAATTTGTTCGTGTACACAAATACAAAAGAAAGCTCAACATTCATATGGCTCCGTGGAAATTGATTTAAAAATGTTAGCACCCATGTTTATAATAGTATGTGACAACAAAACCTAAAAGGAGTTCTGTGTCCCCGAAAATGTCAACTGAGTCACCAGACCCACCCGGTACACGAAATCAGAGTAGATCTGCAGTGTACAATCGTTCTACATTCATTGAAAGGAACCAAAAATACAACTATTATTTTTAGAGGCGGTTGCTAGCAAAATGCTGGGTGAAACCTAGTGTGTTAGAAACCCAGGTTCGCTTTCATTAGAAATATAAATTCAATAAAACTTAAGTATTTTGATGTCCAATGGATTACTTGAAAGTACTTGAAAGTTCAAGTTCATGGTCAAGTTCGGGTCATGGTCAAGTCAAGTTGAAGTTGGACCCGAAACGCGCGTATAAAATCATGGTCAAGTAATATGAGAATTACTTGAAAACCCGAACTTGTTTCATTCAAGTATTACTTGAACTGAAAATGTCAAGTTCGGGTAATCTTGAAATACGTACTTGAGAAGTCGGGGTCAAGTCAAGTTCGTGGTCGGATCTTTATAAATACTTGACCCGAGCGCAGCACTAACTGCATCTGTCTTTGTTCCAATACTCAATTGAAAAACATTGAACGCTGTAAATATGTTTTTAGCACTAGTTTTCGCCTTGACATTGCGGCTACAGAATGTTGCAGTCAGTCTTCTAAACCAAAACTACGGATTGCTGAACGCATCCCATTCTAGCAATTGCTGGCACGGAGTTTTCATGGCTGGGATGTGTAACCTGTAGATCAAATATCTCATACAGATTTTAAACAAATAATCTGAAATAAAGGATGTTACTACATGCATTGTTTGAATCGCAACCATAAAGATTGTATGTGCTTATGTATAACTCGATTTGTGTTCTTTCGGTGTAGCCAAGATCATTCTGATGCAGATCGTCTAGCAGCTAAGAGATTTCCGAATCCTGCTATAACAATCCTATTGAATGTAGGTCTCATTTGTACCATGCCTTCGCAGTGAGTGTCTATGAAACAGTACCTACTTATAACTTCCATCTGCAAACTGATTATGAGTGCAAACTAATACAATGGATTAGATAAGATAAATCCTCTGCGATACTATGAGTAAACTAAGTGAAAAGCTGGGAAACACAAATGCACCAGATTGTACTGTTATTTGTATCAGTCCTCCTTGTTATCATGAGCTTCGGGTATAAAGTAACATGAGCTGCTTGAGATTAAGCAGTAATCCATACGAACAATTATTTTCATTTCCAGCAAGCATGGGCATTTGCTATACACTTCATCTTATCTTGCTCTACTTTTTTATATCAAACTATGCAAATTTTAGCTCCGACTTCCTCACTTATTCGCACCGCTTGTGAATAGTTTAAAGTTATTGACGGAATAGACAATAGCAACACAAAAGAAATGCAAGGAAGGGTTTTATTTATAGCTGCAGTTTAAAAAGTATATTGAAACCTTCTGCTCACATAATATCATGTGGGGGTTTTAAAGACCATTCCATAGAAATTTCTCACCATTTTACTCTCCAGGGTCCATAAATGGGCAACTAAAAAGGAAAAAAAACATGAAAAGAAATAGGATTGATAGGTTTTTAATTCTGTATTCCCTCTTGCTATCAGCATTTGTATTTTACATTTACCTTAATTTCAACAGTTTGGAAGTGAACGTGCCGGTAATTTTGAAGCTCCAATACTACAAAAATCCAAAACTAAAAAGCATTTCTGAAAATACAGAGAGTTTACAAACAGTTCCTGATAATTCTCTTCAGCAGGAATTCGTTACTCAAATTGATGAGCAAGGTTCGATTCCAGTAGAAATTGTTGTGACACCTCATTCCTCCAAGTATGACTCACTGGTGAAAAATTCGGATCGGCTGGGATTTTCAGTGTCTCCTAAGTTCCAGAATTGTCCTATTTCTTGGGTAAATATTGCGCGAATGAATCCGGACTATGTGGTCGAGGCAGCAAGTAAAGGTGCCGCTCAAGTCGAGGTATTTTCACTGTACCATGTTAATGAATTACATATGTAGATATTGTTATTCTTCGAATTTCGGTAGGATTCATTTTTATTTGTACGCTATATACTACAGCCTAATGATGATGCCTTTTTGTTAGTACAGCCCAAGCTAATTCTTCTATACGAGAGATTCAGTTGGTGGAATCCGGACAAAATTATGAGCTGCCAAGAAATTCAACAATTCCCATGTGAGTTTGACGAATTTGAATCTACGGAGGCATTGTACAATGGACAAAGCATCACTGATGCTGGCCAAGGCTATGATGCAATTGTGATTCCAAGAGATTTTGCTCATGGTCAACCAATCGGAACGCGGACGCAGTTCACAGGAAATCTAACAAGAATATTTTATACACTGGAGTCTCCAATGTCAACTTATTTTAAAGTTTCTTTGGATCCCAGAGACTATCTTATGTCATACTGGCGAGGATCTGATGTCTATGCACCGTATTTCAAATGGCAATACCATAATCCTGAAATTAAGCAGAAAAATCATTGTGAGTTTTAATACATGCTAAATTTAAAAAGTTGCATTATTTTGAATTCATAAATATAGTGAGTGAGTTAAAATTAAGGTACGAATTAAGATGAAGCATGATTAAATAAACTTTTTTTTGCTTTTAAGTAAAAAATTATGCTGAGGGCAGAACAAAAATGGCGGCTATTGTTGTTTCAAACTGCTATGCCACAAACAACCGGCAGGGGTTTGTGGATGCATTGAGGAATTACATTGATGTGGATGTGTTCGGCATTTGCGGGGACAAAGATTACTGTCGTCCTAACGAAGACTGCTTCGCCAGAATTAAAAATGAGTATAAATTCTACCTTGCCTTTGAGAATTGCAACTGCCGAGATTATATTACTGAAAAGTTCTACTATAATGCTCTGGAGTAAGTATATTTACAAATTGCATTAATTGGTATCAATTAAATTACGACGTAGTCTAATTATTGTAGAAGACATTCAACCTCTCAATCTCTATTCTAATTGAGTATTGAAGGTACGGAATTGTTCAAGATTGTCACGAACGTTTGTCACCCCTCTAGCACATACATATCAGATAGTAGCCCATGAAATATTTGTTTCTAACATTTCGTAGCAAATTTAGCTACTGCTTTTCTACAATTCGATTCAATGATCTAGGCAGATATTTGGGGTTACAAGGAGTCACAATCGTGAAGCAAAGTTGGAATATTTTCAGGTTCTCTAAATGATTTGGTTTATTCTGACGACCTAAAAAAGTAGGGAGTAAGATTAGGAGAAATTTACAGATAGTCTGAGAAACCAATGTTAGGATGACGCGAACAGGGAGGAATTTCTGATCCTGCATTTTCATAATAAATGTGAAATATATGGATGTGGTGTGATAGTTTATGAAGGTGTTCCAGAAAGGAATTTTATAGGTCACTGCGTTGAGAAATGTGCAATAAAAAATTGCCATTAACAATAGGCAGCAACGTGTTAGCAAATTCAGTCTCTGGAGGAAAGTATGATAGACGAGGTGGAGAAGTTCAAGAGACTCGACGGAGTTGGTGTTACTCAACTCTATATATCATACAAGGGAAGCTGTTATAGAAAATTGTTTAAAACTCTGATTTTCAGCCAATTTTATGGGTGTTTTTTTGGGGTTATTTGTTCTTATTATTTAGTTCCAGTTGGCACGTGATACATAGAAACTCCAGGTAGCGCTTGGAAAGGCCAGAAAATTTCTATAAATAAGCATCAAAACATTTTCTTTACAAAATTTGGCGTTGATAAAAAATATATCTATTATGCTTAGTTTGAAATGCTTAAATTCGGAATTTGTATCACGGTTGTGACTTAAAATTTTGAAATAGACTAATTAAACAAATTTTATAAAATCTGGTACAAAATTTGCTACAAAATGTGGGGATTAAATATTTTACTGGTACTGGTGACTGGTGACTCTTATACGCGCTAGAGGGGGACAAATGTTTGTGTAAACAAACACTCCACATTTATGTACGAAGTTTTAACGCTCGAAATCTTTATCGTTTATTTCAGACACGATATGATACCAGTGGTTTTGGGTGCTCATCCATCGGACTACAAAAGTGTTGCTCCAAAAGATTCATATATTCATGTTGAGGATTTTAGATCAGTAAAAGACCTAGCGGCGTACATGCTGCTACTTGACTCAAATGATACACTATACAACGAATATTTTGCTTGGAAGGGGACTGGTAGCTTTGTAAGCACAAACTCACCGTGTGAACTTTGTACATTTTTGCACTTACAAGATTTTTATGTTCATGATGATGAAGCGCATCAAAAAAGCTACTTGAATTCGGAAGATGAATATGATAAACCAGAATTTCATTGGTCGGGTGACATTAAAGAAATGTGCTTACCTCATGGTCAATGGTACTGGAATCCCTGAATAAATTGTTTACTTACAAATAATCTAATAATGATCTACTGGCGAATAAGTATAGCTACAAGAGTCACACACTAATAAGTACGAATACTCCCTTTTTGTAATGTATTTATTTACATACTTTATCTACTATTGGGGTTTAGGATCTCGTATTGACATGAATATTTGACAATGATGGGTTTTAGTTTTACTACAATATTTTTTTTATAAAAGACGCTACACAGACGATCTTCTAAGGTCAGGTATGTTCTAACAAAACATTGACTTCACAAGAAACGTTTGCTTTTCATTTGTTTGTAGAATTACAATAATTATTACAAATCGTATTGGTTTCAAAATCGGCTGGTAATATCCGTACTTTGACCATAACAATCTTTGTCGTCATCCCAGTCACTGGCTTCCTCGGTTCCTTTAACGACATCTGGAACACGAGTTCTGGCAATGCTTTTTCTCACCTCATACCATTTTGGCCCTCTGAATTCTGGAAGCTGGCAGCCCGTATAAACTCCAAGATCAATGGAGTACTCCAACAGTCTTCTCCAGTAAATATTTTTAAATAATACGGTCGGATTGCCAACAATTATCAGTAGTGCTTTGGCACGGGTAATGGCAACGTTGAATCGTCTCTTCGAAAACAGGAAATCGAGGAACTCTAATTTTCTTTCCACAACGTCCTCGGAATACGAGCGCACGGTAGAAATTATAATGACTTTTCGCTCCCCACCTTGCAATTCCTCGATAGAGGCTATTTTCGGGAGTGGATTTGCAGGGAGTGACGTTTTGAGACCTTCTTGGATTACCTCAACCTAAAATAAAAACATTATTAAATACAAGATCCACAAACTTGCAGTTAGTTTCTGATGAAGCATCACAAACTCAGTTTATTGTGTACCTGTTTCCGATACGGTGTGATTATACCGATGTCCTTACTAGCCACTCCACTCTGCTTCAACAACTTCACATATTCAATCACTTGATACGCCTCTTCTAAATTGAACCACCCAGGAGAGTCAGTGCGCGGATTGCAGTTCCCATCAACTGCATGAAATAAAAGCGGAATACCTTTTTTGGGTAAAAAGGACAAATTTTCGCATAACTCGTGGTGTTCTTTAATTCGATTCGAAATTAACTCTTTGTTGTAGAACAGCTGTGATGGTATCTCCAGCAGGACTGGGTGCGCTCGGTAACTCCGCAAAAGCTTTGTAATCAAATTTTGATTGTATTTCGTCTCAGGAAAATTTTCTTCGTCTCTTGAATACAATTTTGTGCTCATTAAACGCTCAAGGAAAGAGCGTTTTAGTATTTTGTTACATTTAGCATTGCAGAGTAAAACAGGGCCGAGCTGTTGTGGATCACCAGCCAATACTACCTGAATAACCGAATACTTTACATAATGAAACAACTATCAACATATCACTACGCTAAGAAACGTTTTTGTATTTTCGAAACGTTACCTGAGTTTGTTTGTCAACAGCTGCTAAGACACAGGGTATCATCGCTTCTGGCTCTGTACAATACCCTGCTTCGTCTATAAACAAATGATCAAAGTGACCTGTGCTGAGACCCAGTTGGAAAAGATGCCCAGCTGTAACAACCGTGCAGACAATCAGTCTACTGTTGACAGCTATGTCTAAACATTCAATGCCGACGCAGAACTTGGCAATGGTTTTCGAAATAGGTGTTCGACGAGTAAAGCCATTGAGACGAACAAGGTCCTCTGGGCTGAACCGATTTGTTGAAACCAGTTGCTCCGTGATCAAGTCCGACGCCACATTGGATGGAGTAGTCACTAAAATCCTGGGAAATATTATGCATCAATAAACAGAAAACATGCAGCTTATAGGGTTATAATTATTAATGAACACAAAAAAGTAATTATATGAAGTACTGTCTACTAATGCCAATGCGAAGTACTCACCTTGAGGTCGGTTCCACAAAGTAAAACTGCATTATAGCTTCAACTATGGTAAGAGTTTTACCAGTTCCTGGGGGTCCAAAAATTATGTACGGTAACGGACGGGATTGTCCCTTCAATATTGTCTTCACCGCATTCTTCTGCTCACTGTTCAATTTCTTATTGAACCATTTGATAGGCAATGTTGATGGAGTTCTCCGTGGAATGAGTGGATTCTAGAAATACCAATAATAGTTGTAAATTACAGCCACTATTTTATGATTCATAGATGATACATATATGACAAATTACCAAATTATCATTTGGATCTTCCATGTAATCAATCCTAGGTTCCGTCAAGATTAGATTGGTAGGGAATAGCCATTCTGGTCCTAGTTTTTTTATGGCTTCCGTCACTGCAAAATGTGTTCTTCTATAGGCATTCCTTCCGGAATCAAACCAAATGGTCCAAGGACGCCCATCGTATACAACATTAAATTGCTGAGGTAATCTTACGTGAACACATTGAATGCCTTTATCGTTGAGGCTAATTTCCTGGATTGGACCTTTATACATGTCTGTTGTACAGAAAATTCATTTCATTTAAATTCTTTTACAATTAAACTTACAAACAAAATAATTCGCTGAAAAAAATAACCTGAAGAGTTTGGTGTCTTGTAAATACCGACTAAATCTCCGACCAGAATTGGAGGATGAAATTCTGAGAATTTCTTTACGGGAATAATGCAGCATCCCTCCGCGTCGGGCTCAAGCATTAAATTTTTTATGTCGAACTGTCGGCGCTGGATATTTTTCTCCATCTCTTCAAACCATAAAGTCACGGCAAAATTTGTCTATTGTAAAGTCAAATAAATGTAAATTGTTTAGATGAGATCATTGTAAGTAAATATGAATAATTATTACTAGATGTTCTCCCAAGCCCATATACAGA
This sequence comes from Allacma fusca, assembly GCA_947179485.1. Lineage (NCBI taxonomy): Eukaryota > Metazoa > Arthropoda > Collembola > Symphypleona > Sminthuridae > Allacma > Allacma fusca. Next base: position 19,139,586 of record OX359248.1, on the reverse strand, counting down.
TAGTACTGCTTACCACATAATTGCTGGCGTCCAAATCATTCAATAAAGATGGGTACAATTTTAGAAGTTGTGCTTGATCTTGTGTCGTAAAACACTGTAGAATTTTGTCAGGTATCTTAAAATTTCTCATGTTACTGAAGTTGTCCAGTGGATAGTTCTCAAGTCTCAGCGCCGGTACAATATTCATTTTTTTCTCATTCATTATATTGTTCATTGATTGTTGCTTGGTTTTCTTCCAGTTTTTGACCAGGACACTTGAACGGCAACTAATCAAAATTTGCTCAGGGGCTATGGAGTGGACGCTTAACCATCTTCCAATTAGGAAGGAACCGAAATCCAATATGAGCAATTCCTTCGTTCGGCCAAACTGGCGGGTTGTGCATTTTATCTGCAATAGAAAAAATATTGCTTATTTTTACACATTGACACGTAATCATTTGTCACTCTCTAGCTCTTAAAAAGGACTGGGGAGTGCCTCACAAAATATTTGATTTCCCCATTTTGTACAGTTTTTTTCTAGTTTTTCTAAAAACTTCATTGTCCTGGGTAAGTATTTAAGGTCACAGGGTTTAAGAATGTAAAGCAAAGTAAGCTTCATAGAATGTCAGTTTTCTCAAAAAATGATTTTCTGAAAATGTTTGGGCGCTCGTTTGTAGGAAAATTTATGGGTTTTGAACTTTTGATGTCTATACTGGCATGACTGGACGGGACAGGGAACAGGATAAAATTATGCCTGAAGAGCGCAATTGAAGAAAATATGCAGGATGAGGAAATACTGATGTTGCAATTTTATCAGGGAAGACGGACCTAATAAAAATATTTCAAAACACTGGGTTTGCAGCTAATTGGAATTCATTTAAGTCTACTATCAAGAGTCCGACTCAAAAACTGGGGCAACAGCATTAATGTCAGGGAAGATTATGTATCATTTAAAAACGATCTCATCTGGAGCCAACAGTTTTGTTTTGTTTAAAACTTGCTTCACATATTTTGATGCTGTGGTCCCAATTTTTGAGACGGACTGTTGATATTAGACTCAAATGTAAATAAATACAAATATATGAAACTCCCTGAGCTTTGAAATACCTCGAATTCCCAGGAACTGTGTGGCTGCAACTCCACTAGCAATTCTTCTGGACTCTTTGAATTTTTTCCAAAATCAAAATCAAAGTGGGCGACATCTTGTACGTGCCCAATCCTAGCCTTAAGAAGTACCACTGGACGCTCGCCAAAGTTCTCCACTACTACGACCTTGGACGATGTAGATGCACGAATTTGGGTCTGGAAAGAAATTTTATTTGGCTGTATTCGGACTTTTTGCTTATTTCGGAACAAGTCCTGCAGAGGATTAGTTTGTTCACTGGTGGTGGAACCATCTTCAGTTTCAGCGTCACTTTCTTCAGCCGCACTATAAGAAAAGAATGGCAAGTGAAATCATGTTATTCAAGTAACACAAATGCTACAATTGATTAAATATACATATAATCAGGGGTTGTTGGTTATATAAACAGGCTTACTTTCCCAGTTGTTGAGAAAAGCCTGACTGCTCTTTCGGAATTTTCAGCGTTTGGTCTCCGTTCAACCCAATGGTTTCATCAACACCCTCCAAAATTTCCTTGTTCTGCTTGGAGTCGTATACCTTACACTTAAACTCAATAGGACCCTAAGATAAAATAAAAACATGCATATGCAATTTTTATATCCACCTGTTGATCCCGTCACTTCATGGGTTTGCAAAATATATTTATTCGTCGAAGTCGTAAAAGCAGTGGAATGAAACATAAACATTTTTATTCTTTCATTTGCTAGAATTTTACAATAATTATTACAGATGCCTTAAAAAGCTTCTTTTAAAGTCAGTTGCAATGAAAATATTGATCAGAGTTTGGGAAACTGTCTAAGAATAATAATTATAATTATATTATAATTATATACAATTATTGTAATTCGTAATTATTACACTTCGTCACTGCAATTCAAAATTTTCTTGTTAATTTCGCTATCAAAATTATATGGCAAAATCATATCATTTGGCTTTACAAAATTAGTTTCTGTTCCAAACATCTCCTTGCTAAAAGCTTTCTTTGCTAAATTCAGCTTTCATGCTGAGGAAACTCTTGTACTGTATTACAATAACTCTTACTGTGACACGTCTGGCAAAATTCAGCATGAATTTTTCTCCAATTTGAAAAAAGCAAAAAAAAAACTACTACCTCATTTGAATGAGTCACGATGTCTAAAATGAGGTATGAAAGCCGTAAATAATTCGACATATGTATGTAAGTATAATAGATTACACTGCCATACATATGTCAGTATTCGCTTACCTTCACTCTTCTTCTCACTTCAGTTCCAGTCTGCCCTGGGACTGACATAGTAAAAAAAATTCGCCTTAAACAATGAAGGGATACAATATGGGGGTCCCAATTTTCAATATATAATTCAATTTTTGATAATTCAAATAAGGGTAAGAATTAAAACCCCTAATTTGAAAGGAAACTTAAAACAGAGGTGATTAAAACAGCAGGGGAAAGTTTCTTATTGACTAAAAACAATGACAGAGTTTAACGCCGCCCAGGATTCTGTATAAAACACAACCTTATGCTACCAGTAAGTCCCAAAATTCTTTTAGTGCTAACACCTACACTTGTTGGATTACAGTAGCTGTTTAACGTGAGAGGATTCGCAGAGAGACTGTCCCTATCTACTTGCACCTCCGTAGACGTAAGATGAGTGCATGCACACAAGGAGATGAATTGAAGGAAAATAAATGGAGTGGGTAAAGTAAAGGTCAATTCAGGGTTGCTCCCTTCCTTCCTTCAAATTCAACCATATGCAGAAAAGCAGTAGTCAGAAAATTAACATTACACTCGATAGTACTTGGACAAAAAGTAGCATTGCGTTAAAATAGACCAATATATGTATTTCCGTAGCATAGCAAAAGTTGAAACGTTCGACAGTCGTTTTAACTTCCTTCCCGTAGCGTTTTTGGCCTCAGAAAGTGATGATTCATAGAGGTGCTGTTATGTGAAAAGTATCTACGTTTACGGACAAACATTTCAAGGGAGGTAGACTTTTTCCTTACAGAAACGTCGTTGTAAATGCTCCCTTTATCTTCCAGGAATCTTCCATCCCCAAGTAATTCACTTTACAGTATCCATGGATTATTGTCTGTTACTGGAAATCAGTACATACAGTTTTGACAATAAATCTATTACATTATATTGCATTTATGGATGAATGTTTAGTAGGCCACCTCTGTAACAAATTCAACTCTGTTGGGAAGTTTGTACATTTTTGAACTAATACAATCGGAATAATGTGCTGCATGTATTTATACAAAAAGAAATCTCATCAAAGTTTTATATTGTTTACAGTGCCAATTTAAGCATTAAAGGCGATCGCACATCGGACGTTTTGAGGATTCAGCTCAAAGTATATTTAGGTTTAATACTCAGCATATCTATATTTAATAACATCATGTATGTATGTATGTATTTTAGGGATTCACTCTCATTAACTAATGAGATGAGACTGCTCAGGCCACCAATGGGCCTATTGCAGAAATAACATCATCATAAAAGATACAAGTAAGTATCTACAATAGACATCTTTTTAAGGATGAGTTGCAGAAAGCTCTCCGATAGTATTACAACCTGTGGTGAGCCCAAACGGATATAAAAGATTTGCCTAGTGCATCAAAATTGTGTCACGTTCTACCCTTTCATTGAATGCTGCTGTATTACAACAAGATTACAAACAAGAAAATTAAAATCTAAACCCAACTCTTGAATATACGTTTGAGTTTACTGATTTTCATAAATGCAGTAGAATGACGAGCTGCAACAATCCTGAAATATTGCAGTTCCGCTGGAAGGAATTTCGGATTCAGCATTCTAATTATTGTTTTTTTCTTACATTGCAATTGCAAGATCTTTCAAATTGACTGTCGCAACAGGAGTTAAAATTATGTAACAAAACATAATCATGTCACATCACATCAACAAACATAATAACATTTGAAAAGTTACTATTCATTCAGATTGTACCACTAGGAAGAAACTTTGTTCCAAAATAAAGTTTATTAAAAACACTTACATACACATACATACATAGGTAGTAGAAGTGCCTTCATTATGTATGCAGCATTGGTATGTGTGTCCATATGAATATATACAAGGACATAGTATATACATACGCACAAGGAGGGTTTCACAAAATGTTCCTAGTATATTTTCCTCAAACTTATTGTATGTTCCGGGAGACACGAACTGCTCTTAAAAGGATGTTTGTTATAACGAGAGTTTCTTAAAGCTCTTAACTCAGAACTCGAAACTCAGTGTGAGTTTTAATACTTGTTAATTTTAAAAAACATTATTTTGCATTCATAAATATAGTGAGTGAGTTAAAATAAAGGGTGAGTGTGATTAAATAAACTCTTTTTGCTTTCAAGTGAAAAATTATGCTGAGAGCAGAACAAAAATGGCTGATTTTGTTGTTTCAAACTACTACGCCACGAACAACCGGCAGGGGTTTGTGGATGCATTGAGGAATTACATTGATGTGGATGCAGACATGTCCAGCCCTCAATGAAGGCTTCATTGAAAGAGGAATATCAGTTTTCCAGAGAGTTGAGAAGGGAAGGCGGGATGGCTGAATTCATTCGGGAAGGCTGAAGAAAGGCTTCCCAGCAAAGGTGTCCGCCTATCCTATATATAGGCCTATTTACAGGTTATTTATAGGGTGCAAGGATTTTATTAAAAATGCTTGTAGGCAAAATAGGGTGCAAGAATATAAACTTAAAATCTAGCCTACAAAATAGGTAGGTTCAGCCGTCGTAGAATTATGGGCAATTATGTAGGCTATTGAAGCATGTTATTTTTAATTAATGTTGTATGGAATGAACAAAATTAAAATTAAAGAATAATCCGCGCCTGGTACTTGCAGATTGTTTTATAGGGCGGTACAAGCGTGAAAAGTACGTGCTATCTCACCTTAATATGCGCTGAAACCTCATCGAAATTAAAAATTGTAAATATTCGGTAACGTGGGAACATAAGGAAATCTTAAGTGCGACATCCCTTTTGGCCAATTTAGTAAAATTTTGCCACTATTTCCGGCGTAAACCAAAACAAGATCCATACTATTTTGCTCTGAGGGCTTTGGCCAAGGTGACTAAACTTAAACTATATTATTTCAACCCCATTTACTTTAGACAGGATTTTGAATGTATTAGAGTAAAATTCTCTTAAACAGTCTGTCAGTTACGAAAAGCGCATAAGATTTAGGAAGGGTGTAGAATTCGTTGATCTAATTTGTCGGTGAAATGTACGGTAATATGTAGGCTTGGTGGTCCCTATATAGGAAGGATGCAGGATAGGCTGATCTATTCGGCGGTTAAAATGCTGGCATATATGTAGGCTCGGTTCAAATTTTATAAATAGGAAGGATATAGGATAGGCTGAGTCATTTGGACACCTTTGCTTCCCAGTATTAACAGAAAACGGAAGGCGAAGGAAGGAAGTATGTAAAGTAGCCCTCTGCTACTTAGAAGGCTTCGCGCATGCAATCAGCTACAACAGATATTTACAAATACAACAATGAGAGTGTACTAAAAACACTATAAATGCACAAACGTACAGTTATATGCACAATAAGACTTACTTAATTGCTGCTGATTTTAATAAACGAACTCAATTGAGTAAATTGTATCGATGATTTTCAGGTGTTTTACCTGCAAAAGGGTTGTTTAAATGCATTGCTATGGTATTTCGCGTTATGAAGGCTGAATAGGAAGGAACGTTGATTTTTTTGAAGGATGAAGGCTGATTTTTTTGAAGGATGAAGGCTGGAGGCATTAAATTAATAAGTAAAATAGGGCTGAAGGAAGACAAAATATTTTGAAGGCATCCTTTAATAGAAGGATGAAGGAATGCGTTTTTTTCAAAAAAATGCAATTGTGATTCCAAGAGATTTTGCTCATGGTCAACCAATCGGAACGCGGACGCAGTTCACAGGAAGAATATTTTATACACTGGAGTCTCCAATGCCAACTTATTTTAAAGTTTCTTTGGATCCCAGAGACTATCTTATGTCATACTGGCGAGGATCTGATGTCTATGCACCGTATTTCAAATGGCAATACCATAATCCTGAAATTAAGCAGAAAACTCAGTGTGAGTTTTAATACATGCTAAATTTAAAAACTTGCATTATTTTGCATTCATAAATATAGTGAGTGAGTTAAAATTAAGGTACGAATTAAGATGAAGTATGATTAAATAAACGTTTTTTTGCTTTTAAGTAAAAAATTATGCTGAGGGCAGAACAAAAATGGCGGCTATTGTTGTTTCAAACTGCTATGCCACAAACAACCGGCAGGGGTTTGTGGATGCATTGAGGAATTACATTGATGTGCATGTGTTCGGCATTTGCGGGGACAAAGATTACTGTCGTTCTAACAAAGATTGCTTCGCCAGAATTAAAAATGAGTATAAATTCTACCTTGCCTTTGAGAATTGCAACTGCCGAGATTATATTACTGAAAAGTTCTACTATAATGCTCTGGAGTAAGTATATTTATAAATTACATTAAATGGTATCAATTAACTTACAACGTAGTTTAATTATTGTAGAAGACATTCAACTTCTCAATCTCTATTCTAATTGAGTAATGAAGGTACGGAATTGTTCAAGGTTGTCACGAACGTTTGTCACCCGTCTAGCACATACACATCAGATAGTCGGCCATGAAATATTTAATTCCTACCGTAGCAAATTTAGCTACTGCTTTTCTACAATTCGATTCAATGATCTAGGCAGATATTTGGGGTTACAAGGACTCACAAACGTGAAGCAAAGTTGGAATATTTTCAGGTTCTCTAAATGATGTTTTTATTATGATTACCTAGTAAAGTAGGGAGTAAGATTAGGAGTTTATAGATAGTCTGAGAAACCAATGTTAGGACGACGCGAACATGGAGGAATTTCTGATCCTGCGTTTTAATAATAACTGTGAAATATATGGCTGCGGTGTGAAAGTTTATGAAGCTGTTCTAGAAAGGAATTTTATAGGTCACTACGTTGAGAAATGTGCAATAAAAAATTGCCATTAACAATAGGCAGCAACGTGTGGGCAAATTCAGTCTCTGAAGGAAAGTATGATAGACGAGGTGAAGAAGTTCAAGAGACTCGACCGAGTTGGTGTTACTCAACTCTATATTGTAAGAGGAGGGAAAACAGTTTAGGGATGGTGAGTGTAGCTCAGAAAAGGGCACTGTGGCCAAGAGTAAGAAAGGGTACTTCCGGTCAGGTCGAATTCCAAAACCAGAGTGATCGACTTTATTTTAGAGTAGTTAGCTCTTCAGTTAGAGACAATCCTTAAGACTATCCTTCAATACATTCTCATGATAGTCATAAATGCATTATTTAATTCTAATATTTCTAAAATTGAATAAGTTGTTTTCCTAAATAAGTTGGTTTCCTAAATACAACTTCGTTGACAATAGTAACACAACACCATCTCTTCTTAGGGGCGGGGGTTCTGTTTGTAGAAACGGAGACGTTGTTGTCCTAGACGTTTGGTTGGTTTCCATTTAGGTTGGGGTAAATTGGAATGGTCTTTCTGTCTTCTGGGTAACGGTTATTGAAGTGGCTTCGTTGTTGGAAGTATTTTCTCGAATAGTTGTCTTGTCTTTTATTGAAGTTCTTCTGATGCTGGTATTTACATTGGTGGTTACATCTCTGCCGTTTGTTCCGTTCCATGAAATTGTTTGTTTGGGAAGGACTGTAGGAATTATCGGGAAATGGGGAGTGATTAATCATTCTCTTCGTGGGTTTACTATTCCTGAAATTTGGGTGGGGTGGCGCATGACTTTTGATCGTGTGATGGTGAAGATCTTCTAGAGAGGGTAGGGGTAGTTGGGTATTCGAACAGCGTGAGTTAACGATGCTTTGGTTGGTAGTAGAATGAAATCGGTGATGTCGTGGATCAGATCCTTGTCGTGGGAAGAAACGGGGGTAATCCGGGGTAAATGGGGTGTTATAAAACATTTTGGGAATGAGGGATAGCGTTGGGGGTGGGCGAAGTCGTTTTAGTGGGGGAGTGGGAGGAGTATCAAATACAATTGACATTAGTGGGATTGGTTTTGGATTAACTTTAAGAGAATTCATAAACGGAGTTTGAGATGTTATTGATTTTTTGATACGGTGGGAGGCTTCGGTGTTAACTAACTGCTTAGCCTGATGATTTCCCGTCTTCACCAGGCTACTTAGTTTTCCGATTGCCAGTCTAGATTCTGGCTTGAAGGGTATTGTCCACTGTTTGAATCGAATATGGTATTGATATGATTGGTTTGATGTGGGTCGTAATTGGTGGTATACGGATCGTTTGGTTGTTTAGATTTTAGCCAGTTGTCGAAGGAGAAGCATTGTCGTAGGGTATGGGTGTTGGTGTTGCAAAATCCGCAAGTTGAAGGTGGTTCTTGTTGAAGGAGTGGTTGGCTGAAATTTTTGGTAGATTGTGTGTTGATTGGTTGTGACACTAGTGATGGTATGTTTGGAATTTGGTAGAGCTTTGTCATGTCGATAGGATGTGCAGATGGTCCTTGTTGTAATTGTATGTTATTATTCTTCAATTCTGTTGTGATGAATTCTAGTTGTTCTTGAAATTCTGCTATAGTACCACGAGATCCGAGTTTCGTTTTGATATTCCAGCGGAGATCATTGGGTAATCCTAGGTATAAGTATTTTAGTTTTTGTGTTTCAGTCATATCAGGGTTCATACGCATGAAAATGCTTAATTGTTTGTACACGTATTGCCTTCCGGTAGTTGTTGTTTCAAAAGTTGTTGAAAGGTTTTCAGTTTCTGCGAGGTCCTGATCATCTACTTCTGGGAAAGCGTTTTGTAATTTTTCTTTGAACTCCTTCAATTTCAGTTGACTATTAGCAGTTGATAGGTTGTCAAGTAATTCTCGGTTAGAGAAAATCCACCAATGTAGTGCTTCATCTGTTAGTAAGAACTTCATATTTTCTAATTTCCACTTGTCTGTTAATTTGAAGTGAGTACATCTTGCATTGAGCGTTTCCAGCCATGTTGAGCAGGAGGTCTCTCCGTTGTATGTTGGGATGTTAGAAAAGATTTGATTTGGCAGGAATGCTGTCATTTTGATGTTAATTTCGGTGCGTCTACTCTTGTCTGTTCGGATCACAAACGCTAATATTTTGTAGTAGTGGGTCGTTGGTAAATTCGTTCAAAGTATGATATATAGAAGTTGTAGTAATATTTTACAATTCATGTAGATGGTGGAAGGTTGTGCAGTGAAGTTTAAATATGCGTAGTCTTGGTAGTGGTATTCGCCAGGGTAAATTTGTAATAATATTAATAAACACCATTAATAATACTTGGCAGTGAGGGTCGGAGTCTTCCGCAACTTCCACTCAAAAAATAATTCTAAGTTTATTGGATTTTAGAAAAATTTGGGCAGGGGTTTGTTCTATTTCAACAATTTTGTGAAATTAATTTAAAGTTTTTCACATTTAAGAAAAATTTGGGCAGGGGTCTCTTGTATTTCAACACTTTTGTAAAATTAATTTTAAGTCTTTTAAATTTAAGAAAAATTTGGGCAGGGGTCTCCCCTTAATTGTACACTATTGTTGGGTGGTGTGGTACTGACTAGGTACGACTTTGAGGTCAAACCACTAGTCACAACCACAAAATATTTTGGGGTACTCTGTATAATTTTTGGTACGGATCTGGTACGGCTATAAGGCCAAACCAAGAAACCAAACCACGGAGGAATATAATTTTTGTAGAGGTGGTGGGGGGAGTGAGTAAAATTTTCTCGGGTACTGGTCCGGTACACAATAAGAGATAACTGTTAGCTCTAACCATAAAATTTTGTGGTACGAGCTCAGTACGCAATTAAAGTAAACCACAGATCCAAACCACGAAAAAAAAAATTCAATAGTATAAAATAGAGTAATTAGGGTAATGTATAGAATAAATATATAAAAAATTACGTTGTCAGCTTCGGTTATCACAATTATATAAATATCACACTTCCTGGAGCAGGATAGAGAAGGAACTCCGCACCTTGTAAGAGGAGGGAAAACAGTTTAGGGATGGTGAGTGTAGCTCAGAAAAGGGCACTGTGGCCAAGAGTAAGAAAGGGTACTTCCGGTCAGGTCGAATTCCAAAACCAGAGTGATCGACTTTATTTTAGAGTAGTTAGCTCTTCAGTTAGAGACAATCCTTAAGACTATCCTTCAATACATTCTCATGATAAAGTCATAAATGCATTATTTAATTCTAATATTTCTAAAATTGAATAAGTTGTTTTCCTAAATAAGTTGGTTTCCTAAATACAACTTTGTTGACAATAGTAACACAACAATATTTCATACAAGGGGAGCTGTTATAGAAAATTGTTGAAAACTCTGATTTTTAGTAAATTTTATGGGTGCTTATTTGTTTTGATTGTTTAGTTCCAGTTGACACGTGATACATAGAAACTCCAAATAGCGCTTGGAAAGCTTATAAAATTTCCTACAAATGAGCGTCAAAACTTTTTCTTCGCAAAATTTGGTTTTGAATAAAAATATATATCTATTATGCTAATTCTGAAATATTTAGATTCCGAATTTGTATCAGGGTTGTGTGTTTAAATTTTGAACTAGACTAATTAAACAAATTTTATAAAATCTGGTACAAAATTTGCTACAAAATGTGGGGATTAAATATTTTACTGGTACTGGTGACTGGTGACTCTTGTACGCGCTAGAGGGGGACAAATGTTTGTGTAAACACTCCACATTTATGTACGAAGTTTTAACGCTCGAAATTTTTTATCGTTTATTTCAGACACGATATGATACCAGTGGTTTTGGGTGCTCATCCATCGGACTACAAAAGTGTTGCTCCAAAAGATTCATATATTCATGTTGAGGATTTTAGATCAGTAAAAGACCTAGCGGCGTACATGCTGCTACTTGACTCAAATGATACACTATACAACGAATATTTTGCTTGGAAGGGGACTGGTAGCTTTGTAAGCACAAACTCACCGTGTGAACTTTGTACATTTTTGCACTTACAAGATTTATATGTTCATGATGATGAAGCGCATCAAAAGCTACTTGAATTCGGAAGATGAATATGATAAACCAGAATTTCATTGGTCGGGTGACATTAAAGAAATGTGCTTACCTCATGGTCAATGGTACTGGAATCCCTGAATAAATTGTTTACTTACAAATAATCTAATAATGATCTACTGGCGAATAAGTATAGCTACAAGAGTCACACACTAATAAGTACGAATACTCCCTTTTTGTAATGTATTTATTTACATACTTTATCTACTATTGGGGTTTAGGATCTCGTATTGACATGAATATTTGACAATGATGGGTTTTAGTTTTACTGCAATATATATATAAGACGCTACACAAACGTTCTCCAAAGGTCAGGTATGTTCTAACAAAACATTGACTTCACAAGAAATGTTTGCTTTTCATTTGTTTGTAGAATTACAATAATTATTACAAATCGTATTGGTTTCAAAATCGGCTGGTAATATCCGTACTTTGACCATAACAATCTTTGTCGTCATCCCAGTCACTGGCTTCCTCGGTTCCTTTAACGACATCTGGAACACGAGTTCTGGCAATGCTTTTTCTCACCTCATACCATTTTGGCCCTCTGAATTCTGGAAGCTGGCAGCCCGTATAAACTCCAAGATCAATGGAGTACTCCAACAGTCTTCTCCAGTAAATATTTTTAAATAATACGGTCGGATTGCCAACAATTATCAGTAGTGCTTTGGCACGGGTAATGGCAACGTTGAATCGTCTCTTCGAAAACAGGAAATCGAGGAACTCTAATTTTCTTTCCACAACGTCCTCGGAATACGAGCGCACGGTAGAAATTATAATGACTTTTCGCTCCCCACCTTGCAATTCCTCGATAGAGGCTATTTTCGGGAGTGGATTTGCAGGGAGTGACGTTTTGAGACCTTCTTGGATTACCTCAACCTAAAATAAAAACATTATTAAATACAAGATCCACAAACTTGCAGTTAGTTTCTGATGAAGCATCACAAACTCAGTTTATTGTGTACCTGTTTCCGATACGGTGTGATTATACCGATGTCCTTACTAGCCACTCCACTCTGCTTCAACAACTTCACATATTCAATCACTTGATACGCCTCTTCTAAATTGAACCACCCAGGAGAGTCAGTGCGCGGATTGCAGTTCCCATCAACTGCATGAAATAAAAGCGGAATACCTTTTTTGGGTAAAAAGGACAGATTTTCGCATAACTCGTGGTGTTCTTTAATTCGATTCGAAATTAACTCTTTGTTGTAGAACAGTTGTGATGGTATCTCCAGCAGGGCTGGGTGCGCTCGGTAATTCCGCAAAAGCTTTGTAATCAAATTTTGATTGTATTTCGTCTCAGGAAAATTTTCTTCATCTCTTGCATACAATTTTGTGCTCATTAAACGCTCAAGGAAAGAGCGTTTTAGTATTTTGCTACATTTAGCATTGCACAGTACAACAGGGCCGAGCTGTTGTGGATCACCAGTCAATATTACCTGAATAACAAAATACATTACATAATGAAACAACTATCAACATATCACTACGCTAAGAATAAGTTTCGAAATTTTCGAAACGTTACCTGAGTTTGTTTGTCAACAGCTGCTAAGACGCAGGGTATCATCGCTTCTGGCTCTGTACAATACCCTGCTTCGTCTATAAACAAATGATCGAAATGACCTGTGCTGAGACCCAGTTGGAAAAGATGCCCAGCTGTAACAACCGTGCAGATAATAAGTCTCCTGTTGACACCTATTTCTAAATAATTAATGCCGACGCAGAACTTTGCAATGGTTTTGGAAATAGGAGTCCGACGAGTAAAGCCATTGAGACGAACAAGGTCTTCTGGGCTGAACCGATTTGTTGAAACCAGCTGCTCCGTGATCAAGTCCGACGCCACATTGGATGGAGTAGTCACTAAAATCCTGGGAAATATTATGAACCAACAAATACAGAAAACATGCAGCTTATAGGGTTATAATTATTAATGGATACAAAAAAGTAATTATATCAAGTACTGTCTACTAATGCCAATACGAAGTACTCACCTTGAGGTCGGTTCCAAAAAGTAAAACTGCATTATAGCTTCAACTATGGTAACTGTTTTCCCAGTTCCTGGAGGTCCAAAAATTATGTACGGTAATGGGCGGGCCTGTCCCTTTAATATTTTCTTCACCGCATTCTTCTGCTCACTGTTCAATTTCTTATTGAACCATTTGAGATGCAATATACAGGAATTATTTCCTGGACAAGGCATCTTGCTTTTGTCCCGCTGGTTTGCAAGATCTACCCTGCATGCAGAGTCTCCTTTTTCTGCGTTTTCTAGAGTTCTCCGTGGAATGAGTGGATTCTAGAAATACCAATAATAGTTGTAAATTACAGGCACTATTTTATGATTCATAGATGATACATACATGACAAATTACCAAATTATCATTTGGATCTTCCATGTAATCAATCCTAGGTTCCGTCAAGATTAGATTGGTAGGGAATAGCCATTCTGGTCCTAGTTGTTTTATGGCTTCCGTCACTGCAAAATGTGTTCTTCTAAAGGAATTTCTTCCGGAATCAAACCAAACGGTCCAAGGACGCCCATCGTATACAACATTAAATTGCTGAGGTAATCTTACGTGAACACATTGAATGCCTTTATCGTTGAGGCTAATTTCCTGGATTGGACCTTTATACATGTCTGTTGTACAGAAAATTCATTTCATTTAAATTCTTTTACAATTAAACTTACAAACAAAATAATTCGCTGAAAAAAATAACCTGAAGAGTTTGGTGTCTTGTAAATACCGACTAAATCTCCGACCAGAATTGGAGGATGAAATTCTGAGAATTTCTTTACGGGAATAATGCAGCATCCCTCCGCGTCGGGCTCAAGTATTAAATTTTTTATATCGAACTGTCGGCGCTGGATATTTTTTTCGATTTCTTCGAACCATAACGCTACAGCAAATTGCTTCTGTTTTAAAGTCAAATAAATGTAAATTTTTTACATCAGATCATTGTAAATAAATATGAATAATTATTACTAGAAGTTCACCAAAACTCATGTAGTATTGCTTACCACATAATTGTTGGCGTCCAAATCATTCAATAAAGATGGGTACAGTTTTAGAAGTTGTGTTTGATCTTGTGTCGTAAAACACTGTAAAATTTTGTCGGGTATCTTAAAATTTCTAATTTTATTGAAGTTGCCGAGTGGACAGTTCTCAAGTCTCAGTACCGCTACAATATTCATTTTTTTCTCATTCATTATATTGTTCATTGATTGTTGCTTGGTTTTCTTCCAGTTTTTGACCAGGACACTTGAACGGCAACTAATCAAAATTTGCTCAGGGGCTATGGAGTGGACGCTTAACCATCTTCCAATTAGGAAGGAACCGAAATCCAGTATGAGCAATTCCTTCGTTCGGCCGAATTGGCGGGTTGTGCATTTTATCTGCAATAAAAAAAATATTGCTTATTTTTACACATTGACACGTAATCATTTGCCACTCTCTAGCTCTTAAAAAGGACTGGGGAGTGCCTCACAAAATATTTGATTTCCCCATTTTGTACAGTTTTTTTCTAGTTTTTCTAAAATTTACTTCATTGACCTGGGTAAGTATTTAAGGTCACAGGGTTTAAGGATGTAAAGCAACGTACTGTTCTTAGAATGTCAGTTTTCTCAAAAAATGATTTTCTGAAAATGTTTGTACGCTCGTTTGTAGGAAAATTTATGGGCTTTGAGCATTTGATGTCTATACGTTGAGAATTGTGGGCATGACTGGAAGGGACAGGGAGCAGGAAAAAATTATGCCTGAGGAGAGAAATTGAAGAAAATATGGAGGGTGAGGAAATACTGATGTTGTAATTTTATCAGGGAAGACGAACCTAATAAAAATATTTCAAAACACTGGGCTTGCAGCAAATTGGAATTCATTTAAGTCTAATATCAACAGTCCGACTCAAAAATTGGAGCCATGTCAGGGAAGGTTATGTATCATTTAAAAACGATGTCATCTTTAGCCAACAGTTTTACTTTGTTTAAACCTTACTTCACATATTTTGATGCTGTGGTCTTAAATTTCGAGACGGACTGTTGATATTAGACTCAAATGTAAATAAATACAAATATATGAATCTCCCTGAGCTTTGAAATACCTCGAATTCCCAGGAACTGTGTGGCTGCAACTCCACTAGCAATTCTTCTGGACTCTTTGAATTTTTTCCAAAATCAAAATCAAAGTGGGCGACATCTTGTACGTGCCCAATCCTAGCCTTAAGAAGTACCACTGGACGCTCGCCAAAGTTCTCCACTACTACGACCTTGGACGATGTAGATGCACGAATTTGGGTCTGGAAAGAAATTTTATTTGGCTGTATTCGGACGTTTTGCTTATTTCGGAACAAGTCCTGCAGAGGATTAGTTTGTTCACTGGTGGTGGAACCATCTTCAGAAACAGCGTCACTTTCTTCAGCTGCACTATAATAAAAGAATGGCAACATGGCAAGTCAAAGGCGAATCATCATATTCAAGTAACATAAATACTACAATTGATTAAATACATAGTCAGGGCTTATATAAATAAGCTCACTTTTCCAGTTGTTGAGAAAAGCCTGACTGCTCTTTCGAAATTTTTAGCGGTTGGTCTCCGTTCAACCCAGTGGTTTCACCTGCACCCTCCATTTCCTTGCTCTGCATTGAGTTGTATTTCTTACACCAAAACGCACTAGGACCCTAAGATAAAATAAAACCATACATATTTAATTTTTATATCCACCTGTTGATCACTTCACTTCATGGGTTTGCAAAATATATGTAGTCGTCGTAGTCGTAAAAGCAGTGGAATGAAACATATTTTATTCTTTCATTTGCTAAAATTTTACAATAATTATTATAGATGCCTTAAAATGCTTCTTTTAATGTCAGTTGCAATGAAAATATTGGTCAGAGTTTGGGCAACTGTCTAAGAATAATTATTGTAATTTGTAATTATTACACTTCGTCACTGCAATTCAAAATTTTCGTGTTAATTTCGCTATCAAAATCATATGGCAAAATCATATCATTTGGCTTTACAAAATTAGATTCAGTTCCAAACATCTCCTTGCTAAAAGCTTTCTTTGCTAAATTCAGCTTTCATGCTGAGGAAACTCTTGTACTGTATTGCAATAACTCTTACTGTGACATGTCTGGCAAAATTCAGTATGGATTTTTCTCCAATTTGAAAAAAGCAAAAAAAACTACTCCCTCATTTGAATGTCACGATGTCTAAAATCAGGTATGGAAGCCCATAAAAAATTAGACATAAGTATAATAGAATACACTGGCATACATATGAAACTATTCGCTTACCTTCACTCTTCTTCTCACTTCAGTTCCAGTCTGCCCTAGGACTGACATAGTAAAAATATTCGCCTTGAACAATAAAGGGATACAATATGGGGGTCCCAATTTTCAATATATAATTTCAATTTTTGATAATTCAATTAAGGGTAAGAATTAAAACCCCTAATTTGAAAGGAAACTTAATACAGAGGTGTTTAAAACAGCAGGGGAAAGTTTCTTATTGACTAAAAACAATGACAGAGTTTAACGCCGCCCAGGATTCTGTATAAAACACAACCTTCTGCTACCAGTAAGTCCCAAAATTCTTTTAGTGCTAACACCTACACTTGTTGGATTACAGTAGCTGTTTAACGTGAAAGGATTCGCAGAGAGACTCTCCCTATCTACTTGCACCTACGTGGACATAAGATACAAGGAGATGAATTTAAGGAAAATAAATGGAGTGGGTAAAGTAAAGGTCAATTCAGGGTTGCTCCCTTCCTTCCTTCAAATTCAACCCTATGCAGGATAGCAGTAGTCAGAAAATTAACATTACACTCGATAGTACTTGCACAAAAAATAGCATTGCGTTAAAATAGACCAATATATGTATTTCCGTAGCATAGCAAAAGTTGAAACGTTCGACAGTCGTTTTAACTTCCTTCCCGTAGCGTTTTTGGCCTCAGAAAGTGATGATTCATAGAGGTGCTGTTATGTGAAAAGTATCTACGTTTACGGATAAACATTTCAAGGGAGGTAGACTTTTTCCTTACAGAAACGTCGTTGTAAATGCTCCCTTTATCTTCCAGGAATCTTCCATCCCCAAGTAATTCACTTTACAGTGTCCATGGATTATTGTCTGTTACTGGAAATCAGTACATACAGTTTTGACAATAAAGCTATTACATTATTGCATTTATGGATGAACCTTTTAGTATGCCAACCTCTGCAACAAATTCAACTCTGCTAGGAAGTTTATACATGTTTGAACTAATACAATCGGAATAATGTGCTGCATGTATTTATACAAAAAGAAATCTCATCAAAGTTTTATATTGTTTACAGTGCCAATTTAAGCATTAAAGGCGATCGCACATCGGACGTTTTGAGGATTCAGCTCAAAGTATATTTAGGTTTAATACTCAGCATATCTATATTTAATAACATCATGTATGTATGTATGTATTTTAGGGATTCACTCTCATTAACTAATGAGATGAGACTGCTCAGGCCACCAATGGGCCTATTGCAGAAATAACATCATCATAAAAGATACAAGTAAGTATCTACAATAGACATCTTTTTAAGGATGAGTTGCAGAAAGCTCTCCGATAGTATTACAACCTGTGGTGAGCCCAAACGGATATAAAAGATTTGCCTAGTGCATCAAAATTGTGTCACGTTCTACCCTTTCATTGAATGCTGCTGTATTACAACAAGATTACAAACAAGAAAATTAAAATCTAAACCCAACTCTTGAATATACGTTTGAGTTTACTGATTTTCATAAATGCAGTAGAATGACGAGCTGCAACAATCCTGAAATATTGCAGTTCCGCTGGAAGGAATTTCGGATTCAGCATTCTAATTATTGTTTTTTTCTTACATTGCAATTGCAAGATCTTTCAAATTGACTGTCGCAACAGGAGTTAAAATTATGTAACAAAACATAATCATGTCACATCACATCAACAAACATAATAACATTTGAAAAGTTACTATTCATTCAGATTGTACCACTAGGAAGAAACTTTGTTCCAAAATAAAGTTTATTAAAAACACTTACATACACATACATACATAGGTAGTAGAAGTGCCTTCATTATGTATGCAGCATTGGTATGTGTGTCCATATGAATATATACAAGGACATAGTATATACATACGTACAAGGAGGGTTTCACAAAATGTTCCTAGTATATTTTCCTCAAACTTATTGTATGTTCCGGGAGACACGAACTGCTCTTAAAAGGATGTTTGTTATAACGAGAGTTTCTAAAAGCTCTTAAGCAAATAACCATTGTAATGTGACTGTAAATGCCTGCAGAAACTCAGTGTGAGTTTTAATACTTGTTAATTTTAAAAAACATTATTTTGCATTCATAAATATAGTGAGTGAGTTAAAATAAAGGGTTTGCTTTCAAGTGAAAAATTATGCTGAGAGCAGAACAAAAATGGCTGCTATTGTTGTTTCAAACTACTACGCCACGAACAACCGGCAGGGGTTTGTGGATGCATTGAGGAATTACATTGATGTGGATGCAGACATGTCCAGCCTTCAATGAAGGCTGCATTGAAGGCGGAATATCAATTTTCCAGAGAGTTGGGAAGGGATGCGGGATAGCTGAATTAATTCGGGAAGGCTGAAGGAAGGCTTCCTAGTATTAACAGAAAACGGAAGGCGAAGGAAGGAAGTCTATAAAGTAGCCTTCTGCTACTTAGAAGGCTTCACGCATGCAATGAACGACAATAGATAGTTACAAATACAACAATGAGAGTGTACTAAAAATACTACAAATGCACAAATGTACAGTTATATGCACAATGAGACTCAAATCAATTGAGTAAATTGTATCGCTGATTTTTAGATGTTTTCCCTGCAAAAGGGTTGTCTAAATGCATTGCTATGGTATTTCGTGTTATGAAGGCTGAATAGGAAGGAAGGCTGATTTTTTTTGAAGGCTGAAGCGAAGGCTGGAGGCATTAAATTAATAAGTAAAGTAGGGCTGAAGGAAGGCAAAATATTTTGAAGGCTTCCTTTAATAGATGGATGAAGGAATGCATTTTTTCAAAAAATTGTCTTCGAAGGTTTGAAGGAAGGCAATTTCATTTGGACATCTCTGCATTGATGTGGATGCAGACATGTCCAGCCTTCAATGAAGGCTTCATTGAAGGAGGAATATCAATTTTCCAGAGAGTTGAGAAGGGAAGGCGGGATGGCTGAATTCATTCGGGAAGGCTGAAGAAAGGCTTCCCAGCAAAGGTGTCCGCCTATCCTATATATAGGCCTATTTGCAGGTTATTTATAGGGTGCAAGGATTTTATTAAAAATGCTTGTAGGCAAAATAGGGTGCAAGAATATAAACTTAAAATCTAGCCTACAAAATAGGTAGGCTCAGCCGTCGTAGAATTACAGGCAAATATGTAGGCTATTGAAGCATGTCGTTTTTAATTAATGTTGTATGGAATGAACAAAATTAAAATTAAAGAATAATCCGCTCCTGGTACTTGCAGATTGTTTTATAGGGCGGTACAAGCGTGAAAAGTACGTGCTATCTCACCTTAATATGCGCTGAAACCTCATCGAAATTAAAAATTGTAAATATTCGGTAACGTGGGAACATAAGGAAATCTTAAGTGCGACATCCCTTTTGGCCAATTTAGTAAAATTTTGCCACTATTTCCGGCGTAAACCAAAACAAGATCCATACTATTTTGCTCTGAGGGCTTTGGCCAAGGTGACTAAACTTAAACTATATTATTTCAACCACATTTACTTTAGACAGGATTTTTAATGTATTAGAGTAAAATTCTCTTAAACAGTCTGTCAGTAACGAAAAGCGCATAAGATTTAGGAAGGGTGTAGAATTCGTTGATCTAATTTGTCGGTGAAATGTACGGTAATATGTAGGCTTGGTGGTCCCTATATAGGAAGGATGCAGGATAGGTTGATCTATTCGGCGGTTAAAATGCAGGCATATATGTAGGCTCGGTTCAAATTTTATAAATAGGAAGGATATAGGATAGGCTGAGTCATTTGGACACCTTTGCTTCCCAGTATTAACAGAAAACGGAAGGCGAAGGAAGGAAGTATGTAAAGTAGCCCTCTGCTACTTAGAAGGCTTCGCGCATGCAATCAGCTACAACAGATATTTACAAATACAACAATGAGAGTGTACTAAAAACACTATAAATGCACAAACGTACAGTTATATGCACAATGAGACTTACTTCATTGCTGCTGATTTTAATAAACGAACTCAATTGAGTAAATTGTATCGATGATTTTCAGGTGTTTTACCTGCAAACGGGTTGTTTAAATGCATTGCTTATGGTATTTCGCGTTATGAAGGCTGAATAGGAAGGAACGTTGATTTTTTTGAAGGATGAAGGCTGATTTTTTTGAAGGATGAAGGCTGGAGGCATTAAATTAATAAGTAAAATAGGGCTGAAGGAAGACAAAATATTTTAAAGGCTTCCTTTAATAGAAGGATGAAGGAATGCGTTTTTTCAAAAAAATGCCTTCGAAGGTTTGAAGGAAGGCAATTTCATTTGGTCATCTCTGTGTGGATGTGTTTGGCCTTTGCGGGGACAAAGATTACTGTCGTTCTAACAAAGATTGCTTCGCCAGAATTAAAAATGATTATAAATTCTACCTTGCCTTTGAGAATTGTAACTGCCGAGATTATATTACTGAAAAGTTCTACTATAATGCTCTGGAGTAAGTATATTTATAAATTACATTAAATGGTATCAATTAAATTACAACGTAGTCTAATTATTGTAGAAGACATTCAACTTCTCAATCTCTATTCTAATTGAGTAATGAAGGTACGGTATTGTTCAAAGTAGTCACAAATGTTTGCCACCCCTCTAGCACTTACATACATATCAGATAGTCGCCCATGAAATATTTAATTCTTACATTTCGTATCAATTTTAGCTACTGGTTTTCTAAAATTTGATTCATTGATCTAGGTAGATATTTGGGATTACAAGGAGTCACAATCGTGAAGCAAAGTTGGAATATTTTCAGGTTCTCTAAATGATTTGGTTTATTCTGAAGACCTAAAAAAGTAGGGAGTTAGATTAGGAGAAATTTACAGATAGTCTGAGAAACCAATGTTAGGATGACGCGAACAGGGAGGAATTTCTGATCCTGCATTTTAATAATAAATGTGAAATTTATCGCTGTGGTGTGAAAGTTCATAAAGCTGTTTTAGCAGAAAGGAATTTTATAGGTCACTACGTTGAGAAATGTGCAATAAAAAATTGCCATTAACATTAGGCAGCAACGTGTGGGCAAATTCAGTCTCTGGAGGAAAGTATGATAGACGAGGTGGAGAAGTTCAAGAGGCTCGACCGAGTTGGTGTAACTCAACTCTATATTTCATACAAGGGAAGCTGTTATAAAAAATCGTTTAGAACTCAGATTTTTAGCAAATTTTATGGGTACTTATTTGTTTTGATTATTTAGTTCCAGTTTGCACGTGATACATAGAAACTCCAGATAGCGCTTGGAAAGCCCATAAAATTTCCTATACATGAGCGTCAAAACATTTTCTTTACAAAATTTTATAAAAATATATATATTATGCTAAATTTGAAATGCTTAAATTCCGAATTTGTATCAGGGTTGTGTCTTCAAATTTTGAACCAGGCTAATTACACAAATTTTATAAAATCTGGCACAAAGTTTTCTCCAAAATGTGGGGATTAAATATTTTACTGGTACAGGTTATGGTGATTCTTATACGGGCTAGAGGAGGACAAATGTTTGTGTAAACGGGTGTGTACGAAGTTCTAATATGATAAACCAGAATTTCATTGGTCGGGTGACATCAAAGAAATGTGCTTCCCTCATGGTCAATGATACTGGAAACTTTAAATTGATATATAAAGCCATTAATATGCAACGAAGTTGGTTTCTGTCACAGATTTTACCCAATCGAAACGGATTAGAGGTTTAAAGGATCCATTGCATTTATTTAAACGAAGAACAGCCTTATATGTAAAAACGGCTTATTGTTAGTTATATTGTTGTTAAGTTCAATACATTTTATAATTTACAAACCATTGCATCTCAGTTTTCCCATCCACCTTGGTGGATGGCTTAGTAGAGCTAGTAAAGTTATAATCTATACCATATAAAAATGCGGGTGACGTCTCACCGCCCGCAACGATTGCTTTGCTCTGTTCAGCGATTAATTAAAGTAACAAGTAACAAATTTTTAAAAAGAGTCACTAATTGTAATTGGGAATTAAAGAATTTTTTAAAAGATAATCGTTAAATATTATAGAAAACTAAATATTTTTTAAAAGATAATCGTTAATTATAATAGAAAATTAAATATTTTTTAAAAGATAATCGTTAATTATAATAGAAAACTAAATATTTTTTAAAAGTTAATCGTTAATTATAATAGAAAACTAAATATTTTTTAAAGTTAATCGTTAATTATAATAGAAAACTAAATATTTTTTAAAAGATAATCGTTAATTATAATAGAAAATTAAATATTTTTTAAAAGTTAATCGTTAATCCTAATCAGCAATGAAAATAATTTTTAAAGTAATCGTTAATTGTAATTATCAATGACAATTATTTTTAAAATAATTGTTAATCGTAAACAACAATGAAAATAATCTTTAAAGTAATCGTTAATTGTAATTATCAATGACAATTATTTTTAAAATAATTGTTAATCGTAAACAACAATGAAAATTATTTTTAAAGTAATCGTTAATCGTAATAATTAATTAGTAGTTATAAGTCAATTAATCATGAATTGTAAATATAAATTCATTTTGTTCTTGAAGTAATCATTAAATTGTAATTTGTAATCACAAAATTGGAAATTGACATCCCTGCTTCTAAGGTCGCCTATGTTCTAACAAAACATTATTGACTTCACAAGAAATGCTTGCTTTTCATTAGTTTGTAGATTTACAATAATTATTACAAATCGTATTGGTTCAAAATCGGCTGGTAATATCCGTATTTTGACCATAACAATCTTTGTCTTCATCCCAGTCACTGGTTTCTCGGTTCGGTGATGGTATCTCCAGCAGGACTGGGTCCGCTCGGTAACTCCGCAAAAGCTTCGTAATCAAATTTTGATTGTATTTCGTCTCAGGAAAATTCTCTTCATCTCTTGCATACAATTTTGTGCTCATTAAACGCTCAAGGAAAGAGCGTTTTAGTATTTTGTTACATTTGGAATTGGAAAGTAAAACAGGGCCGAGCTGTTGTGGATCACCAGCCAATATTACCTGAATAACCGAATACTTTACATAATGAAACAACTATCAACATATCACTACGCTAAGAATAAGTTTCGAAATTTTCGAAACGTTACCTGAGTTTGTTTGTCAACAGCTGCTAAGACGCAGGGTATCATCGCTTCTGGCTCTGTACAATACCCTGCTTCGTCTATAAACAAATGATCGAAGTGACCAGTGCTGAGACCCAGTGGGAAGAGCTGCCCAGCTGTAACAACCGTGCAGACAATCAGTCTACTGTTGACAGCTATGTCTAAACATTCAATGCCGACGCAGAACTTTGCAATGGTTTTGGACATAGGAGTCCGACGAGTACAGTCATTGAGACGTACAAGGTCATCTGGGTTGAATCGATTTGTTGCAACCAGTTGCTCCGTGATCAAGTCCGACGCCACATTGGATGGAGCAGTCACTAAAATCCTGGAAAACATTTCGCACACATATGTATATACATACAGAAAACGTGCAGCTTATAGGGTTAGTTGAAGTAATGAATGCAAAAAAGTAATTATACAGTATCAAGCACTGTCTACTAATGCCAACGCAAAGTACTCACCTTGAGGTCGGTTCCACAAAGTAAAACTGCATTATAGCTTCAACTATGGTAACAGTTTTCCCAGTTCCTGGAGGTCCAAAAATTATGTACGGTAATGGACGGGATTGTCCCTTCAATATTGTCTTCACCGCATTCTTCTGCTCACTGTTCAATTTCTTATTGAACCATTTGAGAGGCAATGTTGATGGAGTTCTCTGTGGAATGAGTGGATTCTAGAAATACCAATAATAGTTGTAAATTACAGGCACTATTTTATGATTCATAGATGATACATATATGACAAATTACCAAATTATCATTTGGATCTTCCATGTAATCAAACCTTGGTTCGGTCAAGATTAGACTGGTAGGGAATAGCCATTCTGGTCCTAGTTGTTTTAAGGCTTCCGTCACTGCAAAATGTGTTCTTCTAAAGGAATTCCTTCCGGAATCAAACCAAATGGTCCAAGGACGCCCATCGTATACAACATTAAATTGCTGAGGTAATCTTACGTGAACACATTGAATGCCTTTATCGTTGAGGCTAATTGCCTGGATTGGACCTTTATACATGTCTGTTGTACAGAAAATTTATTTCATTTAAATTCTTTTACAATTAAACTTAAAAACAAAACAATTCGCTGAAAAAAATAACCTGAAGAGTTTGGTGTCTTGTAAATACCGACTAAATCTCCGACCAGAATTGGAGGATGAAATTCTGAGAATTTCTGTACGGGGATAATGCAGCATCCCTCCGTGTCGGGCTCCAGTATTAAATTCTTTAAATCGAACTGTCGACACCGGGTATTGTTTTCAATTTCTTGAAACCACAACGCTACAGAAAATTGTTCCTGTTGTAAAGTAAAATAAATGCAAATTGTTCAGATGATATAATCAATTAAATAAAAATAATTATTACTACAAGTGCTCCCACATGCAGGATTTCTTACCACATAATTGCTGGCGTCCAAATCATTCAATAAAGATGGATACAGTTTCAGAAGTTGTGATTGATCTTGTGTCCTAAAACACTGTAGAATGTTGTCGGGTATTTCGAATTTTCTCATGTTATTGAAGTTGCCGAGTGGATAGTCATCCAGTCTCAGTGCCGGTACAATATTAGTTTTTTTCTCATTCATTATATTATTCATTGATTGTTGCTGGGTTTTCTTCCCGTTTTTGACCAGAACTTTTTGCTTATTTCGGAACAAGTCCTGCAGAGTATTACTTTGTTCACTGGTGGTGGAACCATCTACTTCAGAAATTTCAGCGTTACGTTCTTCAGCCGCACTATAATAAAATAATGACAAGTGAAAGGCGAATCATTACATATATTCAAGTAACATAAATACTACCATTGATTAAAAATATATAGTCAGGGGTTATATAAATACGCTTACTTTCCCAGTTGTTGAGAAAAGCCTGACTGCTCTTTCGAAATTTTTAGCGGTTGGTCTCCGTTCAACCCAGTGGTTTCACCTGCACCCTCCCAAATTTCCTTGTTCTGATTTGAGTTGTATTTCTTACACCAAAAATCGCTAGGACCCTAAAATAAAATAAAACCATACATATATAATTTTTATATCCACCTGTTGATCCCTTCACTTCATAGGTTTGCAGAATATATTTCTTCCTCGAAGTCGTAAAAGCAGTGGAATGAAACATATTTTATTCTTCCATTTGCTAGAATTTTACAATAATTATTATTACGGATGCTTTAAAAAATGTCTCTTTTAAGGTCAGTTAGAATATGAAAATATTGGTCCAGAGTGTGGGGCACTTAAGGGCACTCTAAGAATAATTGTAATTATTACTCTTCGTCACTGCAATTCAAAATTTTCGTGTTAATTTCGCTATCAAAATCATATGGCAAAAACTTATCATTTTAGATAAATTAAAGATCATTTTAAAATTAGATTCAGTTCCAAACATCTCCTTGCTACAAGTTTTCATTGCTAAATTCAGCTTTCAGGCTGAGGAAACTCTTGTACTGTATTGCAATAAGTCTTACTGTGACATGTCTGACAAAATTCAGCATGAATTTTTCTCCAATTTGAAAAAAGCAAAAAAAAAACGACTCCCTCATTTGAATGAGTCACGATGTCTAAGATGAGGTATGAAAGCCCGTAAAAAATTAGACGTATGTATGTAAGTATAATAGAATACATTGGCATACATATGTAAGTATTCGCTTACCTTCACTCTTCTTCTCACTTCAGTTCCAGTCTGCCCTGGGTCTGACATAGTAAGAAAAATTTACCTTAAACAATAAAGGGATACAATATAGGGGTCCCAATTTAGAATATGTAATTCAACTTTTGATAATTCAATTAAGGTTAAGAATTAAAACCTCTAATTTGAAAGGAATTAAAACAACAGGGGAAAGTTTCTTATTGACTAAAAACAATGACAGAGTTTAACGCCGCCCAAGATTCTGTATAAAACACAATGTTGTGCTACCATTAAGTCCCAAAATTGTTTTAGTACTACCACCTAAACTTATTGGATTACAGTAGCAGCTTAACGTGTGAGGATTCTCAGAGAGACTGTCCCTATCTACTTGCACCTCCTTAGACGTAAGATGAGTGCTATGCACACAAGGAGATGAATTGAAGGAAAATAAATGGAGCGGGTAAAGTAAAGGTCAATTCAGGGTTGCTCCCTTGCTTCCTTCAAATTCAACCCTATGCAGGATAGCATTAGTCAGAAAATTAACATTACACTGGATAGTACTTGTACAAAAAATAGCATTGCGTTAAAATAGACCATTATATGTATTTCTGTAGCATAGCAAAAGTTGAAACGTTCGACAGTCATTTTAACTTCCATCCATCTTGGCTTCAGACAGTGATGATTCATATAGGTACTGTTATGTGGAAAGTCTCTACGTTACAAGGGAGATAGACTTTTTCCTTATAAAAATGGAAACGTCGTTGTAAATGACCTTTTTAGCCTCCAGGAATCTTCCATCCCCTAGTAATTAACTTTACAGTATCCATGGATTGTTGTTGTCTGATACTGGAAATCAGTACATCGCACTGTGTTGTTTTGACAATAAAGCTATAACATTATATTGTATCTATATAATTTATGGATGAACGTCTTAGTATGCCAACCTCTGCAACAAATTCCACTCTGCTGGGAAGTTTGTACATGCTTGAACTAATACAATCGGAATAATATAATGCATGTATTCATACAAAAAGAAACCCCATCAAAGTTTTATATTGTTTACAGCGTCATTTTAAGTATCAAAGGCGTTCGCAAAGCGAACTTTATGAGAGTTCAGCTCAAAGTACATATATTCAGGTTTAATACTCAGCATATCTATATTTAATAACATCATCATGAAAGATACAAGTAAGTATCTACAACAGGCATCTTTTTAACGATGAGTTGCAGAAGCGCTCCGATAGTATTACAACCTGTGGCGAGCCCAAAAGGATATAAAAAATGTGCCTAGTGCAGCAAAATTGTGTCACGTTCTACCCTTTCATTGAATGCTGCTGTATTACAACAAGATTACAAACAAGAAAATTAAAATCTAAACCTAACTCAGGTCAGGATAAGAAAGTTTATATAAAAAGCAAAGCTATTTTCCATCTTCCTTTCGACTATAAATCCCAAGTAATGGAAGGAAGGAGAGACAATGTCCACACAGAAGAATATCTAAGCAAGTCAGGCATTTCTGTAGACGCTCTCAATCAACTTTCAATTTCACTTGAATATACGTTTGAGTTTAATGATTTTCATAAATGCAGTAGAATGACGAGCTGAAAACAATCCTGAAATATTGCAGTTCCGCTGGAAGGAATTTCGGATTTAGTATTCTATTTATTGCTTTTTACTTGCAATGCAAGTGTAAGATCTTTCAAATTGACTGTCGGAACAGGAGTTAAAATTATGTAACAAAACTGCTAACATTTTAAAAGTTATTATTCATTCAGATTGTACCGCCAGGAAGAAACTTTGTTCCAAAATAAAGTTTATTAAAAACACTTACATACACATACATACATACATACATACATAGGTAGTAGAAGTGCCTTCATTATGTATGCAGCATTGGTATGTGTGTCCATATGAATATATACGGACATACAAGGAGGGTTTCACAAAATGTTCCGAATATATTTTCCCCAAACGTATTGCATGTTCCGGGAGTCACGAAATGCTCTTAAAAGGATGTTTGTTATAACGAGAGTTTCTAAAAGCTCTTAAGCAAATAACCATTGTAATGTGACTGTAAATGCCTGCAGAGAACCGTCTTAATGAGAGTCAGTCTAAATGCTCTTAAAAGGTCGGTCGTTATATGGAGTCAGTGTAAAAGCTGTTAAGAGGACGCCCTTTGTAACCCATTTCCTTGCAATACATTTACATACATTGTTACTTAATTAATTTAAGCTCTCACTACTACTGTAAATGCTCTAACAAGGACGGCCATTGTGAGGAGAGTCAGTGGAAACGCTCTTAAAAGGAGCGGTTTTTATAACGTGAGTCCTTACTCGTGACTCTTTATGACAATTCTGTAATACCTTGTTAATGTGGCTTTCAGCTAAATGTACATCCCTGGAGGATTCTTTTGGTACATATGGGGGGAAAATAGCGTAATACATTCTTTGCACACTTGAAATTACCTTTACGGGTTCCCGTTCATAATTATTGTACCGCAATTAAGAATTAAGAAATTTAGATTTTTTTTTTTTCAAAAGACATAATTTCTTATAAATTTTAGGTTCCCAGACTTGTGGTAATTTGTGGGCGCAAAACTGTTTGCACTCACTAGCGTAAGTGGAACTAAAGATAGGTTGTAACTGGTAACGAAATGTGCCACTAATTGTTAGTCACGTATCCATAGAAAATAACTGGCAATGAGCACTTTGGGACAATCGTAAACCCTTTCTCGTGAGCTAGCTTTACACAATATAATTTAGATAGATGCAATTAATTTAAAATCTAATTTTCAGATATGACACCCATTGGCAAAAGTAGGAAAATGTGGAAGATTTTGTATGCCAGATTGTGACAAGGAAAAATATTTAAATCAGTGTAAAGTGAATTGATAAATTTGAGTTTTTATTCATTACATATCATTGGATTTGTAACTGGTAAACTGAAACAGCATAACATATAATTGAGCCTGAAAAATATCAACATAACAGCCAGACTTAGCACGTAATGACATTCTAAGGGGCTTTCAAAATAGGCTAGCCTCTTCACTGCAGTCCATACGAGCGTAAGTCCACTAGCTTGAGGAAAGCTTATTTTGATTTCCTCTTGACTATAGTAATGTATTTTGAATTGCAGCACGCACAGAGGAATGAAACATTTTGTTACCTTTGATACTGCCACTATATAGTGATGCTAATAAATATTATATACTTATTATTTATAGATATAGGTCCTCTCAAGTAGTAATCATTTCAAAAACATGTAATCACAATAAACGGCGTTAATAAGGCTAAGGGCTGCCCGAATCATTTTTGTGTAAACTAATCTCGAAGTATTACAACAGAACTATCATATGATCTGTACAACCAATAGAACCATATTCTGCCATGATCACAAATTTGGAAGGTCATAGGACGACAAAATGTCCAAGTGCTACTCACAAGGCCGTGATGCCGGGGTGCCTTAATTAAAAACTTTTATCTACAATTTTGAACTGTCTGTGAAATATATTAAGCTGTTATATTAATTGTTTATTTTCATATTTGAGATCATAGGATTTTTTTAATGGTACTAACAATAAGGAGTCTGTCTACCACTAGCGATTTAAAAGATACCAAATAGGAATTAGGAATGTTTCCTCTGAAGATAAAAATAACTGCATTCAACCAAACATTGTTGAATTTTTATTAGCATTAATAACTCTATGTATGTATATTTCATATAATTATGTAAACATTTTTCTCCATCAACTCACCAGTAGGATTGGGATAATAGAATTGTGGGGGGGGGGGGGGTGTGTGAGAAATTGGATTATCGTAAAAATCCCCACCATGATTCGACCCAAATTCATTTGGTCACATTACTCTCACAGGGCAAAAAGGTTTCATTCATCTATGAGTGTTTCACTCCTGCGTGCTATACTGCTCTTGTGAGCCTAAGCTATGAAGATGGGACTAGCAAAGCGTTTCATATCCTTGGAAAAGTATGGAATGAAACGTGTGTGCATGTACTCAGAAATGTCTTAAAAAGATGCATAAAAGTTGAAGAGTGAGCGAAAACTTTTAAAGAGTATTGTGCTTATGTTTTGGATCAGATAATCAATAAACTTGACTGCTTGGAAGAGTATTAAATAACTTGGCCGTATGGTGACATTTTCCCTGAAAGTAGCCATAAAAATAAAATTGAATTGAAGGATCATTTATATGCTGGTCCGGAGAAAAGTTGATGTGGCGTAAAAGATTTTGAGATTCAGGCTCTTGGGCTTTTAAATTGTAATGATCCTGTTCGGAGAGTAGTAGTCGTGATCAATGTAATTAGAAGCCATGAAACTCAAAAAGTAAATCCCATCTTGACTATTAGGTAATGATACGCTCCATTTGCCCTGGAAGACTCAATTCTCACCACCTTCCTTTTGGATTGACAGGCAAAACAGTGTCTTCCGCTGTGGTTAGAAATTCGATACTGTCCACATATTCATCTTCTTTGACATTTTTAATATCCTGAGATTCTTCCATTTCCATCATCCCGTCTGTCTTGCACGCATCATCCCGAAGAATTCAAAACTATAAAATAGGTCCTTCGTTAGAAGATCACGTAATGATCATTTATCGATTCCAGAGTTTCTTGCATGGAGATTATGGATACCTAGAATGGATTTTAGAAAGGCAAATTGAAAAGGAGACCCAAGAGAATTTCCATTTGCTATTATTGCCACTTTGTAAAGAAGAAAAGCCGTAAAATAGCACGAATTCTATACTCCACTAGGAAATCCCTAACATTAACTAAGCTCTCACTATTCATGAAATGTCTTATATTTTAGAAATTAGAAAAAAGTTAGTAGACTTAAAATTCAGAGTTTTTAAAAGTCAAAGCCGAAATTCTGAGAAAAGCTCAAAATCCCAAGATTTAATTTAAGGTCTACGAAGGATTTCTGCTATTGAATATATGTAGGTTCTGTACTTATTCTAAAATGTGCTTGAAATCTTGTACATACAGTCTTCCGAGTTGAAGTGATAATCTGCTATGCTATTGACAGATGTCTTATTTCCCCATTCTGCTGTAGAAATTTTTTCCGTTTTGAAAAATCATTGTTACATGTATTCAGGGCTAAAATAATTGTAAATTATAAGGAATACAGTTTCAGAGAAAAAAAAAATAGACCATGACTATGTATAACAGTCGTACTGAAAGGACAACTTTTCCAACTCATCTCAGGTAATATTAGTTTATGTTGCATCAGAATGAACTCGTTTATCCCTAAAATGTTAGATATATGCAAATCTCAGTAACTACTCAACTTTGGGTTTATCATAACAAAACTCCTCCTCAAACTACGAAAATGTAGAGTTTTGTAAAGCTATGAGTAAAGTGCCTTGTTTGAGTGTGAGCCTTTTACCTCTCCAAGCTTTTCTCCCTTTCTCATGAGAGAACTTTGAGGGAAATTTTTATTCTGGCGAAAATGTGACAACCATTTTCCCTTAGAATTTCATGGACTACGGTTGAAATCACTGTAATAAAATCAAGGGAATCCTATGTTTTCTAATAGGGGAAACTAAAGATATTAGCAATTATTTAAAACAATTCCCAAGTATCTAAATTAATATTGAGTTTTGTGAGACATCAAAACTTCCTATCATTGTCATTGCTTTAATAATTTCTAAGGAAATTCCATTCTATTCATAAGACTAATGTCTTTTCAAGGGTTAAATCTCAACTGAATGGATCAAAATATTTTCCTGACTACAATCTCCGGCTGAAACTTTTCCTTTTAACGCTTCCGGGATATGACTTTACATAACCCGAAAAGTTTGAAAACACTACCCAAAGATATACATGGTTGAAGGTTACAAGGAAAAGCTTTTACAACTAGGAGCACCTTTTACCTTTTTGGATCATCCCATGCAGAGATTTCAGGATGATATTTATTTACGTAGGGCAAATTTTTACTGTAAATATTTCGGAATTCTCGCTTGTTTGTATAGTGGTGCACTGACATTGTGACTGTATTGTCACCAGAGATATGTATGTATGGCTGGAGATAGAAATTGGAACAAGCTTCAGGATATGGGAAAATACATACATACACATGGGATCACCAGATTGTCTTTCAGCTATATTTTCACAAGGAGTACATTTTGTAATTACATTAATGAGGGATCTCCCAAGACGGCTCTAATCTAATCATTCATCTTCTCAAAATATACAACTCACCTGAAAGAAGTTCTTTGCCCGAGTCAACTAGTTTTTAACGAATTACTTTCACTGTTTTGACGACTTCTATGCACATTTAAAGTTGAACGCAGAACTTTAATTGGACTGCTGGTCTCACTACTCTGCGAACAAACAATGATTAAGGCATTGAGTAATGTTCACCTCTAATTGTAAGCTCGTTTAAAGACTATTTACAAGCAGAATCTCAAAATCATCAGTACTCATTCCATGACTGAAATTAATCTCTGAATTATTTTTTACTTCTAAGTCTAACAATAAAAGATTCAATTTTCTATGAACATAAAATCTGAATGTGTTTTCAAAATTACAGGTTTTACAGACAACGCTGGGAACTGTGAGTACTTTCAAGCCAAAGTTAAGCTATTATGTATAATTAGTTAAAATATCTACATTTATCAATCAGAAATGATTTAAAATCTTAAATTATGAATACATTCTTGGGATTAAACACTAAAAATATCACCTGCTTTCCTAAAAGAAAAGGCTTAGGTCTTTGGCGATGATGTCCTCGCCCATTTGGAGGAATTGAAGGACCCATGGGTGGGGATGAAGATGGGGAGGTAGGCGGCAAAAGGCTGAGTAAACGTTTTCTATCTTCTAAATACAAATCCAAAAGCTGCTCCAACTTCGTCTCAATATCTTCCACCTTTTTTTTTATTGCAAACAAGAATATCACAGTGTATCAGCCCCGGCGAAACAAGTATGAAAATAGAATATCGCGTACCCAGGTTTTACTTGTAACAGTGTGAGTCAGCTGTCAGCACCCACTGAAACTTTTGATAAATAAAGGAACAACTTTACTCCCAGAAATTAAAGCAATGATATTTACGACATGTGGGAGTTCAGGTGCGAACCAGCTATAAAAACTGAGCACAGATTTCCCAAACCTAATCCTCCAATCTGATTTTATCATGTCAACAATCATCACTGAAAACAAATAGTTCTTCCTTAGATGATTTCAAGATTTTCTTTAAAATAACATCCATGTAAACTACAAGGTTTTCCTGATTGTTTGTGCCAACAATCATTATTTTAGCACTGTACACACACTTTATCTGAAGTTTCAAACCAGTGAGGATTTCATTTCTTACCTGTCTTTCTACTTTTACGATCCTGGCAGCTAGGCAGATCTTCGAGTCATATACATCCCTAGATTTAGACCCTTGTCTTCCGAGAATTTGATCCAATCTTGGCAAATAATTAAAATTTTAGGAATTACACATTATTACACACTAAATAACATCCACTGGTTCTAATCCCCTACTTACTATTAAAATTCAAATGCACCAATTCGAAAGCAGTGCATTCACCGAGTAAAATTCAAAATTGTAAGAGTAACCTTTGTTGAAGACTTTTGACTCTCCCGAGTAGATCCACATGTCCGGCAGAATACTGTTCAATCACATCTTTGACGTCGTAGGGTTTCAGAGCTTCCCGAAATTTACGTCGGGCTACCAGATATTTTATCTACATTATAAAATAAAGCCCAAATTCTTTATTACATATTTCACATGTAAGAACATTGTCTCCATAGGAGTCAATTTGAACACTTTCATCGTCAATAATTTTTCTCGAAATTTTGAATCAACATTTTTTCCTTCTCTAGGAGTATTCTTATAAAGAGGATGTGTGACTCATTAAAGTGACTACGAAAAAATATCATACATTTTAAATTTTTTAAAGATTCTGTTTAAGGAATGATACCTTCCTAATTGCTCTTATGGCAGTTTTGTGAGTTGCAGTTAACTGCTGCCAACGCACTGTATCATCATCATCATCCCCACCACAAGCATCATGCAGAGAATTTTCATCTCTGCCAACGGAGTCTTGACTGGTACTTGTATGGAGTCTGGGTGTAGTTCCAGCAGTTTGAATTCCCATACTTGAACCTCCGATTCCACTGAAGCTAACATCACCTCTATTGTCTTTTGCTTGCAAGGAAGGAGATGGGGATGGTGGTCTCAAGGACTTGTTTCGTCTAATGGTCGGCCATCGTGTCATTACAAAGGACGCGTTGTGCTTGAAACTTCTGTAAACATTTCGAATTATTTAAGCTTAATTGCCTCCTTTGATGTATTTCCTCCGCGTGTAAAACTATCAGAGGATAAACAATGGAGGGAATCAGGGTCAGGACTGCAATGCAATTACGAATGACAAATAGACTGCTAACAGATGCGTGGCCAGAAAATAGATTACTACCAACTACGAACAACCACTGTCCAGGAATTGCTAGAGTTTTCCCGAACATACATATGAGCGGACAAGTTTCGTTCATGCATTCTCTAAAAAGCGTATTAAATAAAATTAACTCCAGATAATGTAATGTATTTTATTTGTATTAAGTTAAATGGCCTGGATCCGAAATGGTAGCCTTTTCTTCTGGTCGCTCGATGTGTTAATACAGTGATGGGCGTTAGTGTAAAAAAAACGGATTAGGAGCACTGGGAAAGTATGTACTATTGTTGAGATAATTGACTTGTCCGGAGGCAGAAATTACGACTAATCTAATTCATCAAACAAGCGTATCGATTCAGTCCGTGCACACCTGTCAGAGCCTCAATGGACAGTCTGCCCTGTACGGTAATCATAGGGTGTCAATCAATCATCGTTAAATCAACTGGCTAATCCAATCAATTCATAAGGAATTAGGGTGTAATTAAATCATAATTATTTCCGAACACCATATACAGTGGCCCTGTCATATTCCTTTTGAATTGTGAAGGTATCGAATTTTCCCTTGTATTTAGGTAATTGGTTGAGTGTGCGAATATGTCTACTGTCTACTTTTTGAAAAAATAATAGACTAATAACTAACATGTACTAGAATGCAATTACTATAGGCTGGATCATACTAGACATTTACTATCACTAATAGAGGCCACTTTGGAGGCTTACTACAAGTTCTTACTTTGGTATGAATTCAGTTTTCGGATCCGACGACTGCGGATACCTGTTGTCACAGAGTACTTATGTATACAATTTGTTTCACTCATATTATTGTGTGTAGGAGACATCAATTTACATCCAAGAGAATACACAGTATTAAACATTGCTTTTACCTACGTTTCGTATGATTATATGTACATGGTTACTGAAAGTACAACACATGGAAAGCTATTTACAGCTAATTAAAAAATTAAAAAGCAAAAAAATTAATGATTTTGAACTTTTTTCGTTCTGACTTTCTATGACTGACAAACAATCTTTTCCCTTTTTATTGTTTTTTGAATCCCTTTTGTTGATTTATCCACCCCTCTCTAAAGATAAACTGTCTAAATATTTTACCCTCCCCTAACCAAAATTAAGGAAGCTATTAAAAAAGGGTGCAGTCATTCAGAAATCATGTTTTATAAAGTCCATGCACATGTAAGTTCCTGGATTTGGACATTTGAGACCTAACCTGATCAAAATTTTAGGGAAATCCCTCAATTGGCTAAATGGTTTTGGAGGACTACAACTCTCAACACATGAACGATTATCATCCGAGTCTTAAATACGGAAGGCATTTTCCTATGGACGGAATGCCAGGACGGAGTATTTCCCTCCGACAGATTATCCATATAACATCAGATGCGTTGTTACTGGTGGGATTACATTCCCGAGGGATTAGAGCCGGAGGTCCAGTGTCGGAGGGATTATAACTGGTGGGATTATATATCCCTTAGGGATTTGGTCAGAGGAAACATTCCGATATTTTCTGAGGGAATTCTCTCTACAGCACTATACGGATAACTGTTATAATTATATGTAATTACATATACACATTTATGTAATTACATATGTAAGAAGAAATACTAAAATGACTGCCCCGGACTTCCAGGTTTCAAAAAGATTCTTTGACTGACGGATTCGTAGTGTATAGGATTTTTATATTTCTCTCCTTCATACTGCCATGCTACGGATATCCGAGCTATCTCCTGAAAACCTTAATTATTTTTTTAGAGAAACGTGCCTTCCTTTCCAGAAAATAGAGATTTTGGGAGGCATTATAATTACTTGCAGTCTATATAAGTATATAATTACATATACATGAAGAGTATTAATGTCAAGAGCATGCAATTGTATCGCATAAAATATGTCCACATACATTTTTTATGCTAATTTATTTTGACTCAATTTTGCAAGCAGTCTAAAGTTTCCACTATAAATTGAAAGGAAGGAAGAAGTATCGCCTTACACTGGAGGGGAAGGCAACGGAGTATAGTGTATTTTCCAAGTAGCGACAGAGCAGGAATTCTCATCAGCAGCATAGCACCGCCATAAGCATTGAATCAACGTTGCGGCCGGTTGTCTCCTCCGAATCATGTGCTTCTGTCGTTGCTGCTGCTGAACTTTGAGCGCAAAGCCTGAACCTAAGATTCCCTACGAAGGGATAATAAAAAGGAATGTGACCATCAGTATAAAGCTCTAACCAGTACTTACTCCTGGAGATGTTATAAAAAAAAACAACCTTTCCAAATAATGTACATACTTAATTATTATTGATACAGCAACTGCGATTATATACATTCCATGATTCCACCAGATTCCATGTAATAAGTAACAACCGGGAGGATTATTATTATATCCTGGTATTTTATAGTAACAGACAAAAAGTACAAGTTTCCTTGGGGAAAGCGACTCTGGGAATTACTAGATCTATAGCGATGATGGTCTCTCCTATCATTTAATTAATTATTGGTGTTGTGTTGACAATACTGTACCAGCACAGTGGGTTTGTTGCCCCACCTGGACCGTGTAGTTAAATCAATGGTTGTATTAACAACGGAATCTTTTGGGAGCAAAGTTTTTCCTCCGTAGGATATTACTACTTCCCTGATTATACACCCTTGTGTCCCTAGTAAGTCCGAAGCCTGTTATTAGGAGCTGGCAAATATTTATAAACATATGGGACAAACCTGCCCACCCAAACATAATCGCATTGATCTTGCCTTAAATTTCTTTTCGGTACATGCAAGTATCTAGTTGTCCCAATATTGTTGAAACTTTCTTCCTGGCTTATACATAATGTATATACGGACATTCACCCATATTCTTTACCATCAACAACAATCCATGTCATCTTGCTTTTTTCTCAAAGGCAATGCAATTTCAAGACATCCCTTTCATATATTATTGTTAATATCCCGTGCACGTGGAGGCATGACAATTTACACACACAAAAAGTTCTGGATAGTTTAACCTTAATTAACTACTTTTTTGACCTGTATGTCATGTTTGGTGTGAACAGTATCTATATATACTAACTTGTTCTCAAGGTATTTTTATGTGCACTTTGAGTCAGACTGGGAAAATGACTTGTTAATTGGCCGTGTGGCTTTCATTAAAATATCATGAGGGATAATTTGCAACCCTACGCAATCGATAGATTGCCCGGAGTGTCAACTCGGGACTCAATTATGGTAAAAGCTTTGTTAACACTAACAAAGCATTGAGGTCTTACCGCAGGAAGTGCGAAGAAAGAAATACCCATAAGTGCACAGAAAGAAGCAATTAGTTTGCCCATCCAAGTGGTCGGAGCAATGTCGCCATAGCCTACGGTACAGAGTGTGATCTGGAAATAGACAGAGGATACAAAGTGAGAAACATCGTCAATATATGCAATCATTAGAGTATTAAGTATTAAAACAGGTAATGGAAATATGCAGTTTAGAGTCGTACTTTTTTCTCAAGCCTTAATCAACATTCTTGTCTACTCGACTTGTGGTGTTTTTACTGCAATAGTTATTATTACCAGCAGTAGACAATATATTGTGTGGATTATTTATTTCCCAAACCAGATTTTAAACTTAGCTCATATGTGTGTCTAAGAATTACGTACAAATTTGTACAAATTTGAAGGTTTTCAAAAAATTTCAAATGTTCTGTGTACATACGATACGTGGAAGGTATCTGTAACTCTGTAACATCAGTTCAGAAGAAAATATAATTCCACTGGATGAAGTTCCAAGAAAAGTTTATTCTTTCTATGTAATTTGGAGGAAAACCCGTCCCGGAATCCAGTTTCACTCTTTGTATGGTACTTCTACGAAGAGATCTTTTTCAAATTGCTATCATGTAGGATTTTCCGTAATTCAATAACATTATTTAAAATATCGTATGTCTCCTAATAGTAATGGAAAAGTGATAATCTTACACGGAGTCGGATAATAGCGGTGAATCATTTCAAAACTATTTTGAAGTTACTCAAATAGGGCTACAGTAGTAGCAGCCTTGATGCAAGAGTTCTTACATGTTGTGGAACTGATCCCGTACTTTTAAGCTACAACAGTATTTACTCAAACATGATCATGATTCTTGAGGATATTGTAGCATCTGATTACATTGAGTATTGTGGAAGCCTTTGGAGTCAATGATTTCCCAATATGAAATCCCCAGCCTTGCATTGTAAAATACAAATAATGCACAAATTACAGACCATATTGTTATTTCATGGAATTAATCATGGTGAGTATTCTCCCAAGGAATCGCAATTGGATCTGGCTATTGAAGAAAGGCTCCTTTGTCCGTCCCAAAACTTTGTTTATATCCCAAACATATGTACATAATTACACGATGGAGTACAGCACTATGGAATTAGTAGGATCTGGACGGATAACACTGACTCCGTAATTTGAACACTTACTAATTCAGCTCTCAACTCCACGTGTGTTTACACATGTGTGTGCAAAGTATCAGGTCTTTCCTATAACTCTGTCAAAATTTGCATAATTCAAGTATCTCCATTTTTACGCCTTTAGTTTCCACGATTTTTGGCCATGACGGAACTCCCCTGCTGGTAATTCTCCTTCCGTTCCTTCAAATCACATTATTGTTGCCAATCTCTATTAAACCATACATATCTTTTCCTCGCCAGCGTTTCCGGCTGATGCGATTCTGGCATACATTCATATTATAAATAACAGAACAAAAATCCTAACGACAGTCACTACTATTTGAACATTCAAATTCAACATATCTTTTGTGAAGGTGATATGTGCGTAGGATAGAGGCTCCTATACTCACATTATTAAAATCTCCACACAAATACCTTCCCTCGACGTATTTCAGTTTTGTTTGACTGGTTGAAGGCCCTTAGCTTAAAATATGCACAAATATCGTCCTTACTCTACAGATAACACCACCATTCTGAATAAGCTCCAAAAATGATTACGACAACGACCAACCAATATCTACAGAATACGAGAAAGTCTCCCTCACAATATTTCAGTCTGGAGGTATGTATTTTGATTCTAGTAAGACCGGTGGCAAAAAATACATGGTTGAAAAGGCTGAGCGTGTACGCAATCCGTAGGGGAAAAAAATCCAGGAGACAATGGTAAATAAATAGGAAAATTTTAGGGAAGAACTAACCACACCCCACCACAAGGCTTCGGCATAATTGGTAAACTTCGTATCCTTTTCTTCTTTCTCCGCCAAAAATACCAGAAAAGATGATAAGATGAGGCCGAGGAATCCAATATACAATGTAGTTATGAGTTCCTGTCGATGAGCCCAAACCACTGACCCGAGCAGTTTCCAAGTCCCACCCCGACGATCCACCCGAACCATGCGGAGAATCTGAAAAAAACGAAGTCCACGAAGTGCCGATGCTGCAAATACCCGACCACTTGAACCTTCACTCAAGACGATTAATGATGCCACAATCGTGATTACATCTAAACGAGAAAAGAAAAACATAAATCAAGATTCATGTTACAGTAGAAACAGAACAATTATTATTATTATTATTATTGGATTTTATGAATCCAACAGACAATTTTATATCTAGGGCTCTCCGCGCACCCCTACCTAAAAATGTGAGTTGAATAATAATAATAATAATCACTACAATGAAATTATAAATTAGTTATGTCTCAACAGTCTAATCATAAATCTAACTCTGGAGGTCCGTCCGCCCGTACAAAAACTAAGAATTTAAGTGAAGTGAAAAGCAATACAATTTGAGAGAAATGAGAGAACCAAAACTTTCCCAGAAATCCCACCTTCTTTACAACTACTAACAATAACTGCAAGTTTTCTGCATGAATGATTGTCTGTATGATTTGCACCTGTGCTTTAGAAATTCCATGAAAATAACAAATTCTTTTCAGGGAAAATTCCTTCCTTGTGTGCAAAACTGAGAAATATGGGTTTTCTAAGGTGGCAGTACAACATATGTACATGCATAGGTATCTACAGGTACGATTACAAACATTTCATATACCATTTGGTTTGGACAAATAGTTTCATTTATCGTATAGGAATACATACAGCCCAGCCTGCAAGAAAAGCCACTTCTCTCCCCCCAAACAATATGAGGTATTCTTCGGCCTGTCACACATGTACATACCTTGGCTTATGGAATCTAGCTGTTTATGTAGTTTCCCAGTTAGTGTTGCACATGTTACCCCAGAAATGCCTAAAAATACTAACTCTCCCCAGTCTGTGTATCCACACTGTATGGGTGGGTGTAGTAGTAATAAGTGAGACCAGTGCCAATGTAGTCATTTATGTATCAAAGTCTTCCAACAAAGGCTCACATTCTCAGGGAAGGGTTCTTTTCTGGTAGGTCTAATGTAGCATGAGCGCGTTCCAGGTTATAACCTCATATCTTCCTTTGGAGAATATAAATGTTATTGTGCGGCACGGTGGCTGATGTTTAGCTCTACGGCATGTGTGTGGAAGGCTATTAGTAGGAACACGAAAGTTTTTAAGTTGAGGAGAATGAGACGAGTGAAGGAGGAAACGGTGTAATAAAAGCACCAAATATGTTCAATGCCGTTGATAGAATTGAGGAAAACAAGAATTTATGAACCTGTCTTCAGCTATGTACATACATACTCATGGGGAGGAACAATTGAAGCGTACCATTTCCTTCAGGCTACACACCTACAAATACATCTGTGTACATATGTACTGTACTACTACAATTCTGACATGTAGTCTACATTGAGAGTCCGTGTAGCCCCATTTTATCTTTTTATACATCAGCCGTGCTCATATTGGCAGGAGAAATGCGTAAGACATGGGACGACCATGGTATGATTTATTCCTCGTTTAGCATTTTCCTAGGAAGCTTCCCTCAACTTTCTCTCCGTCTCTTATTATGTGCTCCTCTCCATATTTTCTCTCTCTCTCCTTGTTTTCCTCTCCTTGTCATATTATGAGCAGGGGCTATAAAATAACACGCCTCATGCAAGAAGACTTTCCATATATGCTACCACACACAGTCCTCCTCTCACAATGCTGTATACACCTTAATAATAATAATGTAATAGCCCTCTAATTTCCGCCAATCACCATGAACGATATTAACTAATTCCATTTTTTCAACTGGAGTAACAACCTGTACAGAAGAACCGTATCGTCCACACGGAGAGTCTATATATGCAAGTCATAAAACAGCTGGTCAAACATTGGGAATGCACATATACCTATGGATGTATGTAGATATACTATGTACATATGTATGTACCAGAGAGTTCCTACCATGTAACCAAATTACAACATGTTTCTTTCCCTTTCTTTCTGAATCCATGCAGATGTAAGATTAGCACGCAAGGTTTTCCTTTTAATGGCACTCATCACATCCTGTCATAAGTTTCTCCAGTTATGACTTTACAACCCTATAAAAAACTCCCTCATGTTTGAAAATCAACTTGATCTACAACTCCATTTAAATGGAAGTAGTTTAATTAGTTTTTTATCAAGGTCTTGTTTTTAATTCAATACACAATAGTATCTACGCTTAGATATAAATCAGCCTTCAAATTGAAAATTATAAAGAAGTAAATACGCCCTCAGAGGAATTTTCTAAAGAG
This sequence comes from Allacma fusca, assembly GCA_947179485.1. NCBI lineage: Eukaryota > Metazoa > Arthropoda > Collembola > Symphypleona > Sminthuridae > Allacma > Allacma fusca. The sequence goes on along the minus strand of OX359248.1, from coordinate 19,097,423 downwards.
GAACATACAAAAAGAATTTGTATTATCTATTTTATGCCTTCCCAAAAGCCTCCATAACTTCAACAGTAACCCATAAAATTTGATAAGTTCCAGAGTAAAAAATAGGACAGGGACTGCGCCTAAAATAATTATTGATTCCTACCAAAAATTAATTTACTCAGCCCAAAAAATTTTTTTTACCTCAATTTCATCACCGAGCTAAGTAAATTAGTAAATGTTCATTGGACTGGAAACTGAACCGTCTCCCTACATATATCTGTACGAAAGCGGGGAAGTTTTTCAGAACCTAAATTATTAATTCCTCACCCTCAATTCCCCTAAAAAAAACTTTGGGAAGGCTTAACGAAGCAAAAATGAGCAGCTGGAACCCTTGAAGCCAAGATTTACGGATCTCAAAATGACATTTTCATCACTACTCCACACAAAAGTCAAATAGTTGAGGATAGGGACCAGAATGAGTGAATTTTTGAACAGGGAAGTGTACTTTAAGTAAATAACCCCTACATTTGTCGTCCTTCGTGCTTCATGTAACTCCCGTCTAGCTTTGTTTGTTAACCTAACTTCAGCCCGCTAAACAGTTGGGATTTTAATGCCAAAGGGCAAAGTACTTTTCAGAACTGACTTTGTTTGGCAATCTGTCCCACTTGAAAAGTACATGGTATTTTGGCATGCTGAGTAAAAGTATCTATGTACGTACAAGTAGATAATTATACTCAACATATATCTATATATGAAAAGGGAATTCTACGAAATAATTCTCCTATATAGTAAATAGTAGTAACAGGGCTTCCCATTCCAGATTATATCACTCACAATGTACAAATAGATGAGAATCTGGGAAACATCAGTTTATGTTTTAGTTTCACTTTAGTCCTTTCAATCTGTTGTCAGTGAAAATTTCTCGAGTAGTCACTTTTTGTTCAGGATTGTTTGTTAGGCTAGGTCAAGTCGGAATTGGAAGTATAGTCTAAAGTTGTAAATGAGAAAGTGTTCTTAAGAATTTCTCACACCATATATACATATGTATATAAGTTTAGTTAGTAATAATTAAAAAAGTAGGAATGGAAATTTCTCTGGGAGTTGAAATGCAGAGGGAGAAAGTCAGGAGGAGAGGAGCCGCCAGAACAGGACTAACTTAGGGGAAAGGAGGACATAAATTGAAAAGTAGTCAAGACAAAGGGAAAGAGAAAGGGAGAAGCCGTATAGTGTTGACGTAAGAATAACAGTTCTCTATGGGACAGGAGGATGATTCCATTCAAAGGAGGTTAGTACTTAAGAGACAGTAATGTAGATAAACAACACCGGAAGCCATTATGGCTGGAATTTGGACAAAAGCAAGATAAAATACGGACTGAAAAATATTTATAGAAGTTTTTACTCCCTTGTAATACGTTGTTCATAATCATATTACAGAGGGGAGGAAAATGTTGTTGATATGCATCCACTCACATGCTTATACTTATGGTTAGTCATAATGCACACACACACACACACACACACGCTCCAAGAATGGACTCAAAGCAAGTTTGCACAAGTGAGCAAAGTATTTAGAGAGTGTTCTCTATATCGATTATCACGTCTGCTTGTGGACATAACATGATCAAATTTCAGTCAGAGAGAAACAGAATGGAGGAGAGGGAAACCCAGAGGGTTGTGGTCGAGCAAAGAAATTCGATCACGATATAAGTACATAGTCTCAGTGCATAAATGTATATATGTACATAAGTACTCTTAACTTTCCCATACACCGTAGTTGATGCATATCGCAGGAGACAATTGACGGACTGGCATGCATTAGGACTAGTCATGACGAGCCAGCCCAGTAGGTTAGCTCATATTGTGTAGTACAGCATTGGACCATCGCATTTATGTCTTTTTGGCAAAAGCTTACATACGTATGTACATACATATATTGCAATACAGTGCAACCTTACATACTGGGGTTTTACCTATATCTACTTACTAGATACATATGCATAATTACGTACATATGCACTTGCAGTTACACACTGATATCAACCCTTTTCCCATTTAGTCAACCAGAACCACCGCATACCCCGATACTTTGTATAATGGACGTGTAAATGTACTCGAACACAAGCCCAACTTTTGAAAGACAGCCCATGTACACAATGACAATATTTATATTGCAAAGTTTAGGGGGGTGCCGTGAATGTCCTACCTACAGTATTGTATATGGTTTGTCCTGAACTGGGAATTTCAGGTATATTCTTACTCTGACTGACTCACTTTCTCTATTCATCGCCCTCGCAATGATTCTCCCTTTTCCCTCTCCTTTTCCGCTGACTTCAAGATGAATTATTCACAAGGATTGATTTCTGAAAAGGATGGGATCTCTCGCCTATATGGAGTCTCGAGCGACTCAACTTTTACTCGATCCATCAGGTTCTAATTGCTGTTTAAATACATCTCAAGGAAGGACTTCGAGTCGGGCATTAGTGGTCAGACATTCAAGCCCGGGCTGTCCTGGTGGTCGGAGGGGAGAGACAGCTCATAGGGCTTTAAAACCCGCCCCGTTAATTCTAGCTGACCTGATACTTTCTTTTATGTGACGTCCTTGAGTTCCCCCCTCCCGAAATATCCCTAACTCAGAATCAGCCTCATTTAATGAGTTTACTCCCACCTATTAGCCTCCCAATGATGCCTCAGTACACTTTCTTCAATAGACTGCAATAAATTGTTCCACTGGCTTGAACTTAAGTATAGAGGTTGTAAAAATGTATCCCAGTGAAATGAAATGAAATGAAATGGAATGTGGGTAACTTTTTTGAACTTGGAACACTTCACAGAGCATATGGAATTTCCTGACAACTGTAAAAATGATACAAGATATTATTGCCCTATGGGAGTAGGAACATCAAGTTGTCCGACCGACTCACAAACACAAACTTACGAGCAAATGTATGAAGATCGTTCTGAAGCATGAAGATTTTTTTTTTTTGCCCCTTCAAATTTTATAGCCTCAGCCAAACATAACCTTCTCAACTGTTTATTTTTCCAGGGAAATAATGCAAATGCCAATGTACATATCTCCCACCAAGTTTCTTTTCCCTTAGAGATATTTTCAGCCCCTCCGAAGCATTAAAATCATATGAGCATTTGGTGATTAGATATCTATATATTAGAAACATACCAGGATTTTTTTTCTCTGGGGGGTCGTGCTTATAGCACCGGAATTCAAATATAGACATTTATAATTGCTTATTCATGTTCCCATTACTCATTTCAAAGAACAAGGAACAAGTACATACTCCATGGGATTCAACAGGTGACAACAAGTTACTTTTTCAGGAAATTTATTTGCAACATTTATTGGAAATCAAGCCTTCATATGTGAATAATCAATAACTCCAGGAGGACTTAATGAAAATACTCACTACAAGAACTGATTTCATAATTTCTTTTTTATATCCAATGGTTTTTTTACGGACTACGCAAGGCTAGTGAAATAAATAACAAAAAAATAATTGCATCATTTCTTTAATTACTTTATATTTTATAGGCTCCATTTATATTTCACTTGAGTAATAAATGTAAAGGAAATTAATTGTTCTTAGAAAGTCCTCCAAGGATCTTTCATGGCTGCAGAATGTTCCTAACTTTGATTTTATTTCCTGAAACTCGAAATCCTGACAATGAGCTACAGTTCTGATGGCGGAACCATACGTAACAACTAACGCATGCGTCATATATTGGATTATAATCAGTCCTTAATATGTGAGATTGTAGTTATAGGTATACTTCGTGCTTTTATGTTTGATGTCAGTCCATAGGTCAAATGGATCAAACGGTTCTGATCAAAATATTAGGCTTCTTAGTTGGAGACACGTATCCCGAGTTTTGACAACTTTTATGCCACAAGAGAAATCGATTGGTGTAACCCCTATTGGGTTGACACACATCTAAGAGTATGTATTTTTAACTGTGGATATATGTACGTAAGCAGGATCCGAGAGGAGATATGCACAGACATATGTATATCTATAGATACCCACACAAAGAACATGATGGATGCAATAAGGACAGTCATGCTACCCGTAATAAAATTGAAGTGACTTTATTACCAATAATGCAAAAAGGACGTCGAAGGAATCGGAGTCGTCCGAAGGCACCCTGGTATCTGGACCGGCATCCCGCCGCCCATAGCCTTAGGGCGAATTCGGAAGTGAAGCAGATGACAACCACCGTCTCCATGTAGAAAAGTGCATACTCCGCGGCTTTCTCATATTGCTTAATAGTTGCAAACACACTTAATGCAAAACAAGCAAATACGAGAACGAATCTGGAAGAAAGAAAGCATTACAAAGTACATATTAGAAAAAGAGTTACTATCTGTAGATATGTTTTATGGATTTTTATATATGTCAGCTCAATTAGAGCAGTTCACTATATATCCCAAAGTCCAGTTAGCAGAGGGACAAGTACATTAATTGCCATAAATTTGAGCATTTTACAGCCCAAAAAAGAATTGCAAGGAAATTTGTCTTCCCTTTTTCCCATGCCAAAGAAAAAAGTAGCCGCTTCCAACCATCAAGTGAAATTTCTATACCTTTCCTGAGATTTATGACTTTTTTCTGCATCAAATATTTCCTGACATTCAGTACCTCAAACATTCCAGAGGAGAGGAGAAAGGAGAGGCTGGGAGAAAATAGAAAATTCCAGTCTATCCTGTCTAAATACTTGCTCTAAGACCCCTAGGGTTTTAGTATCAAAAGAGCTCATGATCTTTTAGTATTTAGTGAACATAGAAGAGAGAAGCCCATGGGTCACCCTCGAAGACTCGTTTACAAATACTCTCTCCGACTTGTTTTTTTTGTTCAATGGAGAGAGAGAGAGAGAGAGCAAGACTATCACTGCTATGACCTTCAGTGGGTCCCATACAAAAGAATACAATGGAGCAAATATTTAATGGAGCTCTTAGGAGAACGGCTCGACCGTCGTCCAATGAAGGGAAACTCCGAAACGTTTTACTTTAAAATACGAATGCGTGACACACCTGATGATGTAGTTTTGTTAGTGTGACCGTCCATTGAGCACAATTTGGGAATAGAAGCAGATGAAGAATTCATTGGACTGGGTCGTAATGCTACTCGTACATGCAACTGACTGAGCATTACATACAGTAGATATATTACATTACGACCGCTGATAAAACTACAGAATCCATAAAGTATCACTGGAGAAAACTATAAAACTCCTTGATAAATGACTGGGAAAAATCTGTCTGGGGGGTTTAGCCACATGTGTACATAGATATAGATAGGCATGTCAATCTACTAGTCCGGCTACTACCACCACCCCATATGTACTCCTTTGGTCTTCCATGTGGGCGGCGAGAGTCCCTGGTGCATGTGTCTGAAACCATAGGGTAATTTTAGTGTTCTAGCAACAAGAAATGTGAGTCTGGGTGTGGCGGCATAATCGTACACAAGCTTTTTTTTTCCCTATTCCTCAAGGGAAATCCTCCCGGATTGAATGAGAACACAATGAAATAAAATCAATGATACTAGATTCCTCTTGTTAGTTGGTTTCTATATACTATACCCTTTAAGGTACTCATGCAATCAGTACGGGGGAGGTTGTTATAGCACAGATACTCCACACAGACCCTATAAGTTTACGACTTTTTTTTTATCTATCCTTGTAGATATATATATATATAATTGTATACAATGAAAGACACGCATGTAGAGAAAATGCCCAGTAGAAGTTCGGCAAAGAATATTCAAATTGTACTTTCACCGTACTTTCCCCGGAGCAGGAGACAAATAATGAAAATCTATGCACCTCTCATTTGAACCAAGTATACCTGAGAGGGAGAGAGAGAGAACTAGGATGTTTCTAGAATCCTGAAACATCTCTTTGGTAGGGAAAGGTAATGTCGTAGTTTTTTTTTCCGTAATTTTTTTTGGCCTCCTCCACACTTTGGCAGGTCCGTGTACCGACACCGACCCTAGAGCTATTTGATTTTATGTCCTGGAAAAATGAAGTAGCTGACAACAGAAACCACATTTACAAGCGGGATGGTAATAATTATCTCTTGTGTAATTCTTTGGAAGTTCTATCTCCTCGTACCTTCCCGCCTATACTCTCCCTTTCCCTTATTGCCCATAATTTCTGAGAAAAATCCATCTCCGTCTAGAAATGCATTTTGAGCGTATTTTCTTATTTCCGTGCAGATAAGGTTTCATGTGTAATCATAAACCTTGATTGATAATCATACGACAGTACAAACTGTAACCGGCATCCTGGAGATGGGGGAGGGAGGAGAGAGCAAGGGCAATATAGGAATGGTGTGGTACAGTACGACAATATGTATCTCTCTAGATAGGATTAATCGGTACAGTAGTCGGGCTTGAGGATGTACTCGGGTTGGGAGCATGTTCAGGGATAAAAATTGAGGTCAGTTGGGCTCCTTTTCCCTGAGGATTACTTCCTCAACATGTTAGGGATGAATGTTGGGAACGAGAGTGTACTTTGCTAGTTGTCATCTGTCCGCTTCCGCAGGTGCAAGGAGTAGGTATATATATGGATATGGCGGGTTTTATGGAATCAAAAAGTGGTAAAGATTTAATAATAAATAAGCCTTACATGATAACATGGTAAACAACGGCGTTGGGCCCGCGTGGCCTTTCCAGGAAATTGTACAACTTCGCCTGGAGTTTCCGAAGTTTGGCGTCTCTTCGACTTGTCCTAAAATACACAAATATAATTCCAGGTAAAAACATTGAAGTATTTACATATCCATTGAAATTCGAGCTGGTCTTCCTTTTTGAATGACGTCTGAGTAATTTTCCATTTGGAATTCCAACTTCCAACCCTCCTCTCTCCCGAGCTCCGTCCCTAGAACCCACATTCTAACGAGCTATTCTTGTTCCTGCCCTTACGTCACTGCCTGACAGCCTTATTGTGGTTGTGAGTGACTAGCTGATTGTGTGAGCCCTGGTTACATCTGTATAGGGAAGATCTATGCAGCCATCTCACACATTGTCTTTTCTCATGAACATCTCCCCATATACATAGCGCAGTCCCAAACAACGTCGTGAATACCCCTCTATCACCTCGAGGGCATTTGATTTTTTTAGCTATGATTTATTACATCTATATATCGCACTTGCACAAACAATCATCATTTTGAAGGAGTCGGATCTGTATACATGACAAGCATCTGGTGGGAGAAAACCTGGCAGAAAAGGGATCTTTTTCGAGTAAAATACACACTGACGTACTGAATCACCTTTCAATCTCTTCAAATAAATAACCTCATGTGTGCTCTGTGTCTGGTAATCATACTACATTGATTGCAAGGCATATTGAGCAGGCACATTTGACATGAACGGTACAGCTAGATACTCAAGTTGAGTCTCTCCTTAAAACTCAAGATAGACAAAGTGTAATTTGAGGAGAGAGGGAGCAGTCACAGGACTCCCCGCCCTCTGGTGATGGACTCAACTTCACATTTTTTCTGATAATATAAAAAGAGGAAAAAGAGTAATTATATTAACACACGTACAAAAATCTTGAATGAAGCTTCGGAACAAGACTAAAAATAACATTGTTTAAATAAAAGTTCACGAGCCTTGTCTTCCAGGCAAACTCATGGTTCTGTAGCAGCTTCTGCATGACTTAAATAGGAAGCGAAATACCTTCAATCTAACAACTAGGTACACAGAGAGAGAGAGAGAGAGAGAGAGAGAGACTGCTCAAGTGTGAGTTTTCCTTTCCGAAAACTCTAACTCTTTTATAGATGTAGTATCTCCCTCACATTTCCCTAAATATATGTACATGGGGGATAGTTATTACGGAAGGCATTAATTGTTACTGTCGCTCATAGAGTTTTAGCTTCGTATTGGTAAAGTTTTAAAATATTTGACTTCATAATACACACTTACTGCCACACTAACTAATAATACTCGAGGAGACTGACTATACTTATGCTACTTAGATGCTACTATATACTCTATCACCTAGCTCCCCATGACGGGTAACACGCTATATGTATATAGACAATCCGTCTAACTACAGGCAAACTGTTGTCAATTTACGAGGTGCTCAAAGAAGTAGCAAGGAACCTTTGGAAAGCTATAAATAATATGCTTGCAATAAAGTACATTCATAGAGAGAGAGATGTGAGATATACAGAGAGACGGACGAAGTTGGAAAAAAATAAGCAACCAAAATAGCATCATAATATATGTGAGACGAGTGGAAAACAGGTATATTAGAATATATGGCGTAAAAACCGAATCAGACCGAAGAGTAATGGGGCGTCCAAGCAGACTTTTCCGCTGATGAATCAACGATGCTGAATTCAGGGGAATCGCCACTCCAGTCCCTGACATGGGCAAGTCCTTCTCCGGTGGGCTGTAACCAACATAAAAGCAATTCCTTTTCAAGAAACTTGTTCTCGAAGAAGATAATTGGGTGTTTTAGAAGCAATAATAATAAATGTGAATTTTATATTTAGACTAAAACTTTTTAAAAAATAAATACAGTATATACATAATTACATACATTGCTAGCAATAAGTTATGAGGTAGGACTTCCTAACATGGAGAATTAATTCATACTTAAATACATAGTAGATGCTCCTAGTACAGAGCAGTGAATGAAAGCTGATTGTGAGGTGAATTACTTTGCTATGGCTAAAGAAGTGCAATAATTGAATAAAATGGCCTGACAGAGAGTGATGGAGAAATTTTGACGCATTTGAAAAGGCTCTTTCTAAAGGTCTCATTTCCTATTATAAGACATATACCTATACATTATAGGATCAACTATATATGCAGATATGAGTAAATAGACAATTACATAGAAACCCCCTCCTGAAATTGGGTCTCATGCAGGTTGTAATCTGTTTAATCTCGATTATTCCGCATTTAAGAGTTTTTGGCAGGGAGCTTCCATACATATGGAAATTGCTTAAGGCCAGACCATGCATCGAGCATGAGATGAGTTGGATAAGGCCTGCATTGAAATCTAGTTCATAATTTAAAAAAAAAAAAACTTTGCTGAATTCAAATCAATTATGCCCCGCAGTTTAGGAACAGCTTTCGGGGAAGAAATTATAAGCGTAGGAGAAAACATTTCCTTGGAGTTTTCTGCCCGGGCACATTCTTGAGTCGCAAAAAAAAACTATTTTATTTATTTATTCTATTTGACCGGGTACGAATAGTCCTAGAGCATACTGTCAGTCGACGTGTACATTGTAAGGAGCACATTGGGATTATTTGTGTGATCTACTGGTACAGTTCCCACTTGAATGTATGTATGCATGGAGGTTAGACAAGTACAAAACTACAGTAGGGCTCTCGTTGAACATTGTTTAGCTCCTAAAAACATGTTATTCTTTGGAGAATAACGTTTGGTGAATCTAAGGATTTATGCGATACTTTCAAAGCGTAAGGAGAATCTGGAAATGGTGCGCGATACTTTTCCATAGCATTCAAATATGTATGAAATTTAGTCTCTGGCAACTTTACCCCCATTTAGTTTTACCTGCTGTATTCTCACATGGCTCCTTGAGCACTCATTTGGGACTTGTTGCAACATTGCTGTCTTTCAATAGACTCTGAATTAATGCAAATATGATATTTTTTTAATAAATCCAGAAAAAAACAAAAGATTGGATCCACATTTGGAAAATGGGTCTAATGGAATAATTATATGTATCTACATATAGTTTCTTTACTTCCTAATTTCAGACAAAGTGTCAAAGTAATTTAAGGGATTTTATTATTTTATGGAATTCTGAAAGAGCTACAGTAGATTGACGGACATGACATAAAGCATTAAGAATGTGTCATTTTGGGACTCATGTCGTAAAAGTACAAGTATTAGAGATTGCTCGCAGGGAACGGGACAAAAGTTTTCCTGGAGGAGGGAAGAAAGTTGCTGTTAAAGGGGGGAATTTCTTTACTTTTCAATGTTATTGTAGTTTTCTTTCTCTCACTCATTTTTGCGTGACTTCCGGGAACTTTTCACTACTTCACCTCCCTCCCGTCATGGTTTTGAAACTTGGGTGTGGGTGGGCATTTGTTCAGTTCAGGCGTAAATTCCTTTTTCAAAGCGACCGAGTTACATCAAAACTTTATTGAATGTATTGATTGTACTTGATTCAACTCGCAGGGAGACCTTTTCTGATGGATCGGATCGAATTGAAACTTTTTTCTGTTCAAAGATTTTAGATCCTTTCCTTATAAGTTCATAGCAACTCGCCCCATAGTTTGAATGCTAGAGGTCATAAAGACTCAAAGTTACAACACTAGAGGTTGTAACACATCTGAAATTGTACGTGTTAATTCTATTTAGATAATTATTTCAATTTTTGGATTTCGAAAATGAAATGACATATGCGCAATGTGAGTCAAATATAGCGGCCATGTAAGTTTTGGACATTGACCTGAGACCTCGATATCCGAACATAGGATTTGAATTCAATGGGTTTTTTTTGTGGATCAGAAAAGGTCTCCTTGTTAGTAAGAGCCCTTTAGTTTGGTGGGATCTCTCCGTCGAGAGAACAACTCATTTTGGAGTGGGCCCCATATTGTGAAACTGTGCAACACTCCTATTTCAATTTCCTTCCACTACTTGTTGGGGAAATCTTGACAAGAATCCGCACTTGAGCGAACAAAAGTCTACCACCAGCTTTTTGTCTATATTTTCTTTCGTTAAATCTGTCAGCTCGAAAATTATACAAAACTGTTATTTTTTCTTGCTCACACAGTAGTGGGCTTTACTCTGGCATATGCCTCGATCTAGATTTCCCTAATCGTTACTCCACATCCTGACAACGAGTGTTGTCTGAAGGTATTGAGGTAGTCTGGACTACTACATCTATCTATAGCCCTGCTCATATGACTGCAATTAACGATAGTCCGCATTCGATAACTTTTCCCAACTCTTTTAAGAGCTTTTGAATATTATTACATTGGCCTGTGAGCGTAATTACTTGCATACATAAAATTTCCACAGGGTGCCTCGAAACTACTTTGATGGTACGCACTCCTACCCCCATGTCCCACTGTAATAATTATCAGGATCAAATAATTATTTGCATCCTTAGTCAAAGCCGTTTACGCTTTTTGCCCAAATCGTCCTCAAGTTTCCACTAGACAACTCACCCCACTGTGGCAAGCTTCGTGTTAAACCAGCAACTGGATGGTACCAATTAGAAGTCTAGTAGTTTAGCATAGCAAATTTACCAGAGGGTTTAAGGGAGTCATTCTTTTGATTTCCTTATTTTCATGGGTTTATTTTGCAAAGAATTTTCTACTGCTCATTTTGCTATAGAATTTTTATAAGCCTATTCAGAAATATGCAGTATTTCCTTCGTGGATTAACTCTCTCAAAATTACATTTCACTGTCTGGTAATGAAGCTCAAACAGTACGACTACTTCGTGGAATTAAATGGTAGGGGAGTTTTTCTGGCACCCTCTAATAATTCTTTCGTATGAGCAGACCCGTACCAGTAGAAGTGGATGAAGGGAAATGTAATGGGAAGCGAAGAGGATGGAATAGTAAAGCATAATATTTGCTCAGTCAAATAAAAAAACAAAATTACTTTCGTCTGGATCAAATGCTTTCAAGAGACAAATATGAGGGCATTAGTACTTATTCATATGAACATAAGCTACTTACTGAAGGAGTAGCTTGAAATTATCGAGACGTCCGTGTCATGTTCATTCCCTGGCTATACTTCTAAATTATTGAGTTCTATTGTCTTCTATTTTTACCTCAATGCCTGTTATGAGTAGCCACTCTATTATAATCATTCACAAATTGCATACTCCTACTCTGTACTAGTACTGTAGCAACTGTTGCACAAGAGAGCTTACAGCTATTTGAATCTACAATGTTCAATGTACATATCTATACATATACAAATATCTCCACAAGAAAATCCTTTCAAAGAGTTTGACCATTGTATACTGCTTTTAATATATATTACACAATCGGAAAAAAACGACAATGTGAGGGACACACGCAGTTTCAATTTACTAATGTTCAAGTTGAGATCGAGGGAATTGTGGAGGTTTGACTACACACATGTAGTTATGTATGTACGTATTTAATTAGGTATGTGTATGAGTACCTATACATACTTAATGCAGGGTTTCCCTTTATCAAAGATTATTATTATTCCCTCCTGCCAACAACAAAAAAAAACCTCGAAGTTTTGGAACCAATTCCCAAATACTGTACAGAGTAATCCACGTTTGGTCTCCAATAAACTTTCCCATATCCTTTGCTTGAACTTCTTCCCACAGGGCTGAGTACAATAATTGAATCTACAGCTAGTAACTGCTCATTTGTTCCATGAGAGTTTACAATAAATTGGGACCAATTCACAGTAAATCCAATCCCACTGAACATTCATACTAAAAACAAGATCGGTTTCACTTGAGTGCTTTGCAGGAGATATTTGTTTGAAAATTATGAAGTGAAGTGCTAGTAATTTAAAGGAGCAGAGATAGACAGTGAAGTAGCGAGAGAAAAATTGAGCATTAGCTAGCGAGTCGGCTTTGCAATGAGAGTGTGTGTAAAACAAGTGTACATACAAGTTTGTCTACAGATATGTCCCTCATGTCGACAGAGACTTTTGGTACATAGGTTCATTTGAGAATTTTGCTGGAGTGCGAGTGCCGCTTGATGCAATGACATCAAAACTTTACAAGACGATAAATTCAGTTTGAGAAATAACAATCTACAACAACAATAAAACAAGCAGGCACGATTGAGTAAGTTATAGTTTTGCGTATGTATGTATCTACATATACATATATACACCGTATATGTATATATAAATCTACTAACAATGAGAACCTACTACTACTCCAGGAATCAAATGAAGCTCCCAGCCATTTCTCTTTATACTGTGCTGTAAATGGCTCAAGTAGTAAATACTTCACGGATTGTCATGCATAGATATAGGGACGGTGGATAACCATAAAATAAAACTATATATTTCCCCTCATTTGAAATACCAGAATGATACTAGAGTCAAGGATTTGAAGCTATACACTGTAAATGAAACGATCAATTCACATCTCCCCATTTATACTCACTTGAAAAGAGAGAGAGAGAGAGAAACTGAATTATTTGGAGAAAAGCACTGAGTTTTGCACTGCATCAGTCCTACTCCAGTCGTCTCATTGTTATGTCCCAACAGCCTATTACATGGGAATGGTGAGAAGATATGCATATATTTATGGGACAATCTGCAATTGTATGGCAATATTAATTCTAAGACTTGACTAAGCTCGCGAGCAGCCTGAGCCATGGAGATACTTATATGCATAAAATAATACTAAAAGATACAGGATGAGCTCCCAACTTGTACGGGATAATCACTCCAGGAACATTTTCCCTCCGCATTAATTAATCAGAACAGATCGTGAGATTTGGAGTTGATGAGGCGGTTTGTAGAAAACGTCGAGGATATACATAGGATGAGTTGTCTATAATGTGTATAACGGAATTAAAAGAAATTATTACCATTCGGGGTCTCCCTCGCTCATGATTAAATTTGACGTGGGCAACACGACTCGAGTAATTCTAGTGTCACTCACTCCTCCAATGTTTTGGGACTGTCATACCGAAAGAGGTGCTTTTGTTGTGGGTCGAAAAATCCGCCGTTGTATATTTATTTTTTTCTGTTCATTCCACTTATGTAATTAACTGTACTGGGATACTGTTAATTTCTCAATTTTTACTCAATCCGAAGCCTCCCCCGTCAAAAGAGACACCGGAGAGTGTACTCCAACATATTGACTGTACATGGAGCGGAAAAATCAATTCTAACAACCTTTAAATAGAAACATGTATGTCCGGCACAATCTTTAGTTCAATGACTATTATTACTGCTGCGGAAAAGATGTGAATGTATCTTGTATGTGTGGGGAAGAGGGAGATAGACGGAGAAATGTTCCACTGAGAAATAACAAGCAACCAGTGTGTACATACACAGCATTGCACGGTAAACGAGGTGCTTGTATTATAGCGTAATCACATGTTGAGCACATAGGCACGTGTGGTAATAGTCGAGTTTTCAATATTTTTTCCCGAGTTACAGCTTTTATTACTTCGTGGCATGTAAAAGACCGGTTAGTTCGACTTATGTCTGCTAACCGAGAAAAATTTCTCAAGTTTGGCGAGACACAGGAGAGAGAGAGAGAGAAAGAGAGAGAGAGAGAGAGAGAGAGAGAGAGGGTCTTCCCTCTGTGTGACAAAAGGCTTGGTCGGAAATTGAAACAAATTGATTGAAAGTCACGCAACTGTTTTTTATCACTTTGTGTATATAGTTGATTTGAATTGGAACTGAGAATGCAAAGTTGGATGTTTCTGACTTGAATAATTCCAGCCTGTAGGGTAACTGTGGAGGTAGAGGTAGAGGTAGTGTAGGAGAAGTTGAATCTGGAAGTTGTAGTTCCTCAAGAGTATTTTGGCACGGATTCCCTTGACGACTAAGTTTCCAGTGAAAATATATGATTGGAGTTTAATTCAATCATTTCTAGGATGAAGTATTGTATTTTCTATAAAGACTTTTTCTATATAGATTGAAGGATGCGGGAAGTTTTTTTTCCCACTAACTTCCTCTTATACAATAAAAACTAGATCTTTTTTTTTCATAGTTTGCCAATCTGTAGGAAATGTGATGGACAAAATATACAATTTTGTTTTGAACGTTTCAAGGAGGAGATTATCTGGCAAGGAAACTATATTCAAGGAAATAAACGGGATAGGAAAAATGAAATCGGGGGAGTGTAATTTTATGGACCAAAAATAACAAGTATATTTTTGGCCGTTCCGAATGGTTGCTACCGACGAGAGTAAGAGAGAGAGAGAGAGAGAGAAGTGCAGTTGCTAACTTCTCCTTCTGTACCGTTTCAAGTTTTACGGGAAAGAATGGATTTACTGCGAGGCACGAACTCAACTTGGAGGAGAGACGGGTAACTCGAGAGAAACTGAGAATGTGACGGAAAATCCCACATGTTAGTTGCAGACAACATCAAGGGGAAATATGGTTGCTAACGCGTTTGCGTTGCAATTATGCTACCTTGTTCTGAATTTTCAATTTACATAACATTCATTGACAGGAGAGGGAGAGAGAGAGAGAGAGGGAGAGAGAGGGAGAGAGAGAGATACGAAAGCTTTTTATCAGTACTTACTTTCGGCCAAAATACCTCAACGTGTAAGCGTTGAAATAACGTGTCAAGCACTAACCGCTTATTTTCAATTCTAAAAGCTACACACTGCATTGTAAGGTATTCCCTTTACATGTTCCCATGCCCACTTGTCCAAATTACATTCCTCATAATCCCCTAACAGCAACTCCTGTCAGGGAATTTCAACAATGCATTTTCCGACTTTGACAAAACCTGTGTGGTATTTTCCTGTATACTCACCGGGGATAAGTAGATTCGTCGGTAATCAATTATGCAAGAAGCTGTTATGAAATGTGTGCACAAAGTGAGTGCACGACTCGTATGCCATGGCCCACACTCTCCGGTAACATTCCCACCTTCAGACTCGGGCAATTTCAACCAATTTTCTACCTGTGCGTCAACAATTTCAATTCCCAAAACATCAACTTTCAGATGAAGGACAGTATAAATACAAAGGGAAACACCAAGTGACACATGCCTTGACAGAGAAAATATGTACTGGAAGGTAACCTCAACTCAAATGCGCCTCTTTGATGCCTAGTTTCAACCAATTAAAACCTGTTTTCACCTACACCTTCCTCCGTTCCATCACATATACAAAAAAAAAACTGGACATTTTGTTACAAGATAGTGTCCTATATTTTCAGAGCCATTGATAGCTGTATAATAATTCTTTACCAACATATGAATGACACAATAAATTGTTTCCAAGTGCCACACCTGTCTCACTTCTCCCCTGGAACTGGATAAAAATATCCCTGTAGTAACTTTCTTCTTCTAAGCCGATAATCTGTTTCCAAGCGACAAATAAGATTCAAATCATATTACTCCCCAGACTCCTGACTGCGTCGTACTCCATCAGTTAAATTTGAAAATGAAAAACATTCTGGAAAACAACTACAATAAGTTTATGGGGACGAATATACATATATTCGTATGTATAAAGTTTTATTATTGAAAAATAAATACATAGAACTCATTTAGAAGTAGCCAAATTTAGGATACGGGAGCGTCTGCTCCCATCATTAATTATTCTTTCGGTTCGAGCTACATCTTTAGAAATACATAGATTATGGTAATTAGTACACTCCATGCCCGAGACCCAAACCACGGCCATATCCTACGGCTCCATGTGCATACCCATGATGAGCAACGGGGACAGCAGCAGCAACTGGGACAGCGATAGTGTGAGCGAAGCTACCTCCTTGATGAATTTCCTTGTGGTAGTGTGGGCCGCTCTCGCTTACCTACGTTAATTATAGGCATTTTAATTGACTCACAATCAGTATGTAGAAGAATTCAAAAAAAATTCAAATAATAAAAATTAGATTGAAATTTTTCTTTTACTGTGTGAAGCAATAAGTTTTAAAAAATGCATTTAAAAACTTACACCATATTCGTAAGAAAGAGGAGCTTGGGCAGCCTGGACCTTAGCCACACCTGGTTGAGAGTAGTGTCCGTGTCCATGTCCGTACCCGTGATTATGTCCAGCAGCAATGAAACCATATCCCAGACCGTGGCCAACGTGGCCAGGAACGGCGGCAGCGACGCCCAGGACAACAGCCATGATGAGGACCTTTAATTTAAAAAAAAATTAAACAAATACAAATCAGGTAGTAAAATTTTCAAGGGTCAAATAGATACTAAAATTTCAAGTGATAAGATAGTAAAAAAATGTGTTTCGGACTGAAATTCACACAATTCATGGACTATGCTACTCCTTCCAAAATAAAATATCAGATTAAACTTACGATTCCGTTCATATTGAATTTGATTTTTATAAATCTGAGTGAGAGCAAAAGTAATGATTGGAGTAGATACTCAAAGGTAAACTGATAAAAATGGTAAATTTCCTGTGCCTTTTATACCAGTGGTCTAAATATCATATTGGAATCGTGTGAAAGGGGAATCAAAAGATTTCCCGTATGTATTTTCTGTATCCGGACGCATACTGTGTAGTTCTTGAAATATTTTAAGGATAATATGCTCTAGCTTACCTGTGCTCTGTCCGCAGAGCAGAGCAGACACATTTTTCACGTTGCCTAAAGTAATTTGGTGCAAGGTGCCGATAGGTTTTTGCAGATTTTAAATCATTATTGTTTTACTTGTTCCTGTCCTTTGTCCTCCTCGAGGTGGAATTTTACAAGATACTCAGTGCAAATATTCAATATTAGGTAAGCACGTCTGATTGGAATAGTGATTGTATGTAAACAATTAGTTAGGAGTAGACTACAGGTAAGAGTATATTTATTGTGTATATATTGGAAGTTACATAATATAACATAATCAAGAGTGTGGGTTGCTAATGGTAGTGTTTCCTACTTATTACTTATTGGCCAGTTTCAATTTAGTCGTTTAATCATATAATTTCTTAAAAGTACAAGTTTATCATAGGGATTTACCGTAAGCCATTACATGCATTACGATTACCATCATGTTATACCATGATGCCAAGTACATACAGAATACAGAACAAGGGGAATTTTTCAAGATCGGCTCTCAGAAATGTCAGTGTGTCAGACACAGAACTACACGCATACCAATTGAAAAACCTCGTGTTAATTATTTATGAATTAAAATAGGAGTTCCTCTTAATACATATTAAGAACACGTCAATAAGTATTTGAAGGCATTCAAATATGAAGCACCAAAATATGCCAAATTTAGAACAAAGCCCCGTCGTTAAGATAAATACAAATATTTCAGTACAAGTAATTAAAATAAATCAAACTGTGTATTAAAGAGTTGCTGTTTCTTCTGATATAATTCGTGTAACATTGCCATACATTCATTTCATTTGTTATTAAGAGTACTGGCTTAAGCACTAAATTTTGTATGTACATAGACGTAGACTCTTTAGTTCTGTGGAAGGCCTGAGCAGTTTCCAACTTCTGCTTTAGGGTATACATACATGAGCTATGATAATAGATATTTACATATATACTGCTACGGTTTAACAAATTTCGACAATACATACATTCTTGGAGTCACAATTAAAACTTGGATTTGACAATAATAATAATTATATCAGGAATTTTAAACCACAAATAAATAAATATGATTTTGTAAACACTACGCATGCAATGAGACACATTCCAAAGTTATGTTTCTGTTTCGTTGCGGTTCACAATCTGGTTAAAAGAAACGGTGGCAATTAAAACCACCGGCGTGTTTTTTATATTTGCCTGACTCAATTTATTGAGTCTGTGGTGACACTCTGGTTGTGCAAATTTATTTATCCTTATTCCTTATATACAATAAGAAAAATGAATTATTTAAGTATCAGTGTCTGCAAAAGTAAGCGTGGCATTAAAATGAAAGTATATTTGCTTATACGATTAGTAACAGAGCTGCGTTCGGGTCAAGTAAGTTCAGGATCCGAACTTGAACTTGACCTGCACTTGAACTAGCAAGTATAAATTTGCATGGACACGAACTTGGTATTTTGAATCTTCGAGAGTACTTGATCATTCAAGTAATTTTAACCAAGTAAATTTTGACGTACCTGAACTTGAAATATTACCTGCAATTCGATTCCGAAATTGTGTAACCCGAACTTGAACCCGAACTTGAACCCGAACTTGAACCCGAACTTGAATTGCAAGTACAACTCAAGTAATTTTTTAACTTTGTGTGACGCAACGAAATTTAAATTTTACGGAACAAGATTTGGTGAATTCTTTAATAATACAAAAATTTTCCGTTAAGTTATAGTGAAGTGGTCACATTTATTCTATATAAGTACAAACAAATTGATTGTTGCAGCTATTATTACGCCTCCCCAAGTATTCGTTGCACTACCGCTTTTTGTTTTGTTTTTTTTGAGAACGTTTCTTCTCAATCTCCGGTTTTGCAGAATAATCATTTTCGGTTAATTCTACAATTTCTGGGCACGAGGAACTCATTTGTATATAAAAAATAATTACACTTACAATGTCGGTACTATGAAGTGTGAATCCGAAAGCAAACTGAACCCTCGCCTAGTGCTCCCAAAATTGCGGTGTGCGTAATGTATGTACTTAATGGGTCGGTAACGTTTTCACTGAGCGCGAAATCAACTCGTTCTCGGGAAAAAGTATGACTGAACCGAGGGGGCATTTGAAAAATCGTTTTATTGAGAATCAAAATACTTGAAATAATACTTGCATTTACACGTTCGGGAGCAGGTATTTCATTAGCTCAGATCCGCACTTGCAAGATATTTTTATGCAAGTAAGGTTTCTCAACCTGCACTTGCAATTTACCCGACTTGAATTACCAAGTTCGGATTCCCCTTTAACTTGTACCTGACCCGATTCATCACGTACATTTAAAAGCTCAACCCGAACTTGACCCGAACTTGACCCGACTTGGTACGTGTCAAGTAATACTTGTACTTGAGCGCAGCTCTGATTAGTAATCTCGTGTTACTTACTTATTTGTATGAGTCCTGAGTGCATAACACCTTCAACATATACCCTCTATGTTCTCTGAAGGTTTTACAGCTAGCACTAACAATTCTTTATTATACAATATCATTTGAGAAGTATTGGTTTCTATTCATTAACAAATAGTATGTATTACACCCTCTGTTGATGTTGAAAGTTGAAACCATGTTCGCATATTAGCTGATTGCCCAAAATAATTATTTGTTGAGTTGCTCATGTAAAATACGGAAATTTGTGCTGTGTAATTAGTAATAATGTCAAGAACAAATAACGACGAACCAATTCATGCCCAAGTTGCAATTGACTTATTATTTACTATAGTTACAAATAAATTCGTGATGGAGAAGTTCACAATCTTGATGCATACAGTCTGCGCTGCAGTAAGCTCGTCCACATGCTCTGCATTTTTTCTTTGCATTTTCTTTCCAGCAAAACCTACAAAGGGACTTTTCATCCCCGGCGGACAAATATTCAATACTTTTAGGATCATCCACTCTAATTCCAACCCCGCGGTCGGCAGTTAGACGGAAATACGGATTTTTTATCCGGATTCTTGACCCGAAACTTAGATTCTTTCGGACTGTTGTATCGTTATGATTTAAACTGTAAAAGTAAATCATTTGGAAATCCCCGTTGTCATCTTTTACAACCGAATGAATTGAATTGAATACATTGAAAAGGGAATCCTCAAAAAGAGTAAGATTAATAGCGGCGTCTTGATAAACATGATCTTTGGTTGGGTCCATTTCGTCAAATGTGATTTCCTTCAGACGAATAATTGTTTTCCGTTTAGGTGCTCGTTGTACATGTAATCCCTCATGCGTACTTAATACATAGCCTGTTTTTGATTGCAAGCTTACTTTCCTTGAGATTTTACGATATTGTGTCGTAATTACAATCCTTTTTGGATTCGTTGACTTGAGATTTCGATGTTTCTCTAAATCCTTCAAGTCATCTTCCAGCAAGTTTTCCGAGAATACCAATTCAATTTTTGAAAGTCCATCGGTCCTGAAATACAGTTTTATGAATTGCTCTGCAATGTTTTTCATTGTTGAATCGTAAGGTAAAAAACAAGACAGTAGATATTTTTCAGCGTCTAGTCCTTGCTGATAATACTGCTTGGCTTTCTCTACCATGCCGCTGTCTACTGACAAAACTGCCATAGAATAGAATGATTCTGGAACTTTTCGATGATCTTTAGGAGCCTTTTCAATGAATTTCTCGTAAGCACTTATCGCCAACTTGCAACATTTCTTGTATCGAGTTTTTATTTCGTCACTGACATGAGAATTCACCGTTTCTGTATTATAATTTGAGCCAGCACGGCATTCCCTTCGATGTACTGCTCTGCAGTAAAGTAATTCGTAGTCATCGGGAAATACAGCAAGGCCTTCAGTTGTCACAGCAACTCCTTCACTATAATCATGTAGGAACCCTAATAAATAAGCGTGCATATTACAAAAATATGGGTCTTTGGGATACTTGTTCTTCAAAATCTCTGCGTATTTCTTCCCTTCATCTAATGAATGGATCACCGAATTCAAGTAACACACGCGTGCATTTCGCTGATTTTGATCAGTAGTATCGTGAAGCGCTTCTTGAACAAGCTCTTTGAATTTTTGTGAGAGAAAATCTGGAAGAAATGTTACAAATCCAGCGGATTCATAAGATATTGCGTAGTCTTCTAAAATTGTGTCTTTCATCCAAACTTTGTTCTCTGGATTCATTTCATTCTCGAAGGCCTGTAAAACCTTTAAGTAGTCTTGTCCGCGAGAGCAATGTTCAATCGCTGTTCGAATTTGTTCGGCAAATATTCCGCCCTCGTCTGCTCGTTTGCATATTTCAGGATAGATTGCCCAACATTTTTGAGTGTTAAATAAAGTCTTCCTAGTAAATGGCAGTGCATGTTTACTATTGAGTACAATTTCCAGAATTTTTTTAAATTCTGGATTATTCTTCTCGGCAATACTCTTTACTAGTTCTGGTGCTGGAATTCTAATTGCCGCAAAATCCGGCGGTAGGTTTTCCTTTATTGATTGAAAATGCTGCTTGAGATCTGCAAACATGCTTTCATAGTGATCGGATCGCGTTGTCATAACGCTGTGTTCAGCAGCAACGGACCTGTGAAACCAGATTTCGGCTTGCGTCGTATTCAGAAGTTCCCCGAATTTGATGCAAAGATTACCCATTGCATTAATGCAGCCTGTAGGTTAAAGTGTCAATGACTATTAGGTATTTTAAACATAACCTTACAACCATGATCGCATGTACAGGTACGTTTTAAAAAAATCACCTTGCTCAACAGCTAACTTCCAATACTGTATTGCTCGTTCGGAATTCCTTTCGACACCAAGACCCTCATAATATAGAAAGTCGAAGTTATATCAAGTGCTTACAATAACGTTAAATGCAAAATAAAACAGCAAAGAGAGACTTAAGCATTACCCCACCTGATAAAACCAATACCACAGATTACCCCCTCGCTCATAATCCTCCAAAAAAGCCGAAGAATATGGCGGTTACGTTAGAAGACCTGAGGGATCTAATTATGGATTTGACCCTTAAGCTAGACTCGGTTGTGGAGGTGAAGCTGAAAGAACAAGAAACAAAAATTGAATCTCTAGAAGCAAAATTGGAGCACCTCCAGCGAAAAATGAACGAAAAATCTGTCGTTGTTTTCGGAATGACAGAAGACCCGCAGGAAACGTACCCCAAATTAGAACAGGGTGTTACAAATCTACTCACCAAGTTAGGGCTGACAGGAACTGGGTATGATAGCGTAAGAAGAATTGGTAAAAAAATGCCCGGAAGAATTAGACCAATAGTAGTGTCGTTATACAACACTCGCGACAAATACGCCATACTCTCTGCAAAAGCAAACAACAGGCAATTAACTGGCCTAGCGGGTATTTTTATCAGCCCCGAGAAAACGCCACGAGAATTACGAATACAAAAGAAGCTTGCAGATAAGGCAAGAGAACTAAAGGGCTCTGACAACACAGTGAAAACCAAAATCCGCTATGAAAAAAAAATGTATGCAGCATACACGAATGGGACAACAATAACTTACACTTTGGATTTCAAAGATAAAGATTGGACACCGATTATAATTTGAGAATCACCATCCCTGACACCAGAAGATACAATTATTCAAAATAATTGTAAAATTGGATTCTGGAACTGCCGGGGAGCAAAAAGTATCTTGAATCTGCTAAATTCCAACCTTACCTATCTTACAAAAACGAGTATCCTGTGCCTCAACGAAACTTGGCATGAAAACAATAGTGATCTCGAAAAGTTATGTTTAATCTTCTCCAAGTTCCAAATTTTGGAAACTCCTGCATGCAGGCTCTCAATTCACGGACGAGCTAGCGGAGGATTAATTACAATGTTACGAAAATCAATGTTTAAAAACTGGTATGAAGTATGTAGGAGCAATCAATGGTTAATCCATATTGCTGAAACTGTTACTTCAACTAAAATATTAATTGTGAACTGTTATTTTAACTCCGAGCAGCAACAAAGTTCCTTCAATAATTTACAGTTCCAAATTAATGACGCTGCGGCGAGCTTTAACCCAGACACTACAATCATTATGGGAGATTTCAACGCCCGAATTGGTAATATGAATCCACTACATTTTCCCGTACAATCATCTAATATCCAAAATATAAGAGACTCATTAGATAACGTAATCAATGAAAGGGGCAAGCTTCTGCTTTCGTTATTGGAGGAGATAGGCATGTCAGTTATTAACGGTAGAATTAATGGAGACTATCCGGGGCAAATAACAAGACCAGAGTCCAATTCTGTAATTGATCTTTTTGTCATCAACAACGAATCATTAGAGAAAGTATCTCATTTGGAATTTTTAGACCTGCATGAGTCTGACCATCTCTTCGGAGTACTAACTATTAAATTACCCTCAAATATTCGGCACAACAACAAACCACTAGCAAATGAAAAATCCTTGATACTAAAATGGCACCCATGCCGTAAACAAGCATATATGGAAGAGGTTGATAATAGGATTAGAAATAGTGACGTAAATAGTGATCCGTACTTATTATTAAAGCAAACAATTTTATCAGCAGCTAAAGCATCAAAAATGACAAAGCGCACAAATAATTATGAATATCCTGCCTGGTATAATAATGAATGCATAAAAGCCAAGAAAGACCTTCAACATGCTTTGAAGAATTGTAGAACCACAAATTGGGACCCAACAATTAGAGACAGTTACATACAACAACGAAAGAATTACAAGAAATTATTACAGCTCAGAAAGAAGCTTTACTGGGAAAACAAGATTAAAGAAGTGGCCGATTCCGCAAACTTAACACAGTTCTGGAAATCTATTAAATTTTTTAGAAAATCCACAAGTATCCCTAACACTGTAGAAAAACATATCTGGGAAACATACATGGCCCCGGCTGAACAGAGTTCAACCTATTTAGCCATTTCAGATACGCGCCATGAATTTCTAGATCAACAAATAAGCGTCATTGAATATAACGAAGCTGTGAAACACATTAAAAATGGGAAAGCGGCAGGGCCGGATGAAATAACAAATGAGTTTCTCAAAAATCTCCCTGCCAGCGGAGGCAAATTGTTATGCACGGCAATAAATAAAATTTTCTCTAGTGAAGAACCACCAGCGGATTGGAGTGAGTTCGAAACCTGTATGATTTTCAAAAAAGGTGATGCTGAAAATCCTGAAAATTACCGCCCAATTGCACTGGCTAATACAACCATGAAACTATTTACACACATTATTGAGAGGCGGCTCAGAAAATGGGCAGAAAACAACAAACTCCTTCCAGAAGCGCAAGCTGGCTTTAGAGCAGGAAGAGGCTGTATTGATCATATACATACACTGAATTCAGCAATCCAAATCGCTTTAAACGATAATAATGGCAAACTATATGCTCTGTTCATAGACTTCAAACAGGCCTTCCCTTCCATAGATCACAATTTGCTATGGAAAACCCTAAACGACATTGGAACCAGTGGCAAAATCATCCGCATCTTACAAAATCTTTATGCAAAAGCTAGCACCAAGGTCCGAGTGGAAGGTGGCACCACGAATCCCATACCCATACAAAAAGGATTGCTCCAAGGCTGCAGTTTGAGTCCTCTACTGTTTTCACTCTTCATACATAATATTGAAACATTACTCAAAAGCAAAGGAAGTGGAGGCATAAAAATTAATCCTACACTGCGCATTTTAATTCTTCTCTACGCGGACGATATGGTCCTTATGACAAGAACAGCTGCTGACATGAAACGAAATATTTTAGTGCTTACTGAATATTTTGAGGATATGAAACTGGTGGTAAACCTTGCTAAAACCCAAATGATTGTGTTCCGCAAAAGCCGTGCAAAGCTTTCTCCGAGACTTTGGTTCGAATATAAACAACAAAAGGTGGTTATTGTAAATGAATATGTTTACTTAGGTGTAAAGTTCTGCTCCTCGGGGATATTTCGGAAAAACTTGCAATACTTTCAAGCAAAAGGAAGAGCGGCATGCGGTAAAACATTTACTACATTATCAAATGCCAAAATTCACAAATGGGAATATATTCAAAAAATGTTTGCTGCATGCATTAGAACCACCGTTCTCTATTGTGCTCAAATTTGGGGATTGCGTTATCTAACTGAAATAGAAAGCATCCAACAATACTACTTTAAAAGAATTCTGGTAATGTGCAAATTAACTCCCGGTTATGTGGTAAGACTTGAAACGGGACAGCTTCACACAAAGTTAAACATACTTCGTCAACTAATACGTTACATAATTGTACTGCAAAATATGGATGACTCAAGATACCCAAAATGCACATACAATGCATTATGCTCAATCGACAGCCTAACAAATCCTGACGGTGGCTACAAATCTGAAAATTATAACTGGGTGACCCAGATAAGAAAAATTCTAGCGGAACACAATTCTGAAGAATTGTGGAACGATCAAAATTCTGCATATCTACAGGAGAACTTTACCCAAATAATCACGAATATCAGTACTATGATTGGCAACACAGACCTAAATAAATTAAAAGACTCGCAAAGACACAGTGCTTATCAAGTGTTCAACTACATACCTGGGATACCTCCAACATACCTTAGCATTGACGTAGGAATTAGATATAAACGTTTGCTTGCTCAAGCCAGATTGTCGGGAACATACTTTAGAATAGGAATGGATGTGTACAAATTTCCAAATAGCTTCGCACCACAGCCATGCAAATGCTGCAATACTCAGGCAAGTGATACTTTGGAACATATGCTACTAACCTGCCCTATGCAAGAACAAAACCGTCAGAACCGATACTTTGCACAGCAATTTAGGAGGAACTTTAACCCAACTAGCCGTGAAGAAATGATTCTTCAGATACTAATCAATTTTCTCAGAAGAAGAGAATTCTTTAGTGATTTTAGTTAATTAACTTGGAACATGTACTATATGCATTTACTTGGTATTTAGCTATACCAATATAAATTGGGGGTCTAATACTAATGTTAATTTATATTCTCTAAAGTGTATCCAGAGAATCATGTACAAGTATGTATTCAATTCAAAACACCAAATAATTCCTCGGGTCATGGGCGAAAGCCTACAAGACCTTAAATTGAATAAATAAATAAATAAATAAATAATACAATCCTTTTTGGATTCGTTGACTTGAGATTTCGATGTTTCTCTAAATCCTTCAAGTCATCTTCCAGCAAGTTTTCCGAGAATACCAATTCAATTTTTGAAAGTCCATCGGTCCTGAAATACAGTTTTATGAATTGCTCTGCAATGTTTTTCATTGTTGAATCGTAAGGTAAAAAACAAGACAGTAGATATTTTTCAGCGTCTAGTCCTTGCTGATAATACTGCTTGGCTTTCTCTACCATGCCGCTGTCTACTGACAAAACTGCCATAGAATAGAATGATTCTGGAACTTTTCGATGATCTTTAGGAGCCTTTTCAATGAATTTCTCGTAAGCACTTATCGCCAACTTGCAACATTTCTTGTATCGAGTTTTTATTTCGTCACTGACAAGAGAATTCACCGTTTCTGTATTATAATTTGAGCCAGCACGGCATTCCCTTCGATGTACTGCTCTGCAGTAAAGTAATTCGTAGTCATCGGGAAATACAGCAAGGCCTTCAGTTGTCACAGCAACTCCTTCACTATAATCATGTAGGAACCCTAATAAATAAGCGTGCATATTACAAAAATATGGGTCTTTGGGATACTTGTTCTTCAAAATCTCTGCGTATTTCTTCCCTTCATCTAATGAATGGATCACCGAATTCAAGTAACACACGCGTGCATTTCGCTGATTTTGATCAGTAGTATCGTGAAGCGCTTCTTGAACAAGCTCTTTGAATTTTTGTGAGAGAAAATCTGGAAGAAATGTTACAAATCCAGCGGATTCATAAGATATTGCGTAGTCTTCTAAAATTGTGTCTTTCATCCAAACTTTGTTCTCTGGATTCATTTCATTCTCGAAGGCCTGTAAAACCTTTAAGTAGTCTTGTCCGCGAGAGCAATGTTCAATCGCTGTTCGAATTTGTTCGGCAAATATTCCGCCCTCGTCTGCTCGTTTGCATATTTCAGGATAGATTGCCCAACATTTTTGAGTGTTAAATAAAGTCTTCCTAGTAAATGGCAGTGCATGTTTACTATTGAGTACAATTTCCAGAATTTTTTTAAATTCTGGATTATTCTTCTCGGCAATACTCTTTACTAGTTCTGGTGCTGGAATTCTAATTGCCGCAAAATCCGGCGGTAGGTTTTCCTTTATTGATTGAAAATGCTGCTTGAGATCTGCAAACATGCTTTCATAGTGATCGGATCGCGTTGTCATAACGCTGTGTTCAGCAGCAACGGACCTGTGAAACCAGATTTCGGCTTGCGTCGTATTCAGAAGTTCCCCGAATTTGATGCAAAGATTACCCATTGCATTAATGCAGCCTGTAGGTTAAAGTGTCAATGACTATTAGGTATTTTAAACATAACCTTACAACCATGATCGCATGTACAGGTACGTTTTAAAAAAATCACCTTGCTCAACAGCTAACTTCCAATACTGTATTGCTCGTTCGGAATTCCTTTCGACACCAAGACCCTCATAATATAGAAAAGCCAAATTGTTCGAGGCATGCCCTATTCCTTCTAAGGAAGCACTTCGGTACCATTCAGATGCAGTGATATAATTTTTATTGTAAACAACCCCAAGTTGATAACATATTCCAAGCATGTACTTTGATGCAGCGATTCCAATATCATCTAATATGTTATCCGAGTACTGACTGTTAGCTGCTTTTTCATAAAGGTTGACTGCCCGGTTTAAGTCCCGAGTTATTCCATCGCCGTAAAAGTACATATTTCCTAACATGTACATACCATCAATAACTCCTGCATCTGCTGCTTTTTGGAACAACGAAGCTGCCTTTTCCTTGTCAAGTGGAACCTCATCTCCATGAAAGTATCTATGTGCCATTTTTACATAACCCATTGCCTTTAGTTCTTGGTTTTCAGATTTCAGTAAATCTTTTATAAAATGAATGGTTACAGGTTGTGATGTTACCCCTCGTGTTCTATGCATTTCGTTGACAGCTTCTTTGGAATTGGTGAAGGTATTATGGGGGTCCAGATGCTCGAATATTTTTTCTGTATTTGCGTCGATTCTACACTCGTCTCTTGCGGTTCTTATTGTAAGAGCGTTTGGCGCAGGTGGGTGTAGACATAAGGCATACTCAAAACAATCAATGGCTTTTTGGAACTCCTTCATGAATTTGTGCACATTTCCGGCTCTACTGTAACCCTTCCACCAGGACGGTCGAAGTTCCATTGCCAGTCTTGCATCTTCAAGTGCATTCGTACCTACTTCGCGTATTTCATCAACAGAAGGGTTTCTTTTATCTTGAAGAAGCTTCATGTGAGCATAACTTCGGTTGGAATGAAGTGTTCCTCTCTCGATTTGTGACAGTCCGAATAACAATAAAGCTTTCGAATATAGGTTGATCCCTTCTGCCGTTTTATTTGATCGCACCGCTACATTACCTTCCTCTCGCAATAAAGTCGACTTGACCATGCTTCCTTGATTAATATCACCGCTATTAAATTCAATTCCGTCGAGTTTTGATGTGGTTCGGATGTGTTCAATATCCTCTAATGGCACGCCAAGAGAAGTAAGCAGGTTTTGAGCATTGGACCAGATCACGCCGAACATTTCTTCAGACAAAGTATGGCCGTCATGATGAACTACTTTATTCCGTAAATCTCTTAACTTTCGAATTGTCTCATTTTCGTCATTCACCTTTGATTTTTCTTCCGATGTGGTTGCATCCTTACTCTGGATATTCAAAAGGATTACAGCCAAAAATGTTATATCCCATTGAAGTATGTCTTCCGTCTGAAGTTTTGCTCTCTGGTAGACATCTGATTTACTTGCACAATGTCGTACCAAGAATGTTTTCTTTTCTGCTTTCGACCCATCTTCCCACTGTTTCCCAGTAATTAGTTTGTACCTTTGAAGAAATAAGGTTTTCAGGATTTTGACGCCGTACCTAGCGAGAAGACAGTGAAGCCGGACCATATTTTGAATGTCGTCCATGTTTGGATCGCCAATTTCTGCATTCAAAAACATCAACCCTGATTATTATAATTTGTCTAAAAAAAATAACTTTTCTTTAAAGCGTACAGGACATATAATAAGATGATGTCCGTCTGCACAAGGAAGGGCGTGTATCTCAATAATGGATATTTTATTGCGATCAGGCCTGAGCAACTGCAGGCAGGATTGAGCCCCATTGACGTCCCGAGATGAAGGGAGGTGGTACGCCCCAGGCTATTTCTTAAATACGGGCTTTAGAGGATCGGAATTGATGCAAACTTGTTCACTGGCATACTAGGAGCTTAAATTAATTTTTTTAAACCAATCGGGAAACATGATACCAGGTCTGGTTTTGGCCGCTTAGAAATGCATTACTAGAGTTGTTGTATGCCGATTTGTACCAAATAAAATGCGTTTGTGCTTAAAATCAAATCCCGAATCGAATTTTGGTAATTTTGGTTAAGCCGGGTATTATGTTACCCAGTATGGATCGTTCATTAAAGGTAGATCCATCTAGTGTCATGGGAATTCCCTTTTTTTAATTTACTGAAGATTTTTTTTTCAAGGTCCGGGTATCATGCTACCCGGGTACAGACATAGCGACACAACAATAATATATTTATATTAAAACCGTGCTTCAAAATAAAAAATGCATTAATTTGGTACAAATTTTAACCGCTTGGTCATTCCGGGCATCATGGTGCCCGTTTTGGATGCCGGGGTGAAACATTAGTTACCAAAATTCGATTCGGGATTTGATTTTAAGCACAAACGAATTTTATTTGGTACAAATCATTTTGATAGGATTGTAATTTGTAATATACGGGATTTTACAAAACAATTTCCTCTATTGTCGGTAGAAGAGCCAATGATAATAAATATTCGATTGTCTGTTTTTTAGGCAAATTTTAAGCAATGGATGTAGAAAGTGGTCTCGCAGTTAACATTGTTTGGCTTCGATGTTTTACAAAAACGGAACAAAATCCCAATTTAAAACATGAATTAGTTTAGGATTAATTCCTATTTAACAAAGCGCCTATTTTTGAATATTCATATTCACCACAATGTTAAGGAAGAGCATGCTTTTTAATAATGGATGTTTTATAGCGATTTATTATAATGGGAGGGGAAACTCGAAACCATTAAACATTTTGATAAGTTTATGGTATGCAGGCAAGGTTCCACAAACATTTTTTCCCTTCAATCCGTAGAAGTGTTAATGATAAAAAATATTTAATTCTCCGATTTTTTAGTACGTCAAGAATGTCCTCAATGAGCACTGGGATTTTTTAGCATTTATTTTCGATTTGAGAACTGATTTACCATACTGTACTTGAGCTGTGCCCCGCGGGGTTTTTTCGGGTTGGGCAACCCCAGTCACACAAAACTGTATGGGATTCCTATAGGATACACGAAAATGTACCAGAAATCCCATAAATCATATAGGATCTCGTAGAAGTCATTCAGCTCGTCAGAAACTTGCATACACGAATCTTATAAGTTGGGTATCATAGTAAGTTATTAGAAAATTCTATAAGTTGGGTGCCACGCCACATATCTAGCAAGTTGGTGTACCATAGGACATTTTTAGAAAAATCCCGTACATGCTTTGACAAGGATTCTACACTCCACAACGTCTTACCTGTTTTTAGGGCGGCGTCAGCCGCATTATAATTTATGCCGTCAGTTTTCCTCCGAAACTCGGCCGATTTCGTTCAGTTTTTGTTAACATTGTTTGGGCCGAAAAATCACACTAATTCGTTATTGGTTGAAATCGATCAGAGTGTTCGTGCGTAAAAAAATAAAAACGAATAAAATCTTTTTTCTCCCGAAGTGTTCACCGATTTCAATGAAATTATTTTACACATACCAGTCTGTATAATGACGCTATTTTTTCAAAAATTATAAAAATTTCTTTTTTTCAAAAATTTGTAACTGAATTTTTTGAAATGAGCTCAAAATAATGCAATAAATGGGGTAAGGAAAAATGGCCGTATAGCTGACGACGTCCTACGCGAAAGCCTTAAATTATAGTAGGGTGATGATTTTTTTGTTGGTTTCAATTATTATCTAAGGTAATAGTAAGACAAGCGGAAAATACAACCAGTCTATTATTGTTGTTGGTTTGTTTCAATTCCTACGTGAAATTATTTACTTGTGGCCGCAATTTTACTAGCTGCAAATGTTTATTGCAGCTAGCTTAATTGTTTAGACAAATGTGAATACTGGCACTATTTACAATTGTCTAAAAATTAAACTAACTGCAGTAAAAATATTTATGTAGTTTTAATTTTGGAGGAAAATGGAGTAAAGGTGGAGAATTGCATAAGATAATAATTATAAATATTCAACTATAGGACAAGCTCGAGAAAATTCCATAAGAGGTTGGGACTAGTAACTATCGGAGAAAATAGGATCCTGTAGCAAAATCGTTTAAGATATCGTCCGCAAATCTGATACTTTCATCCCCTATAATTCACATGTAGGATTCTACACATTTCGAGTGACTGGGACGGCCCAGCCTACCCGTACGGGCAATGGGCGGATTCAGGAAGAACTGCAGATTTAATTACTCTCTTTTTTTAAATTTAATTAATTAAATTTAATTAAGTCGGGCTCGTGCTTATGTTTCACAAGCACAAGTAAGCATTTAAAAATGCGTTAAGGTAATTAATTTATTGAAAATCTTGTTACACATTCGGGCAAGGGTGACGGGTGTTGTAAAAAATCCGCCTATAATTTTATCCGATAACTACGCCTCTTTTAATGTAAATGACACCGTTCATGTTATTCCAACAAAAATGTGGTCGTATTCTAAGTGTCTTTGTCTTTAGTTAACCAACGCATACGATAATCATAAATAGTCATGAAATAAAATAATACTTGGTACATTTCAAGTACTTCCTCCTCACCAAATCCATAAAATACCCTAAAATTTTAAATCGAAACATTCCTATACAATTCGGGTACGACTAATGTGATGAACTAATGATAATGAATACATGTGTAACTATGTAGCACTGCTCCTGCGTTTATAAAAAATTTACATAACTCGTAATTGTATGGGTAAGGCTAATTTGACGAACTAATGAATTTTTCACTAATGTAATGAATGGTGAATTCATTAAAAATATTCTGATGAATTCAGTGAATGGATCAATTTAAGGAATAAATAAATATTTGCTGTTAAAATTGTTAGCATTCCATTTCCGCTCAAATCTAACATCAGAATGTTAAATTTGTGATAATTCCAATTCAGCACAACAGCATTGTTCCAGATCGGATTGGTGAGGTCACATAATTGATATTAAGGAGTACTATATAAGTAACCAAACGCTGGTTTAAGATTTTGTGACTAAGTCTGGCTAAATCACTCTTTTTAGGCTGTATCTATTCTGTTCAACGCGGGGTCTCATGACTGCTCGATTAAAAACCCTTTAAATTTTTTATAAATGAGTTTCAAATTTTAATTGTTGGGAAAATTAGAAATGTGATCAAAAAGTCAAAAAAAACTTACAATTTCAGTTTCCCTTAACATCTTGACTTCCTCAAGAGATCATATCTGATCTGCTCATATTTTAGCATATGAAGGCATATTTTTAGCTTATGAGTTAATTTGGTTCGAAAACCAAAGGGCAACTTTTTTTGATTTGTAGCCGACTTTAAGACATGTCATACAGAAAGTTTTTGTAGATATTCGAGGGATTCGAAATACTTCTTTAGCCCTTCTTTAACCTCTACAGGTTTATTTTTATCACACATGGAACAATTCTTTACTAGCTATGTTTAGATTAAAATAAAAATATTAGTGCACAGGCACCATTAGATGAAGAGAGATCCAGGATTTATGATCCCATTAACCCCCCATTATAAAACTAACCTAACCGAAATAAACTAATCTCGAATGTGCATGAAATGTAAAACATATCCTTAACAGATATTGAGGTTGTAATAGTAATTCGTTTGATGATTTTGCATAATAATTATATGAGAATAATCTTTGTTTCTGAGATAAGAGTACATCGTTGGCTAAATAAAAAGTGTCCGTTGTTTTTACCCGCAATACTTTTTATACGGGGTCTGTGCGAAAATGGTGCATTTTAAAATTTAACCAACGACATACACACGATCCATGTAAAAAATGTACCCCTTGTTACTTTTTACCAGGGCTGGTCATTCGAATCGGAATCAGAATTGGAATCGGTATTTCATTCATATTTTGTGGTATTTTTATCGGAATTGGTATTCTTAAATATATTTTTTGAAGTATTTAAATCGATATTGAATCAAAAAAAATTTCTGTATTCGAATTAGTATTCAAAATTTATTTGAATACTGTATCCAATGCTTAGATATCCGAAAATTCCGTCAAATATTAAAATGTGTCTCGTAAATTCAAAATACACAGTTCTTTCTCAGCGATTACATAATTTCTTTTAAACTATTCGATGGAATACAAAATTTGGGATTACGTTTGACTCTACAAAAAGACGCAAAGCAATGACACTATTTTTTTACGGAAATGAATTCGCTGCAATCTATAGGAAATTATTTCAATTGTCAGTAATTTTCTGATTTGGGAAAGGGGTCTGTTTCAGGGGAAAGAGCATGCAGCTCACTTTTTTTTACTACTAGGGTATCCCTGAAAAGCAAGGCGAATCGACACGTCATTTACGGTTATGCTACTTGTGTAGATTAAGCAGTAATGCCTCTATAAAATGGTCTGGCATATCCCCTGGCTCCTTTGCATTCATAATTCCCGAATTTAGACACTTTCTGCTTTTTAGTTGTGAAGTTACGATATACATATTTCGGGACTCTAGTATCTCCGGGTTATATTTAATATTTTTTGTTTATTTTTATTTTAATATTTAATAACTAAAGTATTTGAATTACATTGGAATTCATAGACAATATTTGAATAAATTGAATTGGAATTTTCATTTTATGAAAAAAATACATTTGAATTGGGATTGGAATCCGTTAGGATTAATTTTAATCAGAATTGTATCAGTATTTTTCGAATACTCCAGCCCTGATTTTGGGACTCTAGTACCTCCGGGTATTAGTATTTAATAACTAAAGTATTTAAATTACATTGGAATTCATAGCAAATATTTGAATAAATTGAATTGGAATTTTTATTTTATGAAGAGAGAGAAAGAAATAATTTATTTCATTGATACCACAATAGTATTTGCCTTACGACACAGTACATAATGATTTCAAACATTTTTAACAGAAAAAAAATATTTGTTATAAACTTGGATATAAATATACTAATTGTACAAGTGATGAAATGCTATCCTGTAAGATCCACGAATTGTGGTAATAATTACATCGTTTATAAGTTGTTTAGATAAATTAAATCGTTGTCTAAATTGTTCAAAATGTTCAAAAATAGTTCCACGAGCTCCGATTAATAGTCCAATAACTTCAATGGTTTTCAAATTGTATTTCTGCTTAAAGAAAGGAACACAAGGTTGATAAATCTGCTTCTTTTCATGATCCACTTCAATTGGTTAATTTCTATCTTTTTCCCATCTAACAGTTGGGTCTATTATGTAGCCTACTTTGGTTACTTCATTAAAACAAAATGTCAATTCGTCTAGTAGAATCATTCTCTCCAATACAATGTACTTCTTCGACCACCATCCATTGCTTGCTTTTATATATATAATACATTTGAATTGGGATTGGAATCCGTTAGGATTAATTTTAATCAGAATTGTATCCGTATTTTTCGAATACTCCAGCCCTGCTTTTTACATTAAACGTCATTACACTGGTGACTTTTCACATCTCGTATTTCAAAACCACATTTGTTTCCTATAAAAAATGCACCGAGTTTCATTAAAATGAAAAAGTTGGCAACGTTCGGCAACACCCGTTATTAAATATGTTCGAAATTGATTTTTCTCGCATATAACTCAATACGCTTTTAAACTTAGCTGTGATTGTTATTTAAGTCGCTAAAAC
This sequence comes from Allacma fusca, assembly GCA_947179485.1. Classification (NCBI taxonomy): domain Eukaryota; kingdom Metazoa; phylum Arthropoda; class Collembola; order Symphypleona; family Sminthuridae; genus Allacma; species Allacma fusca. Next base: position 19,062,213 of record OX359248.1, on the reverse strand, counting down.
TGATTCCAAGGGTTAATTCTTTGGGGGTGGATTACTAGGTACATCAAATTCTGAGAATATTAAAGGAAAGACCGGGTACAGGTCCAGGTAAAGCCAGGTACTTGTACCCATAGATCCAATTTTTGAATACTTTGTGAGTACCTTTTGAGTACAAGTACAGGTACAAAAAATTTGGACCTGTTAGTACGGGTACAGATACGGGGTATAGGTACACAATTTTGAAGTACCCGTTACGCGAGTCCAACAACAGGTACAGCATTTCTGTACCCATAAGGAGCACTGGTCGGCAAGGTGAAGCGCAGTCGACATATTTCAAGGATTTGGGTTTTAATAATTTGTTTGCACACAAAATGTTTCTCATAAGTTTTGATGGTGTGAATTTTCATTGACAGATCTGGCAAATTATGAATATTCAAAAAACTAAACTTATAACAAAAATGCGAATTCAACCTAATATAATTAGAACAAGTTAATTGTGGTCGCTGGGCCCCAAAAATTAAATGCAAAAATCAATTAAAGAAAATATATTGTTCGGCAATTCGTATGATAATTTTTGAAAGATAACACTGCATGTATCTCATTTTTTACTAGATCTTCCTTGGGAAAATGGCGCGATCAGAGTCTTTCTTCGTCAGATGTTCCACACCGAATCCTTGGATATTTGATGAGAACTAGTAAAAAGCCCTGATCAGCAGGGATTATTACTTATAGGTTAGGATACTCTAGCATAGACGCTAAAATATGCATTATTATAATGAGAATTAAGATTTGAAATAGTAGAATAATTCAAACAAAATATCACGATTGAGTGCACTTGGGAACTTCCCACCAAGGCCCTGCCCATGCCCCATGTTTGACCCGTAAATCGCGGCTGGGAGTTAGTCCCGCTTTAACATACAAATGTTATTTATCCTTGGAAAATTTCCTTAAATACAACATTTGTTGTAAATATTTCATTTCTGCCATCAAGTGTTTTCCCTTGATATTCAGTATTGACAATTTTGATTTTCTTTTTCTTTCCTGATGTAGCTTTCGAAAATGCACCACATAATTGTCCATTTGTAAAAACTGGAGATGGCGCGCTCATTCCCCTGTATAGCAAGACGCTCTATGTAGTATATTACTTCACTATAGATATACCGAAGCAAACCGGTGCCGGTGGTTTGTACAGCAAGCAAGCCGAGGAGAAACACAGCGAGCTGAAAACTCTCTCCTCTGCGACTGCGACAGAGTTTCAGTTTCAGTTCGCTCAGCTCTCTGTGCTCCTCGGCTTACTTGTCTATGTAGTGAAATGAGATCGCCAAGCTTTCAATTAACAGATAACAGCAGAAAGTAGATGTTAAACGGTTTACGAATCAAGCCCAGTCGTGGAGACTCACTGCATGCCTAAATCTTGCGCGCTGATCTTAAGAGTGGAGCGCGAAATTTTAATAGCCAGAAACTCCATGCCTAGGCGGGTAATTTATAAGGATGACTCATTTATACTTATCCTTTATTATTAAAAAGCACTACATGTCCGTTTCTTTAAAGCGCTACTCTTAATATAAGCGCGCACGATTTAGGCATACAACAAGTCTCTACGACAGGGCTTGATTCGTAAGCCGTTTGGCTTTTAATTTCTACAATCACACGACTAACTCTTCAAGTAATTGTCCCTGTGAAGCACAGGGCTTTTACTAGTTTAGGGTTCATTCTTTTATTACGTCATCACCAAAGGGGGGAGGGGGAGGACGAGAAGAAATGACGATGATGAAGGTAGGAGGGGGGAGGGTTTAGTAGAAATGACGACAGTAACATCATCCGCGGGAGAATCAAATTTTTACTGAGCTTATTACTAAAAAACTAAAAGCTAAAGCTGAAAAAAGCTAAAAGTGATCGGCATAGACTACAGTCTATTCACAGTACTATTAATTGTATGAGTGGAACGTACTGGATTCGACGTGTTTAGACTCCTTCATATTAATACGAAGCAAAACTATTCCACGTGATATTGTCACCGGCAAAACATGTGCCACGGGTGTATCAGTGGTTACTGATGACGTAATAAAAGGAGGGGGAGGGGAGTGTAAACAGTCGATGATGAACATGATGTTCTGGACAAGGGGGGAGGGGGGGGGGGGTAAAAATATGGCAAAATTTTGATGACGTAATAAAAGAATGATCCCTTATAGTAATTTACTGTAACATATAATATTAGGCTAGTAGAAAGCCCTGCTCACAATTAAACCTCGCCCCATGCCCACTCGGGATCGTAATGAAATTTTGTGGGAGCGTAGGTACCTGGCCCAAAGTCCCAGCGAGACTAAACGTTTGGGCCATCTCGACCTGGTTTGCGCGGGAAATCGCGCAGAAATTTTAAGTTCTAATTCGTGAACAAAGGGTCCTCTCCCCTGTCCAACTTAAATTTTCTAATGTTAAATCCCATAAGGAAACTTCATTTTCAAATTTCACAAAAAAATTAAAATTACTACATGTTAATGCTTTGCACCAACATATCTATTTCTATATATGTATGTATCAAAAATTGGCGACAAGAAGAACTTGCCTTCTTGTCCCGCGCTCTTCTCTTTGTCAAGAGAATTTTTCGTAACGGAAAAAACTCATCATCAGAATAATGGCCTGAGAAGCGAGAGAGAGCGAACGAAATCACAGCTCAAGAGATACTGGTTTATTCCGAAATATTAAACTTAGTTCAGGATATAATTAAACCGAATTTGTTTTAAACCAATTACATGGTTCATTAATAAAGTACAACTCTAAATCATCCATAAAATCAATCCACACTTGATTCAGTTATCCATAAAAAGAGGAATTGTGGAATAGTGTTAAGACCATCTCATAATAACCCTCTTCATGGTCCTTCGAATCTTAACACGAACTGTGCGAAAATAAAAATTATTGTGTTAGACATTAATCTAACATTAAAGTGATAATTGAACTGGGTGTGTTAATAAATAAAAACTCATTATGTCCAATCCAAAAAACGTTCGAGCAGGGTTTAAAGGTTCCCTTACCCGATTCAAAGACAAGGTTCTTGCCGAAGATCCTGAAACCATCACTGAATCCAAACTTACTGTTCACCACAGCAAATTCGAGAAGTTGCAGCTTAACATTGAGACAAACTACAGTGAAATACTCGGTGCTTGTGCAGACGACGATGAAAGAGACAACTTAATTGCTGACCAAGAGACAGTGGAGGATTCACTTGACGACATTTCTTTCTTTCTGGCTGAGTGTGTGGAAAAATTAAAACTCAAGGAGGCTCAAGCAGCGGCGGCCGGCGCCCAGAACTCAACAACTCCAGCAGTAGTAACCATGCAGCCCAGGATAAAAGATCTTCAGATACCAAAATTTTCTGGCCAGTTTGACGAATGGCTCACCTTCTCCGCAAGGTTCAAAAGTGCAGTCCACAATAGAAGTGACATTACCCGTGAACAGAAAATGTCATATTTGGTCTCATACCTTGACGGCCAGGCTGCAACTCTCGTAAGTCATGAGCCCCTAACTGATGACTCCTACGATCCAGCTTGGAAAAAACTTCAGCAGTACTACGAAGACAAGAGAGGGTTAGTTTACACTCACGCTGATAAACTCCTAAATCTTCCTCCAGTCAACACACGATCCTCATCCTCGATTCTGGATCTCATTGCTCAAGTAGACAATGCAATGTCTACACTGGAAACACTGGGACAACCCATTAGCATTTGCGACATACTAGTAGTCCGAAATGTACTTACCAAAATTGGCCCGGCTTTGACCGCTAAATTTCATGACTCGCTTCTTCATGAGAATCCGCCCACCTGGAATGATCTCAACTTATTCCTCACTCGCCAACTACGGGACCTTCCTACGTGCAGTACAACTCCTAATGTCCATCAGGACCCTCCCCTGCAAACCAACAAGCTTCAAAAGAACAAGCAAGATTTCCCAACAACTTGCTCAATCTGTAAAAGGAACTCACAGGCTTCACCAATGCCAACAGTTTCAGTCCAGCTCAGTTGATGAGCGTTGGAACCTTACCAAAAAGTTGAATCTATGCACTAACTGTCTTTCTCCGAGTCACAAAATGAGCGACTGTAAGTCCAACTTTACATGTAAAGTGTGCAGAGGAAAGCACCATAGTGCTCTTCACAAAGATAAGTCCCCTGTCAATCCGCAGCAACCAAAGTCCTCAGGACATCCTCCTGCTGCATCAAATACATGTGCAACAACAGCACTTCTTCGCAAAGCCAAAATAAAGGCAACTGCCGATGTTCTCATAAAAAACAAGTACAATCAGCTAATTCGATGCAGAGCTGTAATCGACAACTGGTCTGACGAAAATTTCATAAGCCAATCCCTCGTAAACACGCTGCAACTACCCAAAGAAAAATTGAAAGAAAGTATCACAGTAAACGGACTTCAATCTCAATCGGTTGCTACTGTGGATCACGTGACTCATGTGGAGATTACATCATATGCTACAACAATGAATCCTCCAATATCTACAACCGCACTAATTGTGAGAAAAGTACTTGCTGCTCCTACTCCGCTTCATCGAATCGACACTAGCAGTTACACGCACATTCAGGGCCTTGCGTTGGCTGACGCTGATTACGCTCTCCCAAAAAATGTTGACCTTCTCCTCGGAGTGGAAGTATTTCAGCAAATTGTCGAAGCTCAACTCATTAAAGGCACCAATGATCAACCTGTGGCACAGAACACAAAACTCGGTTGGATTATTTACGGGGTCACTGGAGTCCTCATCGATGGTAGTTCTGACTGTGCTATAACAGCCACTGGAAATGGTGAATCAGTCGATGCGATACTGCGCAAGTTTTGGGAAGTGGAATCTCTGCCCTCAAATAAACGAAACTTCACGTTGGAAGAGGAAGCCTGTGAAAATCACTACCGTCTCACTACAGTAAGGCAGATGGTTCGTTTCAGGTTCGATTACCATTTAAGAAAAACTTTCCACTGCTTGGCTCATCAAACAAAAATGCATACAAACGGTTTCTTACAAACAAGGCCTCAAGAATGAAGAGCCCTGCAAAAAGATCTGCTTACAATGACACTATTCAAAAATTATTTGAGTTACATCATATTGAAATCGTGCCTCCACAAGAGTTTAAAACTGTTCAAGTCCCACATGTATATTACTTACCGCATCACGGAGTCTACAAAGAAGCCAGTTCTACCACAAAACTACGGATAGTCTACGATGGAAGCTGCAAGTCCGACACTGGCGTTTCTTTAAACGACTGTCTCATGGTTGGTCCGGTCTTGCAAGAAGAGCTTATCTCAATTTTGATCCGGTGGCGTTTGTGGCAGGTTCCATTTATTGCGGACATTAAACAAATGTATCTACAAATACAACTTCATCCACGGGATCGCAACTTTCTAAGAGTCTACTGGAGGTTTGACCCCAATGAACGGTTACTTTGCTACAGAATGACCAGGGTTACCTTTGGACTCGCCTCAGCTCCCTACCGAGCAATTAAAACTCTACAGACACTAGCAGATGAATGTGAAGCAGAGTTTCCCATAGCCTACAAAATTATGAAGAGGGACTTTTACGTCGACGATTGTCTCTCTGGAGTTAATACTGAGGAGGAAGTACTTCAAGCACAGAAGGAGCTCATACAAGCCTGCAAAACACGAAAATTTGAGTTGCAAAAATTCTCCTCCACTTCCGCCGCCGTTCTTGCTGCCGTACCAGAAGATCATCGAGAAACGCAACTCCCAATATCATTCGCTCAGGACGAGTCAGTCAAAACATTAGGATTAAAATGGAACCCTGGAACTGACTCATTTTTATTTCAAGTCAACACTGTGTCTACCACTAAGCTTCTGACTAAGCGACGACTTCTCTCAGAAATTGGAAAAGTGTACGATCCATTAGGCCTTCTTTCACCAGTCACAGTTAAAGCAAAGATACTTATGCAGAGCCTATGGAAGGAAAATCTCGATTGGGATCAGCCCCTGTCAGCTCAATTAGTTACTGCTTGGACGGAGTACTTGAAGGACCTGAACCTGATTGCTGGAAAAGAAATTCCCGGGTGCATCTCAATTAAAAATGCAACCAGCTTTCAACTGCACGGATTTTCTGACGCTTCAGAAAAAGCCTATGCTGGGGTGGTCTACCTTCGATCAGTGTCATCCACTGGTCATATCAATGTTGCTCTAATAGCGGCCAAAGATAAATTTGCTCCTGTACACCAAATATCTCTCCCCCGCCTGGAACTTCTTGGCACCCTTCTTCTTGTGGAGGTTATGGAAATTGTACTCAGAGCTCTTCCAATTACTGCTGAGTTTTATGGATGGACGAACTCAACTATTGTGTTGCACCAAATTCAAGCAGTAAACAAATCTCACAAGACATTTGTGGCTAATCGTCTCACATCCATCCGCAGTGCCATTCCTCCCGACAGGTGGTACCACATAGACGGGAAGCTCAATCCGGCGGACCGTCCCTCTAGAGGGATTCCGGCTGCAGAGTTGTTTCAAAATTCCACCTGGTTTTCTGGCCCTGGATTCCTTCGACAAGAGTGGGAGATGAATGGAGGAAACAATTCCCTGCTGACCCCTCCAAAACCTGACACTTCGACGCTTGAAAAGCTACAAGAGGAAGAAAAAGGTCACGTCCAATTACTCGCCACTACAGTTTCTTTCAATCTCCACTGCAAAATTCCCGACGTGAAATTCCTCTTTGGAAATGATCCAAGAACATTTCCGTACTCCAGCTGGAACAGACTTATTCGGCACACTTGTCTGTGGATTAGAGGTTTTCACAATCTTTACCGGAGTCCAGAAAATCGAATCACTGGAGATATTACAGTAACTGAGCGTGAGCAAGCGATACATAGGTGGATCTGTTGCATACAGCTACAAGCATTTAGTGCGGAAATACACTGCTTACAAGCTAACGCTCCACTACCAAAAGGTTCTCCACTCAAAACACTATGTCCATTCGTTGATGATTCTGGAGCTCTTCGAGTGGGAGGGAGGCTAGCAAAATCGGATTTAGATTTTAACAACAAGCACCCGTTGCTCCTTCCAAGACATCCGGTGACAGAGCTGATAATTGAAGCTCATCATGTAAAGCTTCAACATGCAGGCCTACAAGCTCTTCGGTATGCTTTACAAGAAAAGTATTGGATCCTTCCTGGAAAGAGACTTTTCAAAAGGTCATTGGAAAATGTAAATCCTGTAAAATCTTCAATGCAATACCTATGCAGCAAAAAATGTCTGATTTACCATCATCCAGAGTAAACCCGAGTCCACCATTCTTTAAAACTGGAGTAGATTACGCGGGACCTATTCTTCTTCGGGATGGATTCCTTCGTAAGGTTAAGTCAATAAAAGCGTATATTGCAATATTTGTTTGCTTCACCACCAAAGCAGTGAATTTAGAGCTCGTGACATCCCTCACAACTGAAGCCTTCATTGCCTCTCTTCGCCGGTTCACATCTCGACACGTAAGGCCCAGAGACATATTTAGTGATAATGGCAGTAATTTCGTCGGCGCAGAAACAGAGCTGAAGGAACTACAACATTTGGTAGAATCTCAAACCCACAATGACCTGCTGATCAAAGTGTGCCACGATGACCACATCCAATGGCACTTCAATCCTCCAGCCGCTCCCCACATGGGTGGACTATGGGAAGCTGCGGTGAAGTCAGTCAAGTATAATCTCAAAAGAGTCATTGGCAGCACTATACTTAACTACGAAGAGTACGATACTCTCCTCAAACAAATAGAATGCACGCTTAATTCCCGCCCTTTATGGCCAGTCACTTCCGACCCGAACGAAGCTGCTGCTCTAACTCCAGGCCATTTTGTTTATGGTCAGCCACCAAACTCAATTCCAGATCCCGATTTGCAGCAAATAAAAACCAGTCAGTTAGCCCGGTGGCAACATATACAACGGATGCACCAACACTTCTGGAATCGCTGGTCCAACGAATACTTACGGACCTTACAAAAACGTAACAAGTGGAACTGTGCACGGGACAACGTCAAGATTGGAGACCTGGTCATTATATTGGAAGATAATGCACCCCCTCAGGATTGGAAGCTGGGAAATGTAATTAAACTTCATAGCGATCCCTCATAATCCCCGCACCAACATATCTATTTCTATGTATGTATGTATCAAAAAATGGCGACAAGCAAGAACTTGCCTTCTTGTCCCGCGCTCTTCTCTTTGTCAAGAGAATTTTTCGTAACGGAAAAAACTCATCATCAGAATAATGGCCTGAGAAGCGAGAGAGAGCGAACGAAATCACAGCTCAAGAGATACTAGTTTTTTCCGAAATATTAAACTTAGTTCAGGATATAATTAAACCGAATTTGTTTTAAACCAATTACATGGTTCATTAATAAAGTACAACTCTAAATCATCCATAAAATCAATCCACACTTGATTCAGTTATCCATAAAAAGAGGAATTGTGGAATAGTGTTAAGACCATCTCATAATAACCCTCTTCACTCAAAAATAAGAAAAATCTCATTGATATCCCTTATCTCTATATTACTGGCCACTTTGTATGTTAATTTAAACTTTGGCGCGCTCACGCTCATTTCACTATATAGCAAGCCGATATGTAGTATACTCTTTCACCAGGGTGGATTGATTTAAATCACGTTGATTTGAATCTTGATTTAAATTAAGATTTAAATCACTTGATTTTTTTGAAATAAATCAATGATTTAAATCAAAATTAACTCTTCAGCTTTCACGGTTAGGTAAAATGTAATTTGGCTTCTCAAAACGTTGCAAAATGGATATTTGTGCTTTTTTATAAATTTTGGGCATGACTAGTTTACATTTGGCCATTTTCAGTATAATCTGGGTATGTTGCTGTTTGATTTTCTGGACAAGCTGTCACTGTACCATAAAAGTTGCATACGATTGGGTTTTGAAATATTATATGTATATTACTAGAGCTTCTGCTGGGATGCTTATTTTATCGTTAGAAGATTTCGTCTCGTTCCGAAATCCAGGGGCAAAAATATTTGTCCCGATCCCTTCCCGAAATATCACATGGACATTTCTCACATCAAAAAATTGTCGCATCCCGAAAATAAACCAGTATCTACAAAAATATTCCAACATCCAATCTTTCTTAAAGACTACCGCTTTTAAAGTGGCACAATTTAAATGTTAGACTTTTGTGTCGACAGATATCCATATTTGTTTAAACCGAATATTTCCAAATTGCAAATAATTTTTCCATCCCCACAGTTTCGACCATTCCATCCATGATGTATATCTAAGCAATAAAAATCCAAATGAGACTGCTGGTATTTGTTCTGCACAACGTTTGACTTCAAAGACAAAACTCAATTCAAAATTGTTGCAATAAAAAAAATCTGATATTTGGAATTGATCTGCAGCCAGCTTTGTATTTCACATTAGTTGTCTTGTTTTTGCCATTTTCTCTTGATATTTGTTACTAATTGTTCAAGTTTCATTGGTACTAAATGTGTAAAATATAATTAAGACAATTAAAATCCAAAAAGTTGTACGGGGATTCAATCGTGAGATAGAATTCTGAATTAAAATCAGAAAATGCTGATTTAAATCAAATTAATCAGATTTTTTTGATTTTTTTCAAAAAAAACAAAAAAATCAGCAACCCTGTCTTTCACTATATAGCCAAGCAAGCCAGTGGTATTTACAGTAGCAAGCAAGCCATCCGAGAAGAGAAGCACAGCACAGCGAGCTGAGCGAGCTGAAAAAGCTCTCCTCTGCGACAGAGGTTCAGCTCGCTGTTTTTCTCAGCTATATACCAACGGCTTGCAGTCTACTGGAAGCTCAATAGAGCGCACAATAAAAAGTAATTTATTTTATATTAGCGCTTAAAAGCATTAATCATATTTATTATAAACTTTAGACATAAATCATCAAATGTGGATTAAATTAAGTTTGGTTATGAGAAAAACTACGCTCGGTTACAGTACTGAAGAATTTGATAAGAGTATTTCAATGACTGAATTTTGTAAACATACATATATGTGGGATTCCTATTATGAAAAACCAAATGGAATTGAAAGTACGTATTGTAACACTTTTTATATTTACGTCAGTTAAATTCTCAAATACTGTATTGCTGAAGCTATTTGCTCACTATTTTTCAATTACAAACCTTAACATTCATTCATTTGATGTTTATATCACCTAAAAATATCATTAGGCAATAAAGATTGATTTGTAGGAACCATGAATTTTAGTGACTATAGCTATGAAAAGTGTTGCGCTAATATGAATTCCTTTTATTTTTCCTATTTTAAATAATTAGTGCGTAGTGTCGGAGGCTACAGCTACATTATTACTGTGCAATCGAGCTATATACAAATTATAATAAAATTATAAAAATCATATTTGATCAGCACAACGTGCTGATCCACTAAGGGGCGAAGCACCATACAGTGCTGCAACAGCAAGATTTAATAACAATGGCATATTGGTATTAAATTAATCAAGTTAAATTCCACGTATATAGCCAAATATTGAGTTTGGGAGAGAACATCGGTGAGCCGGGGTGTTGTACCATAATTTTTTGATGATGTAATGTCAACTAGCTATATGAAACGAATTGTTAGTCTTAAAATTAATAGTTCACATGTCTTATATGAGATTACTTTGCCCGGCGAAGCAGGCAATTAACATTAAGCCTTCTCGACATGCCTTGATACGGTATTTATAGCCATTTACTGTTTTGTGTACCATCACAATTTTCAAGTAATTGCCCCTGTGAAGCACAGGGCTTTTACTAGTAACACAATATTAGCATGATTGCAAACTTGGTTTGGGCCATCTCGCCCTCGTTTCCGGTGGATACCGGATTTATGTTAGATATTTAAAAAAAATATCTCTAGGGTCATAAAAGAACATCATTTTCATATTTCGAGAAAAAAATAAATATACGTAAAAGATCATTAATATGCCATACAACATTCTATTATCACATGTTAGCCAACTACTCCAATAGGACAACATTAGTGAAAATGTGGTCCAGTGCTTCGGACCAGGTCAGATCAAAGACCATGGTCCAGAACACCATTGAAAGCAAATAAATAATCACATTTTTTCCAGTGACATTCTTGTTTTATCCCGGGAAATGACATTTCTAATTTGTTCCATGAGATTTTGTTAACGCATAGATTTTTATTTTGCGTGCTTTTAGGACCATGGTCCTGTGGTCCAGTCTGGCCTGGTAGTGTTGGATCAGACCGAACCAGACCAATAACGGACCATTATAAATAGTCCGGACCAGATCATTAGTAGCCCTAGTCACAATCATCAACAACGTGATGCAGAGTCAAATGTTTTGTTCCCAGTCAGAATGTTTTCTCAAATATTTTTTAAGGCGGGCTTGTAGAAACATCCACTGGCTTTCAGAGGAGCTATTCAGCACGTCTCTACGTTGCGAAGTGTGGTCATGACCCGTTAGAGCAGACGACCAGTTTGGGGAAATTCATCTTCATGAGAAAAGACGTCTGCTGAGTAACGCATCTGAACACCTATGAAATTATTTCTTACAAACAACGTTAAAAATTATTTGAAGCAAATCCTGAAAGAGTGAATAATTGTATCCCTTGAAAATCAAATTTGATTTTTTATTAAAAACGTGGCAATGATTTACATTCTGCTGTTACGAGATGAATTAAGCTTAAAGGAATCTTAATTTAAAATCAATACAGACATTTCCACTAATATAGTCCTATTGGAGCAGTTGGCTAACATGTGCTAATATAATGTATGGCATATTAATGAGTAGGCTTGGGAATATTTCGCAAAATTTTGCGTTAAAATTTCGCAAATTTAAATTTATTTTTCGCAAATTTCGCAAAAGTTTGCAGATCATTTCGCAAATTTCGCAGCCTTTAGTTTTTATTGAATGGCAGTCTAAAAGAAGTATCTTAAATATTATAGAAAATTCCGTTACACGAATCGCTATAATTGTAAAAATTACTTAATCATTGTTGCCATCCGAATGGTGTGGGTGAACTGTTGAATCGTGAATTACCACTCGCATATGAAAGCAGAGGTGTGGAATATTTTGAAATATTGTATTTGAAATAGTATTTGAAATACATTTAGTATTTCGTATTTGGTATTTTTCTAGCCGTAAATTGTTTAAAGTATTTTGTATTTCGTATTTTGTCAGCACCAACATGTCTACAGTATTTTATATTTCGTATTTTGAAGATTACGAACGTGATAGTATTTTGTATTTAGTTATCTTCTAAATTTACCCAGTCAGTATTTCAAATACAAAATTTAGTTTTAAAATACATGACTCTAGAAATTGTTAAGGTCGCCTCTAAAACATGCTCAAATAAATATTTTAAATGTAAAAGCACTAATTTAAAACATTTTTAAACGAGTTTTTGAAACCTGTTGGACGGGTTTGAAGAAATTACTGTATAAATACATAAAATTCAATGTATCTGAGAACTATAAAGCTAGCTAAATTAGTGAAGCGAATATAAATATATTACCCAAGAGTTATAAGATTATTTGTTTAAAGGAAAAATATTCTGTACCTAGGGCCATGTTAATTTACTTTGATACACACAAATGCACTACTCCAAAGTCTAATAACATGCAGTTACCTTCATTAAGTTGATTTATTTTTAAATATCGTATTATTTGGCCTAATTATACAAACTATTTTGGGTGAATAAACTTTAGATACATCTCAGATATGTACTTCGAGATAAATATGAGAGTATTTTCAATATGTATTTCGTATTTCAAATACGGTATTTTTATTTCATATTTTCTCTTTTGGTTTCAAGGAAAGTATTTTATTTTGTATCTTGCCCAAATGACTCTGGATATTTGTATTTTATATTGTATCTTCACTAAGTTACACCTGGTATTTGTAGTTTATATTTGTATTTTAGCTATTCTGAAAATGTATTTGTATTTTGTATTTCAATAATAAATTTCATGTATTTTCCACACCTCTGTATGAAAGTCAACATTTTCTTCGGTAAGTTTTGGGCGCTGGGCAGCCAGAAGCTTTTTTAAATAAGAAAAGCTTGTCTCAACTGGAGCCCTACTACTGGGTACGGAAATTACTTTTAGTGCCAACTCCGACAAATACGGCATGTCTCGAGAGAATTTCAGCCAAAATTCCATAACGTCTATTTCAGCCGACTAAAATTCTCCATTTCACTCAGTGTACGGTATTGAACCAAATCTTCTAATGGAATTGGCCTGATCAAAACCTTTGAAAGCGACGATTAAATGTCCTTCCAAATATTTTCCGGGCAAAACCAAGAATCCAGAATTTGAGCGTCTTCCTAGAGTTTATTTGTTGGGTGTATTTTGTTGATATAAAGCGACAATTATCAGCTGTAAATTATCAGTCCACTTTCCGGAAACTGCTGTAAACTTTTTAATATGGATTTTAATTGAATTTTTTAATCTGTTTGTATTTTCATTTCTCTTATTTACTTTTGTTGTTCAAGTATTTACTGCAAGCTGGCAGAAATGCATCACTTAAAATTGAAACGTTATTTAAAGAATTTACTGCATTAAAAGTTGGCTCCACGAAAATTATTGTGTAAAAACAATGCGATAAATCATATGATTTAAATATGTGAAGAAATGCAAACTCGAAAGGACGGGGCACGTTTCTACAGCATGAGTGCTAGTTGTTCGTTGAATAGACATACCACCGAATTTAATAATAAAAATTTCAAAATATTACTGATCTATGTAAAATATTTTACAAGATTCAGGATTTTGTAATGTGAATTAATATTTCGCACTTAACCTTCCCATTTCGCAAATTTCGCATTTTTCGCAAATTTCGCAATTTGTTTTTTCATTTTTGGATTCTACCGATATCTGGGGTTACGTTTCACCCCCATGGGAGTACCGTAACTAATCGTTTTAAGAATTTCGCATTTTTCGCAAAATCCCAAGCCTATTAATGAGCTTTTACGCAATTTTATTTTTTTCTCGAAATTTGAAAATGAAGTTTTCTTATGTGATATAGCATACAAAATTTTTAAGTAGGGGGGGACCCTAATATTTTTTTTTAATATCTAACATAAATCCGGTATCCACCGGAAACGAGGGCGAGATGGCCCAAACCAAGTTTGCAATCATGCTAATATTGTGTTATAAAGGATATCAAGGAGCTTTTTCTTATTTTTTAGCAATTTTAATTTTTTTGTGAAATTTGAAAATGAAGTTTTCTTATGGGATTTAACATTGGAAAATTTAAGTTGGACAGGGGGGAGGACCCTTTGTTCACGAATTATTTAAAATTTCTGCACGATTTCCCACGCAAACCAGGTCGAGATGGCCCAAACTTTTGGTCTCGCTGGGACATTGGGCCAGGTACCTACGCTCCCACAAAATTTCATTACGATCCCGAGTGGGCATGGGGCGAGGGTTACTTGTCAGCAGGGACAATTAGTCATAGGTTTGGAATACTCTTACATAGACGCTAAAGTATAATCATATTTAAGACTTGAAATATTCGAATAATTCAAGCAAAATATCATGGTTGAGCACACTTAGAAAATTCCCACCAAGACCATTCCCATGCCCCATGTTTGACCCTATAAATTTCCTTAAATACAACTTTTGTTGTAAATATTGAATTTCTGCCATCAAGTATTTTCACGTGATGTTTAGTACCGACAATTTTGACTTTAACTTTCTTGAAGAGTCTTGACTTTTATTAATAGTCCTTACAAAACTCACTATGATAGGAAACTGCCTTGTTTTGAACGTAAATGGAATGTTAGGGTCAGGCGGAATCAAGTCTATTCGTATTAATCGTATACTATTTCACTATAGCGAAGCCAGCCTGTAGTTTATACAGCGAGATAGCAACGTAGCAAGCCGAGAAGAGGAGAACTTGAAGAACAGCGAGCTGAAAAAGCTCTCCTTTGCGACAGAGTCAGCTCGCTCGCTCATCGCTGTGCTTCTCAACTTGCTTGCTGTATATAGCATCGGCCTTCTTGGCTATATAGTGAAAGAGTATACTACATAGCGGTTGCTATCTAGTGAAATTAGCGCGCCAAGCTTTAAATTAACACATACCATACCAGTAGAAAGTGTGTAGGTGTATAGTAGAAGCTAAACTGCTTACGAATCAAGCCCAGTCGTGGATACTTGTTGTATTCCTAAATCTTGCGCGCTTATTTTAACAGTAGCGCGCGCAATTTGAATAGCCACAGCCTCCATGAAGTGGCGGTTAATGTATAAGGATGTAATGGATGCCATTGTACATAAACTGTAGTGCTTACCTGATTTGAAACTCTTACTAATTTCCGTTGGATATGCAGTCGCAGTGTAATAAAGTTTCAGTCTTAGAAACATTACCACTGGAATATTCTTGAGACTTAAATCCCAACGGATTTAGGCGAGCCTAATGTTTGAACGATTTGAATTAAGGGTGCCCAGATTATCCGATTCTCAAATCAGGACTATTAATTGTAAGTGTTTAAAAAAATAAAAAATCCGATATTATAACGCTAATTCGTACACGTTCATATAACTACCTGTTCATCGAACAGTTTATGTCTTGTTTAATGTTCCAGTTCAAAGAACGAAAAATCGCTTAGAACAGGCACTAACTTTTTGTGAAAGTTAGATTCTGAAAAATCCAAAGCTTCCAATGAAAATAAAACTAGGACATTTTTTTGAACTAACGCTGCAACTATGGTTTTTTCTTGAAGTTAATAAAACAGTTTTTTTAGAATCTGAATATATTTGTCTCACTAAACTAGAAAAACAGATCGAACTTCTGAAAGACTGATGTTTTACCGATGATACACCAGGGTTAATTCGGCAGCTGTGGCTTTGTCATCACGGTTGTTTAAATGCTTGAAACAGATGAATTTGCTTGACTCACGCACTTAGCGTTTAATTTTTGATTTTCTGTCAAAATATGTAACTAATTTAAAATCCGTAAAACCACCATTTGCACAACTTGAATTAAATTTATTAACGTTGCCCCAAAAATATGTGTCTCCTTTCCTGCTGGTCTTAATAAAACTATTCCTATTTTCACTGAAAAAATAATTATAGGCATTCCGAAAATTTAATTAATACAATTTTTACCGATCTTAACAAGAAACCAGTTAAACGTTTAGATTTCGTAGTATTATAAGTTAAAATGAAAGTATAAAATGAATAATTAACTGAACTATTTACTTTAAAATCATGAATCGTGCTTTAAAGGAATAAATTATGAAATAAATAAATAACACTCGAATGAGAATAATTACCCCGAAGACTTTTATTTCTCGGAAATTTAACGGAAACTGATAACTTTAAACAATAATCATTGATCACAAGATCAGACACTTAACCAAATAAACTTATGACGGTAAGGAATAACTCCCAGCACAAGACTGAGAGCTCAAAATAAATCTTTACAATCTTCACTTTACTCACTATGTAATTACTACAGTTATTTACATTCGCATTCACCATGTAAAATTAGCACTTGCGACGTTGCGACTATTTAATTACTAAAACTGGAGCGTGGGAAGTCCCTAGTCAGGGATATGCGCCACTTAATCATTTTCTGCGATTCATCATTAATAATTGATACGGAATTTATTACATTCAATAAATTCGTCACTTTAGCCTACTTAAGTTCTAAAATTCTTACGACTATGTAATCATACCTAACAGTATTATTGATAATTAATTGTACGTCGAGACTACAGAACTGTTCCGTATAACTCCAGCTTTGATCATTACGAAATTAAAACGCTCAAAATTAAACTATTAAAACAATTTTACAAAAGGTCAGCATTTAAATTCATTTGTATAGTTTTTGTTAGTAAGGATTATGTACTTTATGATAAGTAATAACACACATGATAGTAACCTCAAAATGCTACAAAGTGATGTTTTTCTCATCTCCTTTGAAATTAAGACTAAGTTCAAGCTCATCAGGTCATCAGGTGACCCTATGTCAAGTCAGGACATTCCGGATAAAATCAGGAATTTCTTGGTCAAATCAGGACTTTCCTGATCAAATCAGAACTTCTGGGCACCCTGTTTGAATTATGTAATTATCAATAACACTTATGAAAATATTCGGCCTAAGACAAGGCAAACTTGGTTTCATACTTGTCAGAGTAGTGCAGAAGCAATTTAGTAAACAAAGTTGTTTAGTGAAATAAAGTTTTAAGAAAATCTAGGCGTTATATGTATGTTTGCCCACAAGCGACAACAAAATTATTCATACTTTGAACTGAATCAGTTGTGTTCAATATTCAAGAAGAGAGGATAGGCCTATAATGCTTTATCAATTTGATAAAAACACATGATAAGATGAATTGAAGCATACATACTACAAATCAGCTTGGACATGGATTGTTATATAGATTATAGCTCCTCACGAGTACGAGTACATACTCGAGTTTCGAGTTCGAGTACGAGTACGGGTCGAGTACGGTATCAACTTAAATTGGTACTTGTACTCGTCGGTCGAGTATCCGTTTTCGTACTCGAACTTGAGTATATTTCTAACGAGTATCAGAGCGAGTACGAGTACGTTCAAAGTACTTGAACCAAAGCACGAGTACGAGTTCGGGACATAAATTCAAAAGTGCTTGAACCCGTACTTGGATTTACATTTGATACTCGAGTAATTTCCTCCAGCAAAAAGTCCACATCCATATTTCCTTGATTACAAAAAAAAGGTGTTGTTATTCCGAAGCAAAAAGGAAAAGCGGTTAAATTCAAAATTACTCCGAATAGCATGAAACGATACAATACACCTACAGCGTAAGTTATTTGTTACAACTCCGAATTGAGTACTACTGTAGTTACTAATTGTAAGTATTTACCTATCGCCGTAAAATATAATGGAACAGGAGAATAAGGCAGAATTAATGGAGGTTAGAATGAGATTGACCTGACTGAAGAGAATCCAGTCGATATGACTGGCAGAATCAAATCTTGATCTATTGTTCATCGGCATTTTAATCTCGTTGGAGAAAATTTTCATTGCAAACACTGTTCGTAAGTTGCGTCCTCCGAGTACAGGATTTTTTACTCGTACTTGAAAACACAAGTCCGGGTCAAGCGGGAATTTGACCCGACAATTCGAGTACGGTTCCAAGTACGAGTACGGTATGGATAACTACTCGACCTGTGAGGAGCTATAATATAGATACTGTAGTTCTCACACCTTTTCCTGCTTTTAGTACTTTAAAGTTCATTTATTTTTTAGAGTGAGACATAAAATATCAATTTCAATGATTTATTCACTCTCTCCGCGAACAATAATTAGTTTTGTATTTTGTTTGCCTCTTTCTGTCTTTGCGGACTTCCCCCTTTGATTTCAAATAAATAAGTAAATTGTTCAATAAAAGCTACTAACTCATTACTATTAGCCTATCCATTGTATTTCTTGGTATTTATTTCTCTACACAATTTAATCAACTCCATTAAAATTTCAAAATCTCGGTAGAAATCGGGCGGAATTCAGAAGTTTGGTGGGACGTTCAAAAATACAAAAATACGATTTCATCAAAATGTCCATAATCTAAAGATCTGGATGTTGGTCTAGAGCAGCAATAAGCTTTGTATGCAACTGACGATAGCATTGACGCTTGTGTGTAGTAAAACGACTTTAGAAGAAGGTACTACTAAAACAGTTTTTTCAAAAGTCTCTTCGCTATAAATAATTGTTTTGACGATTGCTATTTTTTAA
The DNA here is from genome assembly GCA_947179485.1 of Allacma fusca. NCBI lineage: Eukaryota > Metazoa > Arthropoda > Collembola > Symphypleona > Sminthuridae > Allacma > Allacma fusca. The sequence continues at coordinate 19,043,515 of OX359248.1, read as the reverse complement.
AAATTGTCTCAGTGACAAATTCATGAGAAAAGCTTTCTCAACAAAAACCTGAATTCAGCCAACTTCATTTACCACATCATCAGAGAAGAGCCAAAATACATACTATAAATAACAGCATGCAGATCAGTTAGCCTTTTTACCGAGGACATCGGTCAAAAGAAATATTTTCAATACTATTAAAGCAAGTGACGGTTCTGCTTGCACGGAATGTTGATCTTACTGATTCGTGCTTTGTAAACACAGAAAGTGTGTTGGGAAATTATATGAGTAGGGCTCACGTGTATTCTGTGGATGGAGGACAAGTTTTTAGTTATAATTACATTATGGATACTGGGGTTATGAATATAATAATTAAAAACGTTTCAGTACACTGAACTGAATTGAATCATAGTTCAAATGATTCACTGTAATAAAACAATAATAAGCAGAAATAAAAAATGAGCCAATCCCAATGGTTTACATAATTCAGTTAATGCACGCCTAGGCTGTGACATATTGCATCTGTATTGTTTACAACAAAATATATTACCAACAATTCATTTTCGGCGAGAAATAGCACCTTTTCACAAGTTAAAACCTTACTATTCCAGTTTTCAGGACATCCAATCCGACTTTCAAAAAATGCCTTAACTTGTATCTGAATATACCCTACCCACGAAATCGGTCGAATATTTTCGACCTAGGAGTACACGTCATATACGGAGCGATGGCAAAAAATGCTCAATTATGTCATGTTTAGGAATTTAACCAAAAAGAATTCAACATCAAAATGCATCCTTCTCTGTATCTTTCCAACTTTCACTGCGTAAACTAATTTTAGTGAACCTTGCTTACTATTTTTCCGGTCGGGCCCAGATTTCCCAATGTAGGGACCCGTTTAATAGAACCCTAAAAAGTCCATGAAATTTGCTGCAACAATGCGTGAAAAAATAATTTGGAAAAACTTTTGAAATGTAATTTAATACTCTAGAAATTATACAACCAAAAATAAATTTTTACTTTGCTCGACTCCATAAATTGTTGTATCTATAGAGTTTCTGAGCTAGGGGGCTAGAAGTAATTTTGGGAAAATCGGTAAAATAATTTGCTAAAACACGGGGATATGAATAATTTTTGCCATCACTCTGTTCATGGACTATAGGGAGTATAAAAGTTTTCCTGGTAACCAAAATTCAATACATACATACATATGTGAGAAGCAGATCCGATTATCTATGGAACAGTTCTTTTGTCCGTCTCAATTATCTCTGGGGACAATTTTGTTTTGAGCCGTCCTGTTCCTTGTCCCTCGGGAAATCCCTGTCCTCGGTAGAAGAAGCTCGCTATGGTAGGACCCTACATTGAGAAAGCTGGTCTGAAGCATGGTCCTTAAACAGGTTGAATAATACGGTTGAAACAAAGTCTCAGAAGCTTATGTGAGGAAGACTCGCGACATTGACCCACATATATGTTTACCCCTTTTTTTAAACATATTCCTGTCTGATTTTTGAAAATCTGTTTTATCCCGCAAGGTCAAAATCTCTGGATACAGCTATTAAGGAAGAGGAGCAAAGTCAGTGTTTTCTAAGAAAGTCAAGGTTTGAAGGTTTTAAATTGTTTACTCACGTTTCATTTTTCATTGTTTTCCAAATACGTTTTCGCGCTTTTTGGGAGTAAAATGTATGGCAGAGTTTATGAACTGCTTGAAAATAACTACAATAAAATTATAAAATTTTCGCTGTTTCAATCTCGCCTTACATTCTTGGGCCCTCAGTCCGTAGGTTTTGACCTGCGAAGATGATATTGGGCTCATATGAATCCTCAAACCCGTATAATAATAGGTTGTATGAATGAATAAATCTTCGGTCAACTATAAGTACATGCTGACCGTAATTATATGTCACTCACTAGCCTACACAGCAGCCTTGATTGGTAATTTTTATAACAAAATTGACAAACGACAAGAAAATCTTGACCTGTGTAACTATTAGAAGCCCCAGGGGTGAAACTAAAAATGACAATCAAAATAATTTTTTCAGAATCTCAAATTCTTTATTTTGTTATTCACACGCCAAATTTTTCTCAGAAAATGCCTGGAAGCTTATTTGTAGAACTTTGATGAATTTTCTTGAGAGCTCGCCCTTTGTTGAATGTGTTGAAGTGACCAGAAATAACAGCGAGAAAGATAAGAGAAATTTTGCTTCACGAACGAAATCGATCGATACTTCTTTTTTTGATATCAACGAATTCACTTAGGTGTTACAACCGGGTATTATATTACCCGGATTTCGAATTCTCAAAATTTTTTGAAATAAAACAGCATATTTTTTATTGCACAGCTTATTGGGTTCCAGATTACATTATAGCAAATGCTATACGGGCACAAAACCCGGGTATAATAATAGCTAGTGCAAAACCCCAACTGAAAATATTCTAAGTTTCAGTTCACCTAAGGGTGTGCGCTTTTTCTTGTCACACTTACTTAAAAATTTGAATTCCGGGTATTATGTTACCCAGTTACGACTCTCGGATGAAATTATTGTTGATGTCAGATACAGATTAGACATTGGCATATCGGTCATATTCTAAATATCGTTATCGTTCATCCTAAAAATGACGATAACGATATCGAAGGACGATATAACGATATTTGTTTCGATTTGAAACGCATCGGTTAATAATATAAAATATAAAAATAATCTACCGACACTCCCGAAGTATTGATGGTTAATTAAATACTCGCCTTATTACTACTGTTTATAACAAAAAGTTACACAAAAATGCATTGATCGGAAGATTATCAAAGAACTTTTCTTTTTACTGATCCCATTCGGAACACCGAGACTGTAGTTGGTATTAATTGAATGAACACTGGTACTGACGATGAGGATTTACATAAGGCAAACCAAGTATATTTTAACCCCACTGACAGCATAATTGGTACTAATTTTTCTGAAACTGGTGAGAACAATAAGGAATCACGCAGGTTCCACCAAGTATGTTTCGATTCCAGCAGAAACAAACTTGGTATTAATTACAGAAAAACTGGTTCTGACAATGAGCAAATACCATAAATGTTTTACGTATGTTTTGAGGAAACCACGAGTTTACATGTATTATTATGAGCTGACTGACAGATAATTTGAATTAGTTAATATACATTAAAATGTTGGGGTTAAATCATTATTTGGGGAATTGAACCACGTATTTACGACATGGAAACTGACCGATATATTGTTCAAAGTTTACGAGAATTATCGTTCAATTATCGATATGGACGATAATATCGTATGGCTATACAGAGCATTTTATTTAAAAATAGATTTTTTTGATCCACATCAGTCAGTATATAAGGTCAAAATCCAGTTGTAAACTAATCCGGGTATCGTACTACCCGGGTTGATTCAACAAATTAATTTAAGGCCCTAGTACTCTATTTGGAATATTAAAAGCGTTTCCTAGGTTGTCCAAGCCAAAAATCAAAATTCAATTCAGGGGTGCATTTCAGAACCATGTTAAAGGGTGAAACTGCCACAAGTAGTGAGATCACGGTTGGGAGATCACAAATAAACTCAAGTTTTCATTTGAGTAAAACTATTCCGTACAATTCAAGTTGTTTTACGAAATGAAAACATTTCACATGTAGCTTCATACACGCGGTAAAATGTGCCATTTTTAGCGTTACGTATTAAATGAACGGCCCCTATACAGTTAGCAAAAAAATTATTCTTCATTAGACTTTCATAGGAGAAATATGGGTTTTATTCATCTACAAATACTCTGTTGATGTTGAAAATGCAATCATGATCTTATGTTAGTTGACTGCTCAAAATAATTATGTGTTGAACTGTTCCTCTAAATTACGTAAGATTATATTATGTAATTTGCAATAATTTCAAGAATAAACAACGACGAACTAATGCAGATACATGCTGCAATCGACTTATTATTTGCTGTTGTTACAAATAAACTCGTGATGGAGAAGTTCACGATCTTTTTTCAAACATTTTGCGCTGCAGTAACCTCGTCCACAAGCTCTGCATTTTTTCTTTGCATTTTCTTTCCAGCAAAACCTACAAAGAGACTTTTCATCGCCGGAGGACAAATACTCAATATTTTTGGGATCATCCACTCTAATCCCAACCCCGCGGTCGGATGTTAGACGGAAATACGGATTTTTTATGCGGATTCTTGACCCGAAACTTAGATTCTTTCGGACAATTGCATCGTTATGATTTAAATTGTAAAAGTAAATCGTTTGGAAATCCCCGTTGTCATCTTTTACAACAGAAGGAATGGAAGGGAAGACATTGTAGAGTGAATCCTCAAAAATAGTAAGATTAATAGCGGCGTCTTGATATACGTGATCTATGGTTGGATCCATTTCGTCAAATGTGATTTCCTTCAGGTGATCAGTTTTCCGTTGAGGTGCTCGTTGGACATGTAATCCCTCACATGTACTTTTAATCCATGTTTTTGATAGCAAGCTTACTGAGTTTGCTGAATTTTCCCTAAATTTCGTCGTAATTACAATTCTTTTTGGATTTGTTGACTTCAGATTTCGGCGTTTCTCTGAATCCTCCACGTCTTCTTCCAGCAAGTTTTCCAAGGGTATCATTCCAATTTTCGACAGTCCATCGGTCCTTATATACAATTTTCTGAATTGCTTTGCAATGGTCTTCATTGGCGAAGCGTAAGGTAAAAAACAAGACAGTAGATGTTTCTCAGCGTCTAGTCCTTGCTGATAGTACTGGTTGGCTTTTTCTACCATGCCGATGTTTACTGACAATACTGCCATAGAATAAAACGATTCTGGAACTTTTCGATGATCTTTAGGAGCCTTTTCAATGAATTTCTCGTAAGCACTTTTTGTCAGGTTGAAAGATTTCTTGTTTCGAGCCTTTATTTCGGCACGGACATGAGAATTTACCGTTTGTGCCTCAAAATTTGAGCCAGAGGGGCAGCCCCTTAGATGTACTGCTCTGCAGTAAAGAAGTTCGTAGTCATCGGGAAATAAAGCAAGGCCTTCAGTTGTCACAGAAACTCCTTCTTTATAATCGTGTAGGAACCCTAAGAAACTAGCATGCATATTGTAAAAATATGAGTCATTTGGATACTTGCTCTTCAAAATCTCTGCGTATTTCTTCCCTTCATCCAATGAAGATCCCAACAAATACAAGTGACACACGCGTGCATTCCGTTGACTTTCACCTGTAGATTTCTGAAGTGCTGCTTGAATAAGCTCTTTGAATTTTTGTATGAGACAATTTGGAAGAAATGCAACAAATCCAGCGGATTCATAGGATATTGCAAAGTCTTCTAAAATCTTTTCCTTCATCCAAACTTTGTGTTCTTGACTAATTAAGCTCTCCCAAGTCTGTAAATCGTTTAAGTATTCTTGACCGCGAGCGCAATGGTTGATCGCTGTTCGAATTTTTTCTGCAAATCTTCCTCCCTCGTCTGCTCGTTTACAGATTTCTGGGTAGCTTGCCCAATATTTCGGAGTCTCGTTGGTTGTAAGTGGCTGTGCATTTTTATCGTTTTGCATTATTTCCATAATTTTCTTAAATTCTGGAATATTCTTCTTGGTAAGCTGCTTTAATAGATTTGGTGTAGGACAAATTGCGGCAAATTCGGCTGGTAGATTTTCATTTATTGTTTGAAAACGGCGTTTCATTTCTGTAAATTTGTTTTCATACTTATCCGATTGTGTTGTCATAATGCTGTGTTCAGCAACAATGGATCTTTGAAACCAGGTTTCGGCTTGCTTTATATCGAGAAGTGCCATGAATTCTTCGCATAGATTAACCATTGCATTGACGCAACCTGCATAATTTAATTGTAATATCAATCAGTAGTACACATATTCAATAATTACAACGTGAAACATAGCTTAACAACCGTGCTGCTTAAATATAAAAAACTACCTTGCTCCACAGCTAACTTCCAATATTGTATTGCTCGGTCGGAATTCGTTTCGACACCAAGGCCATTAGAATACAGAAATCCCAAATTGTGGGAGGCGTTCCCAAGTCCTTCTAAGGAAGCTTTTCGGTACCATTCAGAAGCAGTCGTATAATTTTTATCATAAACCGCCCCAAGGTCATAACATTTTCCAAGCATGTACTTTGATTCAGCAATCCCAATATTGTACGGGTTAGCGGAATATGATTCTTTTGACCCTTTTTCGAAAAGGCGGACTGCCCGGTTTATGTCCCGAGTTTTTCCCTGGCCGGTAAAGTACATATATCCTAACATGTACATACCCTCAATAACTCCTGCATCGGCAGCTTTTTGGAAAAAAGAAGCTGCCTTTTCCTTGTCAAGTGGAACCTCATCTCCATGCAAGTATTTGTGTGCCATGGTTGTGTAAAAAATGGTCTTTAGTTCTTGGTCTTCAGATTTGAGTATATCTTTTATAAAATCAATTGGTATTCGTTCTAGTTTAACCCCCCGGGTTTTAAACATTTTGTCGACGACTTCTTTGGAACTGGTGTAGGTGTAACAGGGATCCAGATGCTCCAATATTTGTTCGCTGTCTGCGTCGATTCTGCACTCGTCTCTTGCGTTTCTCACAGACTGCGGCACAGGTGGGTTGAGACATAAGGCATATTCAAAATAATCAATGGCTTTTTTAAACTCCTTCATGAATTTGTGCACGTTTCCGGCTCTACTGTAACCCTTCCACCACGAAGGTCGTAGTTCCATTGCCAGTCTTGCATCTACAAGTGCATTCGTACCAACTTCGCGCATTTCATCAACAGAAGGGTTTCTTTTATCTTGAATCAGTTTTAGGTGAGCATAACTTCGATTGGAAAGAAGTGTTGCTCTCTCGGTTTGTGATAGTCCAATTAATAATAAGGCTTTTGAATATAGATTGATCCCTTCAGTCGTTTTGTTTGATCGCACCGCTACATTACCTTCCTCTCGCAATAAAGTCGACTTGACCATGCTTTCTTGGTTAATATCACCGCTATTAAATTCAATTCCGTCGAGTTTTGATGTGGTTCGGATGTGTTCAATATCCTCTAATCGCACGCCAAGAGAAGTAAGCAGGTTTTGAGCATTGGACCAGATCAAGTCAAAGATTTCTTTAGACAGAGTATGTCTAGCATGGTGAACTATGTTATTCCGTAAATCTCTTAACCTTCGGATTGTCTCATTTTCATCATCCAGCTTTGATTTATCTTCCGATGTGGCTGTGTCATTACTCTGCATTTTCAAAAGGATTGAAGCCAAAAATGTTATATCCCATTCCTGGTAGTCATTTTGCAATTTACTAGCGCAGTAGCGTCCCAAGAATGCTTGCCTTTCTGTCTTGGAACCATTTTCCCACTGTTTCCCAGTAATTAGTTGGTACCTTTGAAGAAATAAGGTTTTCAGGATTTTGACGCCGTACCTAGCGAGAAGACAGTGAAGCCGGACCATATTTTGAATGTCGTCCATGTCTGAATTGCCCATTTCTGCATTGAAAAACATTAACCCTGAGTATTATAATATTCTTATAAGAAAAAATATCTCTCCTTAATGCATACATACACATAACAAGATGATGTCCGTCTGCGCAAGGAGGTTCGCGTATCTCAATATTAGCTGTTTTATAATACGAGGGCAAATTCGAAATCATTAAACATTTTGGTAAGATTATAATATATAGGGTTCTACAAAACAATTACCCCTCTTGTCGATAGAAGGGACAATGATAATAAATATTCGATATTTCAATAAGCAATCGATGTAGAAATTGTGGGTTTCGATGATTTACAAACGCGGAACAAAATCCCAATTTAAAAGATGAATCATTTTAGGGTTAATTGCTACCTAACAAAGTGTCAATTTTTGAATAGTCATGCACACTAAAATGTTAATTTTGTGATGGTGGTTCCTACTTGGAATTTGTTAATCCGAGGTATGTGAAGAGTTTTCAAAAACAAGTTTCACCTTTTCCAGACATGCCCATAATTCTCAACTTTCTTATTTGTTTGATAGTTTCCTGTCAGATGCAACCACCCAAGTTCCCCCTATAATCTCCCCAGGTTCTCCACTTGAGATTAGAAAAATAGTGGGACACGCACATTATGCTTGTAAAGAAAGACTACAGGGTTTACAAGTCATATACTTTCCCCTCAAAAGTGAAGGTTTTAGTGCGGGGTTAGGTTCGAGTTCATGTTTATAATTAAGATCAGAGTTAAGTGAAACTTTAAGCTCAGGTTCAAGTTAAGGCTTTAGATTTGCACTATGAGTGTGAATCTAAAAGTGATTTAAAAATTCGAGTAAATTTTGATATCATTTCTAAAATGTTACGAAAAGTAACGCTGAAGGAAGGGTGAATTCATTTCAATATTGAAGGAAGGCAGGGGAAAGCAAATCATTTTTAAGATTTCATTCATTAATATAAAAACGGGAAGCATATGCTATTTAAAATTGCTCTTTGAAAGCTTCCGGTCAATGTATTTAGACATATCCGGAACTAACGTGTAATTAAAATTGCACATGTTGTACCATTTATAATGCCTATACTTCAGGAAAAAAGTGTTACGGCGCCATTTGAATACTGTTCCTGCGACATCTTTCGGTTTTTGGAAACAACAACACAACAATTGAATGTGAAAATTGAACATCAAATCCAACTATAAATGGTGTAACTTTACTTCCTAGTTTATGTACATTTATGTATATATGCATGTGTTTATACGTAACCTCAATCAAGTTTCTGAGCTCAAACGATACGATCTTCTTTGAAAACAAGACTTTTTGCGGTTTATCATTACTCTGTATTTAGGGCATATCGACTGAAAATGTCCTGCAGTATTTGCCGGCCCAGCTGTAAATGCCCACATGCCCACTTGTGGGAACGCGGGCAGCTTTTGAAAATTCCCTGATTTTGGGCAGGCCAATTTGGACGTTTTCACGGCACCAAAATTTAATCACTAGGTTGGATTCTGAATATCCAAATGTATAGGAGCGCAGCGAAGGAAAAGTCACAAATGTGAATATGTGGTTATTCGCTAATATTAATTATAACAGAAATATTGACAACAAAATCAATTTAATTTCAATGACATGAGGTGCTGTAATTTATCTCTCATATGAAAATCACTTTCAATCATAGATATCACATGATAGATATGCAGAATAAAACATAGTCGACCCTAGTTCCTGGTGAAATTGCTCGAGTAAAAACCAATGTATACCCTCCACAGGTCCCCCAAATCTTGTTTTGTTTAGATTACTAATGTACACAAAAATGGGTTCAAACTTTAAACAGATCTCGCCGTGAAATGAAAATGCACAAAATGCCATGGCAATTGATGACATTTTTAATTGTACAACGCCGATTCATAATTTTGAAACAAATTAACCTGCCACTTTGACCCGTAACCCAAGGTCGAATATTTTGACCTCTGGAGGTCACCTCAGTGGCCAGGGACACAAACGTTCGAATTAAGCATTGGTGAACTCGATTAATACATTATTTCGAAAAAGAATAGGACTCCATTTTTAACTTACATGTAACCCTGGCCCCGTGCCCACTCGGCATCGGAATGAAATTTTGTAGGAGCTTAGGTACCTGGCCCAATGTCCCAGCGAGACCAAAAGTTTGTGCCATGTCGCCCTGGTTTGCGCGGGGAATCGCGCAGAAGATTTGGCATCATAATGGTCAATGTTAGTCAGTTAATTTTTTGGCTCATATTGGTCAATATTAGTCACAGTTTTTTGGCTCATATTGGTCAATATTAGTCAGTTAGTTTTTTGGCTCATATTGGTCAATATTAGTCACAGTTAATTTTTTGGCTCATATTGGTCAATATTAGTCACAGTTTTTTGGCTCATATTGGTCAATATTAGTCAGTTAGTTTTTTGGCTCATATTGGTCAATATTAGTCACAGTTAGTTTTTTGGCTCATATTGGTCAATATTAGTCAGTTAGTTTTTTGGCTCATATTGGTCAATATTAGTCAGTTAGTTTTTTGGCTCATATTGGTCAATATTAGTCAGTAAGTTTTTTGGCTCATATTGGTCAATATTAGTCACAGTTAGTTTTTTGGCTCATATTGGTCAATATTAGTCACAGTTAGTTTTTTGGCTCATATTGGTCAATATTAGTCACAGTTAGTTTTTTGGCTCATATTGGTCAATATTAGTCACAGTTAGTTTTTTGGCTCATATTGGTCAATATTAGTCAGTTAGTTTTTTGGCTCATATTGGTCAATATTAGTCACAGTTAGTTTTTTGGCTCATATTGGTCAATATTAGTCAGTTAGTTTTTTGGCTCATATTGGTCAATATTAGTCACAGTTTCACATATTCATAGTCACATATTGGTCAATATTAGTCACAGTTTCACATATTCATAGTCACATATTGGTCACAATTGGTCGCATTGCCTCAGATTGACAAATATTGGTCACAATTGGTCTCATTGCCTCAGATTGACAAATATTGGTCACAATTGGTCTCATTGCCTCAGATTTACAAATATTGGTCACAATTGGTCTCATTGCCTCAGATTGACAAATATTGGTCACAATTGGTCTCATTTCCTCAGATCGACAAATATTGGTCACAATTGGTCTCATTTCCTCAGATCGACAAATATTGGTCACAATTGGTCTCATTGCCTCAGAGTGACAAATATTGGTCACAATTGGTCTCATTGCCTCAGAGTGACGAATACTAGTCACAATGGGGTTCGAACATCTGTAGCAACTTTTATGGGCTGTTATGGGAGATGCTCACCAGGGCACGAAGGCTGGCTATTGAGGATTAAAACAGATAGCAAGATTGAGGATTTATAGTTTCATAAGAAAAAGTGAGAAAGATGCACAAAAGGAGGGAATTTCGGATCTCGCAGGTTTTTGCGACGACGCAGGGAGGAAATAAAGTAATGAAATGTCTTCAAATGTGCAACAGTCGGAGCTTTGCTAAAAATATTTTTAGGAATAAAAAGGTTTAAGAAAAATGTTTGAAAAATTAAAAATTGCTGAATTCAAAAACCAGACTATTCCAACTTTGCTTGATGTGCATGTCGCCCACGCATGCAAAAATTTGAAAACGATTTTGCTAAAAACTGGGAAAATCAAATAATTAAATGAAATTGGCCAATCTGTGGCCAAGAAACCGATTGTGACCAGTATTGGTCAATCTGAGACCAAAAAACTAACTGTGACCAATATTGACCAATTTGAGGTCAAAAAACTAATTGTGCCCAATATTGGTCAATCTAAGGTAGCTAGAACCACGTATGATGAATGCATGCCATAAATGTGTCATTCATCTAAAATAGCATCGACTTTCGAAAATGGGAATTTCTTTTGGAATTTAATATGGGGTGATCATACCGATATGATATTATTGTTAATATCGTCCAATTTGGAGGAACAATATGCTACGATAATTCTCGTATATTTCACACGATATATCGGGCTATCTTAATATCGCTCTAAGAACGTAGGATCGTCAAAAATTGCATACTGTGGTCATCTGTCAACTGAATCGAAAAAACGGTTCCCGTAGATAAACTTAAAGAATACACTTTCTAGACACGAAGCGTACAACAGACGGAAGTTAAACGGCATACCCTAATTCCTAACGACACGAAACTAACGACTAACGACTAACGACTAACGACCTGTCTCTAACGACTAACGACCTGTCTCTAACGACTAACGACTAACGACCTGTCTCTAACGACTAACGACTAACGACCTGTCTCTAACGACTAAGGACCTGTCTCTAACGACTAACGACCCGTCTCTAACGACTAACGACCTGTCTCTAACGACTTACGATCAGTATTGTATATCGTATAATTTGTTCTTCTAATTTTGCCACTCGAAGATATACGGGCATTTCTATATTTTTAAGCTTCTGAATTTCATCGTATGCAGGTACCATATAAATTTATATTCTCAGTTTGAGTAATTGTTTTCAAAATAATAACTGTTCGAGTGTCCTCACGGTATTCATGGACTTGAATATGATTTTATTTGCAAGTCAAGTTCGAATTCAAGTAGTTATAATTGATTTCAACCGTAGTACTTGATCACGTGTAGGTACATAATGGGCTACGCTTAACCACGAACTTCAGATATTCATGGTCGAGTTTAAGTAAATTTGTTCACGCAATAGTAAGAGTGATTGTTATTAGTTGTATTATGGTCGGTAGACTGATCGGTAGTTGTCATAGGGTTATCATTAGTTATTCAACAGTGACAATTAGATGTCATTGTTATTCCTTACAGACTGGTTAGTAGTGTTTCCGTCGGTTAAAGTATTGGGAATAACCTAACTTGCAATTACAATTTAAAATTGTTAATGCAAGTACCAGTAATGCCGTAACTGTTACTTGCTAAAATGCGGGAATTAAATCATGCAAATAACCGAAGTTGAACTTGCAATTAGTTCATAAGTTACTTGCATTTGGTAAGGCAACTGCAAAAACATTCGGAAATAATTGCACCGACAAGTACAAGTGCAATTGCAATTTGTAATTGCAAGTTAACTGATACACAGTATAAATCGTCGGTGATGAGACAAAATGATTAGTGCATTTTTGATTGGTAGCAAAATGATATACATGATGTTTCACTAAATTGAACAAAGTGTATTAAATCAAATGATCTACATGCAATGAATAATGAAACAGAGATGCAAAAATGAAATTGCCTTCCTTCAAAGCTTCCACGGCTAAAATATTGTCAAATTTCATCGTTTAACATATCTTTACAATCCTTAAAATATTTGCTAAAATTTTGTGCAATGGGAACATTTTGATACATTTTGTAAAATTTTGCACTCAAATTAGAAACGGTTGCAATTAACTTGATTTGATAAATATTTTTAAAATTGCAACTTTTTGCAATTGTAATGCAATTGAATTTCTTGCAATTTCAGTTGTGCTTAACCGGTAAAAAAAATTTGTCCCGAAACTGTCCCGACCCCGGCCCCGTCAACCTCGGGACGTCCCGTCCCGAAAAGCAGCCCGAGTCGTAACACTCATTGTTAGTCGTTAGAAATTCATTGTTACCCGTTAGAGACTCTATGCTAGTCGTTTGAGAGTTATCTATAGTTGTTATGGTGAACGTTAGTCGGTATGGGAAATCGTCAGTCCTTAAAACTAATCGTTAGTCTTTAGAGAGTGATCGTAAGTCGTTAGAGACAGGTCGTTAGTCGTTAGAGACAGGTCGTTAATCGTTAGAGACAGGTCGTTAATCGTTAGAGACTGATCGCTAGTCGTTAGAGACTGATCGCTAGTCGTTAGAGATAAATCGTTAGCCGTTAGAGACAGGTCGTTAGTCGTTAGAGACAGGTCGTTAGTCGTTAGAGACAAGTCGTTAGTCGTTAGAGACAGGTCGTTAGTCGTTAGAGACAGGTCGTTAGTCGTTAGTCGTTAGAGACAGGTCGTTAGTCGTTAGAGACAGGTCGTTAGTCGTTAGAGACAGGTCGTTAGTCGTTAGAGACAGGTCGTTAGTCGTTAGAGACAGGTCGTTAGTCGTTAGTCGTTAGAGACAGGTCGTTAGTCGTTAGTCGTTAGGTTCGTGTCGTTAGGAATTAGTGTATGCCAAGTTAAACTAAGGGTACAGATCGTTACTTTTAGGATCTGGAGAGCTTGTAAACGGGAAATCTGTTGCTGAAATGTTTGGGGCAGAATGAATCGTTTGAACTTTAATTCAAGGAAAACGATTCAATTTAATTAAAAGTTGTGAACTGAATCAATCGATTCAGTTTCATCTTCAATTGAATCGAAAAATTTGTGAATTGAACTGAACTGAACCGAAAATTTCCAATTCAGAATTGAATTGGTTCGAGCAATACAAGGAATGGTTAAACAGGCATTTGGAAAAGTAAATAAGTGAAAATGAAGCATTATTTCGGTTTATTTTTATTGCTTGTGTAACTTTTAATAAATTAAATATTTATTAGATACTTTTTACTGCTTAATTTCATTATTATTTCAATTTATATTGTATATCGTTTTTATCGTTCTACCATATCGTAATCGGGATTATTTTTGTGAACGATAATGATATTAACGATATTTCGAAAGTTAACTAGATGACCAACCCTAGGGCATATACATTCACTAAAATCTAATCCATCTAATTATCCAATAATCCATTAATCCATTATGCTCATGTAAATCGTACAAGTTGACCCGGACGGTGACCTATACTATTGATGTTAAATTTTCACATTCCTAGAAGGGGTATTTAGATGATACACTCACTTGTGCTCATTTTGGACAATGCACGAAGTTTAAAAATGTAATCGTAATATATATGTTCATGACCCTCTTCGTTTTATTAACATTGGTCAGTTTGTCCATACGTTAGGATGTTTCGTAACATTAAAAGCTCAGGAATTATAGGGCTAGTCGACATAAGGGAGTGAATCACCTTTCGGGCGTGGAAAAAGTTCCCAATCCTGCGATCCGGGATCGTTGACAAAAGCGGCCAAATAAGTTGACCAAAAAATCTTTTCGCTACCCAGGTAGTTGACCAAAAAATCTTTTCGCTACCCAGGTAGTTGACCAAAAATTTTTTTCGCTACCCAGGTAGTTGGCCAAAAATATTTGGTAGTTGGGCAATATATTTTTTCGCTATCCAGGTAGTTGACCAAAATTTTTTGTCAGTTTGCCAAAATTTTTTGACTGCTGGACAAACGTTTTTTCTGATACAACGGTAGTTGGCCAAAAATATTTGGTAGTTGGGCAATATAGTTTTTCGCTATCCAGGTAGTTGACCAAAATTTTTTGTCAGTTTGCCAACAGTTTTTGACTGCTGGACAAACGTTTTTTCTGGTACACCGGTAGTTGGCCAAAAATATTTGGTAGTTGGGCAATATATTTTTTCGCTATCCAGGTAGTTGACCAAAATTTTTTGTCAGTTTGCCAAAATTTTTTGACTGCTGGACAAACGTTTTTTCTGATACACCGGTAGTTGGCCAAAAATGTTCGGAGTTGGGCAAATGACTTTATACAGCACAGCAGTGCATCGCATGGGTACGGGTAGTACCTGAGTATTTGGGTACAGGTACAGGTCCAGGTCCAAAATGGGTACTCTGTTTAAGTACCCAAACTGAATGGGTACTTTATGGGTACTAGCTATGTGTACCCAAATTTTGGGTACAAAACAAAATGTTGGGTACAGGTACAAACTTGGAATTTTTTGGGTTGTACCTGACAGGAACAGGTACAAGCTTCAAATATACCTGGACCTGACAAACTAATACCCGAAAATTTGAGTACTTTTAGAAACAGAAATCCATCTTACGAGGCATCTAGTGTAGTTTGTGACTCTCTCTCCGACCTACAGGTTTATTTTGATATTCAGCGTGTTTTCAGGAGTGCGTCGTAATTTTTGAAAAAGCATACGGTTATGCAATAGAGATGGTTGGCTTAGCACAACGTGCCAGCAATAAGTACGAGTAATTACAAATTCCACTTGTGATTCAGTAAAAATGGCGTTAAATGATATTGTGGTTACGGAGGATGTTCTAGAAATGGTAGATTTAATTTGAGATGGCAATACCTCAGATGGTACAGAAGTTATAGTTCCATTAAAATGTCTAGTATTGTAAAAATTATGACGAGGCAGAATTTTTTCTAGCTTGTAATTGCTGTGATGTAAATCATGGAATGTCACCATGTTCAATCGTTTACAGTAATTTTTTTAAAAGTATCTGATTGGGTACAGGTCTAGGAAACGTTTTCAGGTACAGGTCCATATATTGGGTATATTTCGGGTACGGGTAAAATCCAGGTACAGGTCCAGGTACCAACATTTATTTAATGGGTACTTTTATTCGGGGTACGGGTTTGGGTACGATGTTTGCCGGTACCCACTATTTGGGTCCAGGTTCAGGTCCAGGTACAGCATTTTTGTACCCATGCGATGCACTGCTGCACAGATAGTAGGTCAGAAATTTTTGTCATTTGGTCAAAAATGTTTGAGAGTCGGGCAAAACGTTTTTTGGATACACAGGTAGTTAGCCAAAAATGTTCGGAGTTGGTCCAATGTTTTCATACTGTGCACAGGTAGTGGGCAAAAACGTTAGGTAGTTGAGCAAAACAATTTTCACGCTGCCCAGGTAGTTGGCCAAAAGTTTTTGGTAGTTGGGCGAAAGAATTTTTCGCTACCCAGGTAATTGGCAAACAATTTTTGGTAGTTGGCAAAAATTGTTTCCGATACCCGGGTAATTGGCAAACAATTTTTGGTAGTTGGCAAAAATTGTTTCCGATACCCGGGTAGTTGGGCAAAAAAATTTTCCGATATCCGGGTAGTTGACCAAAAATGTTTGGTAGTTGGGCAAAAATTTTTTTCGACACCCAGATAGTTGGGCAAACATTTTCGGCGGGTTGTTGGCCATCTTACCACGTCGGGTTAGTTGACCATTTACTGTTGTCAGGATCGTTGACCATTTGGAAGTTTTTCCACACCCGCACCTTTGATTTGATTCTCGTAGAATGTAAGAAATTGTTTTAAAGATTTTTTAAACTTTGTTCATCGATGTATGTATGTCAGCTTTGGGGTCTTGGGGTCTAAAGTGCCCTTCATGGGTACATGTGTCCTTGTACTTGTACCCATGGGTCCAATTTTTGATTACTTGTCGGGCACAAGTACATTTCAGGTGTACAGTCATCATGTTTTAAAATTGAGATGAGGCATAGGTACAAAAAAATTGCACCTGTTAATAAAGGTACCAAATTTCAAAGTATCCGTTATGAGGGTCCAGGAACAGGTATTTTTGTACCCATAAAAAGCACTGAATCGCAGTCGGAATATTTCAAGGATTTCGGTTTCAATAACTATTTTTGCACACAATATATTTCTCATAACTTTTGATAGCGTGAATTCAATTGAGGTCGCCTAAGCCCACAATTAAACGCAAGAACTAATTAAAGAAAATATATTGTTCTTCATGACAATTTTTGAAACAACACTGAATCTCATTTTTTACTAGCTCTTCATTACGAAAATGGCGAAATCAGTCTTTCTTCCTCGGATGTTCCACACTAATCCTTGAATATTTTACCAGAATTATTACAGATACTCATTTAAAATAATTAACTGTAATTTATAATATTACATGCAATGAATGTCATTGTACAGAAACTGTAATGCTTACCTGATTTGAAGCTCTTACTAATTTTTGCTAGATGTAGTGTAATAAAGTTTCAGTCGTAGAAGCATTACCACTGGAATATTATTGGGGCTTAAATCCCAAAGGATTTTATCGAGTCTGATGTTTGAACGATTTGAACTACGTAATGATCAATAACAATTATGAAAATGTTCCGCCTAAGACAAGGCTAACTTGGTTAAATAATTGTCAGAGTGGTGCAGAATCAATTTAGTAAACTAAGTTGTTTAGTGAAATAAAGTTTTAAGAAAGTCTAGGCGTAATACTATTATATGTTTACCCATAAAAAATTACAAAATTATTCAAACTCTGAACTAAATCAGTTGTGTTCAATATTAAATAGGATAGGAAAGGTCTATAATGCTTTATCAATTTGATAAAAAGAAATGATAAGATGAATTGAAGCATCATAAAAATCAGCTTAGACATGGATCGTTATAAACATATATACAATATACATAGATAATGTAGTTCTCACACCTGTTCCTTCTTTTAGTATTTCAAAGCTAATTTATTTTTTAAAGAGAAATACATAAAATATCAATTGCACTGATTAATTTCCTCCCTCCCTAATAATTAGTTTTGTATTTTGTTTTTCCTCTTTCTGTTTTTGCGGATTTAGCCCTTTTCATTTCAAAGAAATAAGTAAACTGTTTAATAAAATCAAGCTGCCAACTAGTTACTATTATCCTATGAATTGTATTTCTTCGTATTTATTTCTGTACACAATTTAATCAACTCGATTGAAATTTCGAAATCTCGGTAGAACTCAGGCTCGGGCAGAATTCAGAAGTTTGGTGGGGCATTCAAAAATACGTGTTGACCAAAATTTATACTACTTTTATTATTTTTTATACTTCTATTTTATTACTACTACTTGTTCATTGTATTTTTAGGTGCAGGGTTTTTATGTATTTCTCTACACAATTTAATCGACTCCAATCCCGGTAGAACTCGGGCGGAATTCAGAAGTTTGATGGGACATTTAAAAATACGATTTGATCAAAATTTTCATTATCTGAAGATCTGAATCTGAACGTTGGATTAGAGCAGCAATAAGTGATAAGCTTTGTATGTAGGGTTTGTTTTTTTCAAAGCGGACAGTACAAGGTTGAAGGTGTTTGTTGTGTAAAGTATACATGTAATGTACATATATGTTTTTCAAATATCGTTGTAAACCCTCACACCAATTTTGATTGGTGTAGAACCAATCATAGAAAACATATAACAAGAAATAAGTGGGACTATTTGGCGTGAGGGAAGAACGAACGCGGAGCTGCGCCATGCGGTTGTTTGTGTACATGTAGTGTACATGGAAGGACTACAAACTCATTACGCTACATGACAGCGCGCCTCTCACCTCCGCAAGACAATCCTGCATGTGTACGTATAAGCACACTTGCATGGTCCCGTATGTGTGTATGTATATGAATTACCCATTTCGGTTTTTCTCGATTTTGAAGACTGTAATGTCACTGTAATGTGACACATTTTTACATTTTAAATTGTGGTAATAATGTAGTCTTGTCGTTTAAGCTTCTAAGAATGATCACATTAGAGTGGACCCATAGTGAAAAAAATCTTGAATGTGGACCACCCCTAACATTGTTAAAACGTTTGGTCATGTCTAATATTTTCAGCGTCACTGTTTCACAGGGTTGCGTAGTTTAAAGCCATTTACGTTTCCTACAACATAGCGCAAAATTTTGTAGTTTCGAATTAACAACAATTAATTTAAGTATTTAATATTTTGTGTAAATAAAACTCCTGAATAAAATTACAGATACTTTTTTTTCACATTTTGATGGACATTTTTATTTACCCTTTCAGATAAATTACATACAGTGCCTTAGTTTCAGTTAGCGGAAGATTGAATTATAAATGCTTTTTGTAAAATAATTCTGTCGACAGGCCTGAAAATCAAACCAATATTCCAATAGAACAAATTAATATAACCCTTAATTAATTATTACTACTCTCGTGTAAATATATAAATAAATTCCTTCCTGCATGCAAATTTTCGCAGTTTGATAAATTGAAACAATACTATACTTTCGAAAATTAAAATGATCTAAAATTTTCTAGAAGTGAATATTTATTGCATGTGTCTCTGTCTCTCAGGAAGAGAACCAATATCTGACTCTTAAAATGAGATGCTGTGGTACAAAAAAGAATAATCATTGTGTTTAATATGAATATATACAGTACACAGGAATATATGTTTTTACCCTTGTAAAGAACATGATCTTAAAAGGATTCTCTTGTGGCATAAGTGCGTATATCAATCCCTGCTGCTTCTCGAAAACGCCAGGGTACAACGTGACTGGTTCGCGTGCCATGTCATGCGTGAGTACTGATTGTGAGTACAGATTACGGAGCATGGACGCTTTTAAAGTGTCCCCAAATATTAAGTACCCTTTCACTTTTTCCTTTCAACGTTAGGTCAGCCTGAAACTTGATATCTCAGTTTACTTTTTCATGTGATGCCAATGTCCACCCGTCTGTCGTTCCCTTTAAAGACTACATGTTTCCGTGCTACGTTCAAAGCGTTTAGTTGAACCTACCAACCCAATGGAATGTTTAGGAACGGAACCCACTGAAGTTCTTGTACACGAAGACAGCATGCAGTTTAGTTGTATTCGTTTCTATTAAATTTCCTTTTCAGAAAACAGAGGCGGTTGAGTAAATTGGGTGTTTCCGGCTGTAATCTTATTTTTGGGATTAATTAAAATTCCGCCTCTATAAACCGATTTTTGTACAAATTAAATCACATACACTACTTCGTGTGTAAAAGAAGGATTTGATTTTTTTTTTACATTGTCCTGGATCACAGTCCATTGAAATTATGACCACAATTATGACAATTATGTGGAAATTTACTGTTGCCAGCCATGCGTGAGCACAAGGCATGGATGCTTTAAAAGTGTTCCAAAACATTATGTACCCTTTCACCGTATCCTGGCTGCGTTACGATAACCTCAACCTTAGAGTCTCAGTTTACTTTTCCATGTGAAGCTAATATGCATTTTTGTCGAACATTCCTATTAAAGACTGTGTTTTCGAACTACGTTCGAAACGGTATTTGACGCTACCAAAGCAATGGAATGACTAGGAACGGGACTGATTCAAGCTCTTGTACTACCCAAAGTAACCAATCACGGAAGTTTTTACTGTATTCGTTCGCCCAAGTAATCTCAAAAGTGTACGTTCAAGTGCCAATCCTCTGAAAATTTTTTTAAACCACTTTTTTTTATAGGCCCTTCATTCGTTTATCATCTTATCAAGAATTTTTTGTGCTAACGGTATTTTAAAAATGCATTGAAGAGTTTCAAAAATATTCAAAAACATGTTCAAAAAAATACGGAATCAAACAATTCGGAAATTACCTGTTTATTTGGTCTAACGTTTAAAATGGTTTGCAACACTGGTGAATATCGCAGGCCTATTGTAATGGATGACTGGCTCTAGCTATGCTGAGGATATAGTCCTCTTATGCCCCAATAGAATAATTTCAAAATTTCGAAAAACTACAAAGTTCCCTTTTGGACGGAGAATAGAACTTTATTTTTAGGAACAGAGCACGCCGCTCTAAATAAAATATTCTACAGTTCTTCCCTTGAGATCACAATTCTCAGTCACGCCGCTCTGGAGCTCTTCCACTGACCCGAGCTCCAGTAGCATCTTCACCTTTCCGCCCCATTCCCTCATTCATGTCAAATCATACAATCTACTATACACCTGTTCACAAGTACACACTACCCCCACAAGTGTATAATGCCCTTTCATTCTCTCTCTCTCACTCACGCATCTCAACCTCTCTACAGATCATAAGCCACTTTCATGTACACTTATAAGCAATAGTACACTACACTATGGTCTGCTAAATACGACAAGAAACATTTTCCAAAGTCTGTTGCACAAGACAATTTAACAACCGAAAATCGATTAGCTGACTGACAAGCTGACAACATTTTTCAGTAAATCCTGTTTGAAATTTGCATTGTGTTCAAACATAAATTTTCTCTTCCGTGGTCAAGTTTACACAAAGTTTCCACTTTACCGAATATTTAGAAGTTGTAATTTCGGTGAATGGCTGAGCCTACATATTTTGTAGGCTAGGTTTTAAGTGGGTATTCTTGCACCCTATTTTGGCTACAAGCATCTTGAATAAAATCCTCGCACCCTATAAATAGCCTACAAATAGGCCTATGTGTAGGATAGGCGGACTCTCGAAGTTATACACCCAAAAATAAATTTTGACTTTGCTCCACTCCATAAACTGTTGTATCTAGAGTTTATGAGCTAGGAGGCTAGAAGTAATTGTGAAAACATCCGTAAAATAATTTTCCAAAACACGGGGAAATTAATAATTTTTGCCATCACTCTGCATATGGACTAGAGAGTATAAAAGTTTCCTGGCAACCAAAATTCAATACATATGTGAGAAGCAATACCATTATCAATGGGACAGTTCTTTTGTTCCTGTCCCAATTATCCATGGGGACAATTTTGTTTCGAGCTATCCTGTTCCTTGTCTCACGGGAAATCCCTGTCCTCGGTAGAAGAAGCTCGTTATGGTAGGACCCTACATTGAGAGAGATGGCCTGAAGCATGGTCCTTAAACAGGTTGAATAATAAGGTTGTAACAAATTCAATCTCAGAACCGAATGTGAGGAAGCCTCGCGACATTATCGAAACTATAAGCTCATGCTGACCGTAATTATATGCCACCTACTAGCCTACACAGCAGCCTTAAATTGGTAATTTTTATAACAAAATTGACAAGCAACAAGCAAACCTTGATCTGTGCAACTATTAGAAGCCACAGGGGTGAAACTGAAAAATCAATATATGCTTGTTTAGAATCTCAGATTCTTCATTTGTTATTCCCACGCCCAATTTTATTTTTTCAAATTTATTTTCTAGAAAATGTCTTGAAGCTTATTAGTTGGAACTTGATGGATTTTCTTGAGATCTCGTCCTTTGTTGAATGTGGTCAAATGACCAGAAATAACGGAGAAAGACAGGAGAAATTTGGCTTCACGAGCTAAATCGTTCGAATGATTCAACTAGGATTCAATGAATTCACTTATGAATTCGCATTATATTACCCAGATTTCGAATTCTCAAATAATTTTGATCTAAATAGCATATTTTTATTGCACAGCTTGTCGGGTTTCAGATTACATTATAGAAAATGCTACCCGGGAACAAAATCCGGGTAGTATAATACCTAGTTCCAAATCCAAGCTAAAAATATTTTAAGTTTCAGCTCAACTAATGGTATGTGCTATTTCTTGTCACACTTACATAAAAATTCGGATTAGGGGTATTATGTTACCCAGTTGCGACACTCGGATAAAAATGTTGATGTCAGTTACAGAAACAGAGTTTGTTTTATGTAAAACTAAATTTGTTTGATCTACATCAGCCAGTATATAAGGGCTCAATTCAGTTGTAAACTAATCCGGGTATCATACTACCCAGTTTGGTTCAAAAAATTAATTTAAGGCCCTAGTACTCTATTTGGAATATTAAAAACGTTTCCTAGGCTGTCCAAGCCAAATTTAATCAAAATTCAATTCAGGGGTGCATTTCAGAACCATATTAAAGGGTGAAACTGCAACAAGTAGTGAGATTACGGTTGGGAGATCACAAATAAACTGTCAAGTTTTCATTTCAATAAAACTATTCCGTACAATTCAAGCGAGTTTACGAAATGAAAACATTTCACATGTACCTGCATACACGTAATTTATCAGGATTCTAGTTTTTTGTATTAATGGTAATGTTGAAACATTACCATACAAGCATGAAATTGCCCAAAATTGTAACAAATAGTGATTTTTACCACCTAGTCCTGATCGAATCGCGATTTATAGACACCCTAACATGGTGACGCACTAGTTGTGTTTATACAATAAGAAAATGGAACCATGGGTATACGTTTCAGTGTCTGCAAAACTAAGCGTGGCAATAAAATGAAAGTGTATACGTAAGATCTTAAGATCAGTGCTCTCGCGTTTCTTATTTGTATAAGCGTATATATAACCACAACAGTATATGTGTATGCATATACACACTGTTTGTTGTCTGAAGGTTTTAAAGTTAGTAAAAAAATTATTCTTCATTAGACTTTCATAGGAGAAATATGGGTTTTATTCATCTACAAATACGTATTACACCTCTGTGGATGTTCAAAGATGCAATCATGATCTTATGTTAGTTGACTGCTCAAAATAATTATGTGTGGAACTGTTCCTCTAAATTACGTAAGATTATATTATGTAATTTGCAATAATTTTAAGAATAAACAACGACGAACTAATGCAGATACATGCTGCATTTGACTTACTATTACTTGTATTACGTGCTGTTGTTACAAATAAACTCGTGATGGAGAAGTTCGCGATCTTTTTGCAAACATTTTGCGCTGCAGTAACTTCGTCCACAAGCTCTGCATTTTTTCTTGGCATTTTCTTTCCAGCAAAACCTACAAAGAGATTTTTCATCGCCCGAAGACAAATACTCAATACTTTTAGGATCATCCACTTGAATCCCAACCCCGCGGTCGGCAGTTAGACGGAAATACGGATTTTTTATCCGGATTCTTGACCCGAAGCTTAGATTCTTTCGGACAATTGCATCGTTATGACTTAAATTGTAGAAGTAAATCAGCTGAAAATCTCCATTGTCATCTTTTGCTATCGAATGAATTGACTTGAAGACATTGAAGAGTGAATCCTCAAAAATGGTAAGATTAATACCGGCGTCTTGGTAGACGTGATCTATGGTTGGATCCATTTCGTCAAATATGATTTCCTTCAGGTTATCAGTTTTCTGTTCAGGTGCTCGTTGCACATGTAATCCCTCATGTGTAATAATTAGTACATTCCTTGTTTTTGATTGCAAGCTTAAATTCCTCCAGTTTTTACGATATTGTGTCGTAATTACAATTCTTTTTGGATTCGTTGACTTCAGATTTCGGCGTTTCTCTAAATCCTCCACGTCTTCTTCCAGCAAGTTTTCCAAGGGTATCATTTCAATTTTCGACAGTCCATCGGTCCTTATATACAGTTTTCTGAATTGCTTGGCAATGGTTTTCATTGATGAAACGTAAGGTAAAAAACAAGACAGTAGATGTTTCTCAGCGTCTAGTCCTTGCTGATAGTACTGGTTGGCTCTCTCTTCCATGCCGATGTTTACTGACAATACTGCCATAGAATAAAAAGATTCTGGAACTTTTCGATGATCTTTAGGAGCCTTTTCAATGAATTTCTCGTAAGCAAGTATCACCAATTTGCAAGATTTCTTGTATCGAGCTTCTATTTCGTCGCTGATATGAGAGTTCACCGTTTCTGTATTATAATTTGAGTCAGCAGGGCATTCCCTTAGATGTACTGCTCTGCAGTAAAGTAATTCGTAGTCATCGGGAAATAAAGCAAGACCTTCAGTTGTCACAGTAACTCCTTCACTATAATCATGTAGGAACCCTAATAAATAAGCGTGCATATTACAAAAATATGGGTCTTTGGGATACTTGTTCTTCAAAATCTCTGCGTATTTCTTCGCTTCGTCTAATGAATGGATCACCGAATTCAAGTAGCACACGCGTGCATTTCGCTGATTTTGATCAGGAGTATCGTGGAGTGCTTGTTGAACAAGCTCTTTGAATTTTTGTGAGAGAAAATCTGGAAGAAATGTTACAAATCCAGCGGATTCATAGGATATTGCGTAGTCTTCTAAAATTCTGTCTTTCAACCAAACTTTGTACTCTGGATTTATTTCATTCTCGGATGCCTGTAAAACCTTTAAGTAGTCTTGACCGCGAGAGCAATGTTCAATCGCTGTTCGAATTTGTTCTGCAAATATTCCTCCCTCGTCTGCTCGTTTGCAAATTTCAGGACAGCTTGCCCAGTATTTGTGAACCTTGTTGGTAACAAGTGGCTGTGCATGTTTATCTTTGTTCATTATTTCCATAATTTTCTTCAATTCTGGAATATTCTTCTCGGCAATCTGCTTGAATAGATTTGGTGCTGGAGAATCAATTGCCGCAAAATCGGGCGATAGATTTTCATTTATTGCTTGACAACGGTGTTTTATTTCTGTAAATAAATTTTCATATTTATCCGATTGTGTTGTCATAATGTTGTGTTCTGCAACAATCGACCTTCGAAACCAGATTTCGGCTTGCTTTATGTCGAGAAGGCTATGAATTCGTCGCATAGATTAATCATTGCATCAACGCAACCTGCGTAATAAAATTATAGTATCAATCAGTAGTACACAAATTCAGTAGTAATAACTTGTAATATGGCTTAACAATCATGATGCTTAAATGTACTGGGACGGTTAAAAAATTACCTTGTTCAACAGCTAACTTCCAATATTGTATTGCTCTGTCGGAATTCGTTTCGACACCATAACCATACGAATACAGACACCCCAAATTGTTGGAGGCGTTCCCAACTCCTTCTAAGGAAGCCCGTCGGTACCACTCTGATGCAGCCGTATAATTTTTATCGTAAACCGCCCCGATTTCATAACATTTTCCAAGCATGTACTTTGATTCAGCAATCCCATTATGGTACAATGGATTAGCGGAATATGACCCTTTAGCCCCTTTTTCAAAAAGTCTGACTGCCCTGTTTATGTCCCGAGTTATTCCCTTGCCGTAAAAGTACATATTTCCTAACATGAACGTACCCTCAATAATTCCCGCATCTGCTACTTTTTGGAACCATAAAGCTGCCTTTTTCTTGTCAAGTGGAACCTCATCGCCGAGCAAGTATCTGCGTGCCATTCGTGCATAACCCATGGTCTTTATTTTTTGGTTGTCAGATTTCAGTAATTCTTTTATAAAATCAATTGTCATTTGTCCGTTCTTTACACCTCGGGTTTTAAACATTTTGTCATTGATTTCTTTGGAACTTGTGTAGGTGATACGGGGATCAAGATGCTCTAGTATTATTTCCCTGTCAGCGTCGATTCGACACTCGTCTCTTGTGTTTCTAAGAGACTCCGGCACAGGTGGGTGTAGACATAAGGCGTATTCAAAATAATCAATGGCTTTTTTGTACTGTTTCATGAATTTGTGTACATTTCCGGCTCTGCTGTAGCCCCTCCACCACGACGGTCGAAGTTCTATAGCTAATCTTGCATCTTCAAGTGCATTCATTCCTACTTCGCGGATTTCATCAACGGAGGGGCTCTTTTTATCTTGAATCAGTTTTAGGTGAGCATAACTTCGATTGGAATGCAGTGTTACTCTCTCGGTTTGTGATAGTCCGATTAATAGTAAGGCTTTTGAATATAGATTGATCCCTTCAGCAGTTTTATTTGATCGCACTGCTGCATTACCTTCCTCTCGTAATAATGTCGACTTAGCCATATTTTCTTGGTTGATAGCATCACTATTCAATTCAATTCCGTCGAGTTTTGATGTGGTTCGAATGTGTTCAATATCCTGTAATGGCACGCCAAGAGAAGTAAGCATATTTTGAGCATTGGACCAGATCAAGTCGAACATTCCTTTGGACAGAGTATGTCCGGTATGATGAACTACTGTATTCCGTAAATCCCTTAACCTTCGAATTTTCATCATCGACCTTTGATTTTTCTTCATATATGGTTGCATCATTGCTCCGCATTTCCAACAGGATTGAAGCCAAAAATGTTATATCCCATTGAAGTATGTCTTCTATCTGAAGTATAGCTCTCTGGTACACATATGGTTTATTTGTGCAATGTTGTACCATGAATGCTTGCTTTTCGGCCTTTGATCCATCTTCCCACTGTTTCCCAGTAATGAGTTCGTATCTTTGAAGAAATAAGTTTTTCAGGATTTTGACGCCATGTCTAGTGAGAAGACATTGCAGCCGCACAATATTTTGAATATTGTCCATGTTTGGATCGCCCATTTCTGTAATTGGAAAACATCAACCCTGATTATTATGATTATTCTTGTAAGAAAAATACCTTTTTAGCTTCAACGCAACTACATAGTGGGAAGCTAATAGTCCGATCGTTTCTTTCCGTCCGTCCCCATATATTGTATGTAGTGGTCGGAACAATTCAATTCAATTGAAAATTTACAATTCAATCCAGTTCGAATACTGAACTGAATTAAAATTGGGGTTTCAATTCGGTTCAGAAAAAAACAATTCAATTCAATTCAGTTCAGTCTACTAACTGAACTGAATTGTAAACCATTTGGTTCGCCGAGCATATTTACAAATAAATACTGCAAAGTGGCTAGGGTGGCGCTTCAGCTAAGGCCATCTCTGCTTACCCTTTTTGTAGTATTATGTTGACCTCATTTAAAAAATAAAAATGCAAAATTTTGAAAAAATAAAATTTTGTTATTTTTGAAAAATTTAAGCTAGTGTATTACTGGTAAGTGTAAAAAAATTCCATTGAAATCGGTCGAACAGTTTGTCGTTTTTTACGTACGAAAACGCATTACGATTTCAACTTCAATCAATAACGACCTCCTCCAAGAGAGTGGCTCAAAGAATTTTCACAAAAAGTTTGAACAAAATTGGGTAGGAGGAATACGTCTGAACAAACAGTCCCAAGCATCCACAGACAACAGTATCTTATAAGGGGGCTGACACCACCCTAAAAATATTAACACATGTTTTAAATGCTGGTTACATTGCTGCAAAGATGGTGCTAAACTTATCCGTACAATATCGGTTTTGATTCAGTCTGAAATTGTTTTGAATTGGAATTCAAAGAAAACAATTCAGTTCGACTCAACAGCTGAATTGAATTATTCGGTTCAGTAAACGATCGAATTGAATTGAAAAATCCCTGAATTGAACTGAACTGAATTGAATTGAATTGTAAAATTGCAATTTAAACTGAATTGGTGCGACCACTAATTGTATGTATGTATGTGCATAAAATCTACTTTACAATTATTATTTAGTACATGACTCTAATTGTGATTCCATCTTTTGCAAATAATAATCTGCGCAAATAAGGGCGAAGGAGAAAGCTATATGAATGCAACATTTACACTCGTGAGAAATGACAGGAGAAGACTATTGCTTCTGTTCGAATCGGTGACGTCTTGTCACGGACTTAGTGATGTTAAGAGGTTTCAAAATGTCTGCATTTGAAACAAATAATGATGCTCTGGTCACGATTTTCATGAGCTAAGCGATATCGTTGGCTAAATTACGAAAGGTACCATTTTGCTGCGAGCTTAATTTGAAAAAGTACCATATGCTTCCCGGTTAAAATTCCCCAGTGAGAAAGTACCATTATTTGTACTCTAACTGTAAGTTGTTTGTTCTCTTACTGTAAGCGCAAAGCATGAAAATGGTACTTTTGAGAATTAACGCAAACGTGAATATGGTACTTTTTTAAATTAAGCTTTTTTGAAAATGGTACTTTTTGTAATTTAGCCAACGATATACTGGTCTGGTTCGATCCGTTGCAGTCGCGTGTTTTCCACGCGAGCCCCCCGCCCAGGGACAACGCAGAGACATAGTAAATACAGTCTTGGGGAGCCCATGACGTAAATAAGCGCAGGCCAATACCAGTTTTTCAAATTTTGAAAAACAAAATCAAAATTTTGAAAATAATTGAAAAACTCTATATGCACTCTTGGGGTCACAATGGTTCAAGAATAACGTCTCCTTCCGCAATGTTTTCGAAATTTCCAAATTTGCTAAAAATTTCCACCAAAATTTTACTTCACTGGGTCGATCGTTTGGAGTCGCGTGATTCCAACGCGAACCCCTCGCCTAGGCACAACGCAGAGACATGGTAAATACAAATACATGTTTGGAGAGCCCATGGCGCATATATGTGCAGGCAAATACCAGTTTTTCAAATTTCGAAATTTTAGAAAAAAAAATCAAAATTTTGAAAATAATGGCAAAACTTTATACGCACTCTTGGGGTCATTTAACCTGAAGCCAAGAAACCATATTTTGTCAAAAGTGATCACTATTTGAACTTTATAAATAAGTAACGAAGTACTATTCTGAAATAAAAGAAATATGGTGCATTTGTAATTTGTAATATGCTAATACCTATTCAGTAACAATCAGTAATTGTATGCTCTCATCATTTAAATTTTCACTTACGGGTCATGAGCATAATATATCAAAACCCCCGCAACGCTTCGCTCACTTAGCTATCGGCTTGCCGACTGCAATAAGGATTTTTATTCATGTTTTTTGCGATTTAAGAAGCTGATTTACCATTTTGTTTCTAAACCCTAATCTCTTTAAACTTACTACAAATAGACATCAAATGTTTTCAAAAATTCTTTTGAGTAAGAATTCAAAAACTGAAAGTTTCACCTTTTCCAGTCATGCCCACAATTCTCAACTTGGCTATTTGTTGTATAGTTCCCTGCCAGATGCACCCACCCACAGTCCACAGATATCGGGGCCGGGAGAGGGAAAAAAAATTTTGATTGTTGGGATCGCACTTTCCCGCCGATTAGTAAGTTATCAACAGATAGTCTCCCGCTAATTATTAAAGTCAGTAAAATAATATTGCCAAGCTCCAATGCAAATGTATCCCTTGACACACCCCATTTTTGTATTGACCGGGTAGTTTTGCCTCCTTTTGTGCGTGCAGGGTAACCCACTCTTACCCTATCCCTACCGCATAAATTCTCCTACCCCTACCGGTAACGTTCTGGCTGTCCTAACGCATAAATTTGGATTTAGTACTTGACGTATCTACATATAAAGATTCCCTACATGCAAGTTCCTAGGAATGGGACTGTTCTGGTCCGGACCAGAAATTTTGGTCCGTTCTGGTCTGTTCCCTGGTCTGTTCCGGTCTGTTCCCTGGTTACGAAAGGACCAAATGTACCTGGTCCAAGAACCTTGATAGACCAATTAATCCTGGTCCAGCTCAAAGAACAGACCAGAATGTTTGGTCCTTTGTTTGGCCCAGACCATTGGGAACGTCCCAGCATGTATTTCAAATGGTCGGACCAGATTCGATAGATGACCATTAAGTATTTCCAATTCCCGCGAATCAGTGCTCGGACTGGGTACGGGTAATACTCGGGTAAATGGGTACGGGTACAGGTATGGGTACTACCCGGGTACAGAAGTTGCGTACTCGCAAGTACGCGGGTACTACCCGGGTACTCTTGATTTTAGGTAATAAAGTGGGTACAGGTACGGGTACGGGTATGGGTACTCACTCAGTGGCAATCGGGTAGTACCCAATGGGTACGGGTATCACTATGTAAAATGCCTGTACCCGTGGGTGCTGTACCCGAGTATTTTTGGGTACTTCAAGGATTCCTGATGGGATGGATTACTATGGCTAACAATAAGACCTACCAACCGTGGAGTTGCTTATTTCGTAGTATACAGATACTTGCGTTAGTGACAGAGCCAAGTGGCTTCGTTTCATTTATGATTACGTGGTAGTTGCAATCTAACGCTTCTAATAATTCATCCAAGGAATCTAATAAAAAAATAGAGCGTAGAGTCAGTGAAATCATCTGTTTATCGACTTAAATACAGATAGTGAAGCTCATCAACGAAGAATTTCAAGGGGGAGGTTCTTGGGATTAAATTTAATTAGCTTCATTGGGAGCGTAACATTACAATGATTGGAAGACGAGATAAGATCGGAATAAATATACATTTATTAGCAGATCCATTTCTTAACGTTACAAGTACCCAGGGTTGCCCATTTGAAAACGCCAAGGCATTTTATTCAGGCAATGTGGGCATTTTCAATTCTGGGTATTTATGACACTTTGGGTATTTATTGAGGTGAATACTTATAACATTTTAGAAAGAAAAATATCATTCCTTGCACGCAATATTTATATTTCAGTCCCTTTGATTAATCTTGATAATTTTGATGTTAAAAGAACTTGACAGACATCTGAACTTGGCGTTAAAAACTTCCATGGGGCTGCATTTGAATCTTATTTCGCCTGCATTGGTTAAAAATTTCTGTCTCGGGCTCCATAAACGTGAGAGACAGTTTGCGAATGTTTGTTTTATAAAACTAATATAAAATGAACATTCAATCTTGCCTCCCACATTTATTTCCTGAAACCGCAATATTTGACTTGGAAAAATTAT
Organism: Allacma fusca; assembly: GCA_947179485.1. Classification (NCBI taxonomy): domain Eukaryota; kingdom Metazoa; phylum Arthropoda; class Collembola; order Symphypleona; family Sminthuridae; genus Allacma; species Allacma fusca. The sequence continues at coordinate 19,012,307 of OX359248.1, read as the reverse complement.
GATCAACTCAATTTTTCCGTATAACATTTTCTATACACAGTGTTCGATTAGCCGTAAACGATTAGCCGGAGAAAAATTTTTTTCTTGTTCTCCAAGTTGAAAAGCAAGTTATGGAGAGTTTAGTATTAAAGAATCCGTCCCAATTCCAATTAGCGAGAACACTTTTCATTTCATTCAGCAAGTTATTATTTTGGGGTAGTAGGAAGTGTTTATTAAAAAAATCACAGAATGCCTTAAATAATTTTTTCAAAAACTTCAAATACGATGTATTTAACGCCTAGGGAAAATTCCCAAAATCCCGGACACTTTTAATGGAGGTCAAAAAATTGAAAAATTAAAATTTTTCAGCAAGGCAGGCTAATGTTGTTGGGGATTTTAAATCTGCCAAACTTCCAGTACCCGAGTAATACCCGGGTACACACAATAGATACTCGGGTACGGGTACAGGGTTTGGGTACATTACGGGTACGGGTAAATTGTGGGTACAGGTACTACATTGTATTTTCAGGTACGGGTACGGGTACTGAAATAATTTACCCGGGTACTCGGGTATGGGTACGGGTATAGGTACAGCATTTTGTAGTACCCGATATTCGGGTACGGGTATGGGTACGGGTACACGGTTTCAGTACCCAGTCCGAGCACTGCCGCGAATAGAATAGCATTGCTAGATTGTACAGCATGATACGATCGATTATTCAAAACAGTATCTAAATTGTCAAATGCTTGCATGTTGTGATCATATTATAAACCTATTCGGTCCTAGTGGTCTGGTCTGTTCTGTTCCGGTCTGGTCCGAGTTATTTTGAGGAACAGAACATTTGTTCCTGTTCCAGCAATTTGTACGGACCAGATGATTCCGGTCCTACAGTCTAAAAGACCATATGGTCCTGGTCCTACACGGAGAACAGATCAAATGGTCTGGTCCAGGCTCAAGGACCAGACCATTCCAAGAAATCCTGGAACATTCCAGAACAGTCCCATTCCTAAAAGTTCCCCCTATCCCGAAACCAATAGGTTCTCAACTTGAGGTTGGAAAAATAGTGGGACACACACAAGCACATTATATTAATAAAGAAACACTACGGAGTTTATTAAACAGTTAATTTCCCCTCTAGTCCACCTAAGGGAGGGACTCATCGTTTATTTGATTCTCCTAGTTTGTAAGAAATTGTTTTACATATGTTTTTTTGTTCATTGGTCTAGGTCAACTTTTGGGGTCTTGGGGTCGTAAATAGTGCTCCTCATGGGTACAGGTAATTAGTACCCGAGTAAATGGGTACAGGTCCAGGTCGAGATACAAAATGGGTACAAGTAATTAGCACCCGCAAAGTTGAGTACACGTATCGGTATGGAAACAGGTACAGAAGAATACTTATTTGACTCGAATTCGTCAGGTACAGGTAGTGGTTGAAATACATGTAATTACCTGATCTCAAAGTACCTGAAATATTTGGGTACCTCTTAGGATACACAGATTTAGAAAACCGGCCACTTCTGCAATTCGGTCTACTATATTGAAAACAAAAACAAATGAATTATATCATGCACCGCTTTTATCCGTATTTCATAAGTGCATAATTTAGTGATGCAGCTTTAATTATTCCATAGCGTCCAGGGATCGTTATACGTGATTATGAGGAGCACTAGTTGTAAACGTGAATCGCAGTTGGAATATTCCAAGGATTTCGGTTTCAAAAATTGTTTTGCACATAAAATATTTCTCATCAGTTTTGATAGCGTGAATTTTCACGACAGATCTGGTCAAATATAAATATTCAAAAAACTAAACTTATAACAAAAAAGGGAATTCAACCTAATATAATTGTGGTCGCTGGAGCCCAAAATTAAACGCAAGGATTAATTAAAGAAAATATATTGTTTGTAATGAAATTTTTTAAAACATAACACAGAATCTCATTAACTGATTTATAATAATTTGCTGTAACATATAATATTAGAGGTAATGGATGTCTTTGTACAGAAACTGTAATGCTTACCTAATTTAAAACTCTTACACACTTCTGTTATTTAATTTCCGTTGGATGTAGTGTAATAAAGTTTCAATCCTAGAAACATTACCACTGGAATATTATTGGGACTTGAACTCCAAAGGATTTAGGCTAGCCTGATGCTTGAATGGTTTGAATTATATAATGATCAATAAAAATATACGTTTAGTGAAATAATAAAAGTCTAGGCGTAATATGATGTGTTAGGATAATATGCTTGCCCATATGCAATTACAAAATTATTCGTACTTTGAACTGAATCAGTTGTGTTCAATATTCAAGAGGATAGGAAATGTCTATAATGCTTTATCAATTGATAAGAGCACATGATAAAATGAATTAAAGTATAATAACAATCAGCTTGGACATATATCGTTACATAGATACTGCAGTACTTACACCTGGGCCCTATTTCATAAACATTACAATCCGACAAATACAAGTGAAAAGTGACAAATTGTCAATTGTTAATTGAAATAGGATTTCATAAACCGTAGTGTGACAATGATCAGTGACAGGAAAATTCGACTGACAATGACAGGAAATTGTAAATGATTTACAATTATTACGTTTCATATACCAGCGTAATTACAAGTGACTTACAATTGTCGCTCAAAAGTGACAGTACCTTAAACCACTGTCAAATTGTAAATAGAGTTTATAAAACTGTTTTGATTTAGATATAAAGATATATTGTATATAAATAATATTGATTTATACAGATTTTAAACAGTAAACTATGAATTTTTTACTCGATATAAGTAGTGAAAGTGACGAAAATGATCAAATTTCTCTTTAAAGAGCAAGGAGAAAATTTATACCCGTTTATTATTTTTGAAAATCACAATTCATTCTACTTTATCGAACAATTCAGAACATCCAAATGCACATTTAAATATATTGTGGGTAAAATTGGTGGAAAGCTTTTACATAAAAGCTTCTCGCAATTTCGCATTAACACCAGAGCAACAGCTTTGACTGCAATGACATGGTATAAAAACGGGTCATAGTACCATGGGATTGGACTTCAGCACGGTTTATCAAACTGAGTACTTGAATTAGCTTACTGTATGACAATTCCCGGGTCTTGGATATTACTCCTCAATGACAACTTGTAAATATGCATCAGTAATTACGGTTGGTTAGAGAATTGTTTATGAAACGCCTGTACTTGTAAATTGTCAATAATACAATTGTACTTGTAAAATTGTCATTGTCGGGTTGTATTATTTATGAAATAGGGCCCTGGTCACAATCACTTTTAGTATTTTAAAACTAATTTATTTTTTACAGAGGGATATCAATTTCACTGATTTCTTCTCTCCGAGAGCAATAATTAGTTTTGTATTTTTTGCCTCTTTCTGTCTCTGCGGATTTAGCCCCTCCCCCTGAATTCAAATAAATGATTAACCTGTTCAATAAAGCCAATTTACAAACCTATTACTAGTAGCCTATCCAATCTATTTTTTGGTATTTATTTTTCTACACAATAACACATTAAATCGACTCATTTGAAATTTCAGTAGAACTCGGGCGGAGTTCAGAAGTCTGGCGTGACATTCAAAAAATACATAGTCCTCAATTTATTACTACTCTCATAGTCTAATGTAAATAACCCCCTGTATTTTTTGTATTTTCCTGAATGAATTTATAGAGTCTGTGGTGACACTCTGGTCGGAACAATGAACTGATGCTTCTGCTGGGGGTGGAAAAAGATCATCAAATTATCCCCTCTTAGAAATGTTAAAGCTATTCGTTTTGAAAAGCCTTCATATATATGATATACATGCCCAATTTTGGAAATTACATGGAAATGTCCCAATTTGGCCAAAGGTCTCCTCCCATATACATACATACATGCCCAACAGGAAAGCACTGTTAAGCTATATTTGAGTTTGAGAAAATATTACTCATGTAGGAATTACCCACATGTAAAGGAAAAGAATTGTATCTTGTACTCAGCCATTGGCTGATGATGATGTCATTTATGAGATTCTTATTGTATGATGTTATGTGCCCAACTATTAGCTGAAAATGATGTCACTAAGAAAGAAACTATCTTCCCTTTGTTACAACCATCCCTATATAAACCCAACTCATGTAGATAGTCGAGAGTGCAGGGTGAGGAGAGACTCAGACAGTCGAAGAGTCTGAGAGTCTGGCCCGTACACACACATAGTAACTGTACTGTTCTCTCACTCCTCTCTCCCTCTCCAGCTCACACATTCACTATCCTATACTCGAGTACTTTGAATAAACTTACAATTGGCAGAACTCTATATTATATTCCCCATCATTCATTAAACTACTAACTGTAAAACCCCATTCTCAAATCACTCTTAACAGCACATACCCAATTTTGGAAATGTTTTGCAAATTTGGCCACAGGTAGTCCCATATATGTAAGTACATGCCTACTTTTGAAAACAAATTACTATCTATGTACGAGCCTACTTTTGAAAAAAATCTCTGCCCATACACGTGCCCAATCTCGGGGTGCGTATACGTGAAAACATAGGTTCGTGCAAACTTTGGAACTTTTTCCACCCCCACCCCCTTCTACAAAGTGTCACGCAACCTTTTATGCGAATCCTTATCCTATATACGGAGTTATGGAAAAAATGCTCAATTCCGTCGTGTTTAGATATTTAACAAAAAAACATCAAAATTCAGCCTTCTCATGATCTTTCCGACTTTCGCTCCTTAAAATGAATTTCCCGAACCTTGTCTACTATTTATCCAGTCGGGGTCCACACTTCCCAACGTAAGAACCCGTTTAATAGAACCCTAAAAATTTTGATACCCAGTTAGTTGGCCATCAATTTTTTGTAGTTGGGCGAAAATTGTTTTTCGCTACCCAAGTAGTTAGAGAATTTTTTTGTCAGTTGGGGAAACTGTTTTCCGGCTACACAGGTAGCTGACCAATAACGTTTGGTAGTTGGACAATATATTTTCACGCTACCCATGCAGTTGGCCAAAAATTGTTGGTATTTGGGGAAAACATATTTTCGCTACCCAGGTAGTTGACCAAAAATTTTTGGTAGTTGTGCAAAAAAATTGTCGCTAACCAGGTGGTTGACCACAAATTTGTCGTAGTGGCACAAGTTTTTTTTCGATACCCAGGTAGTTGACCAAAAATTATGGTAGTTGGGCAAAAATGTTTTTCGCTACCCAAGTAGTTGGTCAATTTTTTTGATAGTTGACCAAAACGTTTTCCTGGTGACCTGAATTATTTGTCAGTTGGGTAAAAATTTCCCGCTACACAGGAATTTGTCCCAAATTTTTGGCAGTTGGCAAGAAATTTTACACTGCACACGTAGTTGTCCAAAAGTTTTTGTCAGTTGGGAAAAATATTTTCTGGCTACACAGGTAGTCGACCAAAACTGTTTCCCGAATACACCGGTAGTTGGCTAAAAATGTTCAGAGTTGAGCAAAACGTTTTTTGGACAAACAGGTATTTGGCCAAACATTTCGGTAGTTGGGCAAAAAATGTTTCGCTACCCAGGTGGTTGACCAAAAATTTGTGTTAGTTGGGCAAATATTGTTTTCGCTGCCCAGGTAGTTGAGCAAAAAATTATGGTAGTCGGGCAAAATCTTTTTTCGCTACCCAAGTAGTTGGTCAAATCTTTTTTTCTACTCAGGTAGTTTAGCAAAAAATTTGTAGTTGGGCAAAATAGACTAAGGTAATTGACTAAATATTTTTGGCAGTTGGGCGAAAAACTTCTGCTACCCAGGTAGTTGACAAAATTTTTTTGTTAGCCTGGCAACAAATTTCCCGGTACACAGGAATTTGGGCAAATCGTTTTGTCACTTGTGCAACTAATTTTACGCTGCACACGTAATTGGCCAAAATTTTTTTTCGGTTGGGAAAAATATTTTCCCGCTACAAAGGTACCTGGCCAAAAATGTTTGTCGTTTGGGGAAACTATTTTCCGGCCACACAGTTAGCTGGCCATAAACTTTTTAAAGTTGGGTAAAAGATGTTTCGCTACCCAGGTTGTTGACCAAAAATTTGTGGTAGATGGGCAAAATTTTTTTTCGCTAGCCAGGAGGTTGGCCGAAATTTTGTTGTAGTTGGGCAAAATAATTTTTGCTACACAGGTAGTTGACCAAGAATTTGTGGTAGTCGGGCCAAATATTTTTTCGCTGCCCAGGTAGTTGACCAAAAAATTTGTAGTTGGGCAAAATAGTTTTTCGCTACTAAGGTAATTGACCAAATATTTTGGGCAGTTGGGCGAAAAACTTCTGCTGCCCAGGTAGTTGACCAAAAATTGGGTGGCGGGGTCGTCGGGAAAACTCGACGAAGTCGGGAATTTTTTGGAAAATTGGGTGGCGGGGTCGTCGGGAAAACTCGACGAAGTCGGGAATTTTTTGGAAAATTGGGTGGCGGGGTTGTCGGGAAAACTCGACGAAGTCGGAAAAATTTGGAAAATGGTAGTCGGGAAATTTCGTGTTTGAGTCGGGGAAGTCCCAATTTAGGTTAGTCGGGTGTTTGGAACTTATTCCAGACCCGGTGTGTGTTCATACCAGACCTGCGTTCGGGTCAGTTATTTTGAGGACCCGAACTTGAATTTGACCTGCACTTGAACTTTCAAGTAGATATTTGTCAGTACCCGAACTTGGCGGTTCGGGTCCCAGGAATTACTTGTCATACCAAGTCATATCTTGCAAGTAATCTTTCCTAAACCCTAACTTGATCTGATACTTCAATGTCGGGTCAATAAATCTTGCGAACCGAACTTGGAATTGACTTGAACAAGAACTTGGATTTCAAGTAATTACTCGAACCTTACAACTTTGCAGTAAGAAGTCGCAAAAACATTCTAACGGGTGGAGCTAAGATTTTCAATTTCCGTTGTCTTTATTAAATTCAGATTCGGGTTTACTCATGGTTTTTTCCTTGTGTTACAGTCTCACCGGGCAATTTATTCATAAAATCTGGATCAGACCATTGGCATCACTAGTTTCTAGAATGCGTGTTGCAGAAGTGCGACCAACCGAGGGAAAAGAACGCACAAATGAAGCAAATGCTGGAACTAGGCTACTTGAATCGGTACTTGAAAGTGCATAAGTTCGGGTTCAAGTAAAATCTATGCCCAGACCCGAACTTGAACTTGATCCTTAGTTCAAGTTAATTCTGTGGGCTTGCACTTGAGCCAGAACCGACTTGAATTTCCAAATTCGGATCCAGCAAATACTTGAACTTGAACCGATTCAACCAAGTAGTAATGCTGATGATCCCGAACTTGCTGCGAACTAAACCTGACTTGATACTTGTCAAGTACTACTTTAACTTGAGTGCAGCTCTGGTTCATACTTCTGTCCGTGAATATGTACATTATATGCCCGCGATGAATTTCAGCATGTGCATGAATCCAGGCTAATATACATTAGCAATATAATTAATTATAGATATACATACAACACATAATGCGTCAGTTGATGACCTGATCATCTGGTGTTGAGAATTAGGAAAAGTTCCATTAAATATTTCCAATTCCCGCGAATAAAATAGCATTGCTAGATCGTACATCATGATATCGATAGATTATTTAAAACATTATCTAAATCGTCAAATGCTTGCATGTTGTGATCGTATTATAAACCTATTTGGTCCTAGTGGTCTGGTCTGTTCTGTTCCGGTCTGGTCCGAGTTATTTTGAGGAACAGAACATATGTTACTGTTCCAACAATTTGTACGGACCAGATGGTTCCGGTCCTACAGTCTAAAAGACCTTATGGTCCTGGTCCTACACTGAGAACAGATAAAATGGTCTGGTCGAGGTTCAAGGACCAGACCATTCCAAGAAATCCTGGAACATTCCGGAACAGTCCCATTCCTAAGATACAGAAACAAAGTCTGTATAAATAAAAACAGGATGTGCTGTATTATCATCAAATTATTAAAACCGTCTAATAGGAGATTGTATTATATTGACTAAATAAATCTTCGGATAACTAATATGTTGACCGTAATTATATGCCGTCAGCTAGACCAAACAGCAGCCGTGATTGGTAATTTTTATAACATAAGTCTTAGATTTTTAAAATTTATTCCATGAACTGTGTAAATAACTAAAAGCCACAGGGGTGAAACTCTAAAAGGTAAATCAAAATAATATTTTTTAGAATTTCAAATTCTTGATTTTATTAGTCCCAGCCCAATTTTTTCCCGAAAATATTTTGTAGCAAATTTTATGAATTTTCTTGAGAGCTTGTCCTTCTTTGAATGTGTGCCAACGGCCAGAAATAACAGCGAGAAAGATATGAGAAATTTTGTTGGGTTTCCGACCACTTTATTGCAAATGTTATGCGGCACGAACCCCGGGAAGTATAATACCCGGTACAAAACCCCGAATGAAAAACTTACATAGTGCGATATTTCTTGTCATATTTACTTAAAAATTCGGATTCCTGGTACAGAGTTTGTTTTATGTAAAAACAAATTTGTTTGATCCACATCAGTCGGTCTTATCCATATGGTCAAAATCCAGTCGTAAACTAATCCGGGTATCATACCACCCGGGTTGATCCAAAAAATTAATTTAAGACCCTAGGACTCTATTCGGCATATTAGAGGAGTTTCCTATGCTTTCTAAGCCGAATTTAATCAAAATTTCTCTCAGGGGTTCATTTCAGAACCATATTAAACGGCGAACCTGCCACTTGTGGGATTATGGTTGGTAGATCACAAATTGTCAAGTTTACACTCGACTAAAGCTGTTCCGTACAATTTAAGTTCGTTTCCGAAATGAAAACGTTTCACATATAGGGCGACATTCAGCTGCATACACTAACACTTTTTTATTAATGGTAATGTTAAAACATTAGGTCACGTTGCCCAAAACTGTAACAAATAGTGATTTTTTACCAGCTAGTCCTGCTCGAATCGCGACTTATGGACACCCTAACATGGTGACGTACTAGCTGTATTTATACAATAAGAAAATGGAACCACGAGTATACGTTTCAGTGTTTACAAAAACTAAGCTTGGCATTTAAATGAAAATTTATGCGTAAGATCAGTAATCTCGCGTTTCTTATTTGTAGATATAAGTGTAATAATTATAAATAATCGCAACAGTACATGTATGTACACCCTGAATGTATTCTGCAGTGCAGGTTTTACAGTTTACAGCAAAAACAATTATTATTGTTCATTACACTTTCATAGGAGAAACAATCGTTTTATTCATCTACAAATACTTATTACACCTCTGTTGATGTTGAAAGATGAAATCATGTTCGTATGTTAGTTGACTGCTCAAAATAATTATGTGTTGAACTATTCCTGTAAAGTACCCTGTAAAGATTATATTATGTAATTTCCAGTACTTTCAAGAACAAAACGACAAACTAATCCAGATACATGCCCAAGCTACTCAATTGACCTATTATTTAATATAATTACAAATAAATTCGTGATGGAGAAGTTCACGATCTTTTTTCAAACAATCTGCGCTGCAGTAACCTCGTCCACAAGCTCTGCATTTTTTCTTCGCATTTTCTTTCCAGCAAAACCTACAAAGAGACTTTTAATCGCCGGCGGACAAATACTCAATACTTTTGGGATCATCCACTCTAATCCCAACCCCGCGGTCGGCAGTTAGACGGAAATACGGATTTTTTATGCGGATTCTCGACCCGAAACTTAAATTATTTTGGACCATTACATCGTTATGATTTAAATTGTAGAAGTAAATCCACTGAAAATCCCCATTGTAATCTTTTACAATCGAAGGAATAGAATTGACGACATTGAACAGTGAATCCTCAAAAATAGTAAGAATAATAGCAACATCTTGATAGAAGTGATCTTTGGTTGGGTCCATTTCGTCAAATGTGATTTCCTTCAGACGAATTGTTTTCCGTTCAGGTGCTCGTTGCACATGTAATCCCTCATGCGTACTTAATACATTGCCTGTTTTTGATTGCAAGCTTAAATTCCTCCAGTTTTTACGATATTGTGTCGTAATTACAATTCTTTTTGGATTCGTTGACTTCAGATTTCGGCGTTTCTCTAAATCCTCCACGTCTTCTTCCAGCAAGTTTTCCAAGGGTATCATTTCAATTTTCGGCAGTCCATCGGTCCTTATATAAAGTTTTCTGAATTGCTTGGCAATGGTTTTCATTGATGAAACGTAAGGTAAAAAACAAGACAGTAGATGTTTCTCAGCGTCTAGTCCTTGCTGATAGTACTGGTTGGCTCTCTCTTCCATGCCGATGTTTACTGACAATACTGCCATAGAATAAAAAGATTCTGGAACTTTTCGATGATCTTTAGGAGCCTTTTCTATAAATTTCTCGTAAGTATTTATAACTAATTTGTAGGATGCCTTGTTTTGGGCTTTTGTGGTTGCACGAGGGGGTGTTTTTTTCGCAAAGGAATTTGAGCCAGAGGGGCAGCCTCTTAGATGTACGGCTTTCCAGTAAAAGAGTTCGTAGTCATCGGGAAATAAAGCAAGACCTTCAGATGTTACAGAAACTCCTTCACTATAATCATGTAGGAACCCTAAGAAATTAGCGTGCATATTGTAAAAATATGGGTCATTTGGATATTTGCTCTTCAACTTCTCCGTGTATTTCTTCTAGTACTCGGAACAGTTCAGTTCGATTCAAAATTTGCAGTTCAGTTCAGTTTGAGCAGTGAACTGAAACGAAAATTCGGTTTCGGTTCAGTTCAAGTAAAAACAGTTCAGTTCAGTTCAGTTTCACCCAATGAACTGAACTGAATCGGTGAATCAAACAGTTCAGTCGCAATGTTTGGTAAACAAGAACAATTGCGGATGTACACATATAGAGCTCCGAATTTAGTCATTCGAGTCAACACCAGAAAAAACTGATTTCTTTTTCCTTTCAACCTGTTCCTAATCGCATTCACCATAGCAATCAGTGCACTGGAGAATGCACAAATTATGATGACGGTAATGTACTCTGGAATGGCCCTGTTTCAGAATCTACTTTTAGTAATCCATTGCTTCCATTTAGCACTGCAGCTTTGGGCGAATTCAGTATTTACATTTTCCTTAGGATTCGTATCAATTTTAATTTTTTCAGCTCCGTAATAAAACCAGAATTGTAAGTAGCTGTTGAAGTTTTAAAGAAAGTAATGCGAAATGCAACTTCTTTAGCCCCAAGCTTGGTCCAGCAACATAGCAATGTCCCATGGAATTATTAAAAGAAAAATTGTTAAATAATAAAGTAGTTAATAAACTGTCCATTATTCGTTAAATAACTATATATGGGAATGAAAGATAAGAATGTACGTTGGTGGCGACGTTTCCAGCAAGGAGCCGGTTTGAAAACCGTTTGAACTGCAGTTTGCATTACATGGTTCAGTTCGATTCAAATATGTACTGAATCGAACTGTTCAGTTCAGTTCAACAGCTGAACTGAACTCTATTTATAGTGAATCAAACTGAACTGAACTGAACCGAATCGGATTTTTTCGGTTTTGAACTGAACTGGTCCGAGTACTAATTTCTTCCCTTCATCCAAAGAAGATGCCAACAAATGCAAATGACACACGCGTGCATTCCGCTGTCTTTGACCATTAGAATGGTGAATTGCTTCTTGAACAAGCTCTTGGAATTTTTGTATGAGACAATCTGGAAGAAATGCAGCAAAACCAGCGGATTCAAAGGATATTGCAAAGTCTTCTAAAACCTTTTCTTTCATCCAAACTTTGTGTTCTTGACTAATTAAGCTCTCCCAAGTCTGTAAATCGTTTAAGTATTCTTGACCCCGAGCGCAATGCTTGATTGATGTTCGAATTTGTTCTGCAAATCTTCTGCCCTCTTCTGCTCGTTTGCAAATTTCAGGATAGCTTGCCCAGTATTTGTGAGCTTCGTTGGTAGTAAGTGACTGCGCATTTTTACCTTTTTGTATTATTTCCATAATTTTCTTAAATTCTGAAATATTCTTCTCGGCAATCCTATTCAATAGATTTGGTGCTGGAGAACCAATTACCGCCAAGTCGGGTGATAAATTTTCATTTGTTGCTTGAAAACGGGTTTTCATTTCTCTGAATATATTTTCATATTTATCCGATTGTGTTGTCATAAGGCTGTGTTCAGCAGCGATGGACCTTCGAAACCAGATTTCGGCTTGCTTTATATCAAGAAGTGCTATGAATTCTTCGCATAGATTAATCATTGCATTAACGCAACCTGCGTAATATAATTGTAATATCAATCAGTAGTACACATATTCAATAAATACGCCGAATCTGACCACTTCTGCATTCAACTACAACTAGCAACACAACACAGAGAAAATAGAAACAGAGTCCCCTGTAATAAAATCCACGGGAAAGCTGAAGCTAAAGAATCATTCAAAAGACACTTAGACGAAACTATCATAGACTCCGAAAACTGCAATATTGAGAAGCTGTATGCAAGTATCTTTGAAGCCGCAAAAATTAGCGGAATGACTTGCAAAGGGTATCATTTTTCCCCTGCTCAACATGGCCCAAAATGGTTTGACATAGAGTGCACAAATTCAAAATTAGAATTAAGGCGAATGTTAAGGAGAGTTAGAAAATGTCCCGCCACGCACCTAAGTAGCTGCATTGCACAGTATAATAAAGCTAAGAAAACATACAAAACCATGCGTGAAAACAAAAAAGAAAAATTCTACGAGAAAGTCCAAAAGCAAATAAATGATGGTAGGAATTCATCTGATTTCTGGGACGCAATAAAAGTCTTCCGGAAACACAGGACCAATTCAATAGTAAACAACATTACGAACAGTCAATGGGAGCAACACTACAAGGATCTCTTTGAATTTACAGACCCAATGACCATGAATATAGCCTGTAGGAAAACCAATTCGAAGGAAGAGAGTGACATAACTGACTCAGAAGTGAAAGCCGCGCTAAGAACATTGTCAAACAGAAAATCGCCAGGAAGTGACGGAATTCCAAACGAAGTTTGGAAAAATTTAAATGAAATGTTTTTGGGTCACCTGACAAATATTTTTAATGCAGTTTTGAAATCTGGTATACCGGACTATTGGGGCAATATTATAACTTGTCCGATCTACAAAAAGGGAGACTGCAATATCCCTAAAAATTACAGGACTATATCTCTGTTAAATACAATTGTTAAGCTTTTTACAGCAGTAATATCATCTAGAGTCCAAAGTTACTGTAATAAAAACAATATTCTCTCCGAAAACCAAGCGGCGTACAAAAAGGGAAAGTGCTGCGCTGAGCATATATTTACGCTATACAGCATTGTGTGTAGACAACTGAACATGGACAAGGGGAAGTTGTATGCGCTCTTCATTGACCTCAGTCAGGCCTTTGATTCCATTGTACACACGCTTCTCTGGAACAGACTCGTAGAAGAAGGACTGAGCAAACAATTAATAGATCTCATAAAGGACATTTACAACAAGGCCAAAACTCAAATTAGAGGAAAACAGGGACTTACGGGGTTCGTGAAAATATTAAAAGGGGTTCTACAGGGCGAGACTTTGTCGCCGACTTTATTTACTATCTACATAGACAAGATTGTCAAAATACTGAAAAATAGCAAGGTCAAAGGTATTAATATGCACGGAGCCAATATCAAAATATTACTGTATGCTGATGACATGGTGTTAGTGGCAACATCAAAAGACGACCTCCAAAACATGATCAACATCTTAGTAACTTACTTTGACGAAAATAACTTGAAAGTCAATTTGGACAAGACAAAAGCCATAATTTTCAGCAAGAATGGGCGGCACAAAAAAACTGATATACTCAAATGGAAGAATATGCCAATCGAAAATGTACAGAGCTACACATACCTAGGAATCCCGTTCCAGTCTACAGGGATTTTTAATAAAGCTAAAGATCATTTCATGACGAAAGCAAGAGTGGCTCAAACAAATCTCTTCGAACTGCTATGGAAAGCCAGAATCAAAGATATTAGAAAAGCTGTAATGTTGTTTGACTCGCTAGTTGGATCAATATTAACGTATGTGGCCCCTGTGTGGGGGTTAAGATATACAAGTGAATTGGAAATGTATCAAACTCAGTTCCTCAGGAAGCTTTGCAAGTTATCAAATAATTAACCAAACTATATAATAAGACTAGAGACAGGAGCGACCAATATTAAATGTACAATATTTAAGGCAACATTAAACTTTCTCTTCAAGTCCTAGGCAGAACGGAGGAATCTCTGACCAGATCATGCTTCAATGAAACAATGAGAACAAAAGCAGCAACAAAATTCTCCTGGATAGAACAGATAAAAGAAATGTTCAACGAAGCAAATATGATGGAAGAATTTACTGGAATAGTGAGATATCACACGAAGATGAAATTTACAGAAGTAATATCAAAGTACTACCTATGGTCAATCAACACAGATGTGGCTAGTATGCTAAACAACCCGAAATGGACGCAACTCTGCCAGATAAAAACCAATGTTCTCCCTAATGATTTCTACAACCTGGATCTAAGTTGGAATATAGTATGTCTAATTCAAAATCTCAGAGTTGGCTTTCCAAAAGTTAGAACAGACAAAAGCTACACTTTAAATGGAGCCTACAATATCTGGCACAACACGACATTTAGTAGTCTATGTGAACTATGCAACGCCAGCTCAATAGAAGACCACTTCCATATTATGTGGGAATGCATACACTATACTCAGGGTCGACACCTACTAAAAAGTTTTAACGTAGGGGAAATGTCAAGAGAAAATTATATTTGCGCTATGTTCGGGAAAGAGAACGGTAAGGAAGATTATACGAAATTGTACCAATTCTGGAAACTTGCAATGCGTGTCAGAAGTACATATCTACAATACATGGAAGCAGCCAACACTTGACTAAAACAAATCTCTGATTCAACGAAACTAAAAACTTTTAATCTTTAACATATTTAAGTTGCAAAAATATAGAATAAGTAAAAATGTGCACATCTTGTAAGAGAAACAAAGAAATGTTGTAAGGGCTTGGGCCAAATCGACTGAATAAATTATTATACATATTCAATAAATTAACAACCGTGTTGCTTAAATGTAAAAAATTACCTTGCTCAACAGCTAACTTCCAATATTGTATTGCTCTGTCGGAATTCGTTTCGACACCAAGACCATTAGAATACAGATATCCCAAATTGTTGGAGGCGTTCCCGCCTCCTTCTAGGGAAGCCCGTCGGTACCATTCAGATGCTGCCGTATAATTTTTATCATAAACCGCCCCGATTTCATAACATTTTCCAAGCATGTACTTTGATTCAGCAATCCCAATTTTATCAAATTTGCTATCGGAATTTGCACCTTTTTCAAAAAGGCTGACTGCCCGGTTTAAGTCCCGACTTATTCCATCGCCGTAAAAGTACATATTTCCTAACATGTATGTACCCTCAATGATTCCCGCATCCGCTGCTTTTTGGAACAATGAAACTGACTTTTCCTTGTTGAGTGGAACCTCCTCTCCATTGAAATATCTGTATGCCATTGTTGTGTAAACCATGGTCTTTAGTACTTGGCTTTCAGATTTCAGTACATCTTTCATAAAATCAGATGTCATTCGTTCTTTACGCCTCGGGTTTTAAAAATTTTGTTGACGATTTCTTTGGAACTGGTGTAGGTGTTGCAAGGATCGAGATGCTCGAATATTTGTTCGCTGTCTGCGTCGATTCTACACTCGTCTCTTGCGTTTCTCACAGAATTCTGCACAGGTGGGTTTAGACATAAGGAATATTCAAAATAATCGATGCCTTTTTTGTACTGCTTCATGAATTTGTGCACCATTCCGGCTCTGCTGTAACCCTTCCACCAGGATGGTCGAAGTTCCATTGACAGTCTCGCATCTTCAAGTGCTTTGTTACATGTTTCGCATAATTCATCTTTGGAGGGGCTCCTTTTATCTTGTATCAGCTTTAGGTGAGAATAACTTCTATTGGAATGAAGTATTGCTCTCTCGGTTTGTGACAGTCCGATTAATAATAAGGCTTTTGAATATAGATTGATCCCTTTAGCCGTTTTATTTGACCGCACTGCTGCATTACCTTCCTCTCGCAATAACGTCGACTTACCCATATTTTCTTGGTTGATAGCATCACTGTTCAATTTAGAGTTTCTTATCGGGACGGGAATACCGACGGTATCGGTAACGGTATCGAAACGGGACGTTATCGGTACCACGAAAATGTACCGTTTGCACTACCGGGACGGAAACGGGAAAACTGAATCAGATCCGATAAAATCGGAACGTATTCGTTTTAGGTTTCGGTACCGAAAATGAAACCGGTAATGTAGTACCGATCGGGAAAGGTATGACAAGCTAAATTTCCCGAAACCGAAGTTTTCGTACCGATAGTCCCGAACAAGTAACATAGCCTGGCTGAAAAAATGTGTAGCAGAAAATGTGAAACCAAAATGTACATGGTTCTAATTACTTACCATGTGCGCTTCGCATTCAGCAAAGATGTGAACTCTTCTTTACATGCTCTTATCTAGTATTTTTGTGCATGGCTCATAAATTTTAGGATTTTAATTAAGATGAAGCGAATTCTGATTTGTCATGGAAACCCAAGACCCAACGAAAGAATATTGGACGTCGAAAGTTGGAAACCAATTACGAAACCAGGTTTAACATGATACCGATACCAAGGTATTATTTGAAAGCATGGCTGGGTCGAAAAACGAGGATTCGACCGTGTAAAATAAGTTGCTTGGAGCACCTGGGAATTGTAGATTAGACTACTGCGTGGAAAATGTGAATTGTGGTGTTGTTTATGTGTAATATGGACTTGAGCGTAAACCTATTAATACATAAAATGTAAACTGATACTTAAAATCTGTTATCGGTACTGATTCGGAACGGTTCGGGAAAAAATCGGTTCGGGATAAACCAATATCGGGTCATTCGGTTTCGGGATAGTATCGGTACCGGGTCAAAAAAAAATATTTTCCCCCCGTTTCGGGATAATAATTTCCCGAACCGAAATTTCCGGTACCGGAACGGTACCGGTTCCTGATTTTCAAGATTTGATTCGGTTCGGAACGGTACGGTGGTCGAGACCGTTTTTTTGTCCCGATAAGAAACACTAGTTCAATTCAATTCCGTCGAGTTTTGATGTGGTTCGAATGTGTTCAATATCCTCTAATGGCACGCCAAGAGAAGTAAGCATATTTTGAGCATTGGACCAGATCAAGTCGAACATTCCTTTGGACAGAGTATGTCCGTCATGATGAACTACTTTATTCCGCAAATCCCGTAACCTTCAAATTGTCTCATTTTCATCATCCAGCTTTGATTTATACTCCAATGTGGTTGTGTCCTTACTCTGCATTTTTAAAACTATTGAAGACAAAAATG
Source organism: Allacma fusca (assembly GCA_947179485.1). Classification (NCBI taxonomy): domain Eukaryota; kingdom Metazoa; phylum Arthropoda; class Collembola; order Symphypleona; family Sminthuridae; genus Allacma; species Allacma fusca. The sequence goes on along the minus strand of OX359248.1, from coordinate 18,994,971 downwards.
TTATATCCCATTCCTGGTAGTCATTTTGCAATTTACTAGCACAGTAGCGTCCCAAGAATGCTTGCTTTTCTGTCTTGGATCCATTTTCCCACTGTTTCCCGGTAATTAGTTGGTACCTTTGAAGAAATAATGTTTTCAGGATTTTGACGCCGTACCTAGCGAGAAGACAGTGAAGCCGGACCATATTTTGAATGTCGTCCATGTCTGAATTGCCCATTTCTGCATTGAAAAACATCAACGGTGATTAGTATAATTCTTATAAGAAAAAATACATTTTCTTTAAAGGGGACATTATACCTAACAAGATGATGTCCGTCTGCGTAAGGAAGGTCATGTATCTCAATAATAGATGTTTTATTTATTTTATTTATATACTGATACTACTATACAGTACTTGATTATATTATAATACGACGGCAGACTCGAAATCACTAAACATTTTGGTAAGATTTAAATATACAGCGTTCTGCAAAACAATTTCCCCTCGTGTCAGTGGAAGGGGCAATGTTAATAAATATTCAATTGCCCGTTTTTCAACCAAATTTAAAGCAATGGATGTCGAAATTGGTCTCGAAGTTAACATTGTTTGGTTTCGATTATTTACAAAAAAGGAACAAAATCCCAATTTAAAAAATAGATTAGTTTAGGGTTAATTCATATGTATTTAACAAATTGTCAATTGCTGTATAGTCATGTTCACTACAATGTTAATTTCGTGATGGTGATTCCTACATAGTATTTGTTAATCCGAGGCGTTTCAAGAGTTTTTGAAAAAGTTTCAACTTTTCCAGTCATGGCCACAATTCTCAACTTGCTTTGTTTTATAGCTCCCTGCCAGATGCAACCACCCACAGTCCACAGGTATCGGAACCGGTAGAGGGAATGAAAATTTTGATGGGATTTTGGATTTCCGTCGATTAATCAGTTACCCAGATCTCCCGCCCATTAGTAAGACCAGTAGAATAATATTGATAAGTTCCAGTACAAATGAATTTAGTCGACTTCGGTATTCCTTGACCCTTGACACACCCCATTTATGTATTGACCAGGAAGTTTCGCGCGCAGGGGACCTCACGCTTACCCTATCCCTATCACGTATGTACATTCTCCTATCCCTACCGGGATAAAGTTCTCCCAGGCTTAGAGCATAAATTCGCATTTATGCTTGACTCACAATGCACCGTTTTTACCATATAAAAAGGTATATTGAATAGGTATACATAAAACACAACATGAGATCACAATTGATCACATATTACGCGCATAAATTTTTGTACTCGTATTATTTGAGGACGAAATCGGGACGAACATAAAATAAAATATTAAATATATTTATATAATTATAATGTATATAAATATAAAATATTTCCCTTTTTCGTCAACATGTGGTTGGGGTGACCACCAGCTATTTAAATTATTATATTGATTTAAATATTTATTTTGGTTAAAATTAAATTAAACCCAATCTAGAAAAGGTATCCGTTTATGTCTGTGACCTGGGAGGCATTAAAAATAGAATTTAAAATAAAAAACGCAAAAGGTGAAACCCGTCCAGGAGGATTCGAACCCCCGACCTTGGGTTGGATCTCTACGCCTCGCGCTACAGCACTACGTTTGGTAGCGTGGAAATTTAATTGGTACTTACCGTGAGGTCCAAAACTTCTCTCTCGATTTTCTCGGTTCCTATTGGGCATTCAAGAGTGAGCCGGTAACCAATGTGTTCAGCTTGAAAAGCTCTATCCATAGAGTACCCACACATGTATATACCTTTTTATATGGTAAAAACGGTGCATTGTCAGAGATGTTCAAATGATTTTTCCTTCCTTCAATCCTTCAAATGAAAAAAAATATATCTATTTCCTTCCTTCAGACCTCTTCAGATTGAAGCAGAGATGTTCACCCGTCGACGGGTACCCTTCAAAGAAGCCTTCCTTCAGGGAAGGATACGCTTCTTTCGAAAGAAATGAAGGGAAGGGAAGGAAGGGGGAAAAAATTACGAAGGAACAAGTAAGGCTTCAGCGCATTAATGAAAAAATTGAAGTTGACTGAAGGGTGCTTCCCAATCACCCGAATGTACATTTCATGACAACTATCTCTAATTCTGTCAATACGCGCTTTCATTCACATGTAACGTACCAGGATACGTTTAATACGATGGAAAGACGGTTTCTGGCGTTTTCGTTTTTTGACTTTGTTGTCTCATATATGAAAATAAAATATTACTGAAGACAGAATTTGGTGAGGGAAGAATGCTACTGAAGGCTTAAGGAAGGATCTCAATAAAACAACTTCGAAGGAAGGGTGAAGGAAGGAATTTTGTTTCCAAGCCTTCAATCTGAAGGGGTCTGAAGGAAGGAAATGAATATATTTTTTTGCATTCGAAGGATTGAAGGAAGGGAAAATCATTTGAACATCTCTGGATTGAAGGCTTGAAAGCTAAATTCTTTCCTTCACCCTTACTTCAAAGTAGTTTTGCTGAGATCCTTCCTTCAACCTTCAGTAATTATTAATACCCTACCTTCATCAAAGTTCGTCTTCCGTATTTTTTTATTTTCATATATGAGACAACAAAGTTAATAGTCATTTACTATTCAGTGCTTGAAATAACATATATAGTATTCATCGTTTCAATTTTAAAAAGATTTCTATATTCCCCATACTGAACCGTACCTTCCGTCAACTTCAATTTTTCCACCAATGCGCTGAAACCTTTGTTGTTCCTTCCAGAGCTGCGTTCAAGTGCAAGTATAACTTGAACAGTTCAAATGCGTATGCAGTTCAAGTCAAGTGCAGACAATTTTGTCACTTGAAACTTGAATATCTAGTTCAAGTGAAATTATAATTTTAACTTGAATTTTCAAGTTCAAGTTCGATTAAGTTCAAGTTAATGATTTATTACTTGATTGCAAAATCAAGTCAAGTTCAAGTATACTGAATGAAAATACTTGAATAAAACTTGAGTATAACGTAAGTTTTTTCACTGAAAAGCAATATAAGCATTTCATAATTAGTGGCATCATTGCATTCCACCAAAAATAATATTGGGCGTCAATCATAATATTATTGACATCATTGTTTCTTTTTATTCCATCGACATCGACATTAAAGTCGCTTCCACGATGCCCAGTGGTCGAGATAGAGAATGATTCTTGTGTCCTGTTTCCATATTTTGAATTATCAAAGGTTCTTACTTATTGTTTTACTGTTTACTAAGATGTTCTTTATACTCTGGGTTCTTGTTCCATTATAAAAATGAAGGTATTGTGCAGTTCACCTATTCTGAAGCTAAGAATTTATTATTCCATGTAAGAATAATTTTTGCTGATATTAAACATGATGGCGCAGACGAACAACAATCTTATAAATCAATATTCGTTAAGCAAAATTAACGACGACAGATATTCATGAATATAACTCCTGGTTATACTCACCAGATGAGTGCAAGACTAATGTGAACATGCCAATAATATGATTGCTAACCTCTTAATTGTGAAAATTAGTAAAACAGACTACAGTGTTTACAGCTAAACCTTTTAGCAATTTTAAAGTATAGGATATCATCCGCGTGCCGTTTAGTTTATCCTAATTACGGTCTAACCATTATCAGTTATAAAAAATGGTGGACGAAATTTCTAGTATTGTTTATTCCCTTACAAAAAAAACTGCTTGAACAATCAAGTTCAAGTTCACGTTTAAGTCAAGTTATGTGTCCAACTTGAACGTCAAGTTCTTATCAAGTTCAAGTTCTCTAAAATGAACTTCAAAATCGTGTACTTGAATACTCAAGTTGCTTGAGAAACTTGATTCATCAAGTACAAGTGCGGATACCTAGTTTAGACAATTTTTTCAAGTTCAAGTCAAGTTGTCTAAAATAACTTGACTTGAACGCAGCTCTGGTTCCTTCGTAAGTTTTTTCACCCTTCCTTCCCTTCCCTTCATTTCTGTCGAAATAAGCGCTTCCTTCCTTGAAGGAAGCCTTCTTTGAGGGGTACCCGTCGACGGGTGGACATCTCTGGTTTGACGTGCATAATATAAAGTTTCCCTACTTATATGTATTTATTCATTAGTTACTGATCAAGTCCGTGGCTTTTAGTCACAAAAAAGTAGGAAGTAAAGTATTTTATTTTGTATTTTGCAAAAACTAGTCCAGATATTTGTATTTTATTTTGTATATTGACTACGTTACTCCTAGTATTTTCAGGAATAATTGAATTTATACTGAATAATACTGAATACAATAATTTACTGTATTTTGTATTTTAATATTAAATTTCATGTATTTTCCACACCCTCTGCTCTGCAGATTTAGGCCCTGAATTCAAATAAATATTTAAACTGTTTAATCAAACTAATTTTAGCTATTAACCTATCCAATCTATTTTTGGGTATTTATTTCTCGACATAATTTAATCAACTCCATTCTCTCAACTTTGGGGGAATTCAGATGTTTGGTGGGACATTCAAACATACAAAAATACTTTTTGAACAAAAATATGTATAATCCAAACGTTGGGCTAGAGCAGCAACGAGTTTTTTTATGCAACTGAAGTTAACTTTGACGCATCTTTATAGCAAAGGGTCTTTAGGAAAAGCTACTACAAAATCAGATTCTTCAAAAGTCCCTTAGCTCTAAACAATTGTTTGGACGATTGCTATTTTTTGGAGCAAAGCGAGTCAAGATACGCTGTTTTCTGTAACATAATTTGTCCCACTCATATCTTGACACTGAAGGCACCTGCGGTGACGTTCGAAGTATCGTTCGATCCGCCGTGACCTAAAGTTGTGCCATGAAAATAAATGGGCCCGAATTGGTCAACCCGTTTCGGAGTTACCCGGGTTTTATGCAATTTCTTTCCGAATTTGCTGAAAATTGGTGCACATACTATCCAGTAGTACAATATACCAGAATTCAAAGTTAAGCCGAATCGGTCAACCCTTTTCGGAGTTACCGGGTACTATGCAATTTGTTTCTGATTTTAATTTTAATTATTGCGCATACTCTCCAGTAATAAAATTTAGCAGAATTAAAAGTTAAGCCCAATCAGTCAACCAGCTTCAGACTTACCCGGGTTTTACACAATTTTCTTCCGAATGTGGTTAAATTTCGTATACATATTCTACAGTCATACTTCAATATGCATTGAATATAATTTGCATTCTATCACTTTCGCACACTCACAACTCAACACACAAGCGCAGTATAATAATAATAATAATAGGGTTTTATTGGTCGATATAGTGGCCTCAGCCGTTACAACCTTTAAATTTCACATACCTTTTGGGAGTTAACTTACACATCACTTAGATTAATCTTCCTTACAATCGTAAGGGCGTCAAGGATTAAATATTTTATCAATTAGTTAATTTTTGTCTCTAACAAGCGCAGTATACTAGGAATGGGACTGTTCTGGTCCGGACCAGAAATTTTTCTGTTCCATGGTCTGTTCCGGTCTGTTCCCTGGTTACGAAAGGACCAAATGTATCTGGTCCAAGAACCTTGATAGACCAATTAAACCTGGTCCAGCTCAAAGAACAGACCAGAATGTTTGGTCCTTTGTTTGACCCAGACAGTGCTGCCCGTTCATTTTCTAGTCTAGTCAATTCTAGTCCACCACGTACTCCAGCTGTACTATTCTATTCCTATTCTATTCATATCTGCTTGTGACTTGGCTATTCTAGTCTATTCCAATTCCCTTCAAGTCAAAAAAATCCTAGTCTGTTCCAAGTCTATTCACCTATTCACCCTCCACTTCCACTCCACTTCCCCTCCACTTCCCCTCCACTTCCCCTCCACTAACCAAATAACTTGTTTTTAACTTTTGAGGGCGCAAAAGCAACTTCTGCTTTAGCTTTTTTAGCTATTAATTTATTTCCAACTTTTTGATGCAAAAGCACAGATTACAATGGTATCCAATGTTAAGGGGGAAAATGATATTCACGTCCAGTAATGTTAACAACACAGGAAAACATTATTTATTTCAACCATCAAAAATATTAAACTAAAATATCCCCTAATCTCTGGATATCTTTCGTAGCCTGTTAGTTAGCTATATTAGTTGTTCAATATCAATTGCATATCTGCACTTTCAGTTTGAGGGAAAGGGAACTATTGTGGTTTGCTTAGACTGCAGCATATTATGCAAAAACGTCTGCTTAGCTGAATAGTATTAAGTTTAAGATTTTAATAATTTAATAAACGAATATACATTACAAATTTTTATGTCGCTTAGATTGCAGGAATTTATGAAAATTTTTTATTAATTTTTATATTTATTGTACAAAAAGTTAAAAATGTTGTTGGCAACAGGCTTAAGGAAAACTATATGTAAGGGCTGATCCCTTTAAGATCCCATTACAAAATTTTTATATTAAGGTCCGAGTTACTAAAGGCACCCTCCTGAAAAATTTCATGTTGTTCCAAGGGGTGGAACACACTTTTCTAGCTTGCAATGTTAAATGAACGGAGGCCATGGATTTTTATTTAGGAATTTGGTGTCAATTTTTGTTTATTTTTGCAAAGGAATGCCAAACCTTAAGGGCTATGCGATTGTAAAAATTCATGGAGATTCGCCTTGCATTCCCATTGGCTTTACGCCGTTGACATACCAAGTACGACCATTGGTTCAGGAGTTATCTGAGAAAGTCACTTTTTGCGGTATGGGTAAAAGCATATAGGTTGCCTTTTTAAGGGGACAAACCTGGGCACGTACACAGACCTGGGCACATCTCCTTTAAAAGCAACTTCTTAAAAATCAATTCTCCGCAATTAACCCAATTGTTCCAGATTTCTCCAATCCCACTAGCTTAAAAACTGACCACTGAAAATAAAACTGAATTTTTTAGTATTTACGGGGAGTGGCTCCAGGTTCCAGCATAATTAATTGTAATCGCTGGTACCTTGACAATTTCGTCTCATAACTGAGTGTGAATTTGTTCTCGGATATTTTGCCCCTACCTTGAATATTGTAAGATAGTTTCAGTGAGGTTGAGCTTTGCAATTATTGCAAACCGCTCCGAGAAACTACAAGGTTTTTTTTTCGAGCACAATCTATTTATTGGAATGTATTAAACTAATTATTATTTAAACTTTCCTTTTGTAAGATATAAAATTTTCAACATTTGTTGTTTTGAAATTAAATTTCTTTTGTCAGTATTAGGTAAAGATTTTTGATATGTTCCGAAAGGCAAGTTATTTTATCGAGGCATTTTTATATTTTCCACTTAGAATCTTTGAAAAAATCGTAAATTATGATAAGGTTTTTGACATGACATATTTTTTTTGTCTAGAAGGAATCGTGAGATATCTGTCAACCCCCCACCGCTCAGAACCCGCATCATCACATAATTTATGTGATGATGGAATAATTATGTATATAATTTGAAAAAATTTCTTTCAGGTTTTCATTCAGTTGTTTAATATTTTGAAAATACTGATTTTGTTGGTTTCAACAAGTACAAAATTCAAATAATGTCGAAAGGAGAATAAATAGGAAAGTTACAGAACAGAAGACTGTATTTAGAACTAGTACTTGGAAGCCGCTTCACATGTTTCCCCTGTACTTAGATACTTAAGGATATTATTGAGTTTGATCCTATTGAAGGTCTATTATGACTATTAGGTCCATGCAACAAGTTCGTTTAGTGAACTAGTCCCTGAACTGAACTTTTCAAAAATATTTAACGTTTTGAGTGAACATGAATGAACGGAAATAAATTAATAGAGTAAATGCCTGAACGTGAGCTGAATTATTTTTCCCTTTGAATGAACTTGAATTATTAACGATAAGTTTAGCAAATCGCTGAACTGAACTTAGTTGAACTTCAGGAAATATTAGAACGTGTAGTAATAGATGTTTTATTTGACATATTGACTCCACATTCCCACCTGCGAATACCACGAAATCATCGTGTTTTTTGTATCAGATGTGCTTTTACAGTATTATTTGTACTGAGCGATTCGTCTTGGAAATCCTGAGTGCATGAACTAGACAGGCATAATTGCTGCAAAGTGAATGTCCAAGAAAATCCCACCTCAAAGTAATTTGTGATGAAATCCGAATTTTATCAAAACTAGTATTTAAAAATGGGGTAGTAAATTATATTGTGTGTTTAGTTTACATAATAATAAAAACTAAAAGTATACCAGACAAGGAATTTATTTTTTCTGCAATGCCGAAACTGGGATTTGTTCTCCCTTAATATTCGTAAATACTCGATTAAATATTAGCTATATTAGTAGGGGAGTAGGCTCATATGCCCAGGTACAGTGCTGCTCAGGTCCACCGCCTATACCCAGAATCCCATGTTAAAGGATAGGACCTGAGCTGCCCAGGTACAAGGATAGGACCTGAGCTGCCCAGGTACAAGGATAGGTCCTGAGTTGCTCAGGTACAAGAATAGGACCTGAGTTGCTCAGGCATAATGAGCTGAGCTGCTGTGCCCAGCACATGAATCAATTATGTACATGGACGAGGGGCTGGAGGAGAGATTCGCAAATCAGTCCGTTACTCCATGTACACTTCACACACACACACATACACACCCCCAGCACCAGCACCACCTCATCCACAGTGACGTACGACATAGCGGCCAGAATTATCTAATCACATGCTGACGCTCAGTATAAAACTGACCTACGCAGTAAATAAATAGACACATCACATAATTCATTAAATATTTGTATTTATTATGTAAAAAAATACCAAAAATAAGGGAAAATCTCAGAAAATATTGAATCTCCTCTTGTTGCTGATGAAATCTATGACGGCCTTAAATTCTGCCCGATCCTGCTCCTTTCGTGCAAAATCCTTCAGAACCTTCACCATCTCACCATCAGAGATATCATCGTCGATAGTCTCCCATCTCATGTGTTCGCGGAAGTAAAATGCAGTCACAAGCCCTCCCAAGCATTGAACACTAAATCAACAAAAGTTCACGATAATTAATGTTTGACATGACTAAAACGCAAGAAAAAAATATTTAAACCTGTCAATAATCTGACACTTACTTAGGATATCTCCAACGCTGATTAAATCGAAATTGCACTTTTCCAGTGTAACAGTCCAGTCCACGAGTTTCAATTGCCTTCAACACCTCATTTGCAAAAGTTGAAACTTTCCATTTCACTTCTTCGTTGACGTAAGCCCCATAGTACTTGACATATAGATCCTTCATCTCAATAAGCAATAATCCTCCAAAATTGTGCTCACCCGCAAGCATAATAAGATGAATCAGGATTTTGTCATGACGTCTTTTAATTCTTCTTTCCAAATCTTGTGTCAACAGTTGATGACCATCAACAAGGGGCAATCGAATTCCTCCAGGATAGTACAAGGTGTCTATTCTTCCTACGGTTGTTTCCTTCCAAATTGCTTGCAACCACAACTCCAACATGTAGTACGACGTACCTTCAGCTTTCCCAGCTTCAACAATTGAATTCATGATTGTACGGACACCTTTTATCAAAGAATTCAACAGGTTGATACTACACATGAAAAAATTTCCCTCTCCTTACAGATTTCCCTCTCTACTATTAGTCACGTGTGTCAGCCATTGTAGTAGAATGCCAGTATGTGCCAGCCCCACCCGAAACATCAAATCATAGGTACAACTTTTTATTGTTTCTAATCATAAGTACGTCCGTATTGAACGTATTTCACGTGTAAAAGTTGCTAATTGCAATCATTTAATTGGAGTTAATCGTAATTAAATTAATTAAGCTCAATTATACTTGTATCCCACAGAATAAAACTCTAAAAAGTCATTTCCAGCAGAATTAAGTGTAAGAGTGTGTGTAAATTGAAGAAACTTAGGTATTTTACAAGAAAATAGCAAAAGTTAGCCCTTTTAATTCCCTCACTGCCCCCTTTCCCTCGCGGTCCCTTTTCCCTTACAGTTCTATGCAATCATGCTTAGCATATGTACTTTAAATAATACCCTCACGGTACCGTTTCACAAGTTAAGTTAAATATTGTTTGAATATGTATGGAACTGCAATTACAAACTATAAGCGCTGTAACTACCTTATGAATATGCAAATACTTTCAAAAGTATGAGTTTGCCATGATGATAAATCGGATGAATGACAGAAAACGTAAGTATTATTTTTTAAATTCTAATTTGTAGTAGCATATGTGATGAAGTGATTATAATGATAAAGTAAATAATTGTGCATTTTAAAGAAAATTATTATGACTTGAAAAATTGAACTCTGTTGGTATGAAACGATGTATGCTATTATTTTACAACAATGTGTTAATTCAGGGATTATATCATTTTATTGAATAATCCTTAAGTAGTCATGAATTTTGATATTTAATGTAGAATTAAATAACAACATGATTCATCCTCAATGGAGTAAGATCATACCCAAGTTGTCCAAGCTGCTCGGTCACAAAGTTCCTCTCCCGGGATGAAAAGCAAAGTGTTGGATCACTATGGAGACCACGGAATCGGCTTCGAAATTCCATAATTCGGAGTTTTGCTGCAGCCGTGATGGTTCTATGAAGGTAATTCCAAATATATGCAATTCTATCGGGAACATTATTTTAATTTAAAAAATATAGAATTTACAAATACAAAATTTAACTTACGCTGGTGAAGATTGCATCCTTGAAACCAAAAACAAAGGCTGCTTGTAAATATGGCCAACCTCTCTGAGACGTGGTTCATCATTCATCAAGTAGTAAGCAAACTTGAATAGGTAGGCCTGCAGACAGACAAGTGGGATTGAAAGACTCACGGGGAGAGATATCATATCTCCAATCTCAATGTCATCAAGTTGTTGTCCGTCTTTGTAGTGATCCACATGGAATGTAAATTGGATTTTGCCGAATCCTAGGTAGTTTGCCCGGATGTTCTCGACAATTATTGCTGCGACTTTTAACATTTCAGTTAAATTTGAGTTCAGCCCCATTTCTGGTGTTGACTCAACCGGCTGAATATAGTGCTCGGAACAGATAAGGTGCATTCGATAAAGGTCGAAACAATTTCGGTAGCCTGACCGACGATGATGTGTCCGTTCATACATCCTTCCAGAATGGCACATCAAGTCTCTGATTTGGTTTTGGAGAGGATTTACATTCGTCATAGCACAGTATGGACAAATACAAATATTGGCCCATGCAAAGAGGCCTTCCATGTGTCGTTGGTCAGGATATAGTCGTTGACTGTAAATAACAAAAACAACACAAATGCTAATGTAATTAGGATACGCGAAACACGACAGAAATAACATCAAAATCCCCATTAAATGATTCATGACAAGAAATAGCAAATGAATTAACACTTACAAGTCCTGGATGGTTGTAGACATTGAGATGAGTGTCAGTAGTGGATTTTCGTAATTGATGTCATTACAAGTTATATTATTCTCGTCCGTGTTCAAAGCCTTTCGAGTCCAACTCTCAAAAACGTGCATCATATAGCACCAATCGTTACCATTTCGGAAGAAAAGGGGGAAAGGCGGAACCTTGGTCGTGAATCGCTTGTGATTCATTTCCTTGATCCCTGTCTCCGCAAAAGGAGCAATGATAAAAGCTCCGGTTCGGGATTTTGATTCCTGGTAAATGAAATGTTTCCCCATTCGTACAACTTCGTCAACTTGGATTCGATATCGGGCAGGGTCAACGGCATCGTCCCTACCAATGTAGAAACACGGTATGAATTGCACACTCCTGGTTTTCAGATTTTTCTTCACAATTTCCATCACAGGGTGGCTAACCATGATTCTAGATAAGTAGATAAATTTCACTGGAGGAAATAATCCGGGATGGTGTGGAGAGTTAGAGGAGAGTTAGAGTGTAGAGAGGATTTTATTCGCGAGAATCAACTCACGACGGCTTTGGAAATTTGACGCCCGTTATTACATCGTAAAACTATCGGACGACAGACATAGCTGAATTCTCTCAGTCTTCCGATATAAGCCCAAGTGAGATTAACCAAATTGCCCTCTTTGTTTTTTTGCTTTTGTTTAATCAAAATTTGTCCGTTTAAAATTCCTAAGTAGAAAAAAGTGAGAGAGTGCAGCTGTGATAAGATGAATTTGTGTACTACTTGCGGTAGGGAATATGATAACTTGGAGAATCATAACGACCAATTCCATATTAATTGGGCAGAATTATTTGAGCGAGAGCCATTCATAGGTATTTTTAATGAATATATTTGAAGTGTTCTTTACGGTGCTGATTAATTTGCTCTTTCTAGTTCACGAATTATGTTTAAGTTTAGGAGCCTGCATACATAACATATGTTTTGTACTCTCTTTTTTTGCAGAATCCGAGCTAAATGGTAACAATGGAGAAATTGCGAGTGTGCCGGATGTGCAAGGCAACGAAATGGAAGACGAGTTACCGGGTTCAGACTCGAAGGCTGGGGACAATCCTGGATTACATGAATCTTCAATCTTGCAAAATGTAGAAGGTATGTATTTTCACAAAATGAATAATTGAATAATTTTAGCGGAATTATGGTCAATGCTAACTTTTATTAATATGAAGCACGATGTCTTGTATGAAGGTAGTGAGGCACGTAGTTATAGATACATATGAAGATATAAAGCTCGAGAGATATTAGCCTAGATATGTTTGTAACAACGACGCACTGTAATTGCAATGATAGATTGATTTTATAAATAATGTCACTGTTTTCAGAAGGTGACGCAATACCAGTGTCCCGCAACATTCCAGACGGTAATCAAAATTCCGATCATGTTACACATGATAATCTAGGGGACTCAGAGCAAGGTATTTAATTTGCCTCGTACATTATAATTTCTTATGACAAATGCGTGCATAAATCAGATTTTAATGCTACCTGATTATGCAATACGTAATTATTATTTACCAATGTAGGAAATGTGAAAGGGGATACCGTCAGGGCTAATTCATTTAGCATCGATGATCAGATGACGGATGATTCAGGGCATGTCTATGATTTCAATGCACCTCCAAATACGGTGGGAAATTGGATGACTCAGCCAAGTGGTAGGAATTTACACATTGAATGCAACCTGCTATAATTACAATGCTAATAATTTGTATCCCATTGACTTATGAATTCCGTTTTTTCAGCTAAGCCAAAGTATGCGACTTTTTTAGAAAATCGTCCACTGGCCAAATCATGCAACAATCAAGAAATACTGAAGATGATGAACAGCCAGGATGTAGTTTCTGGGGAAGTAGCCGTGAGCGGACCAAGTCAGCTGGTATTGAACAGTCATCATCAACAACGCGAAAGAGCTCTGATAGGTCAGCAACAGCCGATTCTAATAACCATTTCCGACGACGAGACCTTGACTCAAGCGATGGTGATGACAGCGGAACCGCCGAGAGAACCAAACGATTCAAATCATCATATGGACTCGGACACGGAATCAGCCGGTTCCGACATGAAGGAAGGGAGCCCGGAGTCCACTACGGATGCATTAGAATCCGCCGACGACACCAGTGTAGAAGAATTTGGTGTGGCTATAGCGAAAATGAGAAGGATGGTGAAGAATCCGATGTTAATTTCATCGTCAGAGGAGGAGGCGGAGGAGGCGGAGGACTTGGAAGAGGAGGAGGACGAACCGTAAACACGGGTAATATATTGTTTTACCTTGTCATGCATAAATGAATGCATCATTACATGGCATGTATAAACAATATGATCAAGACTATGTCGGTTTAGCTATTAATTTTCGGTTTTTCTTCTCCAGAAAAAGAAAAGGATACAGATGTCTTGGGTCACATAGAAACACCCAACAGAATCTCTCTCCTTGAGCAATACAACCAACAGCCACATCTATTACACAACGAACATGAACGACAATCACAAGCTATATCTGAAGAGGAACTCCAGCGTCAAATTAAAGAATACCGGGACCGCTTCTGCACAGTATGCGCCATTAGATTTAGGACTAGAGCTGACTTAGATATCCACAAATATCAAATCCATCGATCACTATATTATGGTAATGAATCAGATAGTTTACAATTAGGAGGTAACGTAAGAAATAATGATAATAATTTAGGATTACGGTTCTCATTAAAAGCCAATGCTTTTAATACGTGTAAGGAATATGTCCTGTTCTTAGGAGATCGAGAATTTATGTCAATTGACGGACTTTTCCATACTATCAATAACATTTTAAGAGAGTCAATGGAAGGAATATTACGAGAAAAGCATGCAAGCTCATTTTTTTCTCATGCAAAGATTTTAATGGAAAAAAGAACGTTTGAAGAAAACATCCAAGAAATATTTTTCCTGAATTCAATGTGTCATAAGATTTTGGATAAAAGTATGATTACCCCTACAATCAAATTAATGGCAAAAAAAAAGTCCGATGATTTGACAATGCTAATCACTAGAGGCAGTAATTGGAGTGTTGTTAAAATTAAGGAATTTTCGTTCACCACGGTCCCTTTTAATCCATTAAGTGGCGGTGAAAGTACATTCTTTGAAATTCCACCGGGATTAAAATCGAAGAACTGCGTGGTTAATGTAGAGAATATAAATGATCAGAAATGCTTTCTTTATTCAATTTTAGCCGAATTAAAGCCCCTATACAAAGGAAGTGAGCGTTCTAGGAAAAAGGCAACTAAAGCGAAATCTTATCTAGACATTGCCAAAACAATTAATCATAGCTTTTTAAAATATCCCGTACAAATAAAAGATATTCGCAAATTTGAGCAAAAGAATGTAAGGTTGTCAGTGAATGTTATAGGGTACGAGGAAAATAGTGAAAACTATACAACCAAATATGGGCATCATAGAAAAAGAGGCAATGTGTATCCATTATATGTTAGTTCAAATGTAGATGCTGAAAAGCATATTGATTTGCTTTTAGTGACTCATGAAGAGCGCAGTCATTATGTACTACTAAAACAATCAGACGAGAACCCCACAAGCGGCCTTTCATCATTAATTAATGAAAATGGGCGAGGACAAAAGTATTATTGTTATTCATGTCTTCAAAGATTTTTAAGCATGGAAACTTTAGGCAGACATAGAGAAATCTGCATAACTTCCAAACCGCAAATTACGCGATTTCCGACTAAAAGGAAGTATAATTTCATGGATTTTAATCGGACATTGATCCAATGGTTTGTAATTTATGCAGACTTTGAGTCTATTTTAAAACCAGTACAAAGGGATGAGTGTCCATTACTGCAATCCTGTTCAGACGTTGACTGTATACTCGAACATCAGCAGAATACAGTTAAAGTATCTGAACATCTTCCGTGTGGTTATGCTTACATAATTAAGCACCACTCTGGGCAAACCATGCATTCTGAATGTTATCGTGGTGAGGATGCACACGAAAGATTTATTGAGAGTATTATAGAAAAAACAGAACCGTATTTCCAGGAATTAAGGGAATGCCAGCGAATGCATAAAAATGTTCCAAACTTGACCGAAGAGCAAAAGGTACTTCGAGATACTACTTTAAAATGTTGTCTTTGTGCAAAAGAATTTCAATACAATGAAACAAAAGTTATTCACCACGATCACATCACGAATGAAGTTATAGGCTTTGCTCACAAAGTATGTAATTTAAACGCAAGAGTACGTATTTTTATTCCAGTATTCTTTCACAATTTATCATACGACTCTCAATTTATTTTAAAGGGAATTAAACCAGACAATGAAAAAATTAAATCTGTTAATTCAATACCCTTGACACATGAAAAGCACATGAGCATTTCTATGAAAACTGATAAGGGAAATATCATAAGATTTGTAGACTCTTTAAAATTTCTACCCGAATCTCTCCAAAATATTGTGGACACCGCCCGAAAAGATGGGACAGAAATATTTAGCACTGTTCAACATCTTTTTAATGATTTTGCTGCGGAAGACATTGAACTATTGTACAAGAAACAATATTATCCTTATGAATACATGAGTGATTTTAGTAAATTCAATGAAGTGCAGCTCCCTCCCAGAGAGTATTTTTATTCTTCATTAACGGAAGAGACAATTAGTGAGGAGGAATATGAACATGCGCAAACAGTCTGGAATAAATTCAATATAAGAACAATGGGCGAGTTTCATGATTTGTACGTATTATCCGACGTTGCATTGGTATGTGACATTTTCGAACAGTTTAGAAAAACAACAATTGAATCTTTTTCAGTAGATCCAGCACATTATGTAAGCCTGCCAGGATTGAGTAAAGATGCCAGCATTATTATGAGTAAAACAGAATTTGATTTGATCCAAGACGCTGAGATGTATCTCTTTTTGGAAAAGTCAATTAGAGGTGGAATAACGCAGACATGTCTAAAACATGCTGAGGTTAACAATCCGTATATGTGTAATCAATATTGCCCAGATAAGCCACATAGCTACCTTCAGTATTGGGACATGACCAATTTATATGGATATGCAATGTCTCAAAGTTTACCATATGGGGGATATGAATGGGTACGTCAAGCTGATTGGCTAGACAAGACAAAGTCGGAGATAATTGATTGGATTATGTCAATCAGTGATGACGATCCCAGAGGTTATTTTTTTGAAGTCGATTATAACATTCCTCCAGAGCTACACGATTATTTAAGTGATTTCCCCCAGGTCCCGAAAAGGAGTTTACTGATTTTAATGATTTATCACCATGTTCCCAAGAGCAGGTTCGTAGACAGGGAATTACATTAAATCAAATAAAGGGCGAGAAACTAATATGTTCATTAAAGCCGAAGAAAAAATATGTCGTTCATTTTAGAACTCTGCACGTATACATTAAAATAGGGATAGAAATATCAAAAGTGCACAGAATTCTTTCATTTTTACAAAAGAAATGGATGAAACCCTATGTAGAATTTTGTGCAAGAGAACGCGCTTTGGCAACATCTGCATATAAGAATAAATTAATGAAGATATACCCAAATGTGTGTTACGGAAGGATGTGCATGGACAAAAGAAAACATCAAAATAGTCGCTTTGCCAGATGCGCATCCCAATGCAGAAAGTGGGCAAATAAACCCACACTAGATAGTTTTGAAATTGTCTTTAATGGTGACTTAGTAATCTTTTATATGAAAAAATTGTCTGTAATGTTAGATTCGATGATTGCTTCGGGAAGTGCTGTACTTGAAATATCGAAAGCACATATGTATCAATTTCATTATGACTTCACAAAGAAGTACTATCCTGGGCATAAGTCGCAAATATGCATGATGGATACAGATTCATTTGTATATTTAATTATTACTGATGATTTGTACGATGATTTGAAAAGGCTGTATTATGACAATAATGAGAAGAGGTTTGATTTCAGTGTATACATGAATTGTAAGGATAAGCGAAAAGACATGTTGTATAATGTTGATCAAAAAGGCATTTTAGGCTTGATGAAGGATGAGATGCCAAACAGTGTATTATGCAAAGGCGTGTTTCTGGCTCCTAAATTATATTGTTTACTTAAAACCGACGATTTGGAACGTGAAAATGTTTCTTATATAAGAGCAAAGGGTATAGTTAAGGTAGCGCGTAAGAATAGAATAACATATGAAATGTTTGTCAAGTCGTTGGAAGAGGGTGTGGTTTGGGATGTACCCATGACATCAATTCGTAGTTTTAAACATGAATTGTACACTATAAAATTAAATAAGAAAGCGTTGAACAGCTTTGACTCAAAGAAGTTTTGGCTTAGTAAGTACAATAGCGTAGCATTCGGTCATAAGGACATACATATTTTTGAATAACCTAAGTTTAGATTTAAACTGATTTAATCTATTATAATAATTCAGTCATGTAATGGAAGTCATAGTCAAGATTGTTCATAAAAATGTTGTCGTCGTTGTTGTAATTAATGGTGTTGCTGTTGGAAATGTTGAATGAATAAAGAGAAAAAATTGAAATATTTTAAGTTGAAATCAATTTATTGTAAATCAACCGTTATCATTATATAGTTTAAAAAATCAAAGATATGGCGAGTGGTGATGATTTTGACTATACGTTAAATGTGCCTGGAAATTTAATTATTGCCGGGCCTTCACAATCTGGGAAATCAGTCCTCGTATCTGAGATAATTAAAAGACGAAATGAAATATTTCATCCAAACGTGGATAGGATAATTTATTGCTATTCTGAATACCAACCGGTATTATTTGGAGTAATGCAAAATTATGCAGACAATACCATCGAATTTGTTCGCGGACTAGAGTATGATGTGGAAGAGGGTAACACATCTCCAGTGCTTTTGATAATTGACGATTTAATGACTGAGGCAACAACAGGCAAAAAGGTCGAGAATCTCTTTTGCCGTGAGAGTCATCATCGTAATATGTTTGTTATTCTAATTCTCCAGAATTTCTACCAGAAAGGTGCCACAGTGCTAACAAGAAATGCTAAATACATTATATGCTTTAAATTTGTCAAAGATTCGACATTTATTAACATTTTGGGAAGACAGATCAATTTTGGAAAACGAGATGAAGCTTTAGAAACCGCTTACACGGATTAAACTTCAAAACCACATGGTTATGTTTTTATTGACACAAGCGCAACACAGAAGGATTCGCACAGATATCGATCATGTGTTTTCCCAGACAAACAATGTACTGTCTACGTAAAGAAATGATTTAATAATAAAATAATTTTTTTAACAAAACCCGCACTGATCACTACCTTCATCAGACGTGTCTGTTCTTTGGTAATACCAGCTTGAACTGTATTTCATTCGCATTGACGTTGATTGGTCACTATGCAAAGATATTTTACGGTCATACATTGCGAGATTTGTATCATCCATCTCTGGATTGTATTTAATCATAGCATGATAACCTTCGTCTTTAACATAGCCTCCGTACGGATAGGATGGACATGCAATATTATAGTTAGGATCATCGGAGTCCATGCTAAAGTCGCAGCTATCATAAGCAGGTATTTTAGGGTAGTAACGGGATTTGATCTCACGCTTTGTCAGGCATTTATATGCAAAAACACAGCTGTTTTCTCCTTGTGCTTTTGCCAATTGCTGAATAAAATTCAAATCATACATTTGGTCATCGAGCAAATTCCAAATCTCTTCGAAAAATCGTTTAAAGTATTTGGAAGTAATACCAAAATTTCTTTGTGGAAAGTGGGGGTCAAGTAAATCAGTATGTTCTGTGATGGGTCTTGGCGCATTACCCTTGACCATTTCTACTAATGGGCTCAATACGGCGCATCTAAATGCGTTCGGGTTGAAACTTCGCGCGATTTGATAACTCTGATCGTCAAGAAATACAAACGCATATTTTTCAATACCTTCTTGAATCCCAAAATCCCAACGAGAGCTACATCTGGGTTCCCCATAAGTATTAATTTCCATGAATAAGGATTCATACGGTCCTCCACGTGACTGGCGATGTACCCTGTATGCTGTGGGTAGAGCCGATTTCCTTCCGTCGGGACCGTCTATGGAATACCATCGTTCGATCTCCATCAGAGTCAGGTGCTCCCTCCTTCGGTCAAAATAGTAAGACTGTGGTCCCCTGTCAATGCAGCTTTGGTAGACAATGTCCAAATAGCACTTGTCGATGGGGTTGTCAATGCCATCTGTAGAACATGAAAATTCACAAGGTGAATTTCGTGCGAATAATATTACGTTCAAACAAGTCAACACTCATCATTAATGGCCGAATTTTGGAAAAGCATTCAAGCAATCAAACCATACAGTTGCAAGAACCTCTGCACAATCACCAAATCACAATGGTCCAAGCACTACGGGGCACTCTTAAAATCGAATGCAACTCCGCAACCCATACGACTTGGAATGCATGTTAGCAGTGATAATGACCTTGATTCGAACTTTACAATCCAAGAAATTAAAGATGCCATTAAACGTCTCAAGCAAAATAAAGCGCCAGGCGCTGATGGATATGTTAACGAGATATGGAAGTCTCTCTCTGAGGATAGTCTTTTGCAGCTGAGTCGTCTCTTCAACAAAATTTATAACTTAAGTGAAGTTCCTCCCGAGTGGTCTAGCGTTATGATCTCCCCCATACATAAAAAAGGGGACCACGATGATCCAAAAAACTACCGCCCAATCTCTCTAGTAATGACGAAGCTCAAGTTATTCACAACAATTCTAAACAACAGGCTACTCAAATGGAACAAAAAGGCAAAATTCATTACTGATCTACAGGCAGCCTACCAACCAATGATGGGTTGCCTTAATCATATTTTTCTGCTCACTTCAATTATAAACAAGCAACTACGTCGTAATGAAAAATTATTTTGTTTTTTCGTCGACCTCTCTGGTGCTTTCGATAGTGTCACACACGATCTCCTCTGGTCAAAAATGTTGAATGCTGGCATCTCTTCCAAGTTCATTAAATGTGTGCACTCTATATATAGCCAAGCTAAGGCTTCGATCAAATCTATAGACGGACTCACTGATCCGCTGAAAATTAACATAGGTGTCCTGCAGGGGGAAAGCCTCTCACCAACTCTTTTCAATATATTTATAAATGATATCACGTCCACTCTAGACGGTTCTTTTACAGCCCCTGTAAAAATCGGTGATAGGTTATTACATGCTTTATTATATGCCGACGATGTAATCATTCTAGCTTACTCTGCCGAAAGTCTGAAATGTAAAATAGATGTACTCAAACAATTTTTTTATCGAAACAAGCTTGTGTTAAATGCGGAAAAATCAAAAGTGGTTATTTTCAGGAGACCCGGCGGTAAACCTAAAACTGAGAAATTCCAATGGGGTAAAACGCCGCTTAAGTGCACGACCGAGTACAAATATCTTGGAGTGCTCTTTTCGCAATCAGGTTCTTCTCTTCCCACTTTGAAAGACTTCATTGCAAGAGGTAGAATGGCATTGGCAGCTCTATGGCCCATGTTCATCAAAGCTAAACTCCCTCTCAGCAAAACTCACTTCGCTCTTTTCAACTCCATGGTCAAGTCAGTAGTTACATATGGAGCCGGAATCTGGGGCTTACAACACCTTGGTGAAATAGACAAATTACAGCATTATTTTGTCAAGAAACTGCTGAGGCTCCCAAAGAATACGCCAGCCTTTTTTCTTAACCTAGAATTTAAGCTGGATAAAATCGGCGTCAGTGTAGTCAGAAGCGCCTTGTTGTTATGGCTCAGATGCTTGCAAAGCTACGCTGGAAATTATGCGAACGACCTCCTGAAAAACTGTTATGTAGACATGTGGAACGAGAAGCCAGAAGACTGTAAATACAGTTGGAGTAGCCAACTATTTTCTGTCATTCAGAATCACATTCCAGAAGAGCTATGGGTAAGCAAAGATCCTGTAACTTTGCGTGCTGCCATTCCAACAATAATCAGTAAGTACAAGCAAGCGCTAGTTCAGAGTGACGTCCTTAAAATGCAAGAATCAACCTATTTCCCCATGTACAAGAGGATCAAAACTCATGACCTGATTGAGGAATACACTCTAAATAATACACCAATAAAGATTGCTACCGTTATAGCCAGGATCAGGATGGGGGCCCAACAAATCAGCCACAACAATGTTACTCTGCGTAGAGACATGTGTCATTTTTGTAATCAACTCACTGTCGGTTGGGGTCACACCTTCCTCGAATGTCATCTACTCTCGAACCACAGACCTGTCTCACTTTCAAATCCTACCTTATTCCATGCACCAAATTTAGAATTTATATGGGAAAATATAATTAAAAATATTAGCCAGGATCTTGGCAAAGACCTTTATGTTTATCTAGTAAATGTTACTCAATACTAAAATGCTTTGTAAAGGATCACACTTGTATCTCAATATTGAAGGAGCGCAAGCTCAAATCAATAAATCTATACTACTACTACTACACTCATCATTAATGGGAACATATTTTAACCAAACCGTACAAAGATATGCTGAAAAGTATATCCATTTTGAAGAAATAAAGTCGATAGATCTTTCAATCCAAACAAACACTTCACGGTCAGAATTAAACTTTAAAGCCTTTCTTCTTCCGTTCCTAGAGTTGACTCTTGATAACAAACTTCCATGGAAGAGATTCCCAGTGGGACAAACTGATAGAAATAGCCGGAGATCTGGGTCATTATCTTGATTTAGGATTAGAATGCCTCCGATTCCAGGTCTTTCCAGATTACTGCGTAAATAACTTGTTATTTCCTCAAAATACTTTGTCGGGTCACGTTGCTGAGTCGGTTCGTCGAAATGCTTTCGATATTGGTATAAATGCCTTGTAGTGTCACTGTCTTGCCACAATTTTGGATTGACTCCAAAAAAATCAGAAATGTATCGTATGTACTGCCCCTTGTAGTAGATGCCGCTAGCTTTGTAATATCCAAATATAATTCGTGACATGATAAAAATTGCTACTCAAACTAGTAGTTTCTGTTCAAGGATGCTTGACGAATCTGATTGAAAAGAACGAACAAAAATAATATTAGCTGTAGTGCATTCAAAATCAGTTTAATTCTTTATGTCTAGTTTTCATGCGTCTGCGTTTTGCCTCCTCCCTCCAGGAGCTTGGCTGGATAAACGGAAGGAAGGGGAGGGTAGGATGAAAGGGTCCAGCCAAGCTCTATTCCTTCCCCTACCTTACCCCTAATCCTTTCGTAATATGTTAAGCATCTTGCCCTCAGAATAGTACATGGATTAAATACGATATTGTACTAAAATTGGTTTTATGCATGGGGACAGATGAAAGCATTGATGTTATTAGAATGAGTCTTTTAATGGTGAATAAGGTAATCTGCAAGAATTATTCATTCATAATTAATTCTTTAATCGGTCCATGTAATTCATGTAAATTGAACAAACAATACAACCTTTATTCGGAAGTACAAAAAATCAAATATCAAGTTCAGCCTCGTCAATTTCACTAGCAACGTTTGCATACGTGCTAACACAATTTTCAAGTGCCTGTCCCAAGGCCTGCATATTGTCACCTTTGAGACTGTAATAATAGACCAATCTTTGAATGAGCCACGGAATTCGGCTAATGTTCATATTCACAGTTTTTCCCATCCTCTTGACGTAGACAAATGTGAATTCATTTCCCTCATACGGGACAGTACGATAATAACAGGTCAAAATCTTCTGATTAGGTACGCTAGCAGGATTGTCAACAGCGAGTGTCAAAGATTTAGGAGACGAATCATCGGTGGTACCAGCAGCGCCAGCAGCAGCATCAGCAGCAGCATCGTGGTAAGGATGTTTTCGTTCCACCGTGGTTCCAATTGCATTCGATGTCGAATCCAAAACGTTTGCCTCTTCTCCGGTAGACTCGTAAGACTCTAAATTCGTACTGGGAATGAGACCACCGTAGTTGCTGATGACGGATGTAGATGCACCGGCAAGTCTGAGCCCCTCATCACTTTCCGAATTCTCCAAATTGTTCCCTGGTTTGTCCATCATCAAATCCACGCTACGAGCTGTCCTTCGAAAAGGGATGTTTGAAGCAGCGTCTGCAGATTTCAAACCTATAAGTAGAAACAACTTTTTTTGTAATAACTTTTTAGCAATACGTTTATTCCGACACTTATATTGAACATATCAACACGTATAACCAAATAGAAACCACTAAAAAGAGTTGAATCTACTTACCAGTAACTTGATTTTTTCGCTTCAGGTCAAATATTGTTTGTTCGATTTCCATTACAGGAGCACGAAATGAAGTATTTCGAATCATTGTTTATAATTTGAATAATTCAAAAGAAAGAAAAGAAAGAAATATTATTATGAAGAAATAATAATAAAAATAGTAGTCGTAGCAGTGTCAGTGGTTACAACTGTTGTAATTTGCCAACTGATTTAACCCCTCTGATAGTGAGTAGACCATATCAATCAGAACTACAATGCCAAAATAAGGGGATCCGCTGTCAATCAAATCTCCCTTTAGCTTAATTTTTTCGTTACGCAGATTCAGATGGGAAGAACCAACACCACCATGCTCTCCACCCACATACAACACCCATCCCTGTTCCAAATATATTCTTGGATAGACATGTCTTTCTATGGGAGTGCTTTGAATACGTAATGACAAGGGTATGGAATGGAAATTCTGACCAGCGTTGGACGCACTTCTCTTAATCTGTTTCGCCTCCGTATGTATATGTTGTGTGGAATTTTGCGTATTATATGCACAGCACGCTTTTTCACGCCTTGTAGATAATTTTGATGATTTGCCAGATGCAGAAACTGAACCCTTAAGATTCATGTCTACTTGAGCTTGGGCCATTCCAGAGTTGCAAATAATACAGTTACACTTGTAAGAAATCTTTTCACAAATTCCAGGAGCGGAATTAGAACAAAGGGTTTTACGAAAGTCTTCAAAAATATCAGCACAGTAAGAAAATATGCACATTATACTTGAACGACAACCTATAAATGACTGATTTTTTGTAGTTCTTCCGCGAAGTAGCAGCCGAATACTGATTCATTATCTTTCGTCTCAAGATAGTATGTCCTCGGATGGGTGTTGCCAATTTTTGTAATTGTGTAAATATTTTTTCCCATGAACCGAGATATCCTTTATGAAATAGTTTGCGTGATTCAACGCGCAAAACCTTATCACCAACCTTGAACCTCGGTTTTGGAATGTCTATCCCACGATCACCATATAGTTTACGATACACTTCAACCTCATTCGATTTTGTTACTTCAGATGGAGCCATGCCAATGCTGGAATGTTTGGAATTGTTGTAATTATTTACAACTTTTTGCAAAATCTTCAGATATTTTTTACTTTTTGCAAATGTTAGATATCGTGATATTCTTTCAAAAATTGTACGGTGTAATCGTTCAACCAAACACGCTTTAGTACTTTTTAAGCTTGTACTAAAGTGTTCGATTCCGCGGTTTTTAAAATATGCTTGCGTTTTGATGTAAACTCTAGACCTGCATCACTTTGAATTTTTTTTGGATACACGCCAGACGTGTGAAAAATTTCTTCGAGTGCGCTGATGACTGTTACAGGCTTTTTATTCTTCAAGGGAACAATAAATACGTATTTTGAAAAACCGTCTATACAAGAAAGCAAATAAGTTATAAAACTATTTTGCCTCATATACTTTCTCACATCAACAAGGTCGATAACGTATTGATAATTCATGCATGGAATGTATACATGCCTCCGTGGGAATTTTCGCCTTATCGCTTTGTGATACGTGTATGCACTTAAATTTGAAAGGGCATTTTCGACGTACTTTCTACGGAACTTTTTATTTGAATCATTATTTTCGAGAAAATGGCGAATACCGCCAAAACTTCCGTTTTTATTTAAATTTAAATATTCCTCTCTAATGACTGATTCGGCCATGTTCACCTGTATTACGCCTAAATAATAATGACATCATAGCTAGACTTTCAGATTGATTTAAATCCCGAAAGTGCAAACATCAATACGCATTCAAAAAAATGAATTCCAAACTTAGGAAACATAAACATTTTTTCCAATACATTGCTAATTGTGGGAAGAAACAAAGAGTCAGCTGTATCAAAAACGCGGAAAAATCTGAAATAAAGGCTTTATGCGAATGCATGTTGAACGTTTATAAAGGCGACGTTAGAATTCCAAAGAAGACAGTGCAAAAACTAGTACCATACAAGAATGTTTTGAATAAAATTGCATCACGAAAATATAAGAAATATTCAAAGAGAGAAAGAGCTGTTATTGTGCAACAAGGTGGTGGAGCTTTCATACCATTAATATTAGCATCAGTTTTACCCACGCTTATATCCAAGTTAATAGGCGATTAAATTATGGCCAGAAAAATGAAATTAATATCGGAATCAGATTATGAGCTCCTAATGAATGTGAAACGTCAAAGGACTCATGCTACGGCAAGTAGTTTGGAAGATCATAAAATGAACATCTTATCTGAAAATACCAAAATTCCCGATGATATAAGAGCATTATTGTATAACGACGCAGCCAGAAGACTTCAAAAACAACGTGCTATCGACACGTCCACACCAGTATTAGTTTCGTCATCACTTCCGAGCATTAATAATAATAATTATGCAGGCATTAAAGAACATGGTGACGATGAAATTGGACACTCGCTGAATTTGAATACTGTCACAGCGTTGCCACTGAGAAGGAGAAGCATTCCTAAACCAACAATTGAAAATGCCCAGATTGAGAAGGCAGAATACAAGACGTCCCGAAGGTCTACTAAGGAATGACTCAATGATATCCGCTAAATCTCCCTTAGCAGTAGAAGTATTGCAAACGAGCGACGTGGTGAAAAAACCTACAGACAAGAGGGTAAGGGTAGTCATGAAAACATTCCAAGATTCAAATATCTCCTCTACCGAAAATGGCGAGATTGTTGTTAATGGCCAGCCTGTTCCATTTTCTAACGTTAATGCATTAGGAAAAGCTTTGGCGACTGGTCGTAATTTGGATTCGACAATAGGCTACTCCGATGTTGTTCCAATTCTTATAAAAAATAATGTACCCTACAAGGTGATATCTAAAAATGTTCAGGATACATGGAAATACTTGATACCTAAAAACACCAGTCAAACGCCAAAATCATTCATCTATGGAAAACGAATTCAACGTGGAATCAACAATAAATGGGAAAAGTACTAGATTTTATTTTGATTTTATTACATTTGAAAAGGTGTACAACATTGCGCCGGAAATTTTGTAATTCTTGGTGATATTGTTTTCACAAATAAATACCGTTTTCCAAATTGTTTAATTTGTTCGTCATTCTTTACAGGATCATTTGAAAAATAATGATATACACTTAGCAGACAGCATCCGCGATACATTTTTATTAAAAAAATAGATAGCATATAGTCCGCACACGTTAGAATTTAAAGACTGAAGACACTTTGTATTCTCTATGATTTCACACTCTAACACTTTAGCAAAATGTATAAAATAATTAGCATACGCTTTAATTCCCATCCCATAACTGCAAAAGAAGTACATTGGTCCACGCTTTTTCGGTATAAATATGCTGACCCAATGATTCCCTGGCTCTGACTGTGGTTCGTCATTAACAACTAATGCTATTGGATACAGTAATTTATTTACATATTGGAGACAGTCACATGGTATAACGTTGTAGTTAACTTTCCTCGGATTAAATACGCTATCCAGGACCTGACGAATTTGGTTGGTATCCATTGTACTGAGTTATAACATATTATTAAAATCTTTGAAGAAAACGTTCTTGTAACGATCGATATGAAGAATTGCAGGAAATTCCAAATAACAAACACAGGTTATCGCTTTTGACGTGGGAGAGTTAAATTTCAATTCCAGCTTAACATTCCCGTGCTTAGGGGGAACAAATCCTTCCTTCACTTGCGCAATATTATAAACGTATAACGCAAAGCTGGACTTAAACTGTTCAAATTTGATATCCAATCCCACGTCCTCGGTTTGTATGTCCAAACCTTTGAATAAATTGTCGTAGGCTTCCAAGTAAAGATCCCTGTTAAAATCTAGTTCCAGCGGAGTGTTAATAATTTCTCCATTTGCCGTGAGATTAATATATTTAAGATCATGATTGTTAAACACAAACGGGTTCGATTTATGGTCTCCAATAAAAGATTTGCTATCCACCAATCCTATTATAACTCGATAAGGGACAAGACCAGATAATAAATTTTCATTCGTAATTTGATGCACGCCGGGTGAAATTGTAAACTGACGTACTTCAACACGTCTCATGGGCATGGACACATGGTTTCCTTTTTGCAATTCTCGAACATGTTCCAATGCCAAAGATGGCATAAGTGTAACTTTCTCAATTAACAGAATAGCCTCTTGAATTTCAATCTTGTATTTGACATCAGTATTTGTGAAGAGACAAAATTCGTCGGGTGATCTTGTGAAGACAAACCGTATGTCAACACCGGGTAACAGATAACTTGTTTGTGCACAAATATCCATAAATGATCGTCCTATTAGTTCGAAAACCTCACTGTTCAGGCATTTCTTGTACCTTTTAGTGTACCCGTCATCGGCAGTTGTGTCTATAATGGATGGGTCATTTTCCCGTGTAAACATTGCGCACGAAAGCTGGGATTTTTTGTACTCTTTCCCATAGCCCAGTATTGTCTCCAAATAACTTTTGTAAGGATACAAGTTGCTCTGAGAGGTTATTAAAACGTCGTTGAGATAACAAGAAGCTTGGGAAAATAAGCTATGCAAACAATTATTGACGGGCGCAACAATTTCGTCACTCTTTAATACCGTACTATTAGGTTCAAGGATTCTGCATTTCAGTTTAAGTTTCGTCGAACGTAGATCTACATACTGTGTGTCATTAGACTTTACATAAAATTGTATGGGTGCCAGTCTATCTTGAATAGTTGTAACTGGAAAAACAGTTTGAATTTGTGTTGCCAATCTTGTGACGTCATATCCAGGATCAGAGAATAATGAGGTCTCACCTCTTACGTAAGTATACGGGGAATTATATTTATGATTCTTACTGTTTGATGATGCCATTTTTGTGCTGCAATTTAGTGAAAGATTGATGGGTAGTCAATACTAGCTTTTTTGGTCCTGCTTCTCTTACGCTTCCGTCCTACCACAGAATTTCTCTTTTTTTGAGTTTTTGATACTTTACTCTTTTTTGTTGTTCGTTTTGAAATACGCCCTTTTCGTTTCCGAATAACCTTCCGCTTCTTACGACGTCCGGAACCGCTCTGATTAAAATAATCCCTACTCATAGCTTTTAGTGACTGCACGGAATTTATCTTTAATGCGTCTTTTAAATCACGTCCGTTCCTAACATCTGCTGCCGTATTTTGTAAAGCGCTTAACGCGTGCGGTAGTACATATTTTTTTGCAAATGGAATAATATTTCGTGCTAGAGCACCAAATATCCCACCAATTCCGGCACCTCTTTGTCTTCTTACACCCGCAAAATAGAACTGGCCGTCAGGCATGATCGCGCCTCCAGTTTGATGCGGTAGCCGGCGATAAAATAAGTTCAAATCGTCATTACAATTAAATGGTCTAGTATTCATTTTAAGATTCGTTTTTCTCGAAATTTCAATGTCACTGAAAATGATGCAAAGTCAAAGTTCACAGGTTCACCTGCCTCCGTGAGTATCCAAACGTGAATAATGTCAAAATCCGATACGCTGAGGTTTAAAAAGTGCGGAGGCGCGAAAGAGTTGTGAGTAATTTCCCCATATAGACCCTTATAGGGTATAATTCGTAGGAATGGTGCCTGCACGTCTGCAAGATATTGCGGCTGAATGATATTACAGTATAGAAACAGTTTTGTGTTTCCCGCATTGATAAATACTGGCTGGGTTCCTTTGATGAGCATCGGTGTAGTACTTGTGTTATGATGTGTGATTGATGTTTCAACTTCATCACGCGATTCTTCTGGAATAATTGATATTTTGTGTTTTATTTCAGAGTTATAAACACTTGCTACATCCACGCTAAAATCTTGCGCTTTATGACCATTTCCAAATGATATTGTAGTGTAAGTGTCACGCTCTTCTAATACGATAGATACCCCTTTATAATCCGATGTAGACTTGTGAGTTGATTTTGGAAAGAGCTCACTAATTAGTCCAGTATCATAATCATCAATTCCTAAAATTGCACTCAGTTTTGCGCTAAAACAAATTTTGTGCACACTTTTTGCCGTTTGCAAAACTTCGCACCGAAAAATGTGGCCTTCAATATTTATGTTATATATTGGGCATACCTTTGGAATCATTTCCATCAATTCATCCAAAGTTCTTATATCCATAGTCGAAAGAAAATCAAACTCAATAAAATGTGCCTCTCCACTAATTTTGTCGTACCACAAATACCGAATACTACCAAGCTTTTCATTTTCCTTGATAATTACATGTCCATATATGTATGAACAATCCACAAGCGCAGCTTCCCAACCATCCGAATTCAATCTTATAACACCGCTTAGCTTGTTTTTGAAATTCCCAACTGTGTTTTCCGGGAAAATATTTAAACACGCGTTTGACTGAAGAGACACAAAAAATTCTGACATTTTGCACGTTAGATTGCTAATTCAATACTAAATTAGCAAAATTACAACGCACCTCTTATTTTGCCACTAAATAGATTTTTTTCATACATGAATTATTCTCTTAATTATCATATTTTTGTACCTACCCGCATTTGAATACGTACCTTCCCGAACATAAATCACCACTTTACCATTCCTTGCTAACGGGTGCGTCTATTTTATTATTAACTTTTTGACAATAATTATATCAATTGTTTGTTTTGGAATAATATATGTATTATAAGCCTTAATACAATGACACAGCTACGACACAACCATATAAGCAGGATTTATAAATTCCTACTCTTGCACAGGAATTATTATTAGCATGAAATACTTTATTGCATAATTGCGGCTGTTAAGCCGTATAGGTGTGCTCAGCTCCTTAGCTTGTACGTGTTTGCATTATTAAGGCTTTTATTTCGTATGCTGGTTAGTAATACCGATGGCTAAGCTCAGCTGCTTGAACCTGCGCATCCCAGCTCATATGGTTGTACCTGAACAACTCAGGCCCTATACTTGTACCTGAGCAACTCAGGCCCTATCCTTGTACCTGGGCAGCTCAGGCCCTATCCTTTAGCATGGGATTCTGGGTATAGGCGGTGTACCTGAGCAGCACTGTACCTGGGCATATGAGCCTACTCCCCTACTTATATTATATAATATTAATTATTATAAGTATATAAATTATTGGCTTAAAAACAGAATTTATTACATAATTATTAAAATTGAGCTGAATTGAACGAATAACTGGTTTAACTGAACTTGAACTGAACTGATATAATTGCAAAATAAATTTGAACTGAACTGAATGAGCGGTAAAAAAAATAACAACGAACTTGAGTGAACGTCATATTTGTATTTGAACAGTGAACTGAGTTGGAATGAATGCGTTTGTAATCCATGGAATATTGAGCTGAACTTGAATTGAATTTTACCACGAAGTTGCAAGCATGGACACCAGTGTCCATTTGTAGAAGCTAGCAAATAAATAATGTCATTACTTAGTGGAGAATAAATACTTGTAACGAAGTTATTTAACTAAGAAGTTCAATATAAGTAAACATGCGTTACGGTTGGGTGGTTTTTTTTGAAAATACTGATTTTGAACTTTTTGTCCTTTGGTTTAAAATTAGAGTTTGCCTCATCTAGCCGATTCCAGGGTTGTGGGAAATATCCAGTTCCCCCATTATTTAGCAAATCCTTTTTTTCAAATTTACTTCATCTTACTTTCTCAAATATTATGGATCCAGGGGTTAAGGAAGTAGCCACACGGTCGTTTTTGAAGAAAATCTTGAAAGTTATAAATTATTTATTCAAATTTTAAAATTTGGTTCAAAAACCTTCTGACACTCGCTTGTAGTAGATTAGATAGTCATTCAGAAGTGAGATTTTTCAGTTCTGTGCATACGCTCTGACACGTTCCGTAAGAAGAGGAGAGCCAGTTCGGGGAAATTAAACTGCAGGAGCAAAGACGTGCAAAACGACTCGAAAAACTGACGAATGGATTTTACAATAAAATTTAAAAATAAAATGCTCAGTGAACGAATCTGAATAATTTATATCTAAATTTGTCAAAAGTTCAAACGAAATTCCAAATTTTAACAAGTATTTGCGGTTCATAAAATGTGAATGAAAGCTAATTAAATTTTCTACATTGCGCGGTAGGATAATTAAAGGGAACAAACGCTAGACTTCAACTTGTTCTACTCTCAGAGTTGCATGTTTAATGAGTTCTCATTTCGGTATAACCGAGACTTGTTTACCGTCCGTGGAATTCCACTTTCCCTGACACAATATCATGTGTGGGGTCAATGCTGAGATATTTGACAAATATTAAGGGGGTAATTTTATTATTTTATTATATATATTCCTTATTAAAATAAGGAAAAATGAAGTTTCAAGTATGGTTATCTTTAAAATGTCAACTTCTTCATTTTGTTTACTTAATCTCATGAAAAATTTGTTTTTATAAAATGTTTTAATTCTTGTTCTTATTGGAAATTTGATGGGATTCATGAGGAGGTATTTGTTGTCCCTACGTCGAGAAATGTGGGGAGGCTCCTCCAGCATAAATGACAATATTGAAAGAAAGTCAGTGTCAGGACGTCAGGAGTGAAAGTGGGAGATTATTGAAGAAGAATAATTTCATTCCATTTGATATGGAAGATTGTGTAATTATGTCTAAAAATATTTCGACACACTAACTTCCAGCAAATTTGTTTGGAACTCTTGTGAATCTGCTATGATCGTGTTAAGTCTTATAATTGCGGATACAAAACCCGAAAATGTGCAGAAGGTGAAAATAAATAAACAATTGTTGTCCTCATACAGTAAAAACATTTTGAAATAGCAAATAACCATGCGTCACGTTTTGGGTGCTCCAGCCGCAATTTCCGGGTAAATATTATTAAAACACTTCGGTTGGAAGGTATTTATTTTGAAAGCTATTGGGAATTAGAAACGAGGGATAAAAGTTCAAATCCAATTTCAAGTCACCATCTGATTATTTTCTTCCAGCCAACCAATACTTAATATTCCGGGATTACAAATAAATATAGTTTATTAACTTTGATTTATCCATGGTTTCTTATGTACATACTTCTTTCAATGTTTTATTATTGACCCTGTGACCCAGCTCAATGAAATGAAATTTAGAAAATTTGGGCGAGATTTGCTACAAATTGGGGGACTCCAACATTTTATGAATAACTCCCTTACGGGCCTAGAGATGGTAGCAGATTATTGTGATCACACTGTATATGTACATTATACGGAAAATACTTGTCTATAGTTGCTTACTGTGTTGTCGCTATTTTACTATTAAGTTTCTATCGATCTGTAAATTCTAATATTTTATCCGTTCCAAATTCCAACACGTTACAACCTTCAGGTACGACCGTCATTGTAAATCATATACTTCAAGTGGCATGTAAATTAAAAATTTATTTTAAATTTTTCCAACTAACATTCAACCTCTAAGCCTTCGTCATTTTGTTCCATATTGTTTCGTTACAGTAATAAAAACATAAATATCGACCTACAAATCGACCCCTACTCAGTACTTTTTTTTATTAGACGTTAAATGGGAGCCTTTGATTCAGAGAATTATAACTTAACTAGTTTAAAAACAAATGCATTCGTCAATAATAAAAAATTCTAAAATAGAACCCATATTTTTGTGGGATATATTACGTGGTTAATTTTATTAAACAAGCTAAATTATACGCAAGCTTTCGACATCATCAGGCACTACCAAGCAAGTGATAGATAATTTGAATAACTGAGAAAAATACAATTTTTTAAAAATTTTCTAGGTACGAACGTTTTTTAAGAATTAGTTTTTGAATTTTTGAACCAAATTGTACAACACAATTTGACTGGTGCCAACTTTAGCAATAAGACACAAAATTGGAAGTAAATATGTTAATTTTATTTCCTGATGTAACCCTTCCAGTTTTTGTTTCAGTGTAAGTATGCGCACTAATTCAAAGTGGTGGAAGGCCAATGTCTGATATATTCTAGATTATACAAAACCGGTAGAATAAAATCACTGTCAATTAACGGAAACAATATACAACAAATTATGAGTCTTCCTCCTGGAACGCTTTTGTCATTTCACACAAAGCTACATAATTATCTGTACATAACACTGGATTTTAAGCAAGTTTCATTAAAAAATAGCAATTATTACGTAAATTCACGTATTTTTTTTAAATGTTATTAACAAAAAATCTATAGGATAATATTAAAACTAAAAATTTGAATTCTGTTGTATAACAACTTTTGAAACCTGTATTACAATTGAAATGAATTAACCGATTACCTATCAACTGACCAAATGTGGATTGAAATTTCAGGTAAAATATATAAAGTGGCGTCTAAGTTTTTTTTTAATAGTGCGTATTGGAGAATAAAAAATCGGGTTTTATATTGGAAAACATTCAAATTTCGTTTTTTAATTATAGTAAAACAACTTAGTTTCTATGAAATCCCAAGCTAGTAAAGCTCATTTTTTTCAGATTTGTAATATAAAATACTCTGTAATTTCAGGTACTGTATTGTAATAGTTGTCCGCAAGTATTGACCAATTGCGTTTCAATTTTTAAAACTACAAATAAACTAAAAAGTTACCAGGTGTAAGAGGAATAGTAAAAGTATCAATTATTACTGTAAGTTCTGAAATCAGTTGTCGCAATTCACAATCGTGCAGATTCCTACCAATGATGTTAAACCTCGATTTATTTTTTTAGAAGGCAATAGGACAATGTAGGTAAAACGAATGCTGGGTATTTTGCTGGACCATGCTTATTTACTGCTGAATTTAATGAATCTGGTAGGATTTTATTTGGGTAATATTTTAACAAAAATAAAATAGGAAGTTTAATCGGATGAAAAAAAGCGATTTTTTAGCTATCCGATGTATGCACATTCAGCTCAAGAAATTTTGATGGTTGAAACTTCTATAGTTCCTGTTCCTACCTCTCAAGAAAACCTCTTACGAAACATCTAAAGATTGACCATTGGTTCCAGAAGAAGCACCACCAGAGGCATGATTGCAATGGATTCAATGGAAGAAAGATAATTATATGAAACGGCGTCAAAGTCAAATTTAAGGACAAACACTCCTCCCAGTGCATTATTTTTCACTTGATTTACATTCGCATTTCACTTGTCCCCATTTTTTAATTTTGATTGGATTTGACATTATTTGTGCTCAAATTTTACATTTTTTTGATATGAAGTTGTGAACCTGACGTGAATGTTTTTGTAAACAATATGATGGCCAGAGGAGGGAGAAATTTCAAATTATGGGAGACATAATTTCCCACCTATTTAGGTTGGACTTAAACAAAATACCAACTTCCAAACTCTGGTATGACAATATTGATGGAAATATATTTGGTAAAACAATAAATAAAATACCTTAAAATTGTTTTAAAAAGCACTTCATTCCTAATTATTAAATTTTATTACATTTAATACACAATTTTAATTACATAATTAATTTTTACAAACGCCCCTTACAATGTTAAAATGAAATTTAAAATCCTAAACTGACGTTCTCTGACTGAAATGACAATTATAAAATTCAGTTTGTTTATTTGTACACAATCATTGGTCATAGTCTTTTGCCCCTAAATAGATTGGATTGTTCTAAAAATCTGGTCCCCCATGATTTAGCAAATTCTTGTCCATATTTCTATTAAATTTATTCCTTCCACTAGCTCAAAAATTATGGATCCAGGTCTTGTTTCAAATTTGTTTCAAAAAACTTCTGAACCTAGTTTTTAGAAAATTTCATTGTCGTTCAAAAGAGAGATATTCCAGTTCCGTACATTGGTTAAGAATTTTGGGCGCGTTCCGTACGCTTGGGGAAATTAACTGCAGAAGCAATGATGTGCAAAAGGACTTGAAAAATTAACGAGCGGGTTTTACAATAGATTTGAAAATAAAATCCTCAGTTGAACTAATTTGAATCCCCAGTAAGTTAAAATTTGGTAAAAATTGCATTACAGTTGGGAAGAAATTGCAAAATCAACAATTATTTGCGATTTATAAATATTTAATAAAGCTAATCAAATTTTCAAAATAGGTTAAAGACCTAGTGCAGGTCCCAGGCTTCAATTGATCTATTGGATAATCAAAGGGAACAGATACTGGAATTCAAATTGACCGTGCCTCATGATTTTATCTTTGGTGAGTTCTCATTGCCAAATTACATTTACCTTATCTGTAGATTTCAAATTCCAACTCAATATCTTGTGTGGCGTCAGTGGTGACATATTCAAATTTACTTCACTGACCTGGACCAAAATTTCAGCTCACGGGAGGTCAGGGAAAATAAAGATTAAAGTCGGGTTCTCTTTAGAATGTCAATTTCTTCAATCTGTTTATTCTCACAACGCTCTCTTGTAGGAAATTTTATGGGATTTCTGGGGAGGATTTGTTTTGTATGTATGTATGTCCCTACGTTCAGAACCATGGACTCTAAAAGGTTTATTTGTATATACCGATGAGCGTATTATATTAAACTAAAAACTCTTTCAAAATTCTATTATAATTATGTTATTATTAATTATAATTAATTTATTATGACCTACACATGCCAATGTGGGTCCAAAAAGTGGCCGTAAAGACATCAAAGGTGAAATCTAATTTTTGGAGCAAAAATACATAGGCCATACAAATGAGATGCTGTGCAGATTTAGAGGCATGTTATGGAATTTATTTTCTAAAATAAAGGTGTATTACAAAATATGCACAATTTTTCTTTTCACTTTTTTCTTCAACTTTGGGGGAAGCCCAAATGACAAGTTTTCATTATAATTATGCACTTACATAACTTTGAAGAGATACAATTTTCGTTAGCAATTTTATTTCAAATGTAATTGACGAGCAATCTATCTGGTGATAATTTGTAACTATAGTTGTAAATTTTAATTCCTGTTTTCCAATTTTGATGCATTATTAGTCTGTCAATAGGACACTTATATCTCAAGGCAGAGCTTCAGGAAGTTGAGGCAAACTGTATGAAGTGGCATCCAAGCACTAGAATACTCCGTAAAAATCCATAGAACCATCTACTGTGCTAAGTAGGAAATCCCTCACAAAATTAGAATTTTTCTGAAACGTTGCTATACACCGTATTTATTGCAAGGAAATAGGAGACGGTTTCAAATACGCAACTCAAATGTTTTTATGACTCAGCCTTGTTCAAAATGATATTTCAAGTTGCGTCTAAATTTATCTTAAATGTATCATAACTCTCAGTTTTAGGTCAAGATTTTGAATATATTTCGCGGAGCAAGTTTTTTATTTAGGGGGTTTTAAAAATTTGACTGAGAATTTTGAAAAAAGTCGTACATTTTGACAAGGTTTTGACATGATATTTTTTTAAATAGAAGGAATCATCTGACACCTGTGACCCACCCCCCTCAGGACTAATTATCTGATGGTGGAATAATTAAATAATTGATAAAAAAATATTAATTCAGACTGGTCTTTAAAATTTGAAAAATACAGATTTTGAAGGATTGAAGTACTTTAAAGAAACTGGAATAAGTTTGGTCTCAAAAGGCCCATCTCTGTTGATGTTAGCTCACTGAAAAGGTATTTAATTGCTCTATAACATCATGTCAGTCGGAATTCCTTGTTCGAATTTTGATGGGATACTCAAATTCGCCAATTTATCGATGGACCCAAATGTAAACATTTTTTTCCGTCAAGAACAAGGAATCATGTGAGACTTGGTACTTCCCCTTAGAACAAATTGGCTTTCAATGAGGTTGTTGAAAAAAAAATCATGATCATAGGTTTTCAAAATTAAAAAAAAAACACATTTTGGGAACGGTTGTGTAATTCGAAAACCAGCAGAATATTTTGACCTGCATTTCGCATCTCGGTTACTAATGTCTGACTTAAAAAAATCTTTAATTGATTTAAAACGTAAAATCGTTTCGACCGAAATTCGGAAATACTAGTGAAAATTTGGGTGCGGTAATCAAATTCGCCGAATTTGTTTTTACCAATTTTAAAGCGGATTTTAAAAGAACTAATAATTATTGCAAAACAACAAAAATCGCGCCGTAGATAAATTTTGGCGGGATATTCGGCCGGGTTTTTACTGTAACGGCCTATAGTTGCAGCAAGTAATAACGTAACGATAACGGGATAAGGGTGAACAAATCAGTTATCAAAATAACGATAGCGTTCCAACGTATGTAAACCAAAAACGATATTGTAACGTTACGCAACGCTATCAAACGAGTATATGCGTGTACATACATATTTTTTACATTACTCATCGACAGCTACAATTGGCTTTCTTTGGAGTAACTGCGCATGTAAATAAACTGGGAATATATTAAAAATCATAAATTGCAATCGGTTGACCGACAGCTCAATGAGCGAAGCAATTTATAATTCACAAATTTATACAATAAATTTACACACTGATTCTCATGTGGAATCAACTTTTCACTTTGCAGGATAACACGTTATTTCTGATGGCACTACAAAGACTTACTAGCGTCAATGCAAACGAATTGAAATTGTTTGCACTTCAGCAAGTAAGCAAAAGTAAAAAAATATCTAGATGGGCTTTCATTCAGCACCTTTAAGGTTCGAACATCCATACCGACGTTGTAACGCTATTACCCAACTTTTTTTTGTATATACATACTCATTATTCTCAGCATACATAAATTGCAGTATTTCTTCCCCGAAATATGTAGTCTACATAAAATTGCCTACAAAATATTTGAAAATTTGAGCATAACCTACAATTTTGCCTACTTGTGGGCATACATAGAGGGTATGCGCCCAGCTTTTCCTTGCAGGAATGTCTTCGACGACCGTCAAGGGAAAATGCACGACAAATTTGAAGAGTAAATGGCGGGAAAATGGGAAATTTGAAGTGGTTGTATGATGATTCATGAGGTCAGGGGAACGTGTAAACCAAATTTGAAGCGTAAACATCGATTTTGAAATTTTTCGAAGTTTTGAAAATTGAAAAATTTGAAGTGGTTTGCACATTTGCATGGTCAGGAGTTTGTGGTGGGCAAATTTGTTTTCACCTAGGCTTAATAGTATAGAAGCCTTTGTGTCCACAAGGTCAAAACCGAGATCGCTCCAAGATTCCGTTTGTTGAGAAGTTTCCCATAATATTGGAATTTTGGAAAACTGGGAAATTCAAAGTGGTCGTTTGATCATTCACAAGGTCAGGAGAATGTGTAAACTAAATTTGAAGCGTAAATATCGATTTTGAAATTTTTCGAAATTTTTTTCAAAATTTTGAAAATTGGAAGTGGTTTGCACATCTACGTGGTCAGGAGGTTGTGATACTGAAATTGGTTTTCAGCTAAGTTGAATAGCATTGAAGCCTTAGTGTCCACATGATCAGAACAGAGATCATTCCATTATATCGCTTCGCTCATAAAAACTTGAGTTGGATGTGGTCAGCCTGAGCATAATTTATGTATGATAATGAAAACATGGCAAATTTTTATACAAAAGTTGTAATTACTTATTGGCGACGTGTGATCGGCTTACGAATTAAGTTTTGTCTCAGATGAAGTTTTCAGTGGATGAGAAATAATCTTGGTGAATACTGTCGCTAGATCAGTCACTCCGGAACGTCCGAAAAAGTGGGGGGACAGCAGTTTAAAATTAGTTTCAGTTAATTTGCTAGTGGCCACATACAAAAGTATGTATCTAATTACATACAAGGTTACACATTATTTTTCGTTAGCTAGCCCATATAAGGATACAAAATATAGATCTTCCAATTTTTAAAGATTTTATTTTGTTTTAAAAGAACAAGATTTCACAAAAGACCCCAATTCAATCTCATATAGAAACATTTTCTTACATACACTAAATACAGTACTAGCAAAATTTTATGGATTTCAAAAAGAGGTATCAAAGAATCATTGCACTGATTGCAAACTAATTCAAGGAATGGTTCAATCTGTTCTTTATTTTTTGGTCTGGTCTGATCCAAGCGTATGATCATTTCGTAAGATTTGGTCCACAATTTTGTTGCAAGGAACCGATAGATTACATAATTGGTTTAGAAGTGCATGGCGTGTTCCATCCGTTGGAACATACCAATTTGAACCAAATTTCTCAAATTCTTTGAAGTAAATGTTTCACCAAACAACTAAATTTAATAGTAATTATTAATATCCTGAAATAAATTCCTTCGGTTGGTGTTTTAATACTCGTATTATTTTCAATAATACCAGCAAACAAAAACCTATCGAGTTTATAATTTGCTCCGATCAGTTTTTTCCGATATTCTCCTAATTCAGGAACGGTATTGACAGTATGGTTCGACATTTTGGAACAGATTTATCGGACTGACATGAGTTTATAAGAAAGCCAAAATTTTGGCATGGATCAATCTGGTAAGGGGAGGTCAAAATTTTCGGCATATAATATTCGGAAACAATATTCCAAAAACAAGATCAACAAAAGCAAAGAATGTTGGATAGAAAAATATGCTCTAATTTCTTGATTGGTCACTTTACGTTAAATTTCTGTTACTATTTAAATTATCACACAATTTCAACCGTGAAAGTTTATTGCAATACTGACGTAAATTCACGCGAATAAGTTCAAAATTATTATCAACAAAAATATTATTTACGACTGCAGTGTCGTGACTCGTGACCGACTACTTTCACTACTCAATTTTGGCAGTAACCTAGATGAACCGACCTACACAAGTATTCACATGCCAGTATAAAAAATATATTTTGTACTTTTAAAATTTTTTGCTTACAACAAATAGATTGTTTCTGCTGACGAAATCGTAACATACGATATCGTAAATTTTGTTCAAAAATAAACCTCCAAGTTATTACAGAAACAGTGGCAATGAAAACCATAGATTTGCGTTGTATTTTTTATATTTCCTTGAAGAACTTATTGAGTATGTGGTGACACACTGGTCAGACCAATGTATTGATGATTCGGCACAGTGTCACCCAACCTTTTGCTAATCCCTAAAGCCCATATACGGAGTGATGGATAAAAATAGTAAATTCGGTCATATTCAGGAATTTAACAAAAAACATTCAACTTCAGAGTTCATCCTTTCCCGGGTCTTTCCAACTTTCGCTCCGTAAGGTGAATTTCCCGAACATTGCTTACTATTTAACCTGTTAGGCTCACGTTTCCCAACTTATTGACCCGTTTGATAGGTCCCTAAAAAGCCCATGAAAGTTTCTGCAACAATACGTGAAAAAATAGTTTTGAAAAACTGTTGAAATTCAACAATTTAAAACTCTTGAAATTAAACATCAAAAAATAAATTTTGATTTTCCATCACTCTATAAATTGTTGTATCTAGAGTTTCTGAGGTAGTGGGATAGAAGAAATATTATGACATCTGTATAATAATTTGCTAAAACAAGGGGAAACGGATACTTTTTACCATCCCTCTGTATATGGGTTAGAGAGTATAAAAGTTTTCCTGGTAACAAAAATTCAATGCATATAATAAGAAACAGTATCTATGGGACAGTTACAGTGTCCGTGGGACAATTTTGTTTCAAGCTGTCCTGTCCCTTGTCCCACGCGAAATCCCTGTTCCCGGTAGAAGAAGCTCGCTAGTATAAAGGAAACGTTTTGATGCTTATTTGTACAAATTGTAGGGGATTTCTCAGGGAGCTATCTTGGAGGTACCTACGGTGAGAAGGATGGTCTGAAGCATGATCCTTAAACAGGTCGAGTAATAATAAGGTTGGAATACATTCAATCTCAGAAGCGAATGTAAGGCAAAGTTCATGAATTACTTGAAAGCGTTTCCATAACACCAAATATTTTTTCTTGATTTCAATCTTGCATCACTTTCTTTTGAGATTCTGAGACCGTAATTGTTGACCTATGAAGATGATATTAGACTCAAACGAATCCCTTTGAAATTTGATAGAAACAAAGCGCTTAGAAAGATTTATATAAACACAGGAGCGCTCCTGAAAAAATGACGAAGACAAAAATGTCTTTTTTCCGCACCTTTCACACTTCCCCAACATTGCCCCGGGTCTTTTCCAGTCATGTCCACAATTCTCGACATTAGAGATCGTTGTTATATCTCCCCGGAATTTTCGCAGCATATTTTCGATAAAATAAAAATAAAACTGATGATTCCAAAATCAACAACATCTGATACAGTATTCCGCGAGAATTAAAACGTGAAGATATCGAAATTTAAAAAAAAACGACTTTGCTTAACATTTCTTGACCCTGCGAGAAGTCAGATTTTAACAATGAAGTAATTAATTTTTAGAGAATTTAGAAAAGAGTTAGCTACAAACTGGGAAATCAAATACTTTATGAATCCACTCCCTTAAGTGTGTGGTAGAGGGGGCTCATGATTATGGACTCTCTGTAGAATTAATTGTAATGTATAATATCAAATGGGCGGGAAGGACGCCTTATAATGTACAGAAACTGTAATGCTTACCTCACTAGAAACTTACTAATTTCCGTTCGATGTAGTGTTGTTAGTTTCAGTCTTACAAGTAACCCACGCCCCATGCCGACTCGGGATCGGAATGAAATTTTGTGGGAGCTTAGGTACCTGGCCAAATGTCCTAGCGAGAGCAAAAGTTTGTGCCATCTCGCCCTGGTTTGCGCGGGAAATCGCGCAGAAGTTTTAAATTCAAATTCGTGAATACAGGGTCCCCCCTGTCCAACTTGAATTTTCCAATGTTAAATCCCATAAGGAAACTTCATTTTCAAATTTCACAAAAAAATAAAAATGCTAAAAATGCAATTAATAAAAAATGCAAAGCTATTCAATATCCATTATACACAATATTAGCATGAGTGAATAATTTTTATCCTTTGAAACCCAAATTGATTTTTTATTAAAAACGTGGCAATGCTGTTACGAGAGGAATTGAGATAAAAAGAATCTTAAATTTTGCAAAATTGGAAACCCTTTCGTTTGAACATAGGAAATTCGTATATGGCGAGATGGCTCAAATCAAGTTTACAAACATGCTAATATTGTGTTATAATGGACATTAATTATGCATAATGCCATGCTTCTTGAACATGCTGTTTGAATTTTTGTGCGAGAAAATCTGGAAGAAATGTTACAAATCCAGCGGATTCATAGGATATTGCGTAGTGATCGAAAATTCTTTCTGTCAGCCAAACTTTGTCCTCTGGACTTATTTTGCTCTTCCATGCCTGTAAACCATTTAAATATTATTGACCCCGAGCGCAATGCTCGATCGCTGTTCGAATTTGTTCAGCAAATATTGCACCTTCTTCGGCTCGTTTGGAAATTTCAGGATAGCTTGCCCAGGATTTCTGAATGAAAGATAGAACCTTGGTAGTAGCCGGTTGTATATTTTCACATTTTCCCGGTATTTCCATAATTTTCACAATTTCCGGAATAATCTTCTTGACAATACTTCTCACTTGATTTGGTGTTGGAATACCTGTTGCTGCAAAATCGGGTGGTAGTAACAAATTTTCCTTGGATGCTTGATGCTGTTGTTTCAGTTCTGTAAATATTTTTTCAAATTGATCCGACTTCGATGTCATAAAGCTATGTTCGGAGGAAATGGACCTTTGAAACCAGATTTCTGCCTGCTCTATATCGTAATGTCGTGTGAACTTGCAACACAGATTTATGGACGCATTAATACAACCTATGGAGTAAACAATTAATCAACCGTAAGGATATGTAAAGAACATGGCTTCAAACATTAAGGATCCGAAATCCACTCAAAGTTATTCTACCTCTAGTTTGAAAACATATTTGTGCAAGTTCCTTGAGGAATCAAATATTTTGAGTCTCGGCCATATTTGGGCTAAGGGGGAATTGATTCACAGTACGTTCTATCTGACTGATTTAATGGATTATTCTTCTTCCTATCACC
This sequence comes from Allacma fusca, assembly GCA_947179485.1. Lineage (NCBI taxonomy): Eukaryota > Metazoa > Arthropoda > Collembola > Symphypleona > Sminthuridae > Allacma > Allacma fusca. Next base: position 18,951,619 of record OX359248.1, on the reverse strand, counting down.
AATATTTGCGAAAGTAAACAAAATATGGTATAGTCCGGATGAGTGGGGGACGCGTGAGCCTGATGTTCCAAAATATTAAGAGATGCTATTCCCTTCTGCTTCTCCCAAGCTGGCAATCGTAAGCTTCTTCCACTATGCGTGTAATTAAATGTGGAGCAAGGAAAGTGTTTATTCTGGATGAGAAATGACTTTTTACTTTTATTTCAAAATTATGAAAGTTTTCAAAAATGGAAGGAACTCAATAAAATAAAGTACAGCTCTGCTCAAAGTCCAAAACCTCTCTCTCTTTTTCTCTCGAGCTCGACCTCACGCAGGAGATCAGCCCAGAGCTTTTCCACCTTATCCACCTCCTCTCACTTTCCAGTACTTTACAAAGTACTCCTCCACATGACCTTTGAAATATCACATAATATCCCAACATTCCCCCAACACAGACACACTCACTCCAATACTCCTTCCCAATACATACACATGACCCCTCAACCTTAACCTGCACAAGTGCTACAGGACAGTACCCCGGACTTGAATGAACATAGATCGTCCCGATCTTTACACTCTTCATAATGATTTATAGATACGAATGGAATGAATTTACACAAGATTGAACCAAGAATTGAGATATTTATACATATATATAAGCCAATTATTTGTGCGAGTTTACAGAAAGATTGGAAATTTATTTGAATGCAATTACATCCAATCCTCAAACATAGGGATGGGTGGTTGTTTGACGGGATATTTAATTTTTCGGGGAGCAGTACAATTTTTAACTTTATGAGGTCCTTTGCACCTTGGGCAACTAATACGGAAAGATTTGATTTCGGTGGGATTTAAAGTTAATAATGATGGGGGCTTGGCTACGGGATAGTTTCTCTTAATGCTGGGTTTATGGATGATCTTCAGTTGTTGCACTTCTTTAGCTGCAGACTCTGTAATGGGTGTTGTAGGGATGTTCTCGACCAAAGTGAGATGTCGTTTTGGCGACATACGACCTGTTGATGTTACCAGCTGAGGCATTATGATAGGTCCAAACGGGTTATAGTCCTTGGATGGATCATGAACATTTGCTGGATCAACTAGCTTGGGAATGGTGAATCCACTGACTGGCTTTGCTACATAAAGGTCAGCCAGACTTGAAAGAAGTTGTATGTCGGTGCGAAGCTCTCCATGTCGAACATAAGGTAGGCCTAAGTTATAGCCTGCCGATTTATGGGAGCTGAGGCCCAATTGTTCCAAATCAGTTACCTGTAATAAACTAAAGTAAAAGCTTCGAACCAATTAGCATATGAACTTGAGTTCCCCAAGAAGAAGTAAAAGAAAAGTAAAGAATATCATGCAATACGATTTAAACTCGTGAATTGTAGACAAGATTCAAAGTTTCTACTGGTATAGGTAAAACTTCAGCAAGTAGATTGTGGCGAGTTAGACTTTTGACTAAAAATTGTACGTAATCTAGTTAGTGCATCGTATCCAAATCGTTTAGGTGGTTTAATGATTCTGCCACACCTTGTTGTCGTGGCTTCTTGACTAGCAATTGAGGATACCGAACTTGCTCGAGAAGCACTGGCAGGTACTTCTACGTTTTCGGCAACCTCTGGAATTAACGAAGGACTAACTATTCGTATGTCATTACTTGCTTCGGCTACAAAATTATCTTGTAGAGACCTGGGTTGCGGGGGACCTGGCTCTACTACTACGGTGACTGATGCAGATGAATTAAAAGGGACGGAATTATCTAAAACTGATTCTGCTGAAGCAGCACTGCTGCCAGCACTGACAGAATCAAACATATCCTGACTACTAGATGATTTCTCAGCCTGCTGAGAATTAGAGCTACCATTACTTAAAAGGTTAAAACTTATACTACTATGACTAGATGTGTTTTTAGAATCTTCATCAACTACACTTGATGCATTTGAAGAAGAATCTGTTAAAAACAAATTGGCGATGCTCTGAACAATTGACGAGACTTCGCCGCTAACGGCATCACTAAAATGATCATTTGAGATTTGGCTATTACTCTCACGCGTACTAAATCTTTCAAAAATAGCCAACTTCAACCTATCTGATAACTCTGAACCATTTGATGGAATGCGCGCGATGGATTCAGCTTTGTCAGAACTGTGCGAAGGCTCAGAAACAATGGGATCCCCTTGAGATGACAAATCTATGTGCAGACTGTCTGACAGTAAACTGTCATCAAGCGGTGCATAATACCGTTTGAGATTGTGAGCGTGAGCGATTAAGTATACCTGGTTCTTGATACGCTGTCCCTTAGCTCGTAAATCTAGCAAATAATACGTCAAGGGTGCAGGGTGTGCAAAGACCTGGTATGGACCTTTGTATTTAACTAAGAACTTTCCTGTAGTACCTGGTTTCCGATAAAAGGACCTTTGTAAAACTAGATCGCCTATTTCGAAAGGTTTCACAGGATGCGTTCTGTCTGCCTTAAGCATCTGCTGAAGCTGGTACCTACAAGTATTCTCATTGGCCTGCCAACGAGAATTGATGAGATTCTTGTAAGTGTCAAACCTGTCTACAGGTGCTTTCTTTAATACTGGTAAAATACCGTCTACCGTAAGATTTGGGTGCCTACCGTATAACAAAAAATATGGAGAGTACTTGGTTACTTCATTAACAACGGAGTTAAGCCTTGCAGAAACTTCCGGCAATAATGTATCCCAATTCTTGTGATTCTCATTGACGTGTTTAGCTATCATTCGGTTAATATTGGCATGAGTACGCTCACATATGCCGTTGCTACTAGGATGATTTGGGGAGATAAAAATGAGCTTAATACCTTTCCTAGCGCAAAATTCTTGAAACTCCTGGCTAGTAAATGCAGCCCCATTATCGCATACTATAACACTGGGCGTACTGAATCTTAAAATCCAAGAATTAACTGCATGAATAGCTGAACTAGTTGTGAGGTCCTTCGTGGGATATGCCTCAAGCCATCGGGTTGACTGATTTACTATAGTTAGCGCAGGTCTTTTATTGCGCTGAGTTCGTTTGAACTCCCCTATAAAATCTATAGCAATGCGAGTCATTGGTTCAACAGGTGCTATGACTGGAGTGTACCCTTTGGTGACTTCATAATTGGCGTTATGAAATAAGCAGGTTTGGCAATGCTTTAGAAAACGACGAACAGTCTGATCAATTCGTGGCCAGGTGAACCGAGATTTAATAACTTGGAGAGTTTTATGGTAACCTTGGTGACCTAAAGCTGTCTCATGGATTTCCTTAAAAACTCTGTGTTGTAGAACTTTGGGAACACATAATAACCACAGCCTATTGGAGTCTTTATAGTTTGCCTTGTATAAAATTCCATCAATTAATGCATAATCGGATGCATACTTATGAGGTACTCCTTCTTCAATTTGCAGCTGGGATTTGCAGACTAAATCTATGATAGTGCGTAGTTTGGAATCAGCATACTGCAAGGCATAAAATGAAGCTCCTTGAAATTCCTGTGCATACTCAAATAGAGACTGATTGTCGTTAACAAAATCACGTTTGCTCGTGTCAATCTGGATCTTACATAAATGAATATACTTCGGTTTATCACTAACCCCAAAAATACTCTGATCAAGTAATTCAGACTCATCATCTGTGGGCGGTAGTGGAGCTCTGGAGAAAGCGTCTGGGACAACATGATATTTCCCTCTGTTATGTATAACTTCGAAGTCAAACTCTTCAAGGGCTAATTGCCATCTCGCTAAACGGCCGTGTGGGTCTTTGAGATTTAGGAGGTATTTGAGACTGTCATGATCGGTGTAAACTTTAAAATGACAACCGTAAATGAAATGCTTGAACTTAGTTATTCCAAATAAGACTGAGTAAGCTTCCCGATTAGTCGTATCCCAATTGACTTGCGCTTTGGTGAGGGTTTTGGAGACATAACCTAGGGCTCTTCTTTTACCTTCCTGTACTTGACAGGCGACGGCAGCTACTCCGTCCGCAGATGCATCACACCATAATTCCACTTCGACTTTCTCGTCAAAGAAAGCCAGAATTGGTGCTTTGGTCAACCGGGACTTAAGTTCGTTGAAAGAGGCTTCTTGCTCCTCACCCCATTTAAAACGCGAGTCTTTCTTGGTTAATCGAGAAAGGGGAATAGCAATTATACTAAAGTGTTGGATGAACTGTCTGAACCAACCAATCATTCCCAAAAACCTCCTTACTGCTCTAACATTCTTCGGTTTAGGATAGTCTATGACTGCTTGAGTTAAGACTTTCTCAACAGCAAACCCGTCTTTGGAGATGGTGTAGCCAACGAAGTCTAACTCCTGAAATCCGAAATAACATTTATCGGGCTTTAACTTCAAGTTGAATTCAATAAATTTGTCAAGGACTTTCTCCAGACGCTCCACCATTCCCTCGAATGTGGGCGAGAAAACTATCACATCGTCCAGGTAGACTAGTGCGATATGCCATTTGTATGTCGATAATATCTTATCCATGGCACGCTGGAAAACTGAAGGAGCAACATTCAAGCCCTGTGGCATGTAATTCCATTCATACTTGCCATCAGGTGTTATGAACGCCGTCTTATGTCTACTTTCAGGATCCATTGGGATTTGATGGTAGCCCTGACGTGCATCTACCTTGGAAAACCATTTAGCCCCGCTGAGCCTATCAACAACATCAGTAATGCGTGGCAACGGGTATACATATTTCTTTACTGACAGGTGTAACTTGCGATAGTCTACGCACAGCCTGTACTTTCCAGTTTCCTTCTTGGGTATGAGTACAACTGGTGCTGCATATGGAGATGTACTTTCTCTAATCAGCCCTATTTCCAAATCTTTAGCCACAATGTCATTAATGATTTGACGCTGTTTAAAGCCGACTCTGTAAGGATTCTGAGCTACCGGTAGTGAATCACCTGTGTCTATCTCGCAAGACACTCCCTTAATTTCACCTAATTCAGAATCATCGAATGCAAACGCTGCACGGCGGTGTTGCAAAACCAGTTTCAGGGAATCTAACTGCTGATGAGATAACTCGTCTCCGAAATGAAATTGATTCCATTGCTCAGGTGTGAAGTGTGCATCTCCATGACCTACATCATTCTCCGCCGTCAAGATCTTTCCTTCCGAATCTATGAAGGGTACCGCTATGTCGTCGGCATCTAATGGAACTAATTTTCCTAGACCGCGTAATGCTGGAACTGTAACTGGAAGATCGGTGAAATTGGAAATGCATACTTGGCCTTTCCCATTATTGACGGTGAGGAGAGTGCGAGCTAAACCTATGCCGAATCTAGCACAGTGACTTCTATTTGGCTCAAATATGCATTCGCCAGAATAACCATCTGATGTATGGATGGTGACAACCTTCCCTGATGCTGGGGGAATGACTTGAACTTTACAAAGCCTGACTACTTTGATGGCAGGACAAGGATCGTTTGGGATTTCAATTTCATTAAAAGGAAAATTTACCACGACAGGCTCAGATTCTGCAAGCACCGTGGCAGCAATTTCATCATTGCCTGATAATTTCACCTGCGGAATAAAATCATTACAATTAGGATTTAACTGAAATTGTGGATTAGGTAGTGTGACAATTGAATTTACAGGATTGTGAATGGTAACTTGAGAACTGGGGTAAAGGGTTTCATTAGAACCATCGATAATGACTTTGTGCTCTCTGATAAAATCCATACCAATAACGACATCGCTGGTTGCCCCTGCAATCATATAGAAAAAGTGAGTAACTGGTGAGAACCCTTCCAGACAGACTTCCATTGGAACATATGTGTTAACTTCGTGATTAACTTGAACATCTACAGACAACGATATTAGGAACGGCGGTATTGTAACCAACTTATCCTGCAACTTAAGCCTGGCGAGCATTCTGAACGACAATGTGCACATATCGGCCCCCGTATCTATGCTGGCATCATAGACATTTCCATCTTGAAGTGTTATAGGATATGGGAATGCTGGTCTTATTGGATGCGGTGCAAATGGCTGTTTGTATGAAATGCTGGAGGGAAGTGACACCATATCTATATCCTCACATGGGAGTATTCCATATCTGTTAGAACACGGAATCTGAAATGGACTTTGTGAATTGTTAAAATTATGCTTAATTGAAGTAATAACTGAAGGTGACTTAACAACTGAAGGTGACTTGACCTCAATTGGAACCTTACTAAAAACTAAATGATTTGGAATCTGCAAACCTGGCGTGTGCAAATCTAACGCTGGGCTAGCAGTTTTCCTATAAGAATTATAAAATGTTAATGGAAATCTAATTAAATGGAAAGGAAGCTCCGAAAAATCGATCCAATCCGCCCGAATTTCCCGCAAATTCGAACGGATTATTAGTTTTCCGGCTGCGAATTATCAGTGGTTGCCTTGGACCCGGATGGACGCGAGGGTCGAGGTCGACCCTCATCATCGCATTTCTTGTAGCAAAATCTCATAATATGACCTGCTTTGTTACAGTAAGTGCATATTTTGCGACCGCTACTGTCTACCAAGGTCTTAAGCTGGTCGGAAGTTAATTTCTGCCTAGGTACAGTAGTTGATGATGCAGATGGATTATGATTGGAACTTGAAGATGTGGCTATTGGTTTGGTTGTATGGGATTTCTGTGAATTGTGTACTCTAGGCTTGCCTATTTCAATTTGGTTCCTAAGCCGTTCTTCAAACTCAGCAATGGATGTGATATGAGCAGCACAGACAAACTCCCGGATTCCGTCCGGTAATCCGCTAAGCAATCTGCGAATTTGCTCAGTGGTGTGCATGGCCGGATCCATACTATGAAATAGTAAGCACTTCTTCGTTACATAAGCTTTGGGGTCATCTCCTAGTCTAAAATGTAACGCTCTGTTCTGAGAGCGTGCTGATTCCCTAGTGCTTGCGTCACTGAAGAAGCTAGTAAACTCTTTTTTCACTTCGTCCCAAATCGTCGTAACAATAGCAGGTGTGGATGCTGGATCATTAACTCTGGCTTTGATACTATTTTTTCGTGGTATCCACCACTGGCTAGCCAAACCACTCAAAAATCTATCAAAGTTAGCAATTGCCCATTTGGTATCGACGCTGTATGTTGTCATATCCTGTTCCAATTCAGTAATCCACTCGATGGAATTACTGGAGCCATCATACTTCCGAATTGCACTAATAATTTCGTAGCCTGACAATGGATCTTGCTGTCGAGCCTGTACAATAGATTGCACAGCAATCTTTACTATCTCAGCTACCTCATCTTTGGTTAACTTTGACATTATGAGAATGTAATGTAACTGACTACCAACTCAATGAGTGCTGAAATACTAAAAGTAGAAATAAAAACTAAAAATTAAAAATTAAATCTAATAAAAGCAATTAAAAGTACGCAAGCAAGCAGTTGCAATGGTAAATGAACGTTGATTATCTCAGGTGTGATGAGTTTATGCTAAGCGTGTATGGAAAAAAAAATCTGCTTAATTGTGCTATTATGCTGCAATAGCCACCCTAGTTTGAGTTTAATTTAAATAAAAATTAAAAATTGGGGAAATAGTTCCGCAGGGGACTTACAGTACATAACATCCACATTTAAATCAATAGAAATAATTACTGGGATTTTCTTATCGCAGGGGTCATACTAAAAGAAAAATTCGGGCATAAGGCCTCCGGTTGTTCCGTTGGGTGGTGACAATTTGTCACCTTATGCAAATGAAAAACGTCCAGATATAGGAAAGAGTGATGCAGCAATTCTATAAAAATTAGGACCATGGATGAGTTGCCAAATGAGTATTATGCAAAAAAAAGTGTAAAAACAGAAGCAGCTGAAAGCATCTAAAATTATTCAAGCTTGGGATAAAGGGAGGAATGAACTTTTTGTTCAAAAAAATTATTCTGGGTAGTTAAATTATGGTATTGGGTAGCGTATAAATAGTGAGAGGTGAGACAGGCGACTGCCACCTTAAAATTATTCTAATTGTTACTAGGTGTTGGTGAAGTTGAGTGAACTGTAGTACCCTGAACTATAAAAACATTTGAATAGAAAAAAGTATACCTGAAGGGCAAAAAAAAATGGAAATGAAGAATTACTGGTACGAATTAATGTGAGACTGGATTTGAAATAATTACCATTAGATTTGAATAATTTCGAGAAGCTGAAAAAAAATATTTGTGAAATTCAAAGAAGGTGAAAAGGAGAACTCAAGTTCCGTAATCCCCAAAAAAATATAATAAAGTTACTGCTTTACGCTAACTGCTGGGACACTGGAGCTTGATTGTTGCATCATGCCTCTGGGTGACGTCATTAGTAGTAGCTAATGGGTGATAAAGCGATGCAATAAGCCACGAAGCAATTATCTGCTGTAATTTGGAGAGCTGGACTACTGCTTGACTATAATTCAAAAGGCGAAATATAAATTACAAGTCTGAAATAAGCATAGCACATTGGGTAACCTTGACATTGGATTGGCTGGATGTGAGAGAAAAAAATAAAATTGTAGACGAATGCGCCCTCTCTGTCGCAAGCAGTTAAGATTACAAGGCGTGGTGTATGTAAGTAAGTAATTAATTGTCAGTAAAAAAACAACTGTAATCTTAGATAATTAGATTGAAAGCTAAGCGTCCGTTACATCATTAATTTAACATTATTGGTAAACCAGAAAATTAACTCAATTTGCTAAAAAAAATGACAAGATAATCTATAAGGACATGATATTGTTGTGAAGATTGCAACAATAATTTCAGCTTGCGACCTCTACAGGGGTAATGCAATAGCAATAACGGCGTGTCCGATGTTACTAATTATTAAGGTCTAGCGTAAGTACATACAAGTTATACAAAATATTAGTTTAATAATTTGGCTTCCAATGAGTCTCAGGGACAAGAATTGTAAAAACAATTGATAATAATTGATGCTACTACTGGAAAATTTAAGGAAATTGCGAAATGCTGTACAGTTGATTTTTGTTTTAAGGTAAATTACTACTGAAAAGGAATAACTGATTCGGATGGGAAAGACACAACTGAAAAGGAATAATTACTGATTCGGGTGGAAAAGACAAAACTGAAAGGAATTACTGAGTTTTTGTATTATTTACTTATCGGTAGGTAATAACTGCTGAAAAGTTGTGGATGGGATAAAAAAAATCATTGAGGATATGTGACTATGAGGCGAATGATACTATTTATAATGCTTGTGCGTAGTCAATGGCTCCCTCTGTGATGTACTTTAGTACCAAGGTAAGGCGTGGGATTGAGGGTGTTCCAAAAAATAAAGTCGTTTTAGAGAATGTAAAAAAATGAAAATAAAGTGTTTTCCAACTAAGAGCAGAATTTCACTGAATGAAAAATAAAATTGAATGGTTGGGGAAAAACTCCAAATGAAAAAAAAAAGAATTAGGAACCTTGTAGCATTAACTGAACATAAAGATAAATCAATCCTGTTGTTTATGTAGGGATGGGGAAAAACTGAAGAAAGTAACGAACTGAAGAATAATATTACTTAAAATGGCTTTAAGTGAAAAAAAATGAAAATAAATTGTTAGCATATGGTTCAAAATACTTGGCACTGTTAACTACTAATTACTGGAAAACTTGAGACACACAAACTACACCCTACTTACAATTTTACTTAGCATGGGGCAATATGAGACATGACCAAAATTTCAACAATTATTTAAAAACAAAAAAAAAGAACCAGAAACCGAACCCAAAACTTCAGAAAATATCGTCCAGGTCTTTAGGCGCCTCTTATGGTATAGTCCGGATGAGTGGGGGACGCGTGAGCCTGATGTTCCAAAATATTAAGAGATGCTATTCCCTTCTGCTTCTCCCAAGCTGGCAATCGTAAGCTTCTTCCACTATGCGTGTAATTAAATGTGGAGCAAGGAAAGTGTTTATTCTGGATGAGAAATGACTTTTTACTTTTATTTCAAAATTATGAAAGTTTTCAAAAATGGAAGGAACTCAATAAAATAAAGTACAGCTCTGCTCAAAGTCCAAAACCTCTCTCTCTTTTTCTCTCGAGCTCGACCTCACGCAGGAGATCAGCCCAGAGCTTTTCCACCTTATCCACCTCCTCTCACTTTCCAGTACTTTACAAAGTACTCCTCCACATGACCTTTGAAATATCACATAATATCCCAACATTCCCCCAACACAGACACACTCACTCCAATACTCCTTCCCAATACATACACATGACCCCTCAACCTTAACCTGCACAAGTGCTACAGGACAAAAATATATTGTTCTTCCTTTAAAAAAATTCCCAAAATTTGCGTAAATAATTTGACAATGTTGGGTCAACAGTTGTGGAGAGCGTAATGCAAAGACTCAAATTTTGAAACTTATCAAACGCAATTTTTAAGCATTTCATTCAGTATACGTAATAAATTCTTGTACATAGCAAAATTAAGGACATGCGTTATTTGACTATAAAAAATATAGATGGTATTTCAATTTCATAGAGTTTTCAAACAATTAGTTATGAATGAGGTAACTTTAAAAAATGACCTTGTTCAACAGCTAACTTCCAATATTGTGTTGCTCTCTCGGGATTCCTTTCGACACCAAGACCATGGTAGTACAGAATCCCCAAGTTGTTCGAGGCGTTTCCACATCGTTCCAAGGAAGCACGGCGATACCATTCAGATGCAGCAGCATAGTTTTGATCATAAACAGCCCCAAGTTCATAACATCTTCCTAGCATGTATTTTGATTCAGCAATCCCAATGTCGTTTAATGAGTTATCAGAGTACGATTGGTTAGCAGCTTCTTCAAAAAGGCTGACGGCCTTGCATATGTCCCGACTTATTCCTTCGCCGTAAAAGTACAGATCCCCTAATTTGTACATACCCTCAATATTTCCTGCTGCTGCTGCCTCTTGGAACAAAGAAGCTGCCTTTTGCTTGTCAAGTGGTACCTGATCCCCACGCATGCATCTATGAGCCATGGAAACGCAACCTCTTGCCCTAGTGTCTTTATCTTTGGAATTCATTAAATCTTGTATATCATCTATTGTGTAATCTCCCATTTTCATCCCTCGGGTTTGGTACAGTTGATCTGCAATTTCTCTGTAATTAGTAAAGTTATTGAGGGGATCCAAATGCTCGAATATTTTTTCTCTCTCTGCATCGATTCTACACTCGTCTCTTGCGTTTCGTACAGATTTCGGCACGGGTGTGTTTAAACACAAGGCATACTCAAAATAATCAATAGCTTTCTTGAACTCGTGCATGAATTTGTGCACATTTCCGGCTCTGCTGTATCCCTTCCACCAGGACGGTTGAAGTTCTATTGCCATTCTTGCATCTTCAAGCGCATTCTTATTTGCTTCGCGCATTTCATCAACAGAGGGGCTTCCTTTATTTTGAATCAGGTTCTTGTAAGCATAACTTCGATTGGAATGAATTGTCGCTCTCTCGATTTGTGATAGTCCGATTAACATTAAGGCTTTTGAATATAGATTGATCCCTTCCTCCGTTTTGTTCGATCGCACTGCTGCATTACCTTCCTCTCGTAATAACTTCGACTTAACCATATTTTCTTGGTTGATATCACCGTTCTGAAATTCAATTCCGTCGAGTTTTGATGTGGTTCGGATGTGTTCAATGTCCTCTAAGGAAACGCCGAGAGAAGTGAACAGATTTTGAGCATCGGACCAAATAGAACCGAACATTTCTGTACTTACCGAAAGTTCAGCCTGGTGAACTATGTGATTCCGTAAATCTCTTAACCTTCGAATTGTCTCATTTTCATCATTCAACTGTGATTCTTCTTCCGGTGTTGTTGCATCATTACTCTTGATATTCAAAAGGAACGAAGCCAAAAACGTTATATCCCAACGGAGTACGTCTTCTGTCTGTAGCATTGCTCTCTGGCGGTCATTTAGAGATTTACTTGTACAATGTCGGTCCCAAAACGTTTGCTTATTAGTCTTCGATGCATTTTCCCACTTTCCCCCAGTAATTAATTCGAACCTTTGAAGAAATAAATTGTTCAGAATTTTGACGCCGTATTTAGCGAAGAGTAAGTGAAGCCGGACCATGTTTTGAATATCCTCCATGTTTGGGCATTTCTGCATTTAAAGACATTATCATTTATTGTTATTATAAAACATAACTCTTCACGAAGCCTTTCTTAGGTGTTAACAATCAGCGTGATGATGCCGTTATGCAAGATAAAGTCTGTGTCTGAATAACATTTTAAAGTCATTTTTCAAGGCCAAAATAATATTTTACTTGTACTTATTCCTGATTTTAAAATAATTTCCCACCACTGCTAATGCATAAATGGTACACGCAAATAAACTTCCGGTCTCACATAAGGCCTCACAGAGGAAATTGTGCAATAATTTACAACAATATTGGAACCACAAGGAAAACATAAAATGCATGAGGAAGTTCATAGGAGATTACATATTATTACTTCAACGGAGTTTGAATCATGCAGAGCTACATGTGTACGTGGATGCCACGAAATCACACTTAAAAACAGTATGTTTTAATACCAATACATTTAGAAAACGTCAACTTATTCTCTTACAAGCTTCATTTTATAATATTGGATATTACCCTAAATGAATTTATTTAATAATAATTGAATTAAATACGATTACTGCAAGTACAAAGTAAAAGCTGTGCACTCACCTCTGTTGAAAGTTTTTCTAGTTTCGGTTTTCTGTTGCGAAAATAATTTGTATGGCAAACTAATCAATTTTTAAAACACAAGGAGTGACAATACTGGAGATGAGGATCTATTGCTTAAGTATTGGAAATCGGAGTACCAAACAAATCATGAAGTAGCATCATCATACAAAAGGAAATGTGATGAGTTGAATAGTAAAATCTTTTAGTGCTTACGGAGAGCTAAATCAATATGTTCATTATTCAAAGATTCATGAAATAGTGAAATTATGTCGATTTTAGTTCATATAGCGGTGAGTCATTTTGGTGTGGCTTATGCTTGTGTCAATTTTGGACAAGCGAAGGTTTCCGTCAGCAAATGTAGATATAATTATTACATTAAGTTACATAATGACATGGTATATATATACATACTTTTATGTTTTGTTTAACAATATGTAAGTTGTGTAAGTCAGCAGTGATATACAATTTGCTAAATTGAATGCTTTGTTTACGGTGCATTTATTAACTGCTGACTACGCTTATCTGACGATAAGATGAATAGTTGTTCACCGAAAAGTGATACTGTTATATTAATCAGCATTGAAGATTCAACTGCAAGCTTTTTTAGTTCACACTTGATGTACATGTTTTTCGTATTTTTCGAATGACTCATAGTTCTTACAGAGGGGCGAACATGATTATTGTTCTCTCTATTTCTTTCATTATAGCTTAGCATGTATATATTATGTATATATAGCTTTTGACTTTAAATTAACAATAAGAGTGATTGACTCAAGAGTAATAATTAACAAAATGTCAATTTTACGTAGTAATTACTGAGCCTTCGTAACTCTTCATATATCTAAACCAGGGTGTTTTGCTAAGACGCTTCTTTATATTTTGGCGGTTAAATCTTGCTTCACGTTTTTCCACACTTTGCCAAAAGTATTCATTTTAAAGCGGCTCATTCTCAAGTTGTTCTTGTGGGGAAATTTTATTCAGTCTTGTTCAAAATTTACTGCAAAATGGCACCAAATTTTGATTTTGAAAATAATTTATATGATTCAGCAATAAACTTACGGAATTTAATTTTTCTTACATAATTCTAACTTCAAACACTTCCATCGCCCCACTAAAATTCCCGGGCTAGGGGAATTGGATGTGCTATACTATTATTGTATGATTGGCAATTGGTATGAATTACATGAAGCTTTATATTGCACATCACTTGAATACAGGCATGAAGCCCGATTTATTTGAGAACACGAGTAATTATTATTATGTGTATTTATGCATATGCGTATTGTAACATTATGAAGATAAAAGGGCAATACAGTGTATGCAAACAAAATTCTTGTTATAATTTTTAGCAGAATTTACAAGATGAAAACTTTCTTATACAATCCGATTTTTTGGGCAAACCTTTCTAAGAACACGAAAACAATGTTTATCAATTACACATCCAATTTCCTAAAATTACTGCGTTCATGTCCACATCCGCTATGAGCTTCAGGGTATACGTGAATCCATATATGTAGACCGAGAAGGAAAATACCGAGTGCATAATCCACCCACTATATAGTCGTTTCCGGTTGTTATAGATACTCCATGAATTTAAATGGCTTTATTATGATTTAATTTACAGGGTGTATTTAATATGCAGGATTTATTATGTATATTAACCTGCAGAACCAAAATGCTTACAATCAGAGATGTCACTGAGGTAGTTAAACAAAGTTTGGGTCAAATTCATTGTCTTCAACGCAATGGCATCCAAATTTAATCTGCATCACTGTTTCTCACGTGAAAGAAATGCTGTACTCATTGATGGGATCCAAACCGATAGCAGCAACGTAGTAAATCTCCAAATCTGGTTCTACCGTTACGGAATCATAAAAATCATCTGGAATGTCAATTTCTTCATCACCTTCAGTATATACATGGCCCAGGTCGCCATCAGATCGTCGTTGTCGCTGATTGGAGTCACCTCCCTGTGGGAGGATCGGCCCTTCACAGTCGGAAATTTCTCCATCATTGTAATCACGGTTAACAGCCGTGTGTCTTCCCAACAAACAAATGACGTTCCCTTGTGTGACTTTTACTTTCACATAGACCGGAATCCTCCGATTCTACCTTTTCTCAGGAACTGAGTACAATCGGGTCTGATTACTCTCTAATTCGTCTTTAGTCACGTAACGCAGGGGCGGTTTTTGAGGCTCTAAGCATATTTTTGTGTGGATGTTCCGAAATAACGTCTTTACATTGTCGTAGTTTTTAATTTGGACTACCCGAGTGGAGTCATTCATGGCAATTTCCAGTAGTTCGGAATGATGTGTGTAATTGCCGATTCCTATTGCATAAGACGTCAAGTCCATTGAGCTTGCTTGTGTCATTACAGATGTGACTCTAGTTGTACCAAAGTTCGAATGTCCATCTGTAAAGACAGCCAAGATCCGAGGAACTCCCTTCCGAGTCTTTGCGTTTCTGAATAAATTCAAAGCTGCTGTGATTCCATCACCAGTGGCTGTCAAACGAGCAGGGTAGCTTGAATTTATTACTTTATCGTGAATTCTCTGAGCAGTCATTTTGTCATTCAGTGATATAACGGGGTTTGCTGTGTCACTGTAAACTATGAAACCAAGTCGAGCAACCTTCGTATTGTATAATTCGAAAGTTCTAGAAACAAATTGTAAGGATTTTTGGAAATCGACTTGACCAACACTCCCCGACCCATCAAGGACAATCACGAAGTCGACTTTGGCACTGCAGCTTCTGCGACTTTCTTCGAATTTTTCTAATTGTTGTTGAAAATGTCCAGTTGGGATATTTAGAGATAAATTGGTGACACAATATGCCTCTTGTTCAGCTAACGTTTGTGGGAATCCGTTTTTACGTATCGAATGGCCTGTAATGTATACGTACAAATGGAGAGTGAGTGCAGAAATAAACGGCTGATTAAGTTGCTCGTAAAAAACGCTGTGTCTCCATTTGTATCCAAACTCGCTGTATATGATTTTGTACATACCGTTGTCCTTGTGAGTTTTAGTGACTTTGAATTTCGCTTCACTGACTTGCCAAATTCCTCCATGAAATTCTCCTGTTGCCGACTTGTTCCCAAATTCAGATGTAACCCATGCCAGGTTCTTGAAGAACCCAAAGTCTTCCCCAAAAATCTTTCCAATTTTGTCAATTACTGCATCCACGACGCCCTCACCATGTGCTCCCACCTCCAGGGTTCTGTCAATTAATTCAGATTTTACGACAGTGCATGTCTGTATGAGTGATATTAATGCTTGGTGGCGTTTAAATTTCGAAAACGCCATAACTCGAACAAATAATTGGCGAAATAATGTTTTTTGAAATTTCTAGTGTTTACGCTACAGAAGCTGGTCAAGTACTGGGATTAATCTATTAATGTCGAAGTCCAATCCGTGTAGTTTGCATGTACTATTACGGAAAAAATTATGATAATAATCATTATAAGGATTTCCTTTCAGGTTTCTTTCGTTTGACAATAAAAGATAAAATTCCATTACCCGCTTCTGCTACTCCTAATCAATTGCCGACCCTTTGATTGCCGGAGTCACCGGTTAGTAATAATTTCTTTAGAAACGTCGATCACATTACATGGAAGTGAGAAGTAATCAATTTTTATGTGGCTTTTAAATTGCTACAATTCCTGCAATAATTGCAAAAGGAAGTACTAACATTCTTATTACTAGTATTAACTTCTATAAAGTACATGTATTTAAACCTTTTATAATGTATGAAGTACTTTTAAATAAAAATTATGTTATATTGTACAATGTGAGACAGTGAGAATACCACAAGTAGTCGTTTCATACAAGAGTTCAATCGGATGTAGAAACAATAGTATGGAGGAAGTTTTCGTGGAAAGTGGCTAATTTAGATACTATTGAAAATGTAAGAATTAAAATATCACTCTTCAGTAAATTATAAATCATTGTGGTGTATGGAGATGGAGATAACTTGGGCTTTACAATAATTACCCGTGAGTTTTATTTTGCTAGCTTCCTTATTCCCAAGGATATTTTTTTTCCTTTTCGTCTCTTATGTTAACAAACATTAACCCTTATTTGTAATTATTGTCTGAAGTATTGTTTAAACGAGAATTGGAACTCTGAATCCTTTATATACGATGTCTAGTCCAAGGTCATCCCTTATAACAGTTTACTGTATAATTATTGTTGTATTAGAGCTAACTTTGCCTTTTCTACAGTCGCTTTACATTAACACTTGATTGCTTGTCTTGTAACGACGCTGGCAAATTTTCATTTTTGATTGCATTATTAACTGAGCAACTACGAAATTCAGTAATGAGAATCCTTCTGAAGTTTTGTATGATAGTATTTGGCATAATTAAGGACCTGTAAAACAATTGCACGGTAAACGATGTTGTTTTGTTTCCAGAGAATAAACTTTCATTCTTGCCTCACATTGTGAGCTCTTGAAACCATAATTTTGAACCTAAGAAGGTGGTATTTTGATCTAATAACAATATTTAAAATTAAAACGTTGGCTCCTGTGGTCGTTCGTAATGTTAGACTAAGGTTGATATTATTAGAAGCAAATTAATACGCAAATGTGTATGTTATCGTTATAAATGATAAAATGACAACATCAGGAATATTCCTTCATTTATTTTCATCGATTTCGCTCATGATATTTCCTCCTATTATACTCGTTGTCTTTTCCGATCATGTCCACACTCTCAGCAAAGGGACCGATTAAATAGTTCTCTGAAAAGCCCATACAACTTCATACAAATCAGCATGACAAATTATTTTATATTGGGCTAGAAAATACAAAGGGATTGAAATTCTAGAAAACCCGACTTTGTTTACATTCTGGAACGCTGTGATTTGTAATACTCACAATGAATAATTTTTTTTAGACTGGAAATAAAAAACAATTCGGGACAAGCTAATATACCATGTCACCAATCCATTTTGTGGTCTATAGGAGGGTAGCCAATTGGTTGCTTTACTTTACGGTCTATTTGTTTTAATTTATTAAAACTATGGTGGGAATGTTGAATCAGGTACGATTTCAATTTTGAAGGAACTTTGTTTAGGAAACATGTAGTTTTGGAGGTACGAGATCGTTCAAGTAGGATCACCTCCGTATAGCCACAAAACTTCATTGTCAATAGCCAAAAACGCTACGAATAGGAGGTTGAACTTTTGCAACGCTCCGGAAATATGGCGTAACTACACATTGGTGTTTTTTGGACAAACTGGTAATCAACTCATTGTTAATCAATGAGTTGGAACAAATCCCATTTTGTACACGGTTGATTTTTAAGGCCGCAAGTGAGGAAACCCTTTGAACCCTTGTCCTTTACTTTATAAATGTTAATATTTAAAGCATAGATGCCAGTCAGTGGTTGTTGCAATTATTTTATTGACAACAAACAAACAATAGCTTGAGTTTCTTACTATTTTAAATGTAAAATTTAAATTAAAAATTGTAATTATTTTATACCTATTTTGCCCAATATGTACTGAATACTGTGCATCATCAGCATATAGAATACACTGGAATATTATGCAAGGTTTGTTTTTTTTAAAATTCTTTTTTTTGAAAATGTAAGATTTTCAGACGATAGATACAAGTGGAATCAAACAGGGCATTGCACATGTTTTAGTACTCCCCCAGTATGTTTCAAAATTCATAACTCATAGCTCTTCATAACTGAGCATTTTGACCCGTTCGCTTAGGAAATATAACCAATGTTTCAAAATTTAAAACGATGCCTGTCTTTTCCAAAATTTTCAATGTTATATCCCATAAAGATTTTTAATGTTTGAAAGTCGATGAAATTTTAACTTTTACTAGGGATATGCCACAAATGACGTCATGCATTAAGTCAGTCAGTCATATTGTCTCTGCATGATTTAACATTACGTACTCAGTCAGTCCCTTTTTCCTAACATGACGTCATTTTTCTGCACCTTTTTACCCAAACCCTTTGTTATTCTTGCAAAAAACCCCGTGCGAATTCATAAGTTTAAATAACGACTTCATTATCCAAAATCATTAGTACTATCAATATTTCACAAAGTCATAAAAAAGAATTATATTAATAAGTAATACACGGAACAGAGTAACTGCTGTAGTTTTTTAAAGCAGACAATTCCAACACAATTTACGTAACGGTGAATTAAAATTATGCTATAATAATTTTAATTTTAAATTTGTGCGAATTTATTGACGCATCAACTAAAAGTTATACAAAAAACATATCAACTGCGTCACCTCTCGGAGAAGTATGTATAAGCATTTATATACATATGTTGTTTAAATTTCCTCACGTCATACGACTGAACCGATCTTCCAACAAATAACGTCTTTAGAATAGATTTTCTACCTAAGGAAATCAAAATGGCTACATATAAACACATGCTAATACCTGAGTCATCGTCAGGTGGCGCAGTCAACATTTACCAAACTGTGCATAACTGGAATGGTTCTTAGTGCAAACCCATATTATCAAATACTAGCCTACTAATCCATGCTATAGTTTCAAATATCATTAATTCCTTCTTGTATATAATCAGAATCAGAGTCACTAGATAATTTGACATTACCACTTCGACACGTAATCTAAAATGTCAGAAGTATTGATTTTAAAGGAGGTAGTGTCAACCATCTAGCCTTGGAAAAGTATATGTCCCATAAAAACAAACATTTGTAATACATTATTACATTAGTGTAAGGTAATAATCTCGCCATATATTGTGACTTCATAATTTTCTAAACTTTCTTAGCATTATTAGCATATTAATTATTATAATAGCATAATTAGCACCATTGACCGGATGTTGCGAAAAGATAGTTGATTCGATTTGAGTGAATTTTCTAATTAAAATTCTTTTAAATAAAACCTATATACGTATACGCCCATTCGCCTGTAAAGTTACTTTTTCTGTCCCACATATTTTACCACAATACCTCACTTCGGCTCATTGTGATTTTGTTTATACGAAGTGGTAAGGCGCAAACAAGAGTAAGTTGATTCTTAAAATTTTACAGGTGAAATTGTTTTTCTACTGTAAAATGTGCTTGCTACATTATTATAAAATTATTGACCGAATAAGTGGCCCAATTCAAATTTCCTTTGACCTATACGATCTGCTACCTTTATTATGGTTATTACCGATGGCTAATAACAAAATCTCGACGATAAAAACGAGCTAAACAAAGGCGATTAATTGTTGATAATTAATAATCTTTTGCAAATGCGCGGAATTTTGAATAATAAATCAGCCTACGACGTTATACTATACCCATATATACATACACATATGACGTCATATACAGTCAGTCAGCCTTCGATGTAACGACGAGTGATCATCCAGTCAGTCAGTCGTAATTTGCCAGATTTTTGGATGATGTCATTTGTGGCACATCCCTTATTTAATTTCCGATCCACACCCGCGATGAGCTTCAGCATGCGAATGAATCAATGCAGATATGCAACATGTAACAGTAAAGGGAAATATATAGTGTATAAACCACCCAACATATATAATGGTTTCAGCTGGTGAAGTGGAATAATACGATTGCTGTATGAATTTTATCATCACATGATAATTTAGTTTTGAGACGGTCTATAACATTAAATCTGTAATAGCATCTAACATCAAGTACGGTCAATTACTAATCTTATTTTCTGACAAGTTGTATGTACACCATGAACTTGCAACATGATATTTGCCGTCTGAGAAAGTATTATACTTTGTATGTAATGTACATATTTTATTTGGCGAAACTTACTTCATACTTAGAAGCATGAAAATACAGATTGTACATTAAATAATTTGAATGATAGTATAAGTTTCTTAAACATTCTGTTCATCAGCTATCAACGTGTTTCAGAACCAGACCTTACCCCAAATTTTTACTGTTGGAGTCAGAAAAAATGCAGGCTTTATTGTACACTTATGTAATTATATTTATGTTTGAATCAGAAAATCGGGTTTAAAGTATTTGATCACGTTTCGCTCATGTTAAAGTGTAAATATACCCAAACTATACCAAATATACTTAATCTGTGGCAGAGCTGCGTTCAAGTTTAAGTACAACTTGAATAGTTCAAGTGCGTATCAAGTTCAAGTCAAGTCAAGTGCAGACAATTTTATAACTTGAAACTTGAACATCAAGTTCAAGTGAACTTATAATTTTAACTTGAATTTTCAAGTTCAAGTTCGATCAAGTCCAAGTTAATAATTTATTACTTGATTTCAAAATCAAGTCAAGTTCAAGTACACTGAATGGAAGTACTTGAATAAAACTTGAGTATAACTTGAGTTTTTGTTACTGAAATCAAGCTTATCTCCTTCATCCAACTAAAAATAATATTGGGAGTCAATCATTATAATAATGACATCTTTGTGTTTGTTTTTATTCCACCGACATAAAAATTCTCCTCCACGATGCCCAGTGGTCCACATCGAGAATAATTCTGGTGTCCTGTTTGCATACTTTCAACTTTGAATAATTAAAAGTTCTGACTTATTATTTTATGAAGATGTTCTTGATAGTCGAGGATCTTGTTCCATTATAAAAAGGAAGTTATTGTTCTCTTCACCTGTTCTGAAGCTAAGAAGAAGTTTAAGAGCAATTTATTATTCCCTTTAAGCAGGGGTGGATTTACGGGGTGAAACATTGCCAGGTTAAAACATTTAGGGCCAGGGTAAAGAAAATGTTGACTAAGGCCCTCACATTACATGTGTAAAAGCTCAAACTATTTTGACGGTTGGGCCATGGTAAAAATTATTTTAATAATCCACACCTGCCTGTAAGAATAAGTTGTGCTAATATTAAGCATCAGATGAACAGCAAACAATCTTATAAATCAATATTGATTAGCAAAATTAACGACGACAAGTATTCATGAATATAACTCCTGGTTACACTCACCAGATTAGTGCAACACTAATGTGAACAGGCCAATAATACGATTGCTACCCTCTAAATTGTGGACATTAGTAAATTAGAACACAATGTCTGCAATTATTATTTGATCAAGTATTTTAAACTTTCTAGCACTTTTAAAGTAAAGAAAATCATCCGCATGCCGTTTAGTTTATCCTAATTACGGCCTAACCATCATCAGCTATAACAATTGCGAACAAAATTTCAGCCATTGTTTATTCATGCACAAAAAAATACATGAACAATCAAGTTCAAGTGCAAGTTCAAGTTCACGTTCAAGTCAAGTTATGTATGCAACTTGAAAGTCAAGTTATTATCAAGTTCAAGTTCTATAAAATGTACTTGAAAAGCATGTACTTGAATACTCAAGTTGCTTGAAAAACTTGATTCATCAAGTACAAGTACGGATACCTTGTTTAGACAATTTTTCAAGTTCAAGTCAAGTTCAAGTCAAGTTGTCTAAAATAACTTGACTTGAACGCAGCTCTGATCTGTGGTGTACAACATCGAATCCAATTTGTTGCGAAGGTAATGAAGTAAAGTTAATGGAAGTTTAAATTCATTCAAGCAATCTTTCTCACGTGAAAGAAGTTATGTGCTCCCAAGCCTATGTATAAGAAGAACGTAGTAATTCTCGCTAAAGAAAATCGGTATTAAAGAATGTGATCACATTTTACCATTATAAGAGAGTAAATACATCCAAACTATTTATCAAATATACCTAATATTTATTATAATTTCCTAAAAGTACACCCTTAGTATCCACACTCGCCATGGGCTTCAGGATATACATGAATACATATAGATATGCAATATGGTAGTGAAGGAAAATACAGCGTGCATAATCTACCCACTACATAATGGTTTCAGGTTATTAAAGTTACTCCATAAATTTAAATGACTTTATTGTAATTTAATTTATAGACTGTCTTTAACATGCAGGATTTATTATGTATATTAACCTGCAGTGCCAAAAAACTTACAATCAAAAATGTCACGAGAGAGTTAAGCAAAGTTTGGGTCAGTTGCATTGTCTTCAATGCAATGACACCCAAATTTAATCTGCATCACTGTTTCTCACGTGAAAGAAATGCTGTACTCATTGATGGGATCCAAACCGATAGCAGCAACGTAGTAAATCTCCAAATCTGGTTCTACCGTTACGGAATCATAAAAATCATCTGGAATGTCAATTTCTTCATCACCTTCAGTATATACATGGCCCAGGTCGCCATCAGATCGTCGTTGTCGCTGATTGGAGTCACCTCCCTGTGGGAGGATCGGCCCTTCACAGTCGGAAATTTCTCCATCATTGTAATCACGGTTAACAGCCGTGTGTCTTCCCAACAAACAAATGACTTTCCCTTTTGTGGCTTTTACTTTCACATATACCGAAATCCTCCGATTCTCCCTTTTCTCGGGAACTAAGTACAGTCGGGTCTGATTACTCTCCAATTCGTCTTTAGTCACGTAACGCAGGGGCGGTTTTTGAGGCTCGAAGCATATTTTTGTGTGGATGCTCCGAAATAGCGTCTTTAGATTGTCGTAGTTTTTAATTTCGACTACCCGAGTGGAGTCATTCATGGCAATTTCCAGTAGTTCGGAATGCAGTGTGTAATTTCCGATTCCTATTGCATAAGACGTCAAGTCCATCGAGCTTGCTTGTGTCATTACAGATGTTACACTAGTTGTACCATAGTTCGTATGTCCATCTGTAAAGACAGCCAAGATCCGAGGAACTCCCTTCCTGTTCTTTGCGTGTCTGAATAAATTCAAAGCTACTGTAATTCCATCACCAGTGGCTGTCCAACTAGAAGGGTATCTTGACATTATTACTTTATTGCGAATTCGCTGAGGAGTCATTTTGTCATTCAGTGATATAACGGGGTTTGCGGTGTCACTGTAAATTATGAAACCAAGTCGAGCAACCTTGGTATTGTATAATTCGAAAGTTCTAGAAACAAATTGTAAGGATTTTTGGAAATCGGCTTGACCAACACTCCCCGACCCATCAAGGACAATCACGAAGTCGACTTTGGCACTGCAGCTTCTGCGACTTTCTTCGAATTTTTCTACTTGTTGTTGAAAATGTCCAGTTGGGATATTTAGAGATAAATTGGTGACACAATATGCCTCTTGTTTAGCTAACGTTTGTGGGAATCCGTTTTTACGTATCGAATGGTCTGTAATGTACACGTACAAATGGAGAGCGAGTGCAGATATAAGCGGCTTATTAAGTTGCTCGTAAATAACCCTGTGTCTCCATTTGTATCCAAACTCGTTGTATATGATTTTGTACATACCGTTGTCCTTGTGAGTTTTTGTGACTTTAAATTTTTCTTCACTGACTTGCCAAATTCCGCCACTTAATTCACTTGAGACTGACTTCTTCCCAAATTCGGTTGTGACCCATGCCAGGTTCTTGAAGAACCCAAAGTCTTCCCCAAAAATCTTTCCAATTTTGTCAATTACTGCATCCACGACGCCCTCACCATTTGCTCCCACCTCCAGGGTTCTATCAATTAATTCAGATTTTACGGCAATGCATGTCAGTATGAGTAATATTAATATTTGGTGGCGTTTAAAATTCGAAAACGCCATAACTTGAACGAAAAATTGGCGCGTGTATTTGGAAATTTTAAGTGTTTGTGCTTCAGAAGTTGGCCAAGTACTGGGGTGAATCTCCTCGAAGTCCATTCCGCGTTGTTTCCATGTACTGTTACTGAAAAAATTATGTTGGCTAATCATTATAAGGATTTCCTTTCAAGTTTCTTTCTTTTGACAATAAAAGATAAAATTCCACAGCCCGCTTTTGTTGCTTATAATCAATTATAAATTTCCCTTTGACTGCCGGAGTCACCATTTTGTAATAATTCATTTACAAACGTCGGTCAAATTACTTGGAGTTGAGCAGTAATCAATATTTGTGTGGTTTTTAAAATGCTACAATTCCTGCAATTTTGCAAAAGGAAGTACTAACATTCTTATTCTTAGTATTAACTTCCCTGAAGTATTTGTTTTTAAACATTTTGTAATGTATGAAATACTTGTAACTAAAAATTATATTATATTGTACAGTGAGTATACCATAAGTAATCGTTTCAGGTGCAGTCAGATTTAGAAACAATCGTATGGAGGAAGTTTTCGTTGAAAGTTGTTAGTTTAGATAGTACTTAAAATATCAGAAGTACATATGTAAGTATTCCAACGTATTAATACCGCACAGAAAATATCATAGTGTTCAAAATTACATTGTGGCTCATTTGCATATCATAATATTACACTAATTGTAAGCCAAACATTCCGGCCGCGTGATCTGACAATTCAAGCTATAAATTAGGCAAACAATTTGTTCTTAATGACAACAGATAAAATTAAAACTTTGGCTCCTGTGGTGGTTTGTAATGTTAGACTAAGTTTAATAATATTAGAAGCAAATCAATACGCACTTGTGCCTCTCTACGTAATGAAATGACAACATCAGGAATATTCCACTTATTTTCATCGATTCCGCCCATGAAGCGGATTTTATCCTATTATACTCGTTGCCGTTTCCGGTCATGTCCATGCACGCACTCAGCAAAGGGACGTATGAAATAGCTTTCTGAGAAGCCCATATAATTTCCTACAAATCGGCGTGAAAAATTGTTTTGTGTTGGCATTGTAAATACCGAAGAGTTTGAAATTCTGTAAAATCCGACTTTGCTTCAGATTCAGGAACCCTGTGACTTGTATCTGTAATACTCACTTGTCAAATTTTGAAAATATTTGCTACTGAGGTATTTGTAGTTACTACATTACATTATGTGAACACATTTCAAAATTAATTTTTGAAAAGTCGAAAATGAAAATTTATTCATCTGCATCTGATATTTTTAAAACGTTAATCATTTCTTTTCTGATATAGAATGGAAGTGTCGTTTCCTTTTTTAAAAAATCCTTTAGACCTTTCTTAGGGGCGATCCTTTTAACCTAGTTATTAATTTTTTTCCAACGCTACGGCATTGCGGAACTCTTTGGGTGTAAATATGCTTGCTTCAAAAATACTAAATCATTGGAAGGGTTTTGCAATTTGAGAATTAAATTTAAGCTACCCCGACGATCTGGTACCATTCCCGGGCTTTATCCAGTGTGAAGCGGGTAGTATAAGAAAATTCTCGTATTTTGGTGGTGGTTACCATATTAGGTACGGTTTTCTGTTAGTTTATGCTTAAAATAATGAAAAGTATTTGTTCCGAAGTAGAAAATTTTAAATGAATGCTCCAAAATGTTATACTCGATATTATTAAACATCCTTTTGTGGAAACCCCTTGGATCCGGATTACAACTTTGGTAATTTTGTTTTGGACGAACTGAATGTAGAATGTAGAAGTAGAAACGAATGTAGAAACGAATGTAGAAACGAATGTAGAAAATGTTGAAACTTGGCGCATCTCATAACTAAAGTTTAATCTAACAAGAGGCAACAAATTAGCCTTCTCCCATTCTCGCCTCATTTATAATGCCTGGGTAAAGTGTTTTCACATAATGTGGTAATTGCATGTAATTAAAACATCTATGTATTTTTATAATGTATTTAAAATCACGCCAGTTCGTTATTTTTTATCAAGAACGAAAGTAATAAAGATTTTCGGGGAGGAATTTCTGATCTTACTGTTGTCTAGCTTTCATAAAAATATTTTGGATCGCTTCGTTTGTAACCAATTTTATGATGAATCAGTTGAGTCTTAATATAATTTGTCTAAGACAATATATTGCGTTGTCAGGAAGCAGAAATGTGAGGTAGGATTGGAAACAACAAATTATTTTTATTGCAAGATTGCAACTCCTGAACTTATTCGTAAACTTTGCAAAAGTACTGGAGAGAAAGAAAGAAATATTTTGAATATACTGAATCTTCTTTGATATTTGCCTTAAAAATTAAGACAGTATTACATTTCCTATTCCTGTAACAATTCGGAGTACCGCTTATTTCTAGGAAAATTTCATCCCAATATTTATTGCTTATTCGGGAAATTATATGAAAACTGATACGCGAAATTTGAGAAGGTCAATGTAACGAAAATCTCTACACCTTATGACTCATTATGGGGTAGGGTGCAGGGAATTATTTTTATTGCACTCTGTTCATAAATATGCTGGAACATCAAGAATATCAACAGGTTTTTATGAAGTGTGGGTAAAAGTATTCTGAATTTTGTTTGAATAAATATTGTGGAAAACTTTATCCCAAAAATTTAGAACTTAAATACATAGTTATAATAGGACAGTTAGTTCCCCTAGAATAAGCGTATAAGCATAACGATACAATCACATTGGACTGAATTTGAACAAATACGCACATTTCAATTTTCGGCTAAACTCAAAGTAGGGATTTTGAAAAAGCTGTACACATTTATGAATTTTTTGTCATTATGAATGAAAGTTGAATTATCATGTCAAAGGACCTCTTTTTGCAAAATATTACCGCATATATTGCACTAGTTAGCATTGTAGAGTATGTCGATTCTCTTAACATTCGGGTATGGAGAGTAAGCGTAGGTGAAAATAGAGATAGTAGTGAAAATGTGAAATCTGCTTTTTGTGGCAAGAATTGTGAATATATTATCGATTTGTCCGACAATCCCGTCATCATGCATTCTTTCGGGCAAAATTGAATCTAAAATTATTTAACCCCTTCCAAAGTTTTAATGAGGCCCTCCTGTATGATTTAAAATTTTGAATGCTAGATCTCATAGGAAATTTATTTTTTCGAAAGTTGACGAGCATTTTTAAGTAACATTCAAACATTCTCTCACAAGTAACCCTCACCCCATGCCGACTCGGGATCGGAATAAAATTTTATGGGAGCTTAGGTACCTGGCCCAATGTCCCAGCGAGACCAAAAGTTTGAGTCATCTCGTTCTGATTTGCTCGGGAAATCGCGCAGAAGTTTTAAATTCTATCTGTAATTCGAGAGCAAAGGGTTCAACTTAAATTTTCCAATGTTAAATCCCATAAGGAAACTTTATTTTCAAATTTCACGAAAAAAATAAAATGTGCTAAAATTAAAATCAATGAAGACATTTCCACTAATATTGTCCTATTGGTGTAGTTTGCTAACATGTGCTGATATAATGTTGTATGGAATATTAATGAGCTTTTACGCATTTTTATTTTTTTCTCGAAATTTGAAAAAGAAGTTTTCTGATAGGATATAACATGCAAAATGTTAAATCAGACAAATTTTTCAACACATACATATACTAACTTGGTGAATGTTTGTAATACCTAAAAACAATTTTGAATTAGTGCATTGAAATAAAAAAAAACACGTGGGAAATGGAAGAAAGGAAATCCCAGTTTCCAAAAACAAGCCCATTCGTGGCTTGCTTTCCACACTAGAGCCAACCTTTAGGCTTCAGATTGTGGGAATATTTGTCGACACGTCCATTTTCTTGAATATCCTGTGAAAGTTCAACTACGATATAAAATTTTCAACATTTGTTGTTTTGCAATTAAATTTCTTTCAAGATTCAAATAATTTCTTCCCGGCACAAAAGGGAGAAATTTAGGTAAAAAATCCGTAAATTTGAATGCCTGTACCAAATTCTGACTAGGAGTTTGAAATTGCTTTATTTTTTATTGAAATTAGATTTTAATGCAATTTAACATCTTGAGACATTTAGGTCAAAATGCGTTGGAGTTTTTCGAATTTCATAAATTGCTCCCAAAATGTGCTTTTTCGAATTTTTGAAGACGTGAAAATATTTTTCAAACATTTGTTTAAAAACTTGATCGAAAGACGATTTGTTCTAAGGGTGCGGGTAATTCTCAGATCATTCCTTCTTAGCTAAAAGGGCGAGGTTTTGGTCTAATTTCTGAATTTGAATATGCAGCCAAAATTTCGACTACGGAATTCACATTTTTTTAAAGAAAATAAAAATTATCTTTACATGAAATTTTTGAATAATTATTATACAAATTTAAAATCCGTGTACACTGGTGGTCATAATTTCGAAAAAAAAACAGATTTGGGGGCTCTAAGAGACTCGAAAAATCCCAACAAGTTTTGACTCATACATGCTGTGTCTATGTCTATTATACTGACACTAATTTAAAAGTTTTTGTTATGCAATTTACAAGCTGAAATAATGTCAACCAAAATTTCAATATCTTTGTCAAGATTTTACCGGGAAATTCAAAGTTATGACATATATACCAAATATATATGTATGTCAATAATAATCAGCATACAAATACTTTTTGTTAATTCCTAGAAATTCAGCCAATTATTTTGATCAACTCAAACAAGTTGCCCAATTCGTGTATCACTTCCAACATAGTGGGCGCAATATTTAGCAAATCCCTGGGAATTTATTAAATGTGTAAAGAGATTTTTTTTAAATTCTTACGAGCAATGTTTCACAGCTGTTCTAGATATTTTTCTCATGCTTCGCCCAATTCGTTGACTTCAGTGGCACATTCCGTACGTCCTCATTTTGTCATTTTTTCTAAGAGCGGTCTCTAAATCTAGTCGGGAAGGTAAAAGCCAGCGTACTGGTCCCAAGTATCAAATTTTAGAACCCGTGAAAATTACCTAGGTTTGCAGTTGTATTTTTCTTACAAAGCAGTAATAATTAGCGTTAATTGTAAGTGAACTAAAAAACCGTCAAGAGGAAACACAACCCTGGTCAAAAGATATTGAAAACGTTCGGAAACTATTGTAACTTTTAAATTCACGTTTTTTTTTAAATTTTAAGATGTGGTCAACATGAATTTGAAAATTTTTAATTAATTAAAATACTTGATCAAAAGATACAAATAGCAATTAGAAACGGAAGTCCAAGTCACAGATGCTTACATGTTGTGGAAACACGACGAAACTTGAACCAAAAAGAGGTACATTTGAGTATCCCACTACATTTTTGTACAACGTGGATGAAATTACTGAATGCGCTCGTCAGTAATATGCACACATATCTACATGTTTATGGTATATACGATAGTGACATTAATATTGTAAAATTTATTAAACGCATTATTTCTTGTGTGCTATTCCACTTTGACCCGTACGACTAATTTTTAGAATCTCATATGTATATATAATTATACAGAATATAACTCTTATCAATATTTGATGTTGCGACGCCAAACCAACGAAAGCACACTCCAAGGCATTTTCGAAAGGTTTTCTTGCAAAATTTCCAACAGATGTATAAATGATTATATATGGAGTGAATATATCATCGACTACATACATACGGGTGCGCCATGAAAGGGGGATTACTTTTGCGGGGAATTTTGTTGCACGATATATAGATGTGGACGTTAAAACTTGAATTTGCTTGAAATAGTAAACATCAAAATTTCATCGACTTTCAAAACTTAAAAATCCTTATGGGATTTAACATTGGAATTTTCTAGAAAGACAGGTGGTATCGTTTAAAATTTTGAAACTCTGAGGACGTGTCCTAAGAGAACGGAGCAAAATCCACTCGAGTTACATGAATATCCGTCACATCGCTCCGATGTGCGGTCCCTCTCCAGGGGTCGGATTTTTGTAAATCTCCCTGGAAAATTATTTCTGAATTTCCCTGCTATGAAATCCCTTACAAGTCCTGAAATCCTTGTCAAATTAGGCCATTCAAGCCAAAAATCCCTGTTTGCTTAACAAATTTCCCTGAAACACGTCAACAAATTTGGAAATCCCTGCCAAAAAAAGGTTAAGGATTTTAAAATCCCTGTTCGTAAAAATAAATCCCTTCCCTTTGAGATTTTCCCTGCCAGAAATATTTTTTCCCTGGAAAGAATCTTGCCGTGTTCCTACAAAAATCCGACTCCTGTCCTCTCACATCGTGCGGATGTCTCTCTCACATCGCTCCGCTGTCTCGCTCACATTTTCCGATGTCTCCCTCACATTGCGCCGATGTCAAAAAAAATTAGCTCATTTATAGTTCTCATAAATATTCAGGATATAAGTGAAAGAAACCACAAAGGGGCTTTTTTACCCTGAAGCCAACGTCCAGATTGTGAAAATATTTGCCAAGACGTCCATATTTTGTTAGTTCCACCAAAATTTAACTATAAATTAAATCAAAATTTCGAGATTTTTTCCCGCTAAGAAGGAATCATCTGAAGATCGACCCTACTCCTTCAGAACCTATTGTCTTTCAATCAACTTTTTGAGCTTGATTATAAATTATGTACGTGTCTGTGGAATGCATAACCGCACATGGAATACACTTAAACCACTTGAGGATAATTACATGCAGTACAAATATGTGATAAAATCAGGGGAAAATAGTGTTATTTCACATGTACGAATTGCACATGGGAGAATATGCCATTTTATTGTACTATTCTGTTCTGACTCTTCGTTTCTGATTTACAAATCAGGTTTCAGCAAAACGATTGATACACATCTAACCCACTTGAGGGGTAGGCCGCAACTGGAAAAAATCTTGGGTTTCACGTAAATTAGCAAATCTTTTCCAACATTTTTCAAAATTTGCTTCACCCCGCTAGTTTTAAAATGGTGGATACCGCGGTCATGGAATACGAGTAAAGTCAAGTTTTTTTAAAAACCTTGAAAATTGAAGTCTAAAATTCCTAATTCTTGGGTAAAATTTGTTTCACACGTGTTTTAACGTTTCTTCGTAGCAAGTTTTATGGGCTTTCCGATGTGCTTTTTCACGGGTCAATACGCTCAGAATTGCCTGGCTCGTAGGAAAAGAAAGCGAGTGTAATGCATCTTCAGTAGCAAAGATACGGAGACGACGAAATTAGTTATCACTTCTTCGTGGACATTAGCGTTTTCCTAAATTCTTTCCGGATAGCTAAGTACGTTTATAGCTAATTAAACGGGGATTTATTTGATTCCAATTTCAACTCCCTAAGTCAACAATAGCTGTCACGGGGATCATATACAATGTACATAGTTATATGAATTGCTTACACAGAGTTGATATAAACTAAACACTTTTCTTTACTTCTCGCCTCACATTTCTGGTTGCTCAGACGGTCATTGTTGTCTTAGGAAAACAATTTTACACTTAAGTACAACCCCATGAAATTATTTTGCTACCGTTTCTATCGTAACCTATTTTATGAAAAATGACATGGTCCGAAACTCCTTGCTACTCAAGCTTTGTTTCGAAATTTATTCCGGGGCTTTTCCGGTCGTTTCCACAAATAACAAACTCTCGTGACATCGCTCAAATGTCTGCGTCACATCGCTCAGATGTCTGCGTCACATCGCTCCGATATTTCTCTCACATCGTTTCGATGTCTCCGTCACATCGTTTCGATGTCGCTGTCACATCGCTCCGATATTTCTCTCACATCGTTTCGATGTCTCCGTCACATCGTTTCGATGTCTCTGTCACGTCGTTTCGATGTCTCCGTCACATCGTTTCGATGTCTCTGTCACGTCGTTTCGATGTCTCTGTCACATCGTTTCGTTGTCTCCGTGACATCGCTCCGATGTCTCCGTCACATCTCTCCGATTTCTCTTTGCACATCGCTCCGTTGTCTCCCTTACATAGCTCCGAAGTCTCCGTCACATCTCGCCGATGTCTTCCTGATTATTAAATGATGATCTTATTCAGAAACGTCGCTGTCATCCAACCGATACCACCCTGATGTCGTCGGATGCCTCCCTGATATCTATTGAATTAAGCGTCAGCGTAAACAGAGTCAAATTTGCTGGGTCATTTTATTTTTTAGGGGAACTGACATAACGGGTTTTGTTTTTGGTGAACAGGATCATATGTTTTTAGCTTATTCAGTACTTGACGATCGTTTTAATCATTGCTTCGTAAGACAAAATACAAACTACAACATACATTGCTTACTTTACACAAGACCAAATACAAACTACAAAATACATATCTAGCCACAAAAATACAAAATAAAATATACATATCTAGCCACAAAAATACAAAATAAAAAATACATATCTAGAAACAAAAATACAAAATAAAAAATACATATCTAGAAACAAAAATAAAAAATACATATCTAGAAACAAAAATAAAAAATACATATCTAGAAACAAAAATAAAAAATAAAAAATACATATCTAGAACAGGGATGGATAACGTTATTCATAACGTTATTGAATAACGTTATTATCGGAAAAAATGGTAAAACGGTTTACAGTAACGAAAACGAAACGGAAAATATGTAATAACGTTAAACTAAAACTAACCCAAAGGTTGGATTTGTCAAACCAAAAACGTAAACCATAACCAAAAATATAAACGTTATTTTCCGTTTTTACAAATCCCATGTATTACCATCTTGTAAGCTCCAATAAAGCTTAAGTCTGATCTCAAATGAGACACGTAAACGTTTCTATTTCGTTTCACTTAAACTAATTCTTTCAACACGTGCTATCTTTATGACGTATACAGAAACGCATAGAAACTACAGAAAGTCATTCCTTAACAATTTACACTATGTAATTATTGACACATAAGCAAGTAATTTTGTCTATAAGCAAGTACATTTAGTCTGACACAGTGCCTGTCATGGGAACGGGTCACACCCGGGTGTTTGGGTGCAGGAACGGGAACGGGTATCATATGGGTGCAAAATGTTTTCACCCAAAAGTGTGGGTACGGGTTTGGGAACCAACCTTTCCCATTATAGTATGTGGGAACAGGAACCCATATGGGAACGGGTGCAATACAGGCTGAATGGGATCTGTACCCAACGGGATCGGGAACGGTATGCTCAAAAACCCGTTTCTGTTCATGCGTACCCGTGTACAGAGGAATCTTGCGAGCATAACTACAATTACACGATTAATTTGTTTTGGTGTGGTATGACCGACTATTTTTGTGTCGCTGTTGTAGTTTAGAGGCAAACGCTCCTTGTTTGAACAGATCATCCCACGTCGAATGCTTAAATGTGACAACAAAAAATTAATTATATGTGTATGTTGTGCTTAGCAGTTGTAAGGTGACTTAAAAATTACAAAATTAATTACTTAAGTAGAATGAAATATACAGATAGAATGAGTGCAATTGTGTGTAGCCATTGTTAGCAAAAATTGAAACAATAAGTATATATAATGTATAACTTTTATCCTTGAATATATGAACTTCCGTTTCGGGTACGGGAACGGGTTCCAGGGTTTTGGGTACGGGTTTGGGTGCACCCAAAATTAATTTTTGGGAACAGGAACGGGAACGGGTTTGGGTTATTATAATTTTAAAAATTTCGAGTCTGGGTGCGGCACTTTTGTTCCCAAGATTTCGGGTACAATTTGGGAATTGGGTTCTGCCTTGTACCCAAACCCGAACTGTGGGAACGGGAATGGGAACGGGGACAACTTTTCTGTTCCCATGACAGGCACTGGTCTGACAGAAGAATGAAATTGACAGATGAACTTCTGAACGTCATTCTATTTCTTCGAGTAAATGAATCTGAGAGGCATTTATGTATTTGCACGCAGTTCCTATTATTGTTTTTTCAATAAATAAGATATAAATTTATATTTATGTGACTAAAATTATAAAACATTATTTTTATAACCGTTTTTAACCGTTTAACTGTATGTCATGGAAGCTGTAACCGTAATTTTGGAAAACCGTTATTAACCGTTTAACAGAATAATAAGGAAGCCGTAACCGTTTTTACCAATAACCCTTTCTTCGGATAACGTAAACGATAACCTTAACGTAAATAATTCTGACAGAAACGTTAAGGTATTAACCGAAACCATATTTTTCGGTTTTCCATCGCTGATCTAGAAACAAAAATACAAAATACGAAAATGTATTTCAAATACAAGTATTTTAAATGCATGCATTTAAAATACCATGTATTTTGGACAGCTCTGAAAACTACTGCTGTAATACGAACAGGGTTAGCTTTTCAAAAACTGCTTTTTCTTTGACGTCAAAGTTCAGATGAGGAAGTATTGGTCACAATTTTAAATTATTGAATTACGCGTGAACATTTTGACTAGGATTGCGTATGGGGGTTCTGCACATATAACGTTATCATGAACGTGGGTCGTGAATTTCGGAGAAGCTAACTTATGTTAACGATATACAGTACATGGGTCATGATGGGTGCTGATAACGTTACGGTTAGTTTTACTCTAAACTCTCACTTTACCGCTGAAAAAACAAGGAACTTTATTAAAATGTTATTGCATAAAATACATGCTTACAATGATTACCCAAACAACATGAATATGCATTTATTGGAACAAATTAAACAGTAAGCAAAATTGAACTTGGGCTAGTATATAGAATCAATGCCATACATCAAAGGTGTCCACCTATCCTATTTATAGGCCTATATATAGGCTAAAAATAGGCAGGATGCAAAATCCAAGTCATTATAGGTGGTAAAATAGGGTGCAGTAATTACCGCTAAAATTAATCCTATATTATATGTAGGAGCTGCAAGAGTTCACTTTTTATTCAGGAACAAGGTAGGCAGTTTGCGAAGGTAAAAATAGGCATATTTAATAATCTATTGACAAATTTGTCAAGCAATTCTTTGATTTAACCTTAAAATAAATCTCAAAAATATTCTTCAAATACGTGACATTTTATTAGTTCGATTTTTTTCATGTGTTACGATTGCACGTACATGCATAGATGATTTTTAGATGAAAAAATAAACCTTCATAGGCTAAAAATAGGTCTTTATAGGCTAAAAAATAGGTCTTCATAGGCTAAAAAATAGGCCTTTATAGGCTAAAATATAGGCAGAAACATTACAGGAGTATATATGTAGGCAAATAGGTAGGCAATTTATTTTTGACTAATAATATAGGTTAATATGTAGGGAAGGCAAAGCTGCAAAAAATATGTAGTATTTTAGGTAGGCTGAACCTTTTGGACACCTTTGCCATACATAAAAAGTATTCAAAAATCTTAACTTCGCATTCCAGGCTCCATCCATTTTGCGATCAAAGCTGAAATTAGTTTCAACTGCATTTAATTCGATGAGCAGTTCTGATTATAATACAAAAATTCTAAATCAAATTCAAATTTTAATGACCGTAGCTTTGTACTTAAACTTGAGAAGATTGCGATGATTGCTTCTTTCTAATCCTACAAAATAGTATGACAGCTCAATGAGCGATCGGGGCGATGGGCGTCGTATGCGTTTCACATGTGTACAAATAAAAATTAATTTCGCAGTTTGTTGTGGTAGCGGAATTTGTTGTTTTTTTAAGAGCGAAATTCTATCTGAAACTTTTCCGAAGTTCTCAGAAACTGAAAAATTTGGACTGGTTTCCATACACGCATGCTGAAATGTTGAAGTGCATTTTAAAATGCAATCCTAGTTCGTATGATATCTCTATTTTCATTCGGAATTGCGAAAATATGAAAATTCGAAGTGGTTTTCACACGTCTACATGTTCAGAGAAATGTGCAGGCTAAATTAAAAGTGTAAATAGCGCTTTTGAAACTTTTCAAAATTTTTCAAAATAACACAAAATTAAAAATCCGAAATGGTTTGTACATCTGCATGGTCAGGAAGTTTTGTTGGGGAAATTTTTGTCCAGCTAAGCTCAATGGTAAAAGCTTTTGTGTCGACAAGGTGAAAACCGAGATAGCTACAGGATTCCCATAATTTTTGGAATTTTAGAAAACTGGGAAATTCGAAGTGGTAATTCGATCATTCACGAGGTCAGGGAAACGTTTAAACCAAATTTGAAGCAATTTGGGCCTAAATGGGCTGTTCAAGAATAACGTTAGGATTGGGTGGTCAATTCTGCGAAAGCTAACGAATCTCTAGAATCTGACGCGAAATGATAACGTTATATGTGTACAACCCCTTGTATGTTTCATACAGAGCAGCAACTTGCGTTAAGTGAACCAATAACGTCAAGGGAACACAACCCTAGTCAAAAGGCAGTGAAAATGTTTAGAAACTATTGTAGCTTTCGTATTTTTTCGAAATTTTGAGGCGTGGTCAACATGAATTTGAGAATCTTCAATTAATTAAAAAACTTGATCAAAGACTTCATTTGGTCATTAGAAGCGGAAGTCCAAGTCACAGATGCTTCCATTTTGTGGAAAGACGACGATATTTGTGCATAAAAGAAGTGCGCTTGAATACTGCCGAAATTTTATCCAAAGTCGAAATTTCGATCGTATCCAATATCGATTGTAGGCGATTTGAGAACTTTTCAAATGAGGTTTTAACTTCCGATTTATTGATTACCAGACAAACTTTATTGTAGTTTATCGAAAATCAAGATGACTCCTAAATTTAGTATTTTCAAAAAATATTGAGCTTCAAAACGAAAGCTTGCCCGTATCCGTCATACTAAAGTTCAAGAAAGGCGAAAATGTGGTTCTTCGGGTTTGAACATTGCTCATGAATTTAGCAATTCGGACTATGCAGGAAAAGTGCGGATCGTCCAGAATCATTTGGAAGACTTTCGTGTACAAAAAGTAAACCCTGAAAAGGAAATACTTTTGGTTGGTAGAATTAGCTTTAAGCAAATATTTAACTAAAAATTAGCAAACTATTTCCTGGCCAAGCGTTTCCTACATGCCTGGAGAAGTTGCGTACGAAATAAAAACTTCTTTTTATTTTGATTACATGTGCCAAATAGATGGTGAAAAATATTTTCGAGACAAGTGCAAGGGAAGATTGCAAAAAGATTAGGGGGATTTAGATTGACCATGACATTCTAAGACAAGTCAGGCTCAAGTACAAGTATAAGAGAAATTTACTTGAATCTCAAGTCAAGTTCAGGGTCAAAGAAAAAAGTTGACCATGAACTTGAGATTTCATGGTCAAGTTCAAGTAATTTTAGATTGCGCATGTCATAAAGGACGGAAGCAATTTCAAAATCGCAATTCAATTTCGTGTCGTGTCCAGGGTATATTGTTTGTACATGCTATCAATCAAAGGACAAAATTCAAAATCAGAGGACGTTTTATGAACGTCTTGTTTACCAGACGTTGCTCATTGTTAGTTGTTGCAGCGGCGTCTCCATGAAATGATAGAACTATCTTGATAATTCATATTGTTGATTTTAGAATTATTTGCTTCAACTTGTGTAAATAAATTCCAGTGTAAAATGAGCTTGGATGGCTCTTTACAAAAAGCGTTTAATAAATAAGTAAATACTAGTTATTAAATTTTAAATTAAGAGTACTCGTAATGCTCAAATAGGTATATGTATAGATGCATATATGAACATTTTATAATACTTGACACTATGTAAAACTCGTCAGATATACAGTGAAAGTCCGTAATAAGGGCTCAGCTTATAAGGAAATATCGATTTCATTTGTTTGACCCCAACTTTCATTTACTCAATGATTTAGACGTTTTGTATAAGGGAAATTCCTTTATGAATTGTATAGTCCCTTATATCGAAATTTTACTGTATTATGTACACGCTCAAAGTTTTCCTCGAATGGTTTTAAATAAAAAGTAGTAGTAAAATTGTTTTCTGGATGCGTTTTGGTTTTCAGTCTGAAGGAAATAATTTCAGTCATAATTGTAAGTTCGACTTATTGTGGTCATGTTTATTTTTTTGTAATACTTAACTTGAATTGTCAAGTTCAAGTCGCGTTCAAAACATGGTCAAGTCAAGGTCAAGTCAAGTTTGGAACTTTAATTATTTGATCAAGTTCGGGTCTTACAAAAGTTACTTGATTACTTGAACTTGACAATTCAAGTAATTACACGAACGCGTGTTATCAAGTTCAAGTTGTGCCTTGAAAATTACTTGAAGTTTCGTGGTCAAGTCAAGTTCATGGTCAAGTTTTGAAATTACTTGACCCGATCGCAGCACTGGCATTAGTGAGCTTTTACGCATCTTTAGCAATTTTATTTTTTTGTGAAATTTGAAAATGAAGTTTCCTTATGGGATTTAACATTGAAAAATTTAGGGTGGACAAAAAAAAATTTGAACGAAATTAATCAATTATGAATATATTCTATTAAATAAATGATTGATTTGCGGTTATTAGAGCAGCCTAGCATTCCATACATTGGATGTTGCTCGCGAATTTTTGAAATTCGATACTTACAATCCCTAAAAAATGGGTTTAAAGAAAAGT
Source organism: Allacma fusca (assembly GCA_947179485.1). Lineage (NCBI taxonomy): Eukaryota > Metazoa > Arthropoda > Collembola > Symphypleona > Sminthuridae > Allacma > Allacma fusca. Next base: position 18,913,033 of record OX359248.1, on the reverse strand, counting down.
ATCGGAATTAGTATTCGAAAAAAAAAAAAATAAAAAATAAAAAATTTGTTTCGACCATACAAAGTTCTTTGTCAAGTATTTCCTTCGTATCTCAAGGTTTCAAAAAGTATTCGTATTCAAGCCTCTTCCCGTTCCTGCTGCAAATTTCAGTTTTCCCAAAATAACTTTACTTTATTAATCTTCCTTGACCGCTGGCTCAAGAGTTTTTAAACTAGCGGGATGAAATGAATTTTAAAAATCTGGGAAAACATTTGCTAATTTACAGGAAATTGAATATTTTTTATTGTTGCGGCGTTACCCCTTAAGTGGGTTAAATGTGTATCATTCGTTTCCCTGGGAGCTGGACAATCTTAAAATTAATTTTTCAAAATAACATTTTAAAAAATGTCATCCTGCAAAATATATCTGCTCTGTTTTTGAATTGTGAGTTGTTCAAGATTCCACTGTAAACAAATAATTCCACTGTAAAAATGGGGTTCAATGGGGTGACACCCCTCACGAGATGTCGTTTAATCTGTGTGCAAATATGAAAAAAGTAAAACTGGATTTGAAAAGGAAAAATTAATGACGTTTTTCGTATGGGCTTTGGAAATATCATAAGATTACAAAATGTTTCGGAAAACGTTAGAATACTGAACCAGAATTTTAACTGTATTTTCCTTGGAATTTTCCGGAGATTGACGCAAAAAAACCAACGAAATTTCGAATTTCCGTGGTATTTACAAGTTTAAGAACAAACATTCAAGAATTTCAAAAAGTCAGATTTTAAGAAACCTGAAACCACTGACAAATCCAAATCCCATGGCAAAATTCATTTAGAATTTTGGTGCACATGCATAATATTTTTTCCGAAAAATTAAACAAAGTGATGGTAACATAATCCGATTAACCCTACGAAAAGGATACGATTTTTCAAATAAAGCAGTATTTTACTTGTATCGTAGGTGCACATATGGAAGAGCATTCTGACCCCATGTTTACGCAATTAATGTACCTTGACATTGTGACCAACGCAACAGAGCAGGAGCAAAAATATTTTCAAGGAAGACATATTTCAAGACGCTATGTCGAAAAATAAGTTCAACCAAATTTATTTCAAAACATATTTTCAGCTCAGAAACGACTTCAGTCCGTTTGACCTCAGAAAATTAAATGAGGTCACAAAATAAACACATGCATATGTACAACATTTTCGGGAGTAAAGCGTGCGCCATCTACAGTCGAATTTGTTACATGGTGGTCATAATCATTTATACCCCCCGTTTACCCTAAGTAAGGGAGTAGGTGATAAAATATTCGAAGTTTGTAGCAAATTATTTACCAGATTTTATCAAATTTATTTCATTGACCTGCATAGATAATTTCAGTCATAGGGAAGGTTGGGAAATCCGAAAAATATGAATTCTAATTCGAATTAAAATATTCAAGGAGAAGAATTCCGATTTAAAATACCTATAGCAATACTGAAAAATATGAATTCTAATACGGATTTAAATATCCTCGAGTATTCGTTCATTATGAATTCCGATTTGAATATTTATTTGAATACTCCTAGTATACTGAAAATACAAAGAATTAAATTACGGAAAAAGTTCAGCCTTAGAAACATGATATCATCAATGTTTTGGGAAGCTAGTTTACCCCGCAGGTCATTAAGTATAATTTTAAGAGCTGAAAAAAGACGTTCAACTGATATTTGAACTCCAACATTACTAATTTTTGAGTTAAATATAAAATTTTTAGTATCAAAATTAATTAAGTATTAAATTACTTGAGTAATTAGAATCGTTGAGTAGCTGAGTAATCGTTACTTGAGTAATTGTAGGACAAAAATAGTTTTGAGCACAACCGTTAAAAACCTCTGACAAGTGCTAATAATTCGACTCTATTTTTCGTAGAATGCGGAAGCATGTTAATTTCGGATGAAGAAAACGTTCGCCAATGCTCTTTGATTAACTTTACGTTGTAAGTCAAAATTGCGACAATTTTAAATTTATATTTAAGTATATACACTTAATTCGAAATATACCATTGAAAACAATACTTAATTTTAATCGGAATTCAGTAAAAAATATTTGAATACCAATTCCGATTCTAAAAATTATTTTGCATGCGATTTTGAATTAAAATACTTTCTGGGAATTATTTGGAATTCCAATATGAATTGAAATCCTCGAATTTTCGAATATAATTCCGATTCCGATTCCAATACCGATTCCGATTCCTATCCTTGGTCATAGGGTCAAGAAACATCAAGGAAAATCTGTTTTTCTCAGAATATCGATTTCTTAATTTTTTTATTTCTGCAGAAAATTGTCTTGACGCTGTCGTGTATGAAATTTTATGGATTTTCTAAACTCCGTTTTTGTTGACGAAACAGCTCCAGAATCCATTCTAGAATTGACTATGGTTGATAAAATTTTGATTCCAGGCTGGGTTAAAATAAATAGCATGTGATAAATCTAGCAATAAAGTGGAAAGTCGCAAAGGGTCAAAGTGGTGTTTGACCGACTCCCGTCGACGCTGTAAGAAAGTTCATGATTTATTGTTCGGTGACCTGTGTACCTCCTTTCTGAAGTACATATTAAGTACGGTTTGAAATATATCTTTAACCTGTCCAATACTTGGCTGATATTTTCCTAAGTGTTCTAAAATACTTAAATCTGTAGTATATAAAATCTAAATTTTTATAACAACGGGTCATATCAGTCAAATTAAAATTACTAGAAAGCTGGCTTGATTCATATGGGTTGATAATTTTAACAATTACAATAAATTACCATATTGAACACCTGGCCAATGTTGTGTTTATTATACGACTTCGGCGAATGTTTTCCCAAATTCAAAATAATTATTGACCTACTCGTTTTTGAAATATCAGGAAGTTGGCAAAGCCGTTTTAGCTTCCACAAGTTTGGCCAACGTTTCTTGTTATTCATAAATGCTAAATATTTTCGTTCAATTTTATTTTTCTCAAAATCCCTCCCAAAATGTGCTTTTTTGAAATTTTGTACACGATTGAACATGAATATAATTTTAAAATATTTATTCAAAATTTGATCGAAAAGTATCAAAACGTTTTAAAATAAATGCTTCATTTTTGTTTAATTTGTAGCGGGAATTTTTGAGGTGAGCTCAACATAATAAAATAAAGGGAGTAACGAGAGATGGTCGTAGCTGAGACCACTCTACGCGACACCCTTAAAAAACCGCAGAGCCTTGATTTTTGTTAATTATTCGAATTCCGTGAATGTTTTTCCCAATTTTAAAATCATTATTTTTTTAAAATATTAGCAGGTTAGCACAGTCTTGTTAGTTTCGAAATGTATGACCAACGTTATTCGTAAACACTAAATATTTTCGTGAACTATTTGAATGTGGGCGAAAGTTTTGAAAATTTGTAAATGCTTGGCCAAATCCCTGCAGTCAATAATTTATACAGAGATAGAAAAAAGGAGAAATCCGTCTACAAGGAATTAAATCATGTCAACACATTCAAGTTTAATTTAAGCAGCTAATTGATAATTCAGAAACACAAATTAGTCAGTTCCACTACATTCAGAAAAACATATTCATTAATTTCAGTGCATTTAAACAAATAAATATGTGTGTCAATTATTGACAATCAAAAATTATTTTTTTTTAATTCAGGGAAATTCCGCAAATAATTTTGATCAAGTCAAGCAAGTTGACAAATTCGTGTCTCAATTCCAACGCAGTGGGCGTAAAATTTTGCGAATCCCTGGGAATTTATCAAGTGTGTTACGAAATTTTTAAAAACATTTCTTACAAGCAATATTTCACAACTGTTAAATAATTTTCTCATGCTTCGCCCAATTCGTTGACTTCAGTGGCACATTCCGTCCGTCCTTATTTTTTCTAAGAGCTTAGTTTTCATACTGCCTCAGTACAACAAACAAATTTTGGCCCACTGCTAAGTAATGGACAAAACTGGTTATATAAAAAGTACATATTCAGGAATCGAAATGATTTTTTGGCCAAGTTTTAAAAAATTGAATAAGTTCATTAAAAATGGAGAAAACACGTGGAAAACGGAAGAAAGGGAAATCAGCATTTACAAAAACAATCAGTTCGTGGTTTGCTTTCCACGCTAGAGCCAACTTTCACACTTCAGACTTTGGGAATATTTCTCGTCCATGTTCTTGAAAATCCCGCCAAAACGTAACTACGATATAAAATTTTAAACATTTGTTTTGCAATTGAATTTCTTTCAAATGAGTTCTCAACTAGTCAACTAAGGGGTGGCCAAGATTCAAATGATTTCTTCCCGGCACAAAAGGGAGACATTTTGGTACAAAAATCCGTAAATTTGAATGCACCTACCAAATTTTGACTAGGATTTTGAAATTGTTTTTCAGTATTATATTTTTTATTGAAATTAGATTTTAACGCAATTCAGCATCTTGAGACATCTAGGTTAAAATGCATTGGAGTTTTTCAAATTTTATAAGTGCTCCCAAAATATGCTTTTTCAAATTTTTGAAGAGTTGAATATATGAATTTGAATATGCGGCCAAAACTTTGACTAGGAAATTCACATTTTTTAGAAGAAAACAAAAATTGTCTTTTCATGAAATTGTTTAATAAATATAAAAATTTAAAATCCGTGTCAGATGGTGGTCATAATTTCGAAAAAACAGATTTGGGGGCTACTGGAGACTCGAAAAATCCCAAGTTTTGACTCACATGCTGTGTATTTCACTGATGATAATTTAAAAACTACTGTTATTACTTTACAAGCTGAGATAATGTCAACCAAAATTTCAAAATCTTTGTCAACATTTTAGCGGGAAATTCAAATTCATAAAACTTTTGGCCTACATTTCAAAATCTGTACAGGAACTTTCATATTAAAGGGCATATATTACTCTGTACAATTTTGAACATTTATTGTTTTGGAATTTTGGTAGCAAAGTCTCAGGTAATATCTTCTGGGTACAAAAACGGGAAATTTGGGGGAAAATCCGTGAGTTTCCCTTATCAAATTTAGACGTACTTCGTAATTCTCGTTGGCATTATTTTAGAATGTAGAGCATATAAGTAGCTTTCATATTAGACATGAGTGGTCGAGATACAGCATGTCACTCAAATACTATTTGGATTTTTCGATAGTATCAACACCAAGATGTCCCAAGCAAACGAAAAGACAACGTTACGTACAAAGAAATAATTACAATATGGCCAGAACATTGCGACATGTGCCACTGTAAAAAGTTAGAATTGTGTGATGGCATTGGCGAAGTGATACAGACTAGGACGAGTTTTACTCAGTTTTTTTGTCAACCAGACACTGCCCCATTAAAAATTGGCAAACGATCCCAGGACCTGGCGTTTCTTGGATTTGGATAATAATTAAATTTTTACTCGACCCCACAGGCAAAAATAATGTACATAGAAACTTTTCGAAACGTGACCTCAGCTTCCAAATCAAATATTTCTGGACCGGATGATCAAGGCATTAGCATTCAAGTGTCTTTCAACCCACAAAGATATCCTTTACAAAAAGTAGTTACGTAATTCGTGAGGGGGAAGATCCGTATTTTTACAATCAAGGTGAGTAAAAAAACTCGTTTGCGCGACCCCTACAGGTCGATGGAGTAGGAGGTCTTACAAAATACTATACAGTCGTCTATACAATCTGCAATAATTATTTCCTAATTAGTATCCTATTAAGCATTTCCTAACTCAAGAAATATGAAGCCAATTAGAAAAGTTATCTACTCATGAAGGCGCACCCATTTGACCGAGATCCGAATAGGGCTTCTGTTCGGGACGTCCCGTCCCAAGGTTTTCGGGACGGGACCGGGATCGGGACGGTTTCGGGACAAAATTTCTGTCCCCATGTTATTTCGGGACTGAATCGGGACGATTTTTTTTGTCCCGAAGATTTCGGGACGGGACGGAACAATAGATAGGGACAGAAAAATATACTTGTGCAGTATACTATTGCTGTAAAAATGAATATGTATGGGAATCGTTCCGTTTAAAATTTGTTATTCTATATATAAATATTTTTTAAAGTAAAATGTCGAAATTATTTGAGTTATTCTTGTAGAAATAAAGGAATTTGGAGCATTTCATAAGACTGGGATTATAACCGGGACGTCCCGTCCCGAGGTTTTCGGGACGGGACCGGGATCGGGACAGTTTCGGGACAAACTTTTTGTCCCCATGTAATTTCGGGACTGAATCGGGACGATTTTTTTTGTCCCGAGGATTTCGGGACGGGACAGAATTGCCACCGGGACAAAAATATTGTCCCCAGTAGAAGCCCTATCTCCGAAGGATTCTGCAATGCCCTTTATCAGAAAATTAGCAGCGCTCATTATAATAAATGGTCCGAATTTTTTTTGTATAAACGTATAGTATTTGATCCCAAAACGAACTTTATAGTGCATAGCCATGTATCCTGAAATTAACACTGCTCTGTAAAGGATTTTATCCGAAAAAAAACATTAAACATTATGCAAATTATTTCTTTGGCCTCAAATTGTTCAATTTTCGTCAAAATCAGTTTTTTGACTTCAAATTGGTCAATATTGGTGAAAATGAGATTTTTGACTTCAAATTGGTCAATATTGGTGAAAATGAGTTTTTGACCTCAAATTGGTCGGCATTGGTCGAAATCGGTTTTTTAAACTCAAATTGGTTGGTAATGTTCGAAATCGGTTTTTTAAACTCAAATTGGTTGGTAATGTTCGAAATCGGTTTTTTAAACTCAAATTGGTCAATATTATTCAAAATCGGTTTTTTAAACTCAAATTGTATAGACACAGTATTGTACAGACATGTACATAGTTGAAATTTTTACGAGCAATGTTTCACAACTGTTCAAGATATTTTTTTCGTGCTTAAAAATTCTTTTTTTTCATTCAGGGAAATTCCGCAAATAATTTTGATCAAGTCAAGCAAGTTGACAAATTCGTGTCTCAATTCCAACGGAGTGGGCTCAACATTTTACTATCTGTGTTACGAGATTTTTAAATGCATTTCTTACGAGCAATGTTTCACAACTGTTCAAGATATTTTTTTCGTGCTTCACCGAATCCGTTGATTTGAGTTGCACATTCCGTACGTCCTCATTTTGTCATTGTCTCAAGAGCTTAATTTTCACAATATCCTTCCCCAACAAACAAACCTTGGCCCACTGCTAGGGAATAGACAAAAATGATTACACAAAAAGTACATATTTAGGAATTTAAATGGTTTTCTGGGCAAATACCTAAAAAATTGTGAATTAGTGCATTGAAATAAAAAAACACGTGGGAAAGGGAAGATAGGAAATCACAATTTCCAAAAACAAGCCCCTTCGTGGCTTTTTGTGCACTAGAGCCAACCTTTAGGCTTCAGATTGTGGGAATATTTGTCGACACGTCCATTTTCTTGAATATCCTGTGAAAGTTCAACTACGATATAAAATTTTCAACATTTCTTGAATATCCCGCCAAAACTTAACTACGGTGTAAAAGTTTCAACATTTGTTGTTTTTAATCAAATTTCTTTGAAATGTGCTCTCAACTAACCACACGTACAGAGCTGCGTTCAAGTTCAAGTATAACTTGAATAGTTCAAGTGCGTATCAAGTTCAAGTCAAGTCAAGTGCAGACAATTTTGTAACTTGTAACTTGAGCATCAAGTTCAAGTAAAATTATAATTTTAACTTGAATTTTCAAGTTCAAGTTCGATCAAGTTCAAGTTAATAATTTATTACTTGATTGTAAAATCAAGTCAAGTTCAAGTACAATGAATGGAAGTACTTGAATAAAACTTGCGTGTAACTTGAGTTTTGTCACTGAAAAGCAATGTAAGCAATGTCTGATTAGTGGCATCATTGCATCCCACTAAAAATTATATTGGGCGTCAATCATCATAATAATATCTTTGTATTTGTTTTCATTCCATCGACATTAAAGTCGCCTCCACGATGTCCAGTGGTGGAGAATAATTCTTGTGTCCTGTTTCCATGCTTTGAATTTTGAATAATTAAAATTTCCGTCTTATTGTTTTATAAAGATGTTCTTGACACTCGGGGTTCTTGTTCCATTATAAAAATGAAGTGATTGTTCGCTTCACCTGTTCTGAAGCTAAGCAGAAGTTTAAGAATAATTTATGATTTCATGTAAAAATGATTTTTGCTGATATTAAACATGATGGCGCAGACGCACAACCAACAATCTTATAAATCAACATTGGTTAAACAAAATTAACGACGACAAGTATAAGTTATAAGTACAGTACTTATAACACTATTTTTTCAAAAATAATCAAAATATTTTTTTAAAAAGATTCGTTTTTTTTAATTTGTAGGGTGAGTTTTTGAAATGACCTAATAATAATAATTATAAAATAAAGGGAGTAAGGAGAGATGGCCGTAACTGACGTCACCCCACGGAACGACGGAACACCCGCAATTAATCGCGCAGCCCACGGAGCAATGATTTTTGTTAATTAGACGAATTTGGCGAATGTTTTTCTCAACTTCAAAATAACTAGCCCTTTTTTTTGAAATATTAGGAAGTTAGCAAAGTCTTGTCAGTTTTGAAATGTATGGTCGAATAATTTAAACAGAGGTCGGAAAAACGAAAAATCCATCTACACGGAATTATATTATGTAAACACATTCAAGTTTAATTTCAGCAGCTAATTGATAAATCCGAAACACAAATTTAGTCAGTTCCACTAAATCCTCAAAAATATTTTCATCCATTTCTGCGGATCTTATTAAATACATGTGTGTCAATTATAGGCAGCGTACAAATTGTTGTTATGAAGTCCAACAATTTCCGCCAATTATTTTGATAAATTCTAGCAAGTTGTCCAATTTGTGTCTCTTATAAATATTTTTCTTATGTTTCACCCATTTCGTTGACTTCAGTGGCTAATCCGTTCGTCCTCATTTTTTCCAAAAATTTAATTTTCATACTGCCTCTGTACAACAAACAAGTCTTCGCCCATTGATATGGAATAGACAAAAATGCTTAAAGAAAAAGTACATATATATATAGGAATTGTAATGGTTTCTTGGCCAAGTTTATAAAAACAATTTTGAATTAGTGCATTAAAAATGGAGAAAACACGGGGAAAACTGAAGACAGGGAAACCAAAATTTGCAAAAGCAAGCCCTTCGTGGCTTGCTTTCTTCACTCCAGAGCTGCGTTCAAGTCAAGTTATTTTAGACAACTTGAATTGAACTTGACTTGAACTTGAAAAATTGTCTAAACAAGGTATCCGCACTTGTACTTGATGAATCAAGTTTCTAAAGCTTGCAACTTGAGTATTCAAGTACTCGATTTTCAAGTTCATTTTATTGAACTTGAACTTGATCGTAACTTGACGTTCAAATTGCATACATAACTTGACTTGAACGTGAACTTGAACTTGAAAAATTGTCTAAACAAGGTATCCGCACTTGTACTTGACGAATCAAGTTTCTAAAGCTTGCAACTTGAGTATTCAAGTACTCGATTTTCAAGTTCATTTTATTGAACTTGAACTTGATCGTAACTTGACTTGAACGTGAACTTGAACTTGCACTTGAACTTGATGAATCAAGTTTCTCAAGCAACTTGAGTATTCAAGTACTCGATTTTCAAGTTCGTTTTATTGAACTTGAACTTGATCGTAACTTGACGTTCAAGTTGCATACATAACTTGACTTGAACGTGAACTTGAACTTGCACTTGAACTTGATTGTTCAAGTATTTTTTTGAGCATGAATAAACAATGCTTGAAATTTTGTTCGCAATTGTTATAGCTGATGATGGTTAGGCCGTAATTAGGATAAACTAAACGGCATGCGGATGATTTTCTTTACTTTAAAAGTGCTAGAAAGTTTAAAATACTTGATCAAATAATTGCAGACATTGTGTTCTAATTTACTAATGTCCACAATTTAAAGGGTAGCAATCGTATTATTGGCCTGTTACATTAGTGTTGCACTAATCTGGTGAGTGTAACCAGGAGTTATATTCATGAATATTTGTCGTCGTTAATTTTGCTTAACCAATATTGATTTATAAGATTGTTTGCTGTTCATCTGATGCTTAATATTAGCACAACTTATTCTTACAGGCAGGTGTGGATTATTAAAATAATTTTTACCATGGCCCAACCGTCAAAATAGTTTGAGCTTTTACACATGTAATGTGAGGGCCTTAGTCAACATTTTCTTTACCCTGGCCCTAAATGTTTTAACCTGGCCGGGCCAGGGTGGGCCACCCCGTAAATCCACCCCTGCTTAAAGGGAATAATAAATTGCTCTTAAACTTCCTCTTAGCTTCAGAACTTAGCTTCAGAAAATCGCATTCGAGTTTTTGGAATTTCATAATTGCTCCCAAAATGTGCTTTTTCGAATTTTTGAAGACATGAGTATAATTTTCAAACATTTATTTAAAAACTTGATCTAAAGACGATTTGTTCTGAGGGTGCGGGTGATTCTCAGATGATTCCTTCTTAGCTGAAAAGGGCGAGGTTTTGGTCTAATTTCTGAATTTGAATATGCAACCAAAATTTCGACTACGGAATTCCCTTTTGTTTAAAGAAAATAAAAATTATCTTTTCATGAAATTTTTGAATAAATAGAAAAATTTAAAATCCGTGTCCACTGGTTGTCATAATTTCGAAAAAAAACAGATTTGGGGGCTCTACGAGACTCGAAAAATCCCAACAAGTTTTGACTCATTTATTCTGTGTCTATGTCTATTATACTGATACTAATTTAAAAGCTTTTGATATGCTTTGCAAGCTGAAATAATTTCAACCAAAATTTCAAAATCTTTGTCGAGATTTTAGCGGGAAATTCAAAGTCATAAAACGTTTGACCAAAATTTCTACAGCAACTTTCATATTAAAGGGTATAAATGACTGTTTACAATTTTGAACATTTATTATTTTGGAATTTTGGTGGCAAGGTTTCAGATAATATCTTGTGGGCGCAAAAAGGAGAAATTTGGGGAGAAAATTCGTGATTTTGGATGCCCCTACCAAATTTAGACTAGTACTTGGTAATTTCTGTTGGCATTATTTTAGCATGTAGAGCATATAAGTAGCTTTCATATTAGACATGAGTGGTCGAGATACAGCATCTCACTCAAATACTATTTGGATTTTTCGATAGTATCAACATCAAGGCGTTCCATGCGAACAAAATTATAATAGAAATAATTAGCGAGAAATAATTAGAATAAGGCCAGCACATTGCGAAATGTGCCACTGTAAAAAGTTAGAATTGTGTGGTGGCATTGGCGAAGTGATACAGACTAAAACGAGTTTTACTCAGTTTGTTTTTTGTCAACCGGACACTGTCCCATTAAAATTGGCATTCGCATTCAAGTGTCTTTCAACCCACGAATATCTCCTCTACAAAAAGCAGTTACGTTATTCCTGAGGTGGAAGATCCGCTTTTTTTAAATTCAGGTGAGTAAAAAAACTCGCCCTAGCCTGTTTGCGCGACCTCTACAGGTCGATGGAGTTGGAGGTCTTACAATATAATATACAATCATCTATACAATCTGCAATAATTATTTCCTAACTCACAAAATATAACATTTACTGCACAACCACCGCCCACAATACTTCTAGTAAAGTGAATCATTTTTTAAATTCTAATAATAATCTGTTCGTTTCCCTGATTTACAATTACAACCTGATAAATAAACTAGCAAAGGACGAGAATGTTAGTGTAAGTACTTATGCAAACGCACATAAAAATTGTCGGAAAATTAACATTGAGAGGAATAGGAAGTTGTCTGAAAAATACCATTGAGTGGCATATCATGTAGTCTAAAAAACTTGCCCGGAAGAAGGAAATACCTCCGCTTGCGTGGTCCATGATTTATTTAATATTTATTTTATTCATTTTTATTTAATACTTTTTTATTCATTTTTTATTTAATATTTCTTCATTCATTGTTTATTTAATTTTTTCTTATTCATTTTTTATTTTCAAGTTATTTTCGAGAGAACGTTCTATTGCTTTCAATGTTATTTTTGGAACTCCTTTCCATTCCCCATAATGTCAATTTTCTGGGGATTCCTATTCATATTCTGCAATATCACAAAATGATGACCTGTAATGTTGAGGTGCAGGAATTTAAAATAATTTTCTCCCCCCGAGTCTATATAAAATGGTCAAGGATATATTGGTAATGGTATTGGAAATTGTATTTTAGGTTTTTTAAAATTTCGTCTATTCCGGTAGATCAAAAACTCTGCTTACAGGGAATTCTACAGATAGTTGCCGAAAGACAGGGTCTTTTTGGAAAAATGGAAATTTTAATGCTTTATTTTACTCTGGTAAAATTTTGCTACAAAAGTAATTTGATGGTGTCTGGTTTCAAATTTCAAGGGAGTTCAAATAAGCACAACATGACATCCCTCCGTTGAATACCTTTCAATTAGAGACATATGGGAAAAGAGTAAAGCAAGATTTAGCCTCAAAGTGCAAAAAATGTAATTGGCACTGGTAATGTTTGTTTGAATTTAAGTTTTTTTTTCTGTTGACTCGTTAAATGTCAATGACATGAACTTACAATTAGCCTCTCGTTTGGAATAAACAGCATCCTCCACCCCCAAAGAATACGAATTCCTTCGTACACGCAAGTTTATTTTTTGGACTACGGCCTATGCCACACGTTGTTAATTTTTGGCCAACCCCCTATTCCTCACAATGTTAATTTTCTGACAATTCCTATTCATACCCGTCATTAATTATTAATTGTTTATTAATCCTTCTTACGGAACGTTGAGGAGGAAGTTCCAACGTTAGAATTATTTCATTGTTTAATCTTTGGCTATCAAAAAAGAACCTAAATTCTTGGTATGCAAAAAATCGAATATTTATTTGTTCTCTTTATTTCAGGAACGTGATTAAAAATTATGGGAGCAGGAGACCGGTTGTTCAAAAATTTTAAATAAACAATAACTTTCTCACAATTAATATTCTTCCATATAACTGATATTTGTAGTCATAATTTCCTACCTACGTTCCAAACAAAGCGAAAACAATTCAAGAGTGGATTTGTTTCAAGTTCATTTTGACTTTGTTTGTCGTAGCCAAAACTTGTAGAATAATGATCCATAAGCATTTTTCCTTGAGATAATTTTTTAATCATTTCTTCACTTCACTCATATGATACATGTGAATAAGATACTTTTGAATTTACTCAACTGCTTGAACATGACTTTAATGACACAGGATCTATGAAAATAATTTTTATTTTAATTCAAAATGCATCTGAATCATTTTGATTGCAAATTTTTCCTTTTGATTTTCAGAATACTACAAATTCTGAAATGTCATGAAACCTTCCACTCCTCAATATTGGTTAGATTTAGTGCTTTAAACTCAGATTGGCCAAAATTGGTCAAATCAGTTTTTTCCCTCAGATTGGTTAATATTGGTCAAAATCAGTTTTTTCCCTCAGATTAGCCAAAATTGGTCAAAATCAGTTTTTTCCCTCAGATTGGTCAATATTCGTCAAAATCAGTTTTTTAACCTCAAATTGGTCAGTATTCGTCAAAATAAATTTTTTGACCTCAAATTGATGAGTATTCGTCAAAATCAGTTTTTTGACCTCAAATTGGTCAGTATTCGTCAAAATCAGTTTTTTGACCTCAAATTGGTCAGTATTCGTCAAAATCAGTTTTTTTACCTCAAATTGGTCAGTATTCGTCAAAATCAGTTTTTTTACCTCAAATTGGTCAGTATTCGCCAAAATGAGTATTCTACAAACATGTGCATAATTGAATATTGCTTAGTCCACTTCTCAGCTGAGTTTCTTTTTGGTAGACATCGGTTAACGTCCAGAACTGTTCCACCTATTTTAATGAAATATTGATACACATATCAGTCTGTACTAATACCATGTTTTTTTAAATTATCAAAATATTTTTTTAAGTTTCATTTTAGTTGTTTCTAAATTTCTAAGCGGTATTTTTGAAACGAGTTCAACACAATAAAATATAGTGAGTAAGGTAAGATGGCCGTAACTGACGCCATCCTAAAATAACCGCAGAGCGATGATTTTTGTTACATATGTGTACTAACTTCAAAATAATTGTTCTTTTTGTTTTTGAAGTATTATGAAGTTAGCAAAGTTTTGTTAGAATGGGGGATACATTTTTGAAAATTTGCAAATCCCTGTGTTGAATAATTTATGCAGAGATCGGAAAAAGGAGAAATCCGTCTACAAGGAATTAAATCATGTCAACACATTCAAGTTTAATTTAAGCAACTCATTGATAAATCCGAAACACAAATTAGTTAGTTTCAATACATTCAGAAAAACATATTCATTAATTTCAGTGGATTTAAACAAATTAATATGTGTCAATTATTGACAATCAAAAATTCTTTTTTTTTCATTCAGGGAAATTCCGCAAATAATTTTGATCAAGTCAAGCAAGTTGAGTGTGTCTCAATTCCAACGGAGTGGGCTCAACATTTTACTATCTGTGTTGAGATTTTTAAATGCATTTCTTACAAGCAGTGTTTCAAAAGTGTTGTAGATATCTTTATCATGCTTCGCCCAATTCGTTGACTTCAGTGACACATTCCGTGCGTCCTCATTTTGTCATTTTCTCTAAGAGCTTAATTTTCACAATGCCTGTCTACAACAAACAAATCTTGGCCCACTGTTAAGGAATGGACAAAAATGCTTACACAAAAAGTACATATTTAGGAATTCTGAAGATGATTGAATACGAATATAATTTGTAAACATGTATTCAAATACTTGATCGAAAGACAATTTGTTCTGAGGTGGGAGGGCCAATTCGCAGATGATTCCTTCTCAGCGAAATAAATGATGAGATTTCGGTAGAATTTATGAATTTGAATATGCCGCCAAAATTTTGAATAGGAAATTCACATTAAAAAAAACTTGTCTTTTCATGAACTCTTTGAATAAATATAAAAATTTAAAATCCGTGTCCACTGGTGGTCATAATTTCGAAAAATAACAGATTTGGGGGATACTGGAGATTCAAAAAATCCCAAAAGGTTTTGTCTCACATGTTGTTTCTATTTCACTGATACTATTTTAAAAGCTACTGTTGTGCTTTACAAGCTGAAATAATGCCAACCAAAATTTCAACATCTTTGTTGACACATCGAGTGGGAAATAGTGCTGTCCATGGGAACGGAAATTTGGTACCCATGCCTGTTCCTGTACCTGTACCCATTTTTCAGGAACTAAAGCAATGGTCCTGTTCCTGTTCCCATAAAAATGGGTACCAATTCAAAGTTCCTGGACCTGTTCCTGCAGGAACAGGAATGTTCCTGTTCCTGTTCCCAAAAGTACTTAAAGACTAGCAGAAAAGTACAACCTACACATTTATGCCATAGGTAACTCTATTTATGCATCGATTTAAAAAACCAAATATCAACTCCACTTTATTAAAAATAAATAACAGCCCACCATCTCCAATACCTTTAGCTACTCGAATTTAAATGAGAATTTAGTAACAGTCATTAAATTAATCATCGCAGCGCAAAGTACAGTAGTAACTGAAATTAGCTAAGACAAGTAGCACTTTCAATATACTTTGCTGAACTAACAAGGATAACAGCACGCTGGAGTTTTCTGAGCTACAATTTTGGGTTTAAGTTCCAGAGAGTTTCATTTTTGCCACGTGTTAAATAATTATTATTTATTATTTTGTTTAATAATAACGTGCAAAAGAGTGACTTATTTGACATGTTGCGACGTACTTTTAAAATAATATTTTATTTGTGAGGTATTTTTATATTATAAACTTCATGTGAATACCAGGTAGGTACACGTTTTGTTCCTGTTCCCAAACCCGCTTTTGTTCCCATATTTTGGGAACAATTTCTATGTTCCCAAACGTTCCCAAAGTGTTTTGGGAACAAAATTTGTGTTCCCGTACGCACCCATTCGTGTTCCCGTTCCCAAAAACCTGGGTGTCTCCTGTTCCCATGGACAGCACTAGTGGGAAATTCGAATTCACGAAACTTTTAACCAAAATTTCAACATTTGTTTCTGCGAAAAAAACAATTATCTCAGACTTGGCCACCTCTTACTTTCTGTGTTTATTTAAGAGCTCATTCTTAAAAAACGTAATAATTGCAAAACAAACAAAATGTTTAAACTGTATAGTTTAATATAGGTCCAACAAGACTTTGCAAATATTTCCACAATCTAAACGTTGAAAACGTTTTAAAAAATCGTGAGAATCTTAATCCGAACGTTTGCTCGAGGGTAGAAAACAAGCCCCTTTGTGACTTATTTTACTTTATATGCTGCTGACGAAATATTTATGAAAACCATAAATGAGCTAAAACACAGGCATTTTTTTGTAAAACAATTTGCAGCTGGCGTACTTATAGTTTTTCTCAATTCTAATTTCTGGTTCTGCTTGCACAGAATGTCGATCTTACTGATTTTTGCTATGTAAACACAGAATTCGGACCAGTTGAGAAATTGAACGAGTAGAGCTCATTCTATGGACGGAGGAGACATTTTTAGATATGCTGACATTACGAATATTGTACGCGGCACTGCATATACTGCATTATATAGTTGTGTGGGTTCGTCTAGTAGTTTTCCCAGTGGCATTATGGTGGTCGGCATGATTCTTCTATTCAAATTAGCCGTATCAAAATAATTGATTGATTCATTGCAATTAAATTCAGTATTGATTGAATTGCAAGGTAATAATTGTGAAGTAATTATGCAAATTGAATTGAATCATAATTCAAATGATTCATTGTAATAAGTCAATAATAAGCAGAAATCAAAAATGAGCCAATCCCAATGGTTGGCATAATTAAGTTAATGCACACCTAGGTTATGTGACAGATTACATTTGTCACATACTGTATTACCTAAAACAAAATATAACACCAACAATTTATTTTTGGCAAGAAACAGCAACTTTTGATATGTTAAAGCCTTACTATTCCAGTTAAATGTCATCCAATCCTACTTTCAAAATGTGTCTTAGCTTATCTGAATATACCCTAATCGTTCGAAGATTTTCGAACCAGGAGTACACGTGTTGTAACATTTGAGCTAAACGTCCACACAATTTTATCCACTTGCTACCGTGGTTGTATAAAATTGTGGGTGTGGTCCAAATTTAACAAGTTCTACGCCACTCCGTTCCCCTAACGTTGTTCAAAATTCAGTTGATGTCTGATGTCAGCGTAACTGTTTCACGGGCTGCGTATTTTAAAGCCATTTACATTTCCTACAACAGAAGGCACAATTTTTTTATTTCCAATTAACAACAACTAATTTAGGTATTTAATAATTTTTGCAAATAAAATAACCGAATTGCTTTTTCTAAAATCACCCTGTCGACAGGTCTAAAAATCAAATAAATAATCCGATAGAACAAATTATATAACCTTCAGTTTATTACTGCTCTCACGTAAATAAATAAATAAAGTATTTACTTTATGCATATTTTCAATTTGATAAATTGGAACATTTATACTTGGAAAATGTCCAAAAGTAAATATTTTTTACAATGTCTCTGTCTGTGTACAAGAAAACCAATATCTGACTCTTAAAATGAGATGCTGTAGTACAGAGAAGAATAATCAATGTGTTTAATAGGAATATATACAGTAGACGTTTTTATCCTTGTTAGGGGCGAAGCGAAGCGAGAACCCTATTGCGAAGGTCTGGCTGTGTGGCTGTCTGCCTGTCTGTAGAGGCTGTCTTGTCCGCACGATATCTGCAGAACCATTTCTACTACACATTACAAAATTTTTACCGGGACAGATCATGCAAACAGGAAGAACCATATTGTTTTTGAAGGACATCGTGTCATTCGTTTGACCTCAGAAAATTAAATGAGGTCACGTATAAACTTATACTAATACATATGTGTTCACATTGGGGAGTACAGCTTACGCCACCTATTGTAGGATTTGTTGTTCACCTTGAATTGTGTGTTCTAACCACCGGCAGAGGTCGGGAGTACTTGTACGTGGTGTTTTAAAATCGATTATGAAAGGTAGTAATACATTGAAGGAAACACACACAGGAATAATTTAATGCGCAATTATATAATTAAGCATTTTAACGCGCACATTATTGCAAAACGAATGCACAATCGTCGCAAGTAAAAATGCTCACCATGTGGAAACGGTTCGATTGAAACACGCAATTACACATGAACATATTCCAGTGACGATTCTATTTAACAGTCACTTCTTTCTCGTCAAATGATGCATTGCTAATTTTGTTTGTTGCACGTAGTTTTAACTGGTTATGTAAATCTTAGCCTTAGTTTCAGAGTGGTGAGCAGTGTTGCGACCAAATGCAAATAATATTTGAAAATTCAATTTCAAATGCGAATCAAACCAAATACAAATATACATTTTCTAATAAATTGGTTTATCGAATCAAATTCGGTTGTGTTTGTAATTTGAAATTGGTTTTGAAATACGGATGAACTTCAAATCAAATATGATTTTATTATTTGAAAACCAAATCAATTTCGAATCCAGATTGACTTAATTCAAATTTGAATTTGAAATTGGTTTTGAACTTGGTTTTTAATTGTAGCGCATAAAAT
This sequence comes from Allacma fusca, assembly GCA_947179485.1. NCBI lineage: Eukaryota > Metazoa > Arthropoda > Collembola > Symphypleona > Sminthuridae > Allacma > Allacma fusca. Next base: position 18,894,460 of record OX359248.1, on the reverse strand, counting down.
ATAAAACATTGAAATCTTCTGGACTATTGAACGATCGATTTGTGGATTACTTACAAGCATTGCAATTACTGGCAATTACTTGCCCAATGTTGTGATCACGATTTCACTTGATTTATACCCGAGTAGAAATTTAAAGCATTTTTAGGTCTAATTATGCTTTGCTCATGCTACTAAAATTTCACACATACCAATTTGCACATAAAAGCAGCTAATTTCAGTGGAAGGTTTATGCATTAACTTTATACATACAGTTTTGAAGCTAAAATGGATGAAAGAATAAGATTTTATGAAAAAGATTTTACACACCAACCTAAGCCACAAAAGGTTTATTTATTAAACATAGAAGTCTTTAGTCAACCTCTATACAGTTTGGTAACTTAAAAACATGAGTAACATGGTGATTATCATTAAGCATTACAACAAATTTTTCGCACCTTACGCTATTGACATCCAGGAATACTGTGTTTGAACTAATATTTGTCACTTTTTTCACAAATTTCGAATTATTACTATTCATGTTAATTTTATTACACTTCAGCAGAAAGCGTTGACATCCATTTGTTGGAATCACTAAAATTCCTTTAAAAAGATACACACTTTCGCTACACGCTAAAATACTGTCACAATATCGCCTTCTTCCTGGTTTAAATGTAGAAAACGCCAGTCCTTTAAAAATAAATTTCGAATGCAGTTTTACATTCCCAGCAATAGGTATTCCCATATCAGTAATTATTTTGGTCTCCGCATCATTTATATAATAAATCTTTCCTTGTCCAAGTAACACAATCTCACCTTCTGCTCTATAATAGCGATAAAATTTTGACCCACTTAAGACGGAATAACAATAACTGTTTATAGCGTTACTAGTAAAATTTCGAATCGCGGATTGCAAGCAGTATTCTTTAGTCAAATTGTTACAAAGTTCGACTCCTACTTTGTACGTACCATTAATCATACGCAAAATTTGCCCATTTCGATGTTCAAATTGAAACGTAGAGTAACACCACAGAGGCCCCCACTTTCTTACAACTTCAGGGGCATGTAAACTTATATGTAAATTAAATGTATAAAACCTGTCACCGTAGAGACCTGACACTCCCTCCGAAAATGAATTTAAAAAATTGCTGGCTTCCTCTAACTCATTAGCTTGAACCTTGTCTTGTAAAAGTAACAAAATACCGGAGCAAAATTTCTTAAAATGATTAACGTACTGGTCAGAAAGTACACCATTCAATACATGAGAAAAAATAAGCATCCAGAGCCGCCATTCCTTTGCTTTCCAGTAATTCATTTCTGATACAGCTCGGACACTTCGACTACATGTGCTTGGCACCGAAAAGGTTTGACATCGCTGATCAATAATTCTGCTTTTGGTCCCTATATAATATGGCTCCCTTGAATTTTTGGAATCAAACCAAGCTATTGTAAAATATCGAACTACCCCTAATAGTGCAGAATGCATATAGTCATAGAGGCTCCCATCGACAACATCAAAATTTTTAAGCAGCAGAAGTTGCGAAGCTTCTGAAATTCCATCTTGACTACTGACGGTTTCCCTCGATAGCAACTTATTTTGTAGGACTTTTAGGCTTTCCAAGAAATTTATTTTTGTTCTTCTGTCACAATGTAAGCGTCTATGCTTCATAATCCGTTTGTGGCTTTTTTCATTCAACCACATGGTTTCTCCAGGATGAAGGCACCAAGGACAACTTGCTTTTCCATTATGATTCACCATTCCAATAGCACTGGAACGAGCAGGAGAGTCACATGCCAAGATAGGAAATATAAATTTGCTAACAATTCTTTCACCTAATAGGTTCCACTGCAGTCCACCAGTGTGAAGCTCATTCAAAAGTTTAACCACAGGGAAAAGAAATGTAGAAAATTTAGGCTTTCTAGATCCGAACCATAGGCCACATATCAAAGAATACTTTCGTCGAAGAAAATATGATAGCTCATTAACTGAAACGAATACGGGCCACAATTGAAAGTTTGAGGAGTTAAAAACAGAGATTCCATCTGTGTTTAACAAACCTGAGAAATTTGGAAAACGAATTGCCAGCTGCTTGTAATTTTCTCCATCCGTGATATCTTGATATACATCATTTCTCCCGATTACTTCATTGCGGCGTTCATTTAAATATTTCTGAACATCTGGAGATTCTAGCATGGCCTTCAAACCTATCTGTACATTAAAAGTAATAAAGAAGTTTTGTCCAGAACATTCAGGTAGGACCTTTTCTGTGCAGTTCTCACATGTAGTTTTCTCCATGTCATTCAAATATTCTTGACAATTCTGACAGTAATAATGGCGGACACTGTAATCTTGTACTCTTGGTAAATGTGTTTGAAGCTTGTAAAACGAAGTTTGCAAATTAAGTCCAGCAGGAACGTGAAAATTAATTAGCTCTTGAAGGTCTTCAGTGGCACGCTTCGATAAATTATAGCGGTGAACAAACGCCAAAATCAGGACTTTGCTTTCGGTTAAAGATATTTTGGAGCCGGCATACAAGTTCTCCTGCAATAGTATAAATAATAATATAACCATTGTGAGTACCGCAGCAACTTACAATTAGTTGGCCATATCAAAATTCCATTCTCCAACCTGACTAGTATTGTCGCCTTGAAAATTATTTCTAACCTCGAAATCACTATCATCACTTTCATCAGAATCTGTATTTTGGGAAGGTTGCGGACGAGGGATGTCAATTTCTTCGTCAATTACCTCTGCCGGCTGGACATTACAACGATTCCCATTCTGAAATTATAGTATAAAAACATTATTATACAATTGTGTGCAAATTAAGGTCTGTGATTTTTGTAGGTAAAAAAACTTACTTCTGAAGTTTCCTTACTGCTCTCACTAGAATTACTAGGTAACGATGGCCTAAAATTGTTCGTTATGTGCCTCTATAAAAATAATTAAATTATTTTAATATATATTCAAACATTATTTCAAATATAATTATTCAAATAAAAGTAGAAACATACCTTAAGGATTCTTTGTCGGGATCTCTCGGGGATACAATTAAGTGCATCCGGAGATTTAATGTACTCTTTATAGCGGCCCGTCGCAGCGGTAATTAGTCGCTTATTTTTAGTGTAAACTCCTGGACTTAGTCAACCGCATTGAGATTATCACAGCATGGAGAAATCCATGCTGTCGACAAATAATGTCATAATAAACATATTTTTGAATTTGACTTCGCGCTATGATTTTATGTGGCGGTAGTGGAAGCATTTTGCCACATGCCTTGCAGGTCCATGGGCGCAGCCATTTCATGTTTCATAGTTAATCTTAACTTTTGTTAGTGAACCTAAAATGGTCTTGTTTTTGCTAATTGAATGGATTTACGACAATCCTAAAACCTGGAGTGTTGTACCTTCGAGTCGATTAGTGGATGGTACATTGAGAAAATCAAAAAAATTAGTCGGGAAAATTGTAGAAATTCAATGGAACAAAAATGTACATTCTGGATTAGTGCGTCAAACAGGTATTATTAATTGTACTTCACTTTAAATAATTTTGCTTCCAGTTGCACTTTATTATTTTAATAAAATACTATAAAACAAAACTTACATTTCAGGTTCAAATGAGTCGGAATTAAACGACAATGCCGATATACTGGCTGAGGCTGAATGGACCATTGATACTGAAGCAAGTGAAAATGAAGGTAGATTTGTATGGAAGTGAATTAACACCTAATATTAAACAATTTTGTATACAGCGTTAACTAATTATGGCTTTGACTTTTTATGGTTTACAAGCTCCCCGTACCGTATTCAAAGAACCTGAGACTGAGCCTACTTCATCATCATCAGATACAGCAGGTAATTTGAGCTTATTTCAGTAAATGAATAATATCATTATATACCGGAATCAGATATTGACTGATCAATGGTTTAGGTAAAAAGGCCAAGCGTAAAAGAGCAACAAAAATCGAAGAAGTGCTCCAGCAAATTGACGAATCTGTCGAGGACGATGCGGATGCCTTAGTGGGTAATAACACCAACCAACTAGCAAATCATCAAGAGATTATTAACTGGAAAGGTAAAATACCTCTCAATAATTTCTACCCTCAAGTAGCATCCCTAATTGTATATGCATACTAATTACAAAAATTATTAAAATACCTGAACTCTAGCAAAGTTTGAAGAAACCAAGACAAAGCTCAAGGAGCTTCGCAAAAAGTACAAGAAGATGAAAAGTGAACACAAGCTGTGTTCCAATGACGTAATTACGTAAAGTATTAGTTCGCTTGCCTATTATTTTAATGATTAGTCGCTTTAATATTTTTTGTTTGATTTTATAGGATGCTATAGAAATCACCCCGGGTTCTAATGTCAAATTGCTACGTTCAGAGATACTGGCAATGAAAACAATTTCATCGAGCATTACATTCTTCGCCAGGAACTTGTTTCGACGTGTATTTCAACTCGAAGATATTGTGGGACGATCTTTGTTGGGAAGAAAGAGCACAGTCGTAGAAAATCATATACCTTTGCCTCCCGTTGACTGTCAAAAACGTGATGCTGTTATAGGTATTTTTATTGCATGCATAAAAGTGTGGTTGAGTATAATTGGTATATTCCGTTACATGATGTGTTATATTCGCAAAATTTTCATGCTCCGAATTTTTGTTTCAGAATGCAGCTTACGTACTTACGGATTTGAGCTTCCTGTTCCAACTGCTCATGACTTCATTAAGATGAAAAGGGAAATCAAATCAGCCAAGTCCAGAATTATTAAATCTCTTTCGGACTTTGTAAGGGAGGAGAATTTTAAAGCCAAGAAATCGGCTTACCACATTCCGGAATAATTCAATCCTTATGATGTATAACTTTCAATGTTATTAAAAAGTTATTGAAATAAATATTTTGTCGTTTAAAATGAAGTTTTTCGTCAAAAGCTTATTTAGAATTCAAGGAGTATTTTACGTGAATTTCTGCATGAAGATTTATGCGCTGTAATTATACATAAATTAATCGGAGCATGTTTTTATGCATAATTGGTTCTGCAAGGTGGTTATAAGCATGTAACTCGCAGCTTGTCGTTATGCGTAAAAGTTTAGGTTTAAAATCCGCCAATTCTAGCTGCGCGTTAGTATGTATAAACTAAGCTTTGTTTTATGCATAAATTCAGTGAAAATTTTTGCTTGGGTAATACCAATTTTTGTAGTAATATCGAACCAGCTACCAAAATTATTATATAATAAAATTCAAATTGTACAACGAAAGAACAGGAAGATACTCAAGAACCAACTGTTGACGAAACTCAAGTAACTCAAAATAAACATCCATCGCCTACGACCATTTCAAAATCAAACATCAAGTCAACATACAAAAGTAATTGCTTACTAGTGTACAAACAATATGCAAAACAATCAACATACTTTGACTTATAAATCTTGAATGCAAAGCCGGGCGCCGAATTTTTAAACAAGAAAAAAAATGAGAATGTATTCAAAAGACAAGTAAACTAGTTGATTAATATTATTTTTATAGTAAACTTTTTTAAAGATCCCAAGTGCACCGCCAGGAAATTGTTGGTCCACTTAATTTAATTAAGCGTTTTTTTTGTCATTTCCTTTTTTAATTCATGCTTTGTACATGGTAATTTAGGACTATTAAAACATAGGGTACATCCCCGAAGAAATGCCTGCGGATGTTGAACCTGAACACGATGTTCTGTATAAAGGTCAAATGAACAGGCCTAATCTTTATTCAATGAATGAATTGGAAGAGTATTTAGCTTCGTCCAGTGCCGCTTCCTCATCTCTGAAAAATGGGGTGCTTTGGTGGTGGAAGGTTATAATTTAAATTAAAACTAATACATAATAAATAAGTTAAACTACTATTTTGCCAGCTTTTAAATTGGTTTATGACAATAAACACTCATTAAATAATGTGTCAAAAATGGCTATATTTGATTAGGAGCTTCAACAACTGGTGTGCTTATTCGCAACAGGAACCGACTTATTGACTGAGAAAAGGATGGCAATGCATACTGTTACTACTTAAGCTTGTAAAAAGGCTTGACGCAGTGGTTAGCAAAATGCTTAGTGAGTTTAAAGAGTAGAATTGTTTGGCTGACTTATACTTAACCACATTCGCCTGTTTGGGCTAGCTGAAACTTGAAAAACCAAGTTCAAATCCAATTTCAAATCAAATTCAATTTCGGATAATTTGTTGATTTGAAATGCAAATAAAATTCGGATTCAAATGAAACACTGCATTTGATTTGGTCAAACCGGTTATTTTTTCAATTGATTTGGTTTTTCAAATTCAAATCAATTTAGGAGGCGTGAATAAATTGCATTTGAAATCCGGATTCAAATGCAATTTCGGATTTGAAAATATTTGATTTGGTCGCAACACTGGTGGTGAGGATTATCGTCGGTTTTGCATGTCAAGGTGTGATGTGGTTATTTTGTTGGGAAAAATTAAACATTGATTTATTTTAGTGTTTTCCCGTATATTAGGCGGACTGGTGAACAACAAAACGGTAACATATCAAATTTTTATAAACTAATTGTGGTAAAAGGCTGTACACATTTACATTATATACCTGGCGCCTTTATTTCAAAATATCAGTATTTGAAATCAGAGCTAGATTTAATGGAATGAAGGGTATATAACGGGCTTTTGTACGGGCATTTGTAACGCAAATGTTTTGGAATGGAATTTAATTGGCTGTGGGGTATAAATGTTTATTTGCATGCATGTCAGTTTAAAGTGTGTTATATTGGATTTTTTTCTTTTGCCTCAGTTAACATCTTTGCCCAGTACATATAAATGTGACCTGTACGGGGGGAAATTAAATACACGTTTCCTTGTACACACCACATTACTGTTAATAACCCTTGTTGCAACTCCGCCGGCGCTTCGCCCCCGGGTGACTTAGCACGTAGTGCTGATCACAGATGATTTTAAAGAAAATGATTTTAAAAGGATGCTCTTGTGGTATAAAACTGCATATACATATCAATCCCTGCTGCTTCTGGAGAACTCCAGGGTACAACGTGACTGCTTCTCGTGCCATGCCATGCGTGAGTCCTTTCAACGTTACAGTAGCCTGAAACTTGGTGTCTCAGTTTACTCTTTCATGTGGTGTCAATGTAGACATGTCTGTGGTTCCTATTAAAGAATACGTGTTTCCGTACTACTTTCAAAGCGTTTAGTTGACCCAACCAAAGCAATGGAATGGCCAGGAACAAGACCTCTCTGAAGCTCTTGTACCCTAAGACAGCATGCAGCTAATTGTAAGTTGTATTCGTTTCTGTTAAATTTACCTTTAAGAAAAGAGGAGGCATTCGTGTTAACTGGGTGTTTCTGGCTGTAATCTTATTTTTGGGATTAACTCAAGTTCCGCCTCTAAAAACCGATTTTAGCAAAAATTGGAACATGTGCAATATTTCGTGGGTAGGATTTACAGAAAAGAATTTTCACATTGTCCTGTATCACAGTCCATTGAAATTATACTCTTGTCGGTTAGGTTAGTTTAAAAAACTTGGAATAATGATAACCCAGTAATCAAATATTATTATGTTCATGATCAAATTATGTGTACGCGTGTGGGTATGTGAAGTTTGTTGTTGCCAGTCATGCGTGAGCTGTAAGCGAATCATCCCAGTTTTAAATATTTTAACGTTCGATCAGCCAATTGGAGCTCTCCTTTCGTTCCTCGTAGGGGCTTACAATTTGTAAATTCAATCGTAGCTGAGTTATTCCTGCAATTTCGTGGGAGAAAACGACGATTTTAGAATTGTAGAGTGATCGCGTGACCTTGTCGTTTCTGCTGACGAAATCGTAAATTTTGTTCGGGAATAACCCCCCAGGTTATTAAAGAAACGGTGGCAATGGAAACCCCCGATTTGCTTTGTATTTTTAATATTTTCCTGAATAAATTTATATTATTTTATTTTCCTGAGTCAGTGGTGACACTCTGATCTGAACGATTCATTGATCACAGGTGATTCAGGTGTCACGGAACCTTTTATGCTAACCCCTAGTCATAATACGGAGTGATGGCAAAAAATACTCAATTCCGCCATGTTTAGGAAATTAACAAACAAAATTCAGTATCAAAATGCATCCTTCTCCATGACTTTCCAAATTCCGCTCCGTAAGATGAATTTCCCGAAATTTGCTTACTATTTTTCCGGTTAGACTCACATTTCCCAATGTAGGAACCCGTTTGATAGATCCCTAAAATCCCATAAAATTTGCTGGAACAATGCGTGGAAAAATATTTTGGAAAAACTGTTGGAATTTAATATCTTAATACTCTCGAAACTATTCATCCAAAAATTAATTTTGACTTTGCTCCACTCCATAAATTGTTGTATCTATAGACTCTGAGCTAGGGTGCAAGAATTAATTTTGAGAACATGTGTAAATTAATTTTCTAAAACACGGGGAAATGAATAATTTCTACCATCCGTCTGTATACATGGACTAGGGAGTATAAACGTTTTCCTGGCAACCAAAATACGACATATACATATGTGAGAAGCATTACCGATTAATTATGGGTCAGTTCTTCTGTCCATGTCCCAATTATCTCAGGGGATAATTTTGTTTCGAGCCATTCTATTCCTTGACCCACGGGAAATCCCTGTTCCAGGTAGAAGAAGCTCGTTAGAATAAAGAAACGTTTTAGTGTTTATTTGTAGAAATTGTAAGGCGGTTCTCAGGGAGCTATTTGGTAGGTTTCTACTTTGAGAAAGATGGTCTGAAGCATGGTCCTTAGCAGATTGAATAATAAACAAAAATGATAATAAAAATGAAAATATTCTTTCCAGATTTTTCAAAATCTGTTTTATCCCGCTAGCTCAAAAACTGGATACAGCTATTAAGGAACTTGAGAAAAGTCAGTGGTTTCTAAGAAAGTCAAGATCTGAAAGCTTTAAATTGTTCACTCATGTTTCATTTGTTTTCCAAATACGTTTTCGCGCTTTTTGGTAGCAAAATTTATGTCAAAGTTTAGGAATATTTTAAAAGAACTGCAATAAAAGTTTATATTTTTTGCTGCTTCAATCTTAAATTGTTTTAATTTCTTAGAACCTCAGTCCGCAGGTGTTGACCTAGGAAGATGATATTGGACATATGAATCCTCATTAAATTTACTACAACGACATCTTTTCGAAGTATTTTATGGACGTCAGGCCGTCCATGAGAGAATGGCAAGATCAGAAAATCTTCTTTTTCCTGCATCCTTGTCACTTTAGCTGAGGCTAAATTTCCCCAACCTTGCTGTCTGTTCATACGGGTCATATGTCCACAATTCTCAATATAGTGTCCTGTGTGATAGCTCCGCGGAAAGCCTATCATATTTCCTTGAAACAAACGTCAAAACCAAGCATTCATTCGTGCGTGTTGTTTCCCACTAATAACGGCCCACAATGAAGGGAAAATGAGCATCTTAGGGTAAATTGTTAATTTGATGTTTAAATGCTGTACAACCACTGGAATAAGTCTATAGCATTGTAGAAGCGTATTTAAATTTTTTGGAAACATTCGGGTCACAGGATATCCAGGGTCAACGAAACAAATTTATTAAATCTGGTCTATAAGTTGCTAAAAGCTGTGGAAATCAAATATTTTATGAGTGACTGCAGTGGTCCAGGGTGGAGAAAAATTATACGGAGAAGAAGTAGTAGCTGTCATCTAATTCAAGCTAGAAGCCCGATTTAGTAAAATAAGAGTGATTTATTATTATTAGTTTACACTTGAATAGAACTGTTCCGTACAATACTAGTTCGGTTACGAAATGAAAACATTCCGTTTGTAGGACAACATTTAGCTGCATACACGCTATTTATCAACATAATTTTTTATACTAATTGTAATGTTTTATGTCACGTGGCCTCAAAATGTAACAAATAGTGGCATCAGTGTAGACAAATCTTAGCGTGGGATTACAAGTAAAGTATATACTTAAGATTAGTACTGTCGCGTTCCTTATCTGTATAAACGTAATTATATATAACTCCAATAGTATATACACCCTGAATGTTTTCTGTAGGTTTCACAGTTAGCAAAAACAATTATTATTGTTCATTACTCTTTCATAGGAGAAATATTGGTTTTATTCACCTACAAATACTTTTTATTACACCTCTGTTGATGTTGAAAGATTATGTTCATACGTTAGTTGACTGCCCTGAATAATTATGTGTAACTGTTTCTCTAGAATACGTTAGACTATATTATGTAATTACCAACAATTTCAACAACAAACAACGACGAACTAACACTAGGGCTTCTACTGTTGACAAAATTTTTGTCCCGGTGGTAATTCTGCCCCGTCCCGAAATCCTCGGGACAAAAAAAATCGTCCCGATTCAGTCCCGAAATTACATAGGGACAAAACGTTTGTTCCGAAGCTGTCCCGATCCCGGTCCCGTCCCGAAAACCTCGGGACGGGACGTCCCGGTTATAATCCCAGTCTTATGAAATGCTCCAAATTCCTTTATTTCTACAAGAATACCTCAAATAATTTCGAAATTTTACTTTAAAAAATATTTATACATATATAGAATAACAAATTTTAAACGGAACGCTTCCCATACATATTCATTTTTACAGCAATAGTATACTGTACAAGTATATTTTTCTGTCCCGATCTATTGTTCCGTCCCGTCCCGAAATCTTCGGGACAAAAAAAATCGTCCCGATTCAGTCCCGAAATAACATGGGGACAAAAATTTTGTCCCGAAACCGTACCGATCCCGTCCCGAAAACCTCGGGACGGGACGTCCCGAACAGAAGCCCTAACTAACACAGGTACATACATGCCCAAACTCCAATCAACTTATTATTTACTATAGTTACAAATCAATCCGTGGTTGAGGAGTTCACGATCTTGACTTTCACACTCAGAGCTGCAGTAAGCTCGTCCACAAGCTCTGCATTTTTTCTTGGCATTTTCTTTCCAGCAAAACCTACAAAGAGACTTTTCATCCCCGGCGGACAAATACTCAATACTTTTAGGATCATCCACTCTAATTCCAACACCTTGATCGGCAGTTAGGCGGAAATATGGATTTTTTATGCGTATTCTTGACCCGAAACTTAGATTCTTTCTGACTAATACATCGTCATGACTTAAATTGTAAAAGTAAATCATTTGGAAATCCCCGTTGTCATCTTTTGCAATGGAATGAATAGAATTAAAAACATTGAAGAGGGAATCCTCAAAAATAGTAAGATCAATAGTGAAATGTGATTTCCTTCAGATTAAGGGCTTTCTGTTTAGGAGCTTGTTGCACATGTAATGCCTCACATGTATTTAATATATTCCTTGTTTTTGATACCAAGGGTACTAAATATCTTGAATTTTTTCTAAATTTTGTCGTAATTACAATCCTTTTTGGATTCGTTGACTTGAGAATTCGATGTTTCTCTAAATCCTCCAGGTCATCTTCCAGCAAGTTTTCCAAGGGTACCAATTCAATTTTCGAATTTCCATCGGTCCTCATATAAAATTTTATGAATTGCTCTGCAATGTTTTTCATTGGTGAATCGTAAGGTAAAAAACAAGACAGTAGATATTTTTCAGCGTCTAGTCCTTGCTGATAGTACTGCTTGGCTTTTTCTACCATACCGATTCTTACTGACAATACTGCCATAGAATAAAATGACTCGGGAACTTTTCGATGATCTTTAGGAGCCTTTTCTATAAATTTCTTGTAAGCACTTATCACCAACTTGCAAGATTTCTCGTCTCGAGCTTTGATTTAGTCACTAACATGAGAATTCATCGTATCCGCATCAAAATTTGGACCGAAAAGGCATCCCCGTAAATGCACTGCTTTGCTGTAAAGAAGTTCGTAGTCGTTGGGAAATAAAGCAAGACCTTCAGTCGTCACAGAAACTCCTTCACTATAATCGTGTAGGAACCCTAAGAAACTAGCGTGTATATTGTAAAAATATGGTTCTTTGGGGTACTTGCTCTTCCATATTTCTGCGAATTTCTTCCCTTCATCCAGAGAAAATAACAGTAAATAGTAGTGACACACGCGTGCATTACGATGACTTTGACCACTAGGATTGTGAAGTGCTTCTTGAACAAGCTCTTTGAATTTTTGCATGAGATAATCTGGAAGAAATGCAACAAATTCAGCGGATTCATAGGATATTGCGTAGTCTTCCAAAATTCTTTCTTTAATCCGAACTTCGTCCTCTGGTCTTATTTCGCTCTCCCAAGTCTGTAAATAATTTAAGGAGTCTTGGCCGCGGGCGCAATGCTTTATCGCCGTTCGAAGTTTTTCTGCAAATCTTCCACCTTCGTCTGCTCGTTTGCAAATTTCAGAAAAGATTGCCCAATATTTCGGAGTCTCGTTGGTAGTAAGTGGCTGTACATTTTTATTTTTTTGCATTATTTCCTTGATTTGCTTAAATTCTGGAATATTCTTCTCGAAGAGCTGCTTCAATAGATTTGGTGCTGCAGAACCAATTTCCGGAAATTCGGATGCTAGACTTTCATTTAGTGCTTGAAAACGGCGTTTAATTTCTGTAAATATGCTTTCATATTTGTCCGATTGTGTGGTCGTAATGCTGTCTTCAGCAGCAATGGACCTTTGAAACCAGATTTCGGCTTGCTTTATATCGAGAAGTGCTACGAATTTTCCGCATAGATTAATCATTGCATTGACTCAACCTGGTAATATAATATTATAACAATCAGTATAGTTCACAAATTCAATAGTATGAACTTTACGTATAGCTTAATAACCATAATGCCTCAATGTATACTGGACAGTTAAAAAAATTACCTTGTTCAACAGCTAACTTCCAATATTGTATTGCTCTGTCGGAATTCGTTTCGACACCAAGACCATTCGAATACAGACATCCCAAATTGTTGGAGGCGTTCCCACTTCCTTCTATGGAAGCCCGTCGGTACCATTCTGATGCAGTCGTATCATTTTTTATCGTAAACCGCCCCGATTTCATAACATTTTCCAAGCATGTACTTTGATTCAGCAATCCCAATATTGTAGAATGGGTTACCGGAATATAATCCTTTTGCACCTTTTTCAAAAAGGCTGACTGCCCTGTTTATGTCCCGAGTTATTCCCTTGCCGTAAAAGTACATATTTCCTAACATGAACATACCCTCAAATACTCCCTCATCTGCTGCTTTTTGGAACAATGAAGCTGCCTTTTCCTTGTTGAGTGGAACCTCGTCTCCATTTAAATATTTGTGTGCCATTGTTGCATAAACCATGGTCTTTAGTTTTCGGTTTTCAGATCTCAGTAAATCTTTTATAAAATCAATTGATAATGGTCCTTGTTTTACCCCTCGGGATTTAAACATTTTGTCGACGATTTCTTTGGAACTGGTGTAGGTGTTACTGGGATCCAGATGTTCAAATATTTGTGCCCTGTCTGCGTCGATTCTACATTCGTCTCTGGCGTTTCTCACAGACATGGGCACAGGTGGGTTTAGACATAAGGCATATTCAAAATAATCAATGGCTTTTTTGTATTCCTTCATGAATTTGTGGACATTTCCGGCTCTGCTGTATCCCTTCCACCACAACGGTCGAAGTTCTATAGCCAATCTTGCATCTTCAAGTGCATTCATACCTAATTCACGTATTTCATCAGCGGAGGGTTTCCTATTATCTAGAAGAAGCTTCATGTGAGCATAACTTCGATTGGAATGAACTGTTGCTCTTTCGATTTGCGACAGTCCTATTAACAATAAGGCTTTTGAATATAGGTTGATCCCTTCAGCCGTGTTTTTCGATCGCAGCGCTTCATTACCTTCCTCACGTAATAACTTCGACTTGACCATATTTTCTTGGTTGATAACTCCACTCTGAAATTCAATTCCGTCGAGTTTTGATGTGGTTCGAATGTGTTCTATATCCTCTAAGGGTACGCCAAGAGAAGTAAACAGATTTTGAGCATCGGACCAAATCGAACTGAACATTTCTATAGATACAGAAAGCTCAGCTTGATGAACTACTTTATTCCGTAAATCCCTTAACCTTCGAATTGTCTCGTTTTCATCACTCAACTTTGATTTTTCTTCCGGTGTGGTACCATCATTACTCTTGATATTCAAAAGGAACGAAGCCAGACACGTTATATCTCTTCGGAGTACGTCTTCGGTCTGGAGTATTGCTCTCTGGTGGTCGTTTTGAGATTTACTGGTACAATGTCTTCCCAAAAACGTTTGCTTATTAGTCTTCGATGCATTTTCCCACTTTTCCCCAGTGACTAATTCGAACCTTTGAAGAAATAAATTGTTCAGGGTTTTGACGCCATATTTAGCGAAGAGTAACTGAAGTCGCACCATGTTTTGAATGTCTTCCATGTTTGGACTGCCCATTTCTGCATTTAAGAACATTATCCCTTATTTTTATTATAAAACAAACCTTCATGAAGCATTTCTAAGGTTAACAAGCAACGTGATGATGCCTTTATACAAGATAAAGTCTGTACATCTGTATAACATTTCGAAGTCATATTTCAAGCCCATAACAATAATTTACTGTACTTACTCCTGCAGATGCATAAATGGTACACACAATAAACTTGTTACTTTATGAAATGAGGTAATTATTGAGGAAATTATGCAATAATTTACAACAATATTGGAACCAAAAGGTAAGCATCAAACGCGCAAATAAATTCATAGGCGATTATCTACTCTTACTACAACGTATTGTGAATCATGTAGAGCTATATGTGTGAGCAAAGAGGGGCCCCTTGCCTATATCTAGGCCCTTTTATAGACAAAAATTCTAGGGAGGAAGAAAAGAATCAAGGTTCTAGGCTAGGATATAGGCAAGGTTCAATGGGATTTATATGCAAATAAAATATTAAAGGAAGTTTGGGGAATAAATATAGGCACCTAGGAAATTTAGGCAAGGGGCTTCATAAATAAATATAATATGAAGGGATCAGGTATGCTACTGATGCCGAATTCCCGAGTAGGGGTATAGTCATGCAACTGACGCACTGGATAATAAAACGTATGTATGTATATAATTTCGAAGAGGGATGTATAAGTTTCCATTGTGAATTCTCTAACTTTTACACTACAACAAACTAACAATGGTTGTAAAAATGCAGAGAAGTAAAGCATGGTATAGCACGATTGTTAAGACATCTGGACCAGGATAGACCAGTCTTAGACTGATGCTGAAGGACTGACTGCAACATTGAGTGACTGACTGATGACTGACTGAGACTGCGACTGATAAATCTAACTACAGCTGAAGACTTTGACTGACTTAGACTTATTTCGGGTTCAGCGGGACTGACTGAGACTGAGACGAACGCTTAAACCAATGTAGGAATCAAGAAAATCGTAAAGCGTATCTAGCGGAGCAAAAATCTACATTGAAAATATTGGAGATTTTCATAGTATTTTACAAAAGCAGATTCCAGGTCATCAATCGTATTAAAATGCAGCACAAGTAAATTACAAAGAATAGGTATTTTTGAAACTTTCACGCTGCCCTCTGAGACTGTGACTTATTCCAGTGACTCTGATAATGACTGTGACTGACTGAGACTCATAGGAAACGGCAAACAGACTTGCGGACTGACTGACTGATCAGGAACTTAAGACTGATTTTGACTTGGACTGAAAAAGGTAGGGACTGGTGGATCCTGATCTGGACGACACTGATATAGCAAATTTTCAGCATGGAAAAGACCAACAGACCAACGTAGCAATAAATAAATATACAGTACTATTAAGTACAGGATATTTGGACATACACACATACGGGGTTTCCGGCAGGGTTCTACAGTCTTTGGTTTGATCAGTCAGAGTCGTCCATCAGTCCCACGTTTCATTCTGCCAATCAGTCCCAGTCAGTTTTGTATCCCAGACCTAACAGTCCCTATCAGTCTCAGTCCTGCTAAAAGTCCTTGCCAAAAGTCTCAGTCAGTCCACAACTATGTATTAATGTATTTAAGACTGCCAGGACTCCCACAACGTTGAGACCACATTGAAAACGTTCAATTTCGACAACTATAAACTTATATCCTCAGTAACTAAATCCCCAGTAATTAATTTTTCTGTATTTCATAATTTTTGAACCTATCCATTACTGTTAAACAGGTTTTCGTTCAGTAATTTGGAAAAATTACCAAGGAATAACTATCAAATTCTCCAGATTTTTCAAATTTTGTTAGGTACAAGAATTCAATACAGAGGTCATAAATAGGGCAAATGGTGGTGGTTATTTGGGAAAATGAAATGATAGAATTAATTATAATTTAATAAACTTTCAAAAATATGATTTGCCTCTCTTTGTAGCAAATTCAAACAATTTCCAGTAAGTATTTACAAGTTACAACAACTAATTGTAAGTTAAATACTTCAGGGTCAGAATGGTCTGTGAAGCACTATTACAACAGAAAAATAAAAAACAGCTTCATATGTCGGAAAACGTTTGAAGTAATACAAAGTTAATTGAAGTTTGTTTAACTTCTGAATATGTGGTCAACTTTTGGCCTTACTAAAAGTCAGTCACATAAGCGCATTACACTGATACACTCATACTGCACTTATAGTTATAATAATTGTAACGTGGTCCAACTAATTGTAATTTACCATTACTGATTATGAATAATACACCAGAATGTGGGAAATCAACAAGGTGGTACAGGCCAACTGACACAATATCTCTGATCTCGATTCTCACATCTCTCACAATCTGACTATATCTTTATAAAGCAATTACGACAGATGGAAGTCATAGATAGTTGGAAGGAAGAGACCAATGATGAAAATAAATTTATTGAAACGTATCGGAAATACCATGCCACTTTGCTTTGTCCATGCGATTTTGAAAGCTCACAATCAGTTCAATACTTGCACATGCTTGCGCTCAATAACAGTGCTCATATCAGTCCCAGTCAGTTTTGGCTATGAAATCCATCAGTCCCAGTCAGTCTCAGTCCTAAAAATAGGACTCTGTATCAGTCCCAGTCAGTCACAGTCTTCAGTCAGTCCCATGATCTACCCACTCAGTCTTTCCCCTGAGCCCAAGACTGTAGAACCCTGGTTTCCGGTTTTCTGTAGAGACTTTAAGCGTGTACTTATATAGGGAAGCAGTAGTTTTGGATTTTAAACTTCCTAGTAGGGTATAGTTGTATGATACTCTCAAAAGGAATATTATAAGAACATTTATAACGATATATGTAGGTAGGCATCTCCCTGTTTCAGATATTATAAGAAGGTACTTCGTGTTGCTTTAGCTTTTATAGGATTTAAGGAAGGCGTTTGGTTGAACACTTCCTTAAAAGCTGGAGATAACTTGACGGGGCTAAAAATTGTAGGCATATAGGGAGGGGCGAGGGGCTTTATGTTAGTTTAATTATAGGAAGGAAATAGGCTAGGTGAATTAAAAGGCCCATCTTTGTGTGTGCGTGATTACCACGAAGTCACACCAAATACGGTACGTTTTAATACTAATTAATCTAATAGACGTCATTTACATATTCACTTGCAGGCTCCATATTAGAATATTGCATATTACCCTAAATGAACTTATTTAATAATAATTGAATTAAATACGATTAATACAACTGCTAGTAACTTAATACAACTAACATAGTAGAAGCTGTGCACTCACTTCTGTAGAAACTTTTTCTAGTTTCGGTTAACCGTTGCAAGAATAATTTATATGACGCACTAATCAATTTTTAAACACAAGGAGCGACAATACGGGAGATGAGGCTCTACTGCTTTAGTAGGCACTTTGCGAAAAGCAAACGCAGGACGTAAACGCTAACGTAAACGCTAAAATTTTCCCTTTGCGTTTACGTTTACGTTGAATCAAAAAAAGCAATTGCGATTGTGCGTTTGTCCACGGACGGGAAACCTGAGACGGTAGCCATTTTATTATTAATAAAATGGCCGCGATCTCAAGATTCCCCAACAATATTGATTTGTTGCTGTTTTATTTTTATTTCCCTTTTTCTTCCTTCAAAACTTCAGTATTCACTGAATTAATTAAAACAGAAATTATCAAATATATGGAATAATTTTTTTACCTTTGTAATGTTTATGGTGCTAGCAGTAATTATAAGTATATATTTTTAATTATTCTTTCTGTATATTATGTTGTCAGTTTTCAGATTCACCAGAATTATAAATTATTCTGATTCAATTAGTATTGGTTTTAATCTTGAACTAACATTAGTTTGGTGTATAAAAACAACACAATACTATAAAACAAACTTCAATTTTGCATTAATTTCATTAATATAGAATCCCATTAGCTTTATTATTAGCTTTCGCTTCTATTAATTTTAAGATCAATATGTATGTTCAATGTTTAGTTCATGATTAAAATTAATTCGAACAGAATCATAATGGAACACTATTCTGAGGCATTTAAAAGTCACATTCTGCCCTAATTTTATTAAAAGCAAATTAAATCGTCAAAAAAATATGCTGAAAGTTGAAAGTATAAATATTGTAAGTACTTACTTGTAATATTATTGCTAACACCATTAACATTAAATTGGTTTGCATATTAATAATTACTATACTATAATATCTATTAATTATACACGCGTGATAATATGTATTATTTATTTTTTACAATTTTCACAATCACAAAACTGAGATCTATTTAGCAGACGTAAAGCCACAATGATCACGGAAACTACCAAAATTTATACGCATAGAAACACAACTTCAACAACAAGTTGTTCCTATGAACTGTGCCACATTTGAAAGACCGTGTTTTTCTGGTTCTAAAACTTTTTTCCAGCACAATTAAAGTTAATAATTAAGTACTTATGTTTTCATTTGAAGTTAACGTGTTGAGAACGCTAAATGAAACAATTTAGCGTTCCAGTTAGCGTTTACATCCAAATGCGACCGTATTACGTAAAGAGAAAGTGGCGTCACGTGGTAAAGTTCTCGGCGCGAAGTCAAATTTAACGTTCTACGTTTACGGAACGCTAAAATCGCAAACTGCCTAGTATTGCAAGTCGGAGTGCCGAACTACCTAGTCACGAAGCAAGTATCATTATACGAAAGGAAATGTGATGAGTTGAATAGTTAAATCTTTAGTGCTTACTTACATAGAGCTAAATCAATATGTTCATTGCTCAAAGATTCATGAAATACTACTTATTAGGCTTACTATTAATGCTGAATCAACATTGGGCAAGCGACGGTTTCTCTTACCAAATTTTTATTGCATTAAGTTACACATATGTCATGGTATATACACATATGTATGTATATTATGTTTTGTTTAACATTATGTAAGTTTTGCAGGGTTGGCCAATTGAAAATGCCATGGCATTTTGGGTGTTTTCAATTCATGGCATTTTCAGCATTTATGGCATTTTGGACATTTTTGGCATAATCCAGGTAGGTAGGGAAGCTCATGGGAACAGGACCAAACCGGGTATTTGGGTACAGGAACAGGAACAGGTCCAAAATGGGTACAGTTTAAAAGTTCCCAATTGTAACAGGAACAATACAGGTACTTTTATTTTGTACCCAGAAACCCGTGACCACAGTCACAAACAGGGACAGGAACGAAAGTCGTTCCTGTTTGTGTGTTCCCAATAGGAACAGGTCCACACTGTTGAATGACCCATATTTAAACGTGTGGACCCGGGTACTTTCACGTTTTTGAACTTTAATAATTTCCAAAGCACCAATGAACGCTCGAAATGAATCTTGATCATTCCAGTGCAATTACTGCAGGTAGGTTTTATTGTAATATAAAAGTAGTAGTAAAAATTATTTATTTATTTTTACTGGAAACATTCGGAAGCATTTACGAAGACAAACTTATCAGCAAAAAAGCTTAAAAGTAAAGTGGCTTTTCCGCCCTTAATAAACAAGTTACGGTACAACAATTATTTTATATTACAAAAATATGCAGAAACATATTGAAAAAGCAAAAAAAATAGTAAAAAACGTTTAGCTTAAATTCATGTGTTTAAACTAAAGTACCCGGGGACGCACCCGGGTACTTGCATAACTTTTGGGAATGGGTACACGTTTTGGGTACTTTTCAGGAACGGGTACAATTTCAGGAACAGGTACAAGATTTTGGATGTGTGAACAGGTACAGGAACGGAAAATTTGTACCTGCAAAATTTTAGCATAGGTACAGGAACATAAATTTTGTACCTGTATTTATGGGTTCGTGTTCAGGAACAGGAACAGGAACCAAGTTTTTGTACCTTTGCGCTTCCCTACAGGTAGGGCAGGCATTTTGGGCATATTTAATTATTTTACGGAATACTTCCGCCTCGACGCCATCTATTTATTTTTTTTAAAAGGTAAATGTACTTATCCCATGCATTCGGAGCATTTTTTGTTCAAACTACTGCAAATACCTTTGTAAGTGTATGCATGATATTTCATTAATTGCAGCTTGCCACGTGTCTCAATTCATTAAACTGAAATTATTATTATCACTATTTTAAATTTCGTTCCATTAAGCTTGGTTTTAATTTGAGATTAAATCACGGTGCCTCAAGTCAGTGACAACAGTTGGATTCATTGGGCAGACACAGGGGTCGGATTTTTGTGGGAAAACGGAAAGATTCTTCCCAGGGAAAAAATATTTCTGGTAGGGAAAATTTCAAATGGAAGCAATTATTTTTTGAGAACAGGGATTTAAAAATTTTTTGACTTTTGACCTGGGCAGGGATTTTCAAATATGTTGGCGTGTTTCAGGGGAAAATGTTATTCAAACGGGTAATCTTAGACTGGTTGATACGATTTGGTAGAGATATGACGTCTTGTAGGGAAATTGTTTTTGCCAACAGGGATTTTGAAAATCGCTGACCTGTTTTCAGCATTGATTTTTGAAATCGTTGAGCACCTCCCTGCAGGGACATGATTCAGCAGGGAAATTCAAAATTAATCTTCCAGGGAGACTAGCAAAAATATGACGTTTGGGCGGACATTGGTAAAAAAAAGTGTTGTGTAATAATTATTGTCATAACAAACAGATGTTAAGGATATTGTTGAAATAGATGAAAAATACACCGGGGAAGCAATGATGCAGGAAAACTAGTCAAATAATTGTAATGTTTTCGATTAATTCATTCTGTAAAATTTATATTCTTGAATGAATATTGATATTTCAAAAAAATCATCAAACAAGAGCGGCGAGTAGAAATTATTTACAAATATTCGAACATGCCCTAAAAATGCCTGCCGAAAATGCCCAAAATGCCGGACATTTTGATAGTTAGGCATTTTCGGGATTTTCAGGGCAATTTTGGAATTTTCGGGGTATCTTCAAGCGGGCAGGCATAAAACGGAATTTTCATTGCCAACCCTGAAGTTGTGTAATTCATTACAACAGTAATATACATTTGTTAAATTGTATGCTTTTTTTACGGTGAATTTGTAAACTGCTGACTAAGCTTATCTGCCGATAAGCTGAATAGTTGCTCACCGAAAGATGATACTCTTATAATCAGCATGGAAGATTCAATTACAAGCTTTTTTAGTTCATACTTGATGTACATGTTTTTCTTATTTTTCGATTGACTCACAATCAGTCGTACACCGGACGACTATGATTTTTATTTTCTCTATTTATGTATATGATTATAGCTTAGGATGTAGCCGCTTTTGACTTTAAATTAAGTGTAATTTATTTATTAATAAAATACCAATTCTACGTACTAATAACCGAGCCTTTGGTTCTATTCATACATCAAAACCACGGTATTTTGCTATGAAGCTTAACATTTGGAGGTTCAATCTTGGTTCAAGTTTTTTCCCGCTGTGCCAAAAGTATTCAACTCAGGGTACTCATTCTCAACTTGTGCTTGTTGGGCCGTTTTTATTCAGTTTTGTTCAAAATTTACTGGAAAATAGCATCAAGTTTTTATTTTGAAAAAAAATGCATTTAATGTATATAACTTTCGGAATTTAAGTTCTTCTTGCATAATCCTAACTTCAAAGCACTTCCTTCATTGCCCCACTAAATTTTGTGGGCTAGGGGAATTGGATGTTGAATACTATTGTGTCCAGGGTTGGCCAAATGAAAATGCCCTCGGTTTTATGCCTGCCCGGTTGAAAATGCCCTGAAAATGCCAAAAATGCCCTGAAAATGCCGAAAATGCCCAACTTTCAAAATGCCCGGCATTTTGGGCATTTTCGGCAGGCATTTGGGCATTTTCGATTATTTTGTAAATAATAATTATTTACCGCTCTTGTTTAGAGATTTTTTAAATGTCAAACTTCATTTAAAAATATACATTTTACAGAATGAATTAATCGAAAGCATAGGAATTTGTAAACTGTTAGTATTCCTACATCGTTTCTTCCCCTGTGTATTATTAATCTAATTCAACAATATCCTCAACATCAACTCACCTTCGGACATGTGAAAAGTAAAACTATAATTTTCGTCGTCATCTAAAATATTTTTTTTGCAATTCGGGGATTGCAGTGATATTTTAAACACATGATAATCATGTCTAATTTGTTTTGCTGAACTCGGTTCTGGCTTTGTTGAGAATGACGTAACGCTGATTCTTGTGAACTTAAAGCGATTTCTTTGGTCACATCGTTGCCGATAGCAATACACGTTTTGGTACTACATTTGGATAATTCCAGTTTTACCTCCACTGGGGCTTTTAAACTTTCGTGCGAGCACGCCAGTTTATTTATGGTATAATCCAACCGCTTGTTATGAAAGTAATTACACAACATTTTATTTTTACCAATGTCTGACCAATGAAGCTGAATATTGTCATTGATTCGAGGTATCGTGATTAGATTTCAAGTTAAAATTAAAAACTGGAATGAGATTTAAAATAATGATAATAAACATTTTAGTATAGTGAATCAACACACGCTACAATTAATGAAATTTCAGTTATGCAATTATAAAGATATTTGCATTGGTTCAAACAAAACATGTATCGAAATTTACCTTGCTAAAAAGTAATAGATAGCGTCCAGGCAGAAGTATCCCAAGAAATGATTGAATATGCCCAAAATGCCTGCCCTATGCGGATTATGCCAAAAATGCCGGAAATGCCATAGATGCCGAAAACGCCATGAATTGAAAATGCCCAAAATGCCATGGCATTTTCAATTGGCCAACCCTGATTGTGTCATTGACGATTGGTATGAATTACTATGAAGCTTTATATTGCACATCACTTGAATGCAAGCTTGAATGAAACCCGATTTATTCGAGAACAAGAGTAATTATTATTATACGTATTTATGCATATGCGCATTCAAACATTATGAAGCTAAAAGGGAAATCATGCAAACAAAATTGTTGTTATAATTCCAGGCAGAATTCACAAGAGGAAAACTTTATTCCACAATCCGCTTTTCTTTGGTTAGCCGTTCTAGGAATGTGAAAACAATGTTGATCAAATACACATTCAATTTTCTAAAAATTACTGCGTGTGTATTCACACTCACGACGAGCGTCAGTATGTATGCACATGAATCCATATAGATATGACGTGTTCGGAGAAAACTCCGCTGGGGATTTTTACGCCGAGATTTGTACGCCGCGAATACTCCGCGGGAGATTCTTACGCTCGGGTGGAGATTATTACGCGGAGATTCTTGCGCAGAGAAAATTCCGCCGGAGATTTTTACGCCACGTGAGAGAAAATTATGTAGAGAAAATTCCTTTCGGAGATTATTATGCTGCATTTTAAACTACATCCAAAAAAACAATTTAACTGCCAAATGTAATATTGTCAGTAGAATATTGTGAGGCACTGCCAGTACAAATTGTGCTAACGAATTCTGAAATGCCAAGTGAGAGAAAATTCCGCAGGAGATTTTTATGCGGAGTAATTGTCTTTAACAAATGAAGTTTATTCTTATATGTACAAATGTTTTTTTTCAAAACATTAGCCATGAAATACACTTGGTAACATAGAGTAACATTAACGCATAATGATAGCATCCACAAAGCACTAGACGAAGACATTGTGAATTATGCTGCTGGGAAGAGTGACAAAGAATTTCAAATAATTATGAATCTGCTATGCGGGTTTCATGCAATTGTCAGCGTTGTACTGCCTTTATTGAAATGCGTTAATCAATGACAATATTATAGAAAGTAACGAGTCGATAAATGCAGCCCTGGACTGAAATTTAATTTGTTGATATGTCACCTCATCTTTGACCAGGGGTCGGATTTTTTGTAGGAAGACGGGAAGATTCTTCCCAGGGAAAAAATATTTCTGGCAGGGAAAATCTCAAAAGGAAGGGATTCATTTTTACGATCAGGGATTTTGAAAATCGTTGACCTTTTTTTTGTCAGGGATTTTAAAATTTGTTGACTTGTTTCAGGGAAATTTGTAAAGCAAACAGGGATTTTTGGCTTGATTGGCCTAATTTGGCAGGGATTTCACGTCTTGTAAGGGATTTTGTTTAGCCAACAGGGATTTTGAAAATCGTTAACTTTTTTTTCAACAGGGTTTTTTAAATCGTTGAGGACCTACCAGCAGGGAGATAATAGTCAGCAGGGAAATTCAGATATGATCTTCCAGGGAGATTTACAAAAATCCGACCCGTTTCTTTGACCATCTCATCTTCATGACATACCCAATCATTATGGTTGGCATTATGAATTTAAAGAATTCACTGGCGCAATTCGTACTGGCAGTGTCTCCCAATATTCTACTGAAAATATTAATAATATCCGACTGAATTTTCTCCGCGTAAATTTCTCTCACATTGCGTAAAAATCTCTGGCGGGATTTTCTCCGCGTAAGAATCTCCGCGTAATAATCTCCACCCGGGCGTAATAATCTCCCGCGGAGTTTTCTCTGCGTAAATAACTCCGCGTAAAAATCCCCGGCGGAGTTTTCTCGTAACTCCAGATATGAAATACATTACTGAAGGAAAATATCTAGTGCATAGTCCACCCACTATATAATGGTTTCAGGTTACTATACAGATACTCCATGAATTTCTTTTTGACTTCATTATCATTTATTTTACAGACTGTGTGCAGGCGCTTAGTATTATCTATATATAGATACTCATCAAAGTGCCAAAAAACTTGATAACAGCAACGTAATTTCTCCCAATCTGGGTGTACCGTTCCGGGATCATAAAAATCATCTGGAATGTCAATTGACACCCTTGGATGTCGTACGAGAAGGGTAATTCTGCTCATAATCAGTTGATGACCCTTTGACTGCCAGAGTCACCGTTTTATAAAAATTATTCCTTTAGAAACGTCGATCACATTACATGGAGTTGGGAAGTAATCAATTTTTATGTGGCTGTTAAAATTCAATTCCTGCACATGCAAAAGGAAGTATTACTAACATTCTTATTCTTAGTACTAGCTTTCCAAAAGTATTTATTTTTTAATTTTTTATAATGTATGAAGTATCTACTTAAAAATAAAAATTATATTAGAACGTAAAGTGAATATACCGTAAGTAGTTGTTTCATACAAGAGTGCAGGCGGATGTAGAAACAATAGTATGGAGGAAGTTTTCGGGGAAAGTTACTAATTTAGATACTATTGAAAATATAAAAACTAAAGTATCCCGGTTCTGTAAATTATAAATCATTGCGGTGTATGGAGATAAATTGGGCTTTACAACAATTATGCGTGAATTTTATTTTACTAGCGTTTCTTATTCCCAAGGATACGTTTTTTTTCTTTTTCGTCCCTCATGTTAACAAACATTACCCCTTATGTGTAGTCTTAATCATTGTTTAAACGAGAATTGGAACTGTAAAGTCCTTTATATCCAAAGTTCATTCCAAGGAGATCCTTTATAACGACAGTTTACTGTATTATTGTCGTGGTATTAGAACTAACTTTGCCTTTACTACAGTCACTTTACATTAACACTTGCTTGCTTGTCTTGTAACAACGCTGACAAATTTTGATTTTTGATTGCATCGTTAACTTGACAACTTACGAAATTCAGTAATGAGAATCCTTATGAAGGTTTGTATGAGAGTATTTGGTGTAATTAATGATCTGTAAAAAAATTGGACGGTAAACGATTGTTTTTTGTTTCCAGAGAATGAACTTTGAATCTTGCCTCACATTGTTAGCTCCTGAAACCACAATTTTTAACCTATGATAAGGTGTTATTAGACTTACGAAAATTCCAATGAATACTACAGGTGTAATATTGTCGCAACATGTTTTTACGATCGACAGACTATCAATGAAAAAATGATAAGATCAGCAACTCTCATTTTCCCCAACCTTGCTCTCTATTGTTATGGGTCTCATCCGCAATTCTGGGGACCTGTGTAATAGCTCACGTGAATAGCTCCTGCGAAATTGTGAAAATTTCAACTTTGCTTCACGTTCTTGACAAATTGTGACCGCAATTTTAGACCCATGTCAATGAAAAAACAATTTGAAAAATCTGGAAAAGAATTTGCTTCAAAATAGAATTGCATGTTTCATATCATTGACCCTTATTTGGGCTAGGAGGAAGGAAAAGGCCTGTACAAAATTATCCGATTGTAGTACAACCGAAAAACTTACAAGTAAACCTTTTTGGTGTCCCCTGCAGATTTTCGAAATTCCACCAATATTAGTTTGCTCATACCCTGAGTACAACTTTACGTCATACCTGCCACCTGAAAAATCCTTCGTAGTTTTTTTTAAAATTGGCGCGAAGCCAATTTGTCTCGAAATTCAAAACTGCAAAATTTAAATGGCATTTAACTTAACATGGGAAATTACAAGTTTCACGTACCCTGACCTTCAAAAAGTTGAATTTTTTGTCAAACGGTTTTTCGTACCGTAGTACTCTAATATTTTTCTGCCAACAATATAATCAGCTAAATGCGTATATTAAGGACATTAAGGTTAGGAATTGACCATTGTAGGGTTAACGGTAACCAATGCTGCAATTAGTTGGCCATTGTACATTTGTAACCAGGCCCGAAAAACCGCTCGTTCAATTTTCAGCTGAAAA